>OV277352.1:29227550-29827550 GCA_922984085.1 Sicus ferrugineus
TGTTTTTGTCTTTTCTACTGACTTGTATCAATATCAATGCAGCTTTTATAAATTATTTGTCATGTGTACTTTATTATCACTAGTATGTAATACTGAAACGTGTGTGTACAGAGAATGTGGTATTTTATTGGGGAAAGACTATACGATTGAGGAAAAATAACCCTCTTATCATGGGCTTCTTATCAGTTCAGTCATTTGATCGATTAGGTTTAAGACTGTGACCGAATAGCAACTCACGATATAAAAAGTCGTTAGCGCTTACTATTCGTTACATAATGAAGTTCTTCATCGCCTTCGCTGGTGTAGCTGTGGCGCTCCACGTGGGCTCCACAGGGCTCGTCGTAAACGAAGGCCGCGTTTATAAAGGTCGTGACGCTGAACCCGGATAATTCACGTTCGCGGCTAAAATAGAAGTTCTAACTTACACTTGGACGGTAATCGACTGCGGGGGATCGCTCATAGACAACAGTTGGGTTTTGACCAGTGCTCACTGCTTCGTTGAGTAAGTTGATTAACGCCTATATTATCTGATAACATTTAACTTCTCTGGTTTTCAGTCTTTCATCTTTTGTCCTTTACTTGGGAATAACGCACACGGAGAATAGTGCAAAAGCTTACAGTCTTAAAAGTGACAATGTCATCACTCATCCTAACTGGAACTCCGTTGAGGATGTTGATGATATTGCATTGGTGAGAATTCCTTTCACTAAATATTGCGATAACATCGCGGCAGTTACATTGCCAAAAATCTCCTCGCCGTATCCAACTTATGTTGATGAAATCGCCATTGTCATGGGCTGGGGCTCAATAGGCGATTCTGGACAACTAGCCGTGGTCTTGCAACGGGCCCGTGTGAAGGTCATCTCAAATGAACCTTGTGGTCCTCTCTTCGGAAACCTACTTACCGATAACGAACTTTGCACCATTAATGACGGCTAGGCATGCTCTTGCACAGGTGACTCCGGTGGCCCACTGATTTTGGAATCTAGTGGTGAGCTTATTGGTGTGATTGACGCTGTGGGCAAGACAGGCTGCGAAAATGGTGACCCATCCGTCTACGTACGTGTTTCCCCTTACCTGGAATGGATAAAGGCTATTACAGGCGTGGGATATCTAGATACCGAGATCTAGATACCGATTCACAAGTCAGGATGTTTTAATAATAAGCGATGCTGATTTACTCGAAGTAAATTAATAATAAAATTGTTTTAATCAAATTAGAAGTTAACCGTAATTAAGTTCGTAAACCTACAGGAGATATTTTTAGTGTTTCGTAGTATAAGAATAGTTCTTTGCTTTTCCGATTAAATTCTGTCCCTCAATTCCAGAACCATGTAGCTTACTTATAGCTTTATTATTAGCTTATAGTACCCCAAGCATTATATCAGGCCCTGTTTAGAACCTTTTTGGTGGGGGATGGAATATTTCACCCTAAAACATATTTCGTTAGAATCTTCTTATTTAAGTACTTGGAACCAATAGTTTAGAGGTTCATATATTGTGTACCACCTATAACAAAGTAACTGCTGATAATTTCGGCTAATTATTATAACCTGCACCTGAAGTGGTATATTCATTTTGTTTTTCCGTTTGTAACGCAAAGAAGGAGATTAGATAGATATATAAAAGTATATATGTTCTTGCTCAGCGTCACCTCTTGAATAGATTTAACCACGTTTGTCCATCCGTGTGTCTGCCTGTCTGTCTGTCCGTCTATCTGTCTGTTGAAATCACGATTACGGGAGAACGAAAAGAGATATCGCGTAGTAATTTGGCACAAATATTCTTTGTTTTGTAGAGCAGTTTGGGATTGATAAAGGTCGAAATCGGTTAACTACCGCCTACTTTACATACCGAATGTGAAGGCACCTCGTTTTAGAAAATGTTATAAGGTGAATATTTCATAAACCATGTGAGATGTTTTTTTTTTTTTTTTTTTTTTTTTATGACAGATGAAACCAAGCTCAGGGGATGCCCCCTATCCATGCACAGCATTTGTTGGTTCCGAAGGGATGACAGGTTAGTGGGAAGGGGGAAAGAGGGAGTAGTGACGGTTTACACTTCGCTTAAATGTTTCGATGCTGTAAGTAGGCGGGAAGACATTCGCAGGGAGATTATTCCACAATCTAACGACGCGACCGAAAAACGAACTCTCACGGTAATGCGTGGTTCGTTGGAACGGAATCGTGACATAAAAGGGGTGCACCGCTCTGGAAAGCCGAGTAGTTCTGCTAAATACCTGAACCGGAGGAATCAGGCTGGCTACTTCAGAGGAACATTAACCGTGAAAGTAGCGGTAAAATAGTGCTACACACCCTACATCACGACGACGCTCCAAGGTTTCAATAGAGCTGGATACCCTACTGTCCCCTATAAGTTTTAACGCACGACATTGGACTCGGTCTAGGAGCTGAAGATATGTTCGCGAAGCTCCCGACCATATATGCGAATTGTACTCCATTTTCGGACGGATATAAGTGGTGTAGATACAACGAAGATCGGTTGGAGTGAAGTACTTCTTACACCGCTTAAGAAAGCCTAAGCACTTGGCTGCTTCTTTCGACACGTCAAAGATGTGATCGTTCCAGCGAAGATCACATTGGATTGACATGCCCAGAACATCAAGAGCCTCCGACTCATTAATATCCACACCACCCATATTTAGAGGTGGGAAGTTGTCACCCGCCAAACGCTTGTGGGTTAACAAACAGCATTGGGTCTTCCGCGCATTAAAATCGACCCGATTCGCTTGACCCCACTCCTGGATTTTGTTGAGGTCAGATTGGAGTGTGTCATTAATAGTTCTGCGTTTTCTATTGATCTCCAGAATAGAAGGACGCCTGGAGAATGAATATGAATGACAAATGCTGCTGTCATCAGCAAACGAGTAGACGGGGTTTGATGTCAATGACAGAAGGTCATTGATGAAAATAAGAAAAAGTGTCGGAGACAGGACCGAACCCTGCGGAACTCCAGCATTAATGGAGTGCTCTTCGGAAGCAAAGCCGTCTATCACAACCCGAATAGAACGGCCGCTGAGGAAACTCGATATCCATCGAGTGAAAGTATTACCGACACCATAAGCAGCCAGTTTAGACACGAGTGCTTTATGCCACACCCGGTCAAATGCCTTGGAGATATCCAGAGCAACAACCTTGCTCTCACCGAACCGGTGAATACAACTGCTCCACCGCTCAGTGAGAAACGCCATCAGATCGCCGGTGGAACGGTGAGCACGGAAGCCGTACTGGCGATCGCTGATCATTACGTTGCTCTCTAGATACCTCATCAATTTAAAATTTACAATGCTCTCCATGACTTTAGAGAGCACTGAGCAGATTGCTATGGGCCGGTAATTTGCAGGATTCGTAGCCTCACCTTTTTTGGGAACTGGCTGCACATTGGCAATCTTCCAGGAAGCTGGAAAAACTCCTGAAGTATAAGATAAATTAAAGAGATTGCGCAATGGGCGAGCCAGCGTTGAGGCGCACTTTCTCAACACATGGGCTGAGATGCCATCCGGTCCCGAGGACTTATTGACATTGAGGTCTGCAAGCACTCTTTTAACAGCTCGCGTTCGAAAATGCATCTGAGGCATAGCATGAGATACACCATCAACCGCGGGCAGTGGTTGACTACTCTCAGGAAGAGAGCAGATTGAGATTTATTGAGAGAGCAGATTGATTTATTTATATAATTGTTGAGATTTATAATTCTATTCCGGAGCATATAACACAATTACTAAAGTTGTTGTTAAAAATGGGCGTGGTACGCCCTCTCATACAAAAGTTGGCAACTTTTGTATGGGAGGTCCGCCTACTTATACAAAAGTTGTCAGCGGGCGAAGTTATTATATTCATTAGCAACTCGGGTCTGGCGTATATAGACTTCGGCTGGCCGAAGACAACACTTTTACTTCCTTATACTTAAATCCTTCATGCCTTTGGTACAAACTTATCTTAATGACCTAAGTTGCAATTTAATATTTAATAAGAACAGTAACAATAAATAATACTATTTATTCTAATATCGCTCTTAATATGATATAACAGTGTGACGCTGAATCCAATCTACGTAGGCTGTGGTGCGAACATATATAACTGGTTCGCCACCTTCACAGCCGCTATGAGTAGTGGATTCAACCAAACTGATTAGTTCACGCCTAAATTCCGCAACCAGTGGCTTACCAGAGTCACCAGGGCAGTGTGGCACTTCAGAGGATCCAATTGCGCAAATAGTTTCAGGATAAACTTTTCCATCGTAATAAGGATGACAATCTACGTTGTCCATGACCACCATGCTGGAAGGTTACAAAAAATTGGATCAACTTTCTCGCTGACACAATGAGCACTGGTCAAACCCCATCGGTAACCTATTGCAGCTCCACCATCGGTAACCTTTTAAAGCTCCACCAATGCGCTAGATCGGGAATTTCGTGACACAACGCAATCAATTCCTTTTCAGTCTCGGCCCCGGCGAAATGTAAAATCTCTCCAAAACTGTCTTAGCAACTAGAGGTAATTTCAGCGTATTGTCTCTGGCACATCGTAGCATTGCTCTTATTGCGCAATAAGGAGCTGAAGCCATTCCAAATGTAACCCCTGTCAGCTAGTACTCAGACTTATCATAAGATGCGGTCCTCGGTGGCTCGGTGGCGTAGTGCGTGGCACACTCTTCAGCGGGCTTAGGGGATGTTGGTTCGAGTCCCGCCTGCGCATGGTTGTCAACTTCTAAAAACTTGTGTTGTTTAAATCTTTCTTAGCGTACTTAAGGCCTCGTTGTCGCAATTATTGTATAAGAACGAATCAAACTTTGACTCCGGCAGTGTTTGCAATATAAAAGGGAAAAAGTTTTTCTAAAGCTTGCATAGCAACACTTGCTGGAGACGATTGGTATAAATAATAATTCCCTTTCCTTCCCCTCCCTCTGTCAACCAACCAAACAGTAGCTCGTGCTGAATGCATAGGAAAAAGAGCAGCTTCTCTTAAGAGAGCTATTGTAAAATCTGTTATAAAAAAAGATGCGTTGCAAACCATAATTTTCTTCCATTTTAACGTGGGGAAAAATCTTCTTAACATCCGCCGAGACGCCATAAGCATATAAACGAAATGACCACAGTAAATCAATTAGATTCTTCTGTCCAGGATGACATATCGATGGGAAAACTTTCAGACTCAAATAACCTCTGCAAACGTTATCAAGGCTATTATCTTCTTCAGACAATAACTATTGAACTGCTCCTGGTTGATCGAATGATGGGTCCGCTAGACGTATGGCAATATTGCTTGGTACTTCCTGATCTCTTAATATATTTTGCGGCAACCAAATATTTCCCACTACTGATGGGCCAACCAAACATGAGATAACAATCAAAGGTTCGTCGCTGTATATAGACATTAAGTGGCCTGACACCGATTTCTCGCATATTTGTGTCGCCGCCCCGCAGTCAATAGAACAATCGCCGGAGCTCGTCGAGTTGAAAGTTTGTGGTGTGTGACAAAATCTTTACCAATTGAGTAAATTTCTGCACATGTGTCACACACAGCTGAAAGCGTAACAGATGTTCTACCTTGACTTACAAACCTCGCACGGGCAGTAGCCAGTAAATTCAAGTGTATCTCAGCTACCTTCTTGAGTAGTTGGCCTTTGCAGTAAGCTGAATTTCGTTGAAATTTTTCCCAGGCCGTCATTGCGATTTCCAAACGGGTCTTCATAATTTCTGGACTAGCACCCTCAGCTTTAGTAGACCTCGACCACACTCCTCAACCGTTGTAGGCGTCGCCGTAGCTCTTTTACTCCTTCTAGGTCGCCGCTTGCCTAAAAATATCGCTCAAAGGAAATTTCCTCCAAAGGGACTCGCTTATGTAAATTTGCTCACAGATTTCGCAGCTAAGGTAAACCTCATCGCTCCAAAAAATTCGCACAATTTCGTTCTAAAGGAATTCATTAATATAACGTTGCTTATAGATTTCGCAAGTAAAATAAAATAAAATGATCGCCTTTTAAAGAAATCCGCTCAAAATTAAATTTCGCACAATTTTGCTCATACAATTACAAAAAAAATTTTAAAGGTAAAACTAAAATTCGCTGTAAACAACATTTTGCAGGAGTTCGTTTAAGTAAGAATTTAACCAAAAAAGCCTCCAAAAGGCACGTATAACTTTTCCATCAACATGATCAATATGCTGACATAAAGAATTGTAGGTAGCCTAACTAGCTAGCCAAACTAGCATTACCTCCAAGAAAAGAAATTTTCTAATTTACTATGCTTGCATAACTCTGTCTACATTTTCTCATTTGTGATGCTCCTACTTGAAACTAGGGAATCCCAGGATTTCCGTCGAATATCCCTGAAATGAGTTTTTAATTTTTAAAAGCCTAGAATTCCGCAAATAAATCTTTAAGCGTAGAATTCCGTAAAATAAGCTTTTAATTGCTTACTGCTATTAAAGCGCCGTTCTGTTATCAACGGATTCCTATCCATTGGCCCTGAAGGCCGAATTTTTTTTTTGCCTGTCTTTACTTTTGGCATCGGACTTCACTGCAGAATCCGATCCGAATTGACTAAAATAATTTAATGCAAATCCAAAGTCTTCCGAAATCACGAAAATGTTTTCTTCATGACAAGTAACAAACCACGTTTTCTTCTCCAGCGATTAGCGAGTAAAAAAGAACATCCAGGCCAACCACCTTCCTCTTAAGAGTGGTCAGAACGCTTAGGTCTGTGAAGACGATTGAGTAGGTGAAGTTGGTTGAAGTCTTAGAAGTCATCGAAGTCGTTGGAGTCGTTTGAAGTCATTTGTTTATTTCGAGGAAAACATCTGGAGTCGTTGAAGTCGGTTGTAGTCTTGAAGTCACCGAAGCCTTTTACACAACACTAGTCGTCTTAAGCTGTCTTAAGTCAGTCATATTTTTCTTCATTGAACTCTGTTGTGAAGTCTTCATTGAAATTGTTGAAAATGTCTTAAGTCGTTGAAGTCACTCAAATTATTTGAAAGCACTGAAGTCGTTTGTAAATAAAATACGGTCGTATATTTGACAGAAAACGAGTTTTTCACTTAATACGATCTTCTACTAAATCCTTCCCGCAAAGTTACGTAAAATTATTTTAAAGTACGCAACATTTATAAGAAAGAGAAAAACCCGAGGCTTAAATCACTTCATATGGTGGTCAAAACATATTATGGTAACTAAAAAAAGGGATATTAAATCAAGCCAGTATGAGTAAACATTTTTCTTGCTATATATTCACTTCATGAAATGTGTTCTTCGATCCAATCCAAGTAAGAGGTGATGCGAGTGAATATATCTGGGTAGTTGTCTACGAAACCATCTTCACTTCCCGCGTCAATCAACCCAATAAGTTCACCGGTGGATTCCAGCACCAGAGGACCGCCAGAATCACCCTCACAGGTGGATGCATAAGGAGCCATAGCGCACATCTCAACACCATCAATTTTCTCAAAGAATCTTGCACAGACTTCGTTGGTTATAACAAACATTCGAACCCATTGCAACCGTTTGGCAAGCGAGCCAGTGCTGGTCCACAAACCCCAGCCGATTGCAATGGCACGCTCACCGGCATAATTTGGGTAGACGGCGGCCTTTTCCGGCAAGTGAACAGGTGATATATTGTCGCAAATGCTAGTCTGGGGGATCTTAATCAGTGCGATGTCATTCAAGCCTGTGTCGGGATTCCAATCGGGGTGTACGATGAGGCTGTCGGTGTTGAGTTCGTACAGCACCGCAACGTCATCCTCCAAGTGTGTAGAGCCAAGAGAGACTTCGAACTGTCTACCGCTAAACAGAAGAAACAATTAGATAGTCACCGAATTCTGCCGCAGTTATTGACTTACTCATCGAGGCAATGAGCACTGGTTAAAACCCGCATCTTATTTAATAAGACTCCACCGCATAGAAACCTTTTGCGATTTGTTGTTGTGATTATTAATCTCGCCATGTACGGGAATTGACCAGGTGTAGCGTCCTGTCCTCTGAGTATGCGACTCATTGTATGCCCCTGAGCACTCGGTTGCGCGCTGGAAGCCAAAATCGCGCTCAGCAAACCAAAGAGGGACGAGAGTTCCATGATATTCTTTGCTGAGCTTTTCCAATCTACTAGAATGTTGACAATATGTCGGTTTCTTTTTTGGCAATAATTTTTAAAGGGTGTTCATGAGAACATTATCTTTAGCAATATTAGATATATATTATATATATTGTTATTATGGTAGAGCAAAATGGCTTTGAACATAAAATTATAGCATGGTGGTGATTATGAAGCCAATAAAGTTTAGTTATCAATACAGAATTATTAAAAAAAATAAGGAAAACTAAAATATTTTATTTAAGTTATTAAACAAAATTAAAATTATATCCAGTTCTATATATTCTACTCTTTTCGAGCTGTTCGACATTGATAAGTTCTGCGTGTGTAGAAGAAGTAATAAAAATAATTATACGTTTAAGAGAACTATAATTTGAACAATTATATCGTAGTGATGAAAATTACAGTTTTCAACCATTTTTGGTAAACTCTGAAATAGGCGGAATTACCTGAAACTAAACTTCTTTCCACGTATACTCAAAAATCCCGTGGCTCAGCGGTCAGTTGGCGGTAATCGGTCGGTAAATTTACTTGTTCCAACTGGTTTTGTATCCTGAGAAATAATTAATCGAAGTGAATTCCAAGCGAGTTCTAAAGCAAACAACGTGGTTGCTGAACTTTTGGGTGGGATGCGGTGAAGGATAAAGTGAAGGATATGGTATTTTCCCCTCAAGTACTGTAGAACTTAGGTAAAGAATAAATTTCAGATCTAAAAAGTGTGTTGTTTCATTTTCAAATATAATTACAATAAATTGACATTGAGAAATCTTTCCATGTGAGATGTAATTTCTAAATAAAGAGGTAACAACTGAGCACCATCTGCATCATTACATATGTACCGAAGAGTGATAGTAATTTCCTGCTTCATGAAATGTGCTCTTCTATCCAATCCAAGAAAGGGGTGATGCGAGTGTATATATTTGGCCGGTTTTCTTCGCAGCCATTTTCATCCACCGCGTCGACCAACCCAATAAGTTCACCGGTGGATTCCAGCACCAGAGGACCGCCAGAATCACCTTCACAGGTCGATGCATACCAAGAAATGGTGCACATCTGTTTATCAAAAGTGATATCGAAAAATCCGGCACAGAATTCGTTGGTGATAACCAACATTCGAACCCATTGCAACCGCGTGGCAGACGGGCCAGTGTTGCTCATCAAACCCCAGCCGGTTGCAATGGCACTCTCACCGGCATAAGTTGGGTAGACGGCGGCCTTTTCCGGCAAGTGAACAGGTGATATATTGTCGCAAATGCTTGTCTGGGGGATTTTAATCAATGCGATGTCATTCAAGCCTGTGTCGGGATTCCAATCGGGGTGTACGATGAGGCTGTCGGTGTTGAGTTCATAAAGCACCGCAGCGTCATCCACGTCTAAAGAGCCCAGGTAGACCTCGAAGTGTATTCCGCTAAGTAGAAGAAACCATTAGATAGTCACCGAATTCTGCCGCAGTTATCGACTTACTCATCGAGGCAATGAGCACTGGTCAAAACCCGTATCTCATTTAATAAGACTCCACCGCATAGAAAGTCATCGGCATTTGTATCTGTGATTTTTAATTTCGCCATATACGGGAATTGACTAGGTGTAGCGTCCTGTCCTCGGAGTATGCGACTCATTGTGTGTTCCTGAGTACCCGGTTGCACGCTGAAAGCCAAAATCGCGCTCAAAAAACCGGAGAGGGACAGGAGTTCCATGACATTCTTTGCGGAGCTTTTCCAATCTACTAGAACGCCGACAATATGCTGTAGGTTTTTTAGCAACTATTTTAAAATACGGGGTTCGTGAAAACGTAGTCTTTATCATACAGCGATAAATAAAATGGCTTAGGACGCACAACTATAGCGTGTTGATTAAGAAACCAATAAAGTTTAGTTATCAATACAGAATTATTAGGAAAATATTAAAAATACTAAATTTTTTTTAGTTATTAAAAAAAACTAAAATTATATCGCGTTCAATCAATTTTACTCTTTTCAAAGCGATCGACATTGATACGTTGCGCGTGTGTAAAAGAAGTAATAAAAAGAATTATAAATTTACGACGACTATAATTTAAACATTTATAGTGATGCAAATAATAGCTTTCAACCATTTTCGGTTAACTCTGAAGTAGGCAGAATTCGCTAAAGGTGAATAATTGATAATATAATTTACAACAAATGAAAATAAAAATAACTAAGAGGAGAGGGAAAGCAGGTGAGGCCGTATCTCACATTGAGTACTCGTTTGGAGTGTATTTTTCAGGCGTCGCTAAGTAGAAGCATTACATTCACTAGATGGCTGTGTTAGAAATCCCTTATGTTTCGTGTAAACAGATTCTCATTTGATAGCAGCATCAGCGCCTAAAAATATGGAGCAGAAATCTACTTTCTACATCCAGAAAAACTATTTCTTTCTCTGGTGAGGGTGATGTCTTCCTTCAATATTTTCAGTTTTCACTTGTTTTCTCCGATTTTACGTGCTTTTTGTGACCCGTTCCATTGTTTTAATTTTTTGCCTTTTAAGCTGTTCCAAAGAATCTTTCTGATAATTAAATTCATCCCTAATCTGCGGAAGTAATTAACACGTTGAAGTCTCGAATAGGAAGCTGCAGATATAAACGAAAACACGGACCGAGCTAAAGAAATTCGAGAATAAGCACAGTGAGCACAATGCAAACAGCAATTTAGGTTCTGAAATGAAAGACTAGGTGGCTGTAGGTGAACTGGGGACTGGAGGTGTTAGAAATTGTAGTAGAAGGATGAGTAGAAAAATTCAGGAAGTGAGGAAGTTGAAAGACTACTCGTGCTGCCATTCGAATAGTTAAGAAACTAGTGATGAGACAGATGTTGAACGTGACGATGCTATTTTGGTTTATTTAGTTTCAATTTTCAGTGTACTTATTATGCTGTTACCTCACTGCTGGCCGGCTTCAAACGTTTATTCAGAGCCCTGAGCTCCTTCACGGCTTGCTGGTCCTGCAGAACAGAGTGCATTTGACGCACTTCATTCTATCCCGCCGCGTTTCCATCTGACAAAGTAACGACCGAGCTCGTCCATGTTACGCATTGAGGTGAGTGAGCATATATATGGAGCGAGCCAAAGCATTAAAAACTGATACGTTCGACGCGTTACCGTTAGCAAGTTAGATAGAGGGCGAAAACCTTACCCGTCGCTGTCTTGCCTAGCGAACCTTTACTGAAAGTCCTTTCATGTCCTGCATACAAACGTAGAAAAGAAGGCCATTTTATGGGTTTTCTGCGACTTGGCAGTTTTAAGTTGTTGTTCCTGTTGTCGTTGAGGTTGCTGCCTTTTTAGGTCGCCTATCCCAAGTTAAAACACAGTATGCTCTCGGGTTTCTTCTATTTTTACTACGGACGTGATACACAGTTCAGTTACACAGTAAAGGACATTCATTTGTATCCCGGTGCACTTAATAGCTCGTTCAAATAAAAGCTACAGTTTGTAGATGTAATTTTTGATTTACAATGTTGAATTGTTCATTGATTCCTGCTGATTTGATACATATTATTTTTGTATTAATTTTTCGAAGCATTATTCTGCTTCGAATTATTATCGTGCCATTTAATTTTCCTTTAAGGAGAAATCAACGTTTGTTGACGTTGTTCCAGCATAAAAAAGAGAAGAACCTACATTTTGTGGTGGCACATTTTAGCGAAGAACGTGCTACTCGAGAGTTCCAATTTGATATCCCAGCCACTTCCTAATAGTTTAAATAACAATTCTGTCATCAAAAGGAAGTAGAGCATTCTTCATCATTAAAAGAATATCATTCAAAGGTCACCTTCTTCTTTAAACAACTATAAAGTCAACAACTTTGTATTGGAAAGGAACATTTTACACTTTCTATCATATTTTCTGTTAAATGCAGCACTTTATAGTTTATATTCCGTGCTCTACTTTTCTTTTTCCTCAAGCAGAAAGATATTGCGTAGTTTGTTTCAATTTCCAGCTCATTAACGTGAACTAAAATATTGCACTCAACCGTTTATCCTCGCAGCAAGAAATAACGTTCTACACAGTTTCAACCTTCACCGAAGATTCTCATCAAGTCATCATAAATATTTCAAGGCAAGTTTGCGCAAGCTTCATGCGAGAAAAATTTTTAGCAGTAGGCAGGACGAAAACACTGTTAAAAAGTGAAATACATCGCAAAGGGTTTAAATTACAACTTACGAAAGTCACTAGTCCACTAATCAGGCTTGAATATTGTGAAGCAAAATTTTTCTACACCTCTACTTCTTCTCTAATACGTTGAGGTTCATGTTTTGTCAGACTTGACGTTTATGTTAAGAGAGAAGGAGAGGGGGAGCGATAGAAAGAGTGGAAAAGAGAGAGAAAGACTAAGGCAGAATCTCAGGTAATTGCCTCCGTAATTATTGCCTGCACGATTATTGCCTCCGCGATTACCTTATCTGCATTATCACCGCAGTGATTATCGCCTCTGAGACAATGGCATATGCGGTTATTGCCCACGCGTTTATCGCCTCTGCGACTGCTACTGAAGTTTAGCTAAGAATAGACAACCTGATAGCACTTGGAGTTTGTGTTCTTAGGTAATTTTGCCTAAAAGCATTTAAGCGATCGAATCCATTCCTATAATTTCAGTTACAGTTAATTTCCTTTTCAACTATTTTGGCGACGTGAATTCATTATCTACGCTCTTCAATTTGCATTCATTACATCTGACAGTTTATAGGCACGGCAATCTTAGCTGAGGGAACTAAATGCCTCGCACACGCATCTTGCCTGGAGGCCTCACGGCCATAATAAGGATACGATGACGTACCAACACATCCTTTTACACCGAGAAGATACAGAGATATCTTATTATTATGTTTAGGCCGGATTTTCCTGGATCGAAGCGTTTTTATTAGATTGTTCAGTTTTGCGAAAGATTTTTATATTTATTGTTGTTTGTTTTCGTAGCTACTTAATCTTCTCTACATTGGAATTCCATTGGATATTCCGCTCAGCTTTTAAGTGATTTTCTCCGCATTATTATCCAGAATCTCTTTTCTCTTCCGTTTTCATCACTCGTTTCTTCTTCCGACTTCTATTCGGGTTTCTTTTTTCACTTGCATGGTCGCTGGTAATTCTCCAGTCGGTGAACCCGATACCCACACCTCGTTCTTTAACGGTAACGTCAGCTCATTTAACGGCATCCTGATGCAGTTAATTACGATTCCGTAGTGTTGAATGGGGTTGTCTATTGGCGTAGCAGCAGTAGTAGTTGGTGTTGTAGTTGTTCTGTTTATTATCATCCTCTTTCAGTGTCCTGTGGCTGCACCCCGGCCTTTTCCGTGCTTCGTTGTTGCACTCTGTGCTCATCCGACGTTGACTTATTTCGACTTGTGCGCCTTAATTGCACCCTCGTATCTTAGCGGTGAGTGCCTCTCTGGTTACTTGCAACAGGGGCGAATTTTAAAACATGAAAGTATGCAGCGTGCTAGGAAAAAGTGGACTAAAATAACAGAATACACAAAGAACGCGCATCAACTCCGTGGACGCAACAAGAGTTCCGCGCTGAAAACACCGACATTTGAGGCAGATGGAATTGGAGAGAATAATAGGGTTTGCTGGGCCGTATGAGGGCAGAGACGAAGGCAATCACAGCCAAGACAAACATGTTTGACTGCAAGCCGACGTGCCGTGGAGACTTCAAGTATTTTGGGTCCTTTTACTGCGCGACTACAAGAAAGCCTCAGTGGAAGTGGGAAATGATGGAGAGTTTCACGGGAAATACAGACAAAAACAAAAACGGGATACCCAGGCGTAGTGAGAGGGGTTTGCATTTGCTGTATTGCACTTTTTCCTTCCGAGAAGAGTTTTCTACAATCTGCTGGAAGCTTCGAACGGCTTTGTTAGGCAGACGAGAGAGAGAGAGAGAGAGAGAGAGAGAGAGCGGAGGACTTTTGACTGCCTTCCCGTATTTCATCTTACCTCTCCGAGTTCCTCTATTTTATTTCCCAGCAGAATTTACACAGATTCCTCGAAATTCTGTTCTTATACTTTGCATTTCAACCTTTTAATTAATTGTATTGTACTTCTGTCAACTGAGATTTGCAAAAGTCTTACTAAGCGAAAAATAGGTAATGTCAGCTCATGACGCCCTAAAAACTTTTTGCTATCTACGCCACTGCTTCTATTGTCGTTACTGATAGGATGCCATTTTTATTACCAAATGATTTTACTGCACTTTTCCCACTCTGCAAATCTCTCCAATCAGGGCAATAAATTCTTCATTTCCAAGAATCACGTTGTAGAAAAGATACAAAGTGTTCAGATTCTTCAATGTCTTTTAAGATTTTGGATATAAAAATAGAAAAACTCTGTATTATTAGAACAGCGCGATGGCTAATTTGATATGCGTTTTCCAAAACAGTGTTTTTCGTCATGTGTTTTCTCATTGAAAACTTTAAATGTTTTTCGTAGTTTAAACGTCTATCGCGGCGTAGATTATTAAAGCCGGGTGACTGAAAAGCGTTTATAAAAGGAGAAACACACTTCACTCTAAATGCAGTTATACTTCTCCAGTGACCCACTTTCACACATCAACGAATTCCCTTTCGCTCAGCCAACCGCACGGATGCGTTCTCCGCGCTTCAACCTCCTCTGGTCACTGAGAATGTTGGTTCTTTTATGCGGGTGGCGGCAAAAGCGGGAGTCGGATTGCAACAAGAAGCACACACGAATGCTGAACTCATTCTAAGAATGCTGTGAGGTATAGTTCCACATAATTCCAGATTTTTCTACGTGAACCTTGTAAACCTTTAGTAAAATTTTACGATCATGCAAAAGCAAGTCAATCGACGACTTGCTTTTAGAAAATCACTTTTACTGTGATACTTTTTTCCCATCATTACTGAGAATCATTTTCACGGGTGGCCGTGTTGAAACTTTTCCATCCTTCGTTGAGCGTTGTTGCCACTTTTATGTCGCTGTTGCCTGCGTGCGAGCCTAAAAAATCGCTACAGGAAACGGATGATGACGATGGCGTTGTTGTTGTTGCTGCTGCTGCTGTGGCGCTGATTGTTTTTGTTTTCATCGCCATCGTTCTCCTGCTGGCTCGCGTTCTTGTCTGCGATGTTGGGTGAGTTTGGTGCCGCACCGCCGCCAACACGTCGGCAAAAGTTTGGCACTCTAATTGGTTCTTAATAAATTTCGACAGTTAGTGGGTGACAGGAAAACAAATCCACTCAGCGCGGGGACCGCGATAGTGATTGTTAAAAAAGCAGGGATGCTGTGAAATCAAAGATGGAGGACATAAAAAAGGTAAAGAAATGAGACGGCTTTGCTAACGGAAGCCATTTAATATTAAATATTTAGAAATAAATAAGAAACAGAAACCTTTTTTCCGGAAACTCCTGTTTTAGTAAAATTTCTGTTTCTAAATGGAACAACACATCGATTTCTGAAAGCTGTGGATTTTGCCAAATTTAATGCCTCGTCCTTGACCGATACTAAATATGTGAAACTTGAAAACCTTCAAAGAACTCCCTAAATTACGGAGCCTAATCCTCCCGGAAGATAAGAGTCGAATATGGAAACCAGTTTCCTCTCTCCTTGTTTAATAGAAGTGTAAATTGGTTGCAACTGTTGTAATCAGTCCCTCCAAATAATGAACTTTTTCTATTCTCCCCCACCACCACATTTTGCTCAAACAAGAATGATAACGATACTTTTACAGTTTCCGTTTACCCTTTTGTGAGAGAATCAGCACGTGACTTCTACGTAAAAGAGAGAGAACTGAGTGACCGAAAACACAGAGAACCACTAAAAAGCCACATGGAATCTCGCGCAGGCGCCTCGCAAAAATTGCTCGCTGTAATATTTTTATTCAATAGTCTCAATAATTAAAAGCTAACGAAAGAAATAACCAGCGGCTGTCACAACGAGGGCAGAGAAACTGACAATTGGATGGAAGAGAACATTGATTACTGTTGAAGTTAACTGGTGTCTCTCAACGAATGACTCTGAAATGTGTTGACTTTTCCATTGATTCCTTCCTTCCTTCCTTCCATCATTCCTTCCTTCTTTTTTGCCATCCTCTCCATTTTGTCCTCGAAGTTTCGATTTTCTTCAAAGTTATTCTGTGAGTAGAATGTATGGTGTTCGCGTCCTCTCATGTGTCTTAAGAGTGTTTGTACTTCTCTCATCTTGATTGGAATCCATGAGATTTTGTAATTCTAGTGATTGCGAGTGAAGGCAGTAGGAAGGATTTTTCGATATTCATCCGATGCAGATCTTGGCTCAACTTGCACACCTCAACGCAATTCTTGTATGAATAAAATGCGAGTTTCATTTAGTATTATCCGGTTTATTGATGAAGGCTAACTCACTCTATTCAGCCCACATATCAGTGAAAATATCATGTATAACTCAAACATATCAGGTACCAGCGCAGTTATTTGTGTGCCATCAGTATAATGAGTAATGAACGCGTCTTGCAGAAATCATTGGAGGAGATAATAAATACTTTAGGCAGATTTTTGGTGAAGTTTCTATCTGAATTATTGGCTTCAATACCAGCAGTTAATCGCACAACAACAACGCTCGTGTTGTGGAGGAGTGCGAGTAGAAACCTTCACGTTCCCGTGAAGTTAACAAACTCTAATGTATGCAGCCACACGTGCAGAATAAGTGTGTCTTACCCTTCTCTACAGAACACGGAAGTTCATTCAACTCGAACGAGTTTAGAAGGCCGGAAGGACTTCTAGCTTGTTGTACTCTTAAGAGGTTTTCACTCCTTAAAGTGTGCGTTGATTTCTAGTGTTAGTGAAGCACAAAGCATTGTAATTAACAATTATGAGGTGCAAAGGTTTGAGTGCTTAAGGAGCTTCTAGTTGTCAGTGCTCGAAGTTCTTTTGAAACTTTTAGGTTAAGTTGATGCATGTTTTAGTTTTGTGTCAAATTTCGTGCAAAACGTTCCATCCGATCCCGAGTTATAAACCAACAAACATCATCAAACATTGCAAACACTCAAACATACCTCCTCAGTTATTATATTAATAAGAAAAAGGAAATGTTTACTGAAGGATTGAATTAAAAGCGTCTACTTTCAAGCTGTGCTGCGAAATCTCTTCAAAATTCACAGTAGCTGCGCATCCGGTGGCAAGCGTAATATTTCATGCCACTTCTTCAATCGCCCCACCAGTTGTTTAGAGACCAGGTGCTCCCAGCTCAATTCAGTGTGCATGTCATTTAATCAAGTGTCAATATTTGACTTCACCTCAAAGGTCCGAGTTGCCGGAATTTCCATTCAATTTAATTTCGAATAAATTTTAGTGCCTCCCGGAGGTTGCATTTCAATGAAGCTGCATATTAGAGCGGGCGGATTCATGCGAATGTGTGTGTATAACGCTGTATGAATTTTAGCCGCGAAAAGTGATACGAAATCGAATATTAAATTTTCTTTGAATGCATTGAAATGTTGATTTTAAGTGCAATTTTAGCGATTACAAATTTAAACTTAACCGTTTTTACATTTACGGCGTTGCTTTTGCTGTTCTGCTTTTATTTAATTTCTCTGTCGGACGCCCCTCATTTCCTTATCTGTGATTATTGCGGTCATAAAATTGCTTATTGATGCCTTTAATTTAATTTTGTTTATATTGTCAGTAACAGGCAGGGTTTTTATAGATGTAACGGAAAATATACACATTTGCAGGATCCACACTCACACAAACACACACGAACACACGCACACACACAGACATACTATCATGACTCATCGTCCGCCATGCACGCTGGCAGTTGGTTTCACAGCATCTTCTTCTGCTAAGAAATCCCTTGGCGTGACCGGTATCCATTCTTTCCACTCTCCCTCTCCCGGCGAGAGCATCACTTGTTGTAGTAAGAATAGATTTTTTCGTCAGGGGGCGTACCCAGGGTGGGGGGACTTGGAGGCTTCAACTCCCTCGCAATTATGAACATTTACAATTATGAACAAAAAGTAATTCAAAGTCAACGACTTTTATGTCTCTTTCTTTTGTAAAAAACTTGGCATTATAGTAACTTGAAAAACCCCCACAATTCTGACTACGCTACTGGTCGTTTCACCTATGTTATCTATCGTTGTTTTTGTTGTTGTTGTTGTTTTTGTTGAAGCTGGTTTTAAGTACTGAATGTGTTTAAATTACGAAAACACAACGTGATGCTTTCAGTTGATTAATCTTTCCTTTGAGCTCCGTATTAGTTAAAGTAAATGAACAGCTGTGTGTTTGTGTGTACCTGTGTGTGTGTGTGTGTGTGTGTGCATGCATAAAACTCGTTGCTTCGATTTATAATTTATTTGTAGAAAAGATTTTTGTTGACATATTTTACCATATTTCAAACCTAAATAAATATAAAAAACTTCTTATTTAAGTCAATATTCTTCAAAATAGGAAACAGTATTTTAAAAAGTCTTTGGATTGAACACTTTTACTCTTTTCTTTGTGAAATTGCAGACAAACGTTCCTGTCTTCCGAGAGGAAATTCATTATGTTTTCATGTGTACACACATGCATACACATATATATCTCATAAAACACATACACGTGTACACATCATTCATGCACATTTAAATACGGAGCCTCGTCCATACATACATGGATGAGTTGCATATTCAACACCGAAAATGTTGCTGCCGCCACATCTATGAAAACTCATGTCAGTCAGAGGCGTGCCTGCGGATGTGTGTAGGCAGTTGTTACTGTGTGTGTGTTGGTTTTTTGACTGTTTGGTGCAAAATAATTGGCTCTACTGAGAGCGATGACCTGCATACAATAGCCTGAAATTTCCAAGTAACACCAACTCGTACTCTTGCAATTCAGGGGAGAAAACAAATTAAAAGATTTAGAACAAATACAACAACTGCCTCTCCCACAACCGAAATTATAAAATCTTTACGCGAATCAACAAAATGTCAAAACCGCATTTTAATGCTTTAATAACCAAAGGTGTCGCAATTTAACAGATGTGTAAACTTCCCCACCCAACAAACTTACCCTTCTTTATTTTCAAAGGAAAGCCGCTGTTGGGAGGAAAACGCAGATGAAGATGCTAATGTTGCTCTCGAGTGCGAATGAGTTTTTATGCACTTTGAAAGGATTGAAATGAGCACTGAAAGTTTCTACATAGCACTCTTGCAGCAACAACAACAACAACACAAACACAAAACACAACAGCAACAACCAGCAAAATACCATTTTGTTAAAAATGCGGTTGGCTGCACGTGCGACAGTTGTGCGCCGTAAAGATACGAGTACGCCTTTAAGTTTTTATGATCTCGTGTGTGTGTGTGCATGTATATGCACGCGAGTGTGTGTGTGTAAGGGAGAAAAATGGCAGAGTGCAGTTTAAAAATGAAAGCTGGCAGACCTGACAGAAAACAGCGGCAGGAAGTTTTATGAAGACAGGTTTCGCACACCAAGTGAAATAAATGAGGTAAAAAGGCGAAGAAGGAAAAAGTCTGATAATGATTTTAGGAAATTAAAATTGGAAGATATTATATTGAAGAAAAATAAAGAGCAAAGAGCTTTCCACATCTCTAAAACAGATGTATTTTTGCTTAAATGTGCGAGACTTTTAACGAAATCTAGTTGAGTTCACTTGCAATAATTTTTCCACGTTTAGACGAGTGTAACAAATTTATATGTGTTTGAAGCAACTATTTTAATTGAAAATCAACAATATTTCGAAACTCTGCAAACACGTCGTCACTGCAATTGTTGTTGCCACATCCGAGCATTATGTTGTTTATTTTAGCCGTAGCTCGGGTTGTGATTCCCACTTTCAAATCAAAACTTTGCGATGTGTGCAGCATTACATTGCATTTAAGCATACTTCAGCTCAAACAACTGCAATGCAGCAAATACCGCATGCCACGCCGCCACAAGGTGTCCAGGCAGAGGGATGGAGGGTCCTGGAATTCCCTGCAGCATGGCGGCAACGTTTGTAACTTCGCGATATTCGCTCAATATTTTTAAGTGCCCTGTTTGAGCTTTTCTAGGCACCACGTGGGCAGAAGCGCACAAAGTTCTCGCTCTTCGAGAACTAACTGGCTTCGAAGTGGGGTGAGAAAAGAAAAGCAAATAATTGAGTCAGTCCGAGAGACATTCAGTTAAATGGTGGAACTGGAGAACCAGGGAAGGCCATAGGGTTCCCCTCTAGTTGGTGCTAAGGATTTAGAACATGTTCAGCCAACAGTTCGCACGCGTACCACAGACATTTTCGCGTCCTAATTAGTTCCTCGTATTAAATTAGAAACCAAGGCAAATAAGCAACAACTGAATCATTGAAGGACAACAAACACCAAGAAGAACTGAATTGTCAGCTCCCATTAATGTCACTCATGCGCCCCGTAGAGCGTTCAAAGCAATCAGAAACCCTTTTCAAGCTACCCTCACGTTCCCCTTAAGCTCTGTGAAGGACTTTAATGCCGAAAAAGTGAACAGCATGAGTGGAAAGCAAGGCAAACTGACAGAAAGTAACACTTGCTGGCTTGCTGTGAACAGTCACAGATGCAAGAGGCACCAAGAGGTGCATGTAAACTTACTTGCGGCCTTGTAGCTCAGCAACTCGGATGTATTTAATTTCGGTTTTCGAACATGTGTGGCACCGCATGAAGTCCGAGATATTCAGAAGGATATTCGAAGCGTCCCGTCACTGTAGAGCTTCATGAGAGCCCTTCAATATTAAAAACAGCAACTGCAACAACAAAAACAAAAGAAGAAGTTAAAGCGAAGAATCTTCCTTGCTCGCCTGATGTTTTTATCCCTTTCTGCGGCAATCGCCTTTAATGCTAAGTCCTTGGCGACTCGAAGAAGTTACAGCCGGAGGAACAGCTGCACTTCCTGCCAGCCAGTGATTCCGTTCAAGCATAAATCGCAAGAGTTTTTGCGTTGGTCATGCATTAAAAGTAAGTTTTATACAGACTTTCTCTTCAGGAACTTTTACGAAACTTTAAAAAGTAACTTCCAATCAAATTTTTAAGAGTTTGATGAAAATCCTTCTCAAATATAAAGGAATTTTTAGTTTGAAAGGGAGCTTTCTGCACCAAATACTACCTTGGTGAGGACAAAAATGTTTAAGCCCTCACAAATTGTGTCCTGGTGTAAACGGACACCAAAAGCAGTAGGAACATGCTTTCGGCTTTCATAGCCAAACACAAGAGGCTTGAGTGCTTCGTAAAGCTGACAATCACGTGTCCGCGTGTTAGGAAACCGATTACTCGGGATTGTTACGACTGACGACCGTACGCCCGTGCTATAGAAAATTCTGTGTACGAACCCTGGATGCAGACGGCTTTTCCCCGGCGCAAAAGGTTCGTCACACCTTTCATGAAGGAATGAAATATTAGTCCTCTTTACATTACTATATTTAGAGAATAGAGAAAGAGAGAGAGCGAGAGAGAGAGAGAGACAGCGAGCGAGAGTAGAGGTAGGACTATGAACATCGTAAAATATCCTGAAGCTACCTTGAAGTGAAAACGCAAAAATCACTTCAGTCTCAACGAATGCAATCATGGAGCGAAAAAAAGTAGTTTCAAATAGCAAAACAATTGCTGGCTACAATTTTGCGAGCGCAATAGCAAAGTTTCGTGCTGCAAACACCTCTATTTAGGAGTGCCAAGTGGTGGAGTCAAGTGGGATCAGCAATTTGCAGACTGTACGATGGCGAGAAGAAAGCGAACGCAATCCTCGCTAAAGTAAGAAGTTTTATATAAAAAACTCTGAATTCCCGTCTTCGCACGAATGGGGAAGAACGCGAAATCTTTCGTTAAGCGGAAAATGATATAGGATTTCTACGAAAAAGACGCAGAGGAGCAACAACGATTCCTTTAACGGTAGCGGAAGTGGATACATTTCCGTTACCCTATTTATATTTCCGCCAACAATTGGTTGCTGCATCCTCGTTGGTTATTCGAAACCCTTTTGTTCAGCGAACTGGGAGAGAAAATTTCTTTGATGTTAACTTAATCGCGCCACGAGGGAAGAAGCAAAAGCAAGAGTAAAAACGGATAAAAAAGGATAAAAGAAGAATCAAAGCAACGTTCTTGTAATCATTTAAGCATTAAAATCCAGGCGAAAGCTACCATTAGCGATGACTTTAGATCGATCTGCCTCTCTTTCCTTAAAAAGCACCTTAAAATAACAGCTATTTAATAACATATCCATTTTCGGACTAATTGGAAATAAATTATGTTCAAAGAGAGCAGAAAATCAGATATATTCGCTATTTCATTAAACTACGAAGATATTATTTTATTCCTCGCCTCGTAAAAGCCTTTTCGTGCTCTCAAATTACATAAAGAAGTGAATAAATGAAGTGAGAGCAGCCAAACCAGACCAAGTTTTTTAATTTTTTGCCCTCGAAGGATTGTTTTAACTCCTCCACTTGCAACTTAATATGCGCTAAATGAACCTCTTAATGGGATGCTTGGATTTTAGCGCGATTCAATTAAATTAAAAGCAATTTGCGTTAAAGATACTGGCAAAAATTAATTATACATCATTAATTGTCATCATTATATTGTACAGAGAGGCAGAGGGAAAGCGTTTGACGGGAGATCGATAGAATTTGCGAGCTCAGAATTTGTCTATCCAATTACTCGTGGTTTTGCCATAATTTCGAGGTCACTCGGTGCGTATGAGTGACATTAATGAATGGAAGCGTTGAAAACTACAAAATTAAATCAGCAATTTGATGAGAAGGGTATTAGTGATTTTTCACTAATTTTCTCTACACTCTTCCTCTCCTTTCCCAAGAGTTTCTTTTCGACACGCCTTTCCGTTCCTCTCTTTCTGTTCACCCTTGAAGAGGAAGGCGTAAATATTTTATTGTGTCTGAAGCAAACAGATGCACAAAAAGAAACATTTTTCTACTTGTAGTGTCTCGTTTAAGTTGTCAAATAGCGACCACATCAAAGTTGCAGCAGAAGCCACACAAAAACACATGCAAAGCAACAACCCAGCAAACGTTTTGATTACCTGCGAC
This sequence comes from Sicus ferrugineus, assembly GCA_922984085.1. Taxonomy (NCBI): domain Eukaryota; kingdom Metazoa; phylum Arthropoda; class Insecta; order Diptera; family Conopidae; genus Sicus; species Sicus ferrugineus. Next base: position 29,250,643 of record OV277352.1, read on the forward strand.
GAACGAAGTCATACAATATTAACAACAATATTAATATATTAAACTAATATTTTACTGAATATATCTGTGCATGTAGAAAATATAATATAAAATATATATAATATAAATGTTACAAAAACGTAAAAATAGTCGTTGGAAGGTTGATGAGTCAGTGAAAATGATCTTAATTTATCCTAATTGCACTTAGATCTTAAATAACTTTTCTAGGCTACAATTTTTGTAGGGAAATTCGTATGCTTGAACCACTTAAATGCTATCAATTAATCACGACAGTGAATTTTCGTGTCGTGTGTCCGTCGCCTGCAGTCTCTTCAGCCGAAAACAGCTTGTGGCTGCAAGCGTAAGTGATGTCGTTTTGCTGGATGAACGTACTATCAGTCGTCGGATAGTATTTTCGTTTACTGTCAGCAATTTTCTGACATGAGAGTGCAATCGTTGCAAGTGTGAGCGAGGCTCCGTAAGAAGTGGGAAAGGGGAAAGTGTTACGCTGTAGTTTAAGTTGAGTTCAGAGCTGCCAAGTGGTTATTTTTGATTCCACAAATTGCGCCACAAATTGCCCCATCTTTTAAGAAATTCCCCGTACAAACAAGAGCTGTTGAAAGTTAGACAGGGTTCTGCAATAGATTTCATTTATTTCTGATAGTAAAACCTCCTAAAATCCATTCCGTCGAGCTTTACTAACCAAATTTGGTAGCAAGTTCTCGAATATTAATAAAACACGAACGAGAAAAGGACACATTTAAGAAGTCTTTAGATGTAACATTTGTAGAGTATCTCACTGGAGCTGGACCGATTATATCGTTCTTCCTTGTTTATCAATAAATCTGTCTGTTTCATCTTTTTTCTTTCGTCCTTTCCTTCTTTTTGCTGCGTGGACTGTACTGACCTTTTTGTCTTCGTGTTTCTACGTGTAATGAAACTAAGTTTCAGTCAATGTTGTCTTCTAATTTCGCTGGAATCACATTTCTCTCGACGCACAAGGACATCAAGAAGTGAGTGAGTGTGTATTGAGTCGCTTTTTTCAGCAATATCAGGGTCAGCGAGCTATTGAAACCAGAGTATTTTGTCACCAAATCAGAAATCCCCTAAGATTTTGCGAAGAATTGTCCCAGTATTCTTTTTTAAAAGAAGAAAGTTAGGAAAGCGAAATCCTTTGTAATCGGAACAATGAATCGGTAATGCGAGACAATGAGTCGCGAAAAGTACAAGACTAAACTAAAGAAAGTATAAAACTCAAAATCTGAGATTACACTTTGTTGCCATAAAGGTTTCACTCATCCCATCGCTTTGCCGCAAATTGCAACTTGGATGCATTTCTGTGACCTACTTTTGCGTGAAGAATCCAGCAGCAAGGATACGTTTTTGTACTTCAACCTGCTCTGGTTACTGAGAATATTTGCACTTTTTGCGGGTGGCAGCAAAGCAGCAGCGAGAATGCAACAAGAACCATCACATGAATGCAACACGTTCCCTTCATCTGCTGCAGGCGAAACGTTTACGGTGTGTTTTGGTGCTCGAACTGATCTCCGACTCCGTAGTACAGCATCGCGCGGGTGCCGTGGCGACGTATTTAGTTCAATTTAACACTTGCTATTTTTGTATGGTTTTCAGCAAGGAAGGAAGTCGTTGCAAGCATTAGACTCGAGCAACTCGCTGCGGTTTGAGTGGGATTAAATGGAAAGAAATCAGATTCAAGTACAGCGCTCTACTAGCAATGGCGTTGTACGACCTCTTCTTATCTATTTCTTCATACGTGGGTACAAATAAAGTTCATGCCAACAGCTTTTCATAAGTTATTCCTGTGACAAAATTGCCTCTTGATAAGTTATCACTCTTGAGTTAATCTAATCATTGGCCGCAATGTTTCAAAAATGCCTCCTCTTATTTCGGATGAAATCTACGTTGCAACACAACAACGAAAATACTGCAATGCAGAAAAGGGTCAGAATATTAAAATAGTAGATGACGAAATGATGTGTGATGGCAATAAATGATTTTATTTATCGTAAATAAAGCCACAACTCAATTCCAAAATAATCTTCGAGAACGGATTTATATTCTGCAAGCGAAATTTAAATTTAGTTCAGATCTTCCTGAAGGCGTTTTTTATGTAGTCACTGCTCCGCTCTACTTTTTCTTCTTCACAAATCTTTACTTTAAAAACAGAGCTTACTAAACTTTAATTTAAGTAATTATAAAATTGTTATAACTAATAAAAACAAACTTTTTTCAACGCAAGAGCAACTATTAGAACTTAAAGAAGGAAAAATGTTGTTTGTCAATGTTGATATGACGTAATTAAAATGTCATTCAACTCCGGTCTTCGCCTCGCTAATGCTTAGTAAACGAGGTGGTGACAACAGAGGAAGAATGCAGTCCACAGCTTGAGCGAGAGCGCAGTACTCGGCCTCAAGCATTAGTTGAGCGCTGATACCAATTTGCAGTAACAACAACAATAGCACCAGTTTCTTACGCTTTGTAGAAACGATGATGATGACGATGATGATGAGGATGATGATGATGATAATGATGATGATGATGATGATTCCAAAGGTAAATTTGTGTTCAGAAGGACCTACAAAGAATTTCTAACGACGGGTGAAGAGTCGTTTTCTATCGTTTGTAGGGAAGATAATAAGATTATATTTTTTCTTTTCGTTAAATAAAACTAAAAACAAATAAGTCAAGAAAAGATATCTAGTTATCAAAACTCTCTCTCATTCCTTTAAAGTTGAGAGTCTAGACTAGACCTTCAGGGACCCATCTTGCTTCGACTTCTTTTATTGGCCGCAAGAAATTGACGACCAAATAAATTCGTCACCTGCAATGACGCCCCAGCAAATTGTATCCTTTACTCATTATTCAGCAACACCACCCACTGTCTGCCAATTCACTAGAATGACGTAATATAATAGCTTCCCACATTTCCCCATTATTTCTAGGGTTAGCTGTCCTGCGAAGGTTGTAGCAACAAATGCTTTTAATGAAATAAGATATGGTTGTCATACGAAGAAATTGATGGGAATAGCCGGAAAAAAGTCTAAGTTACGTTCCACATAAACGTCACAATACAGCAGGGAACTTCTTTATTGCCTTAATTTTAGTTTGTGGTCGCGGAGTTGAGGTTGTGGGGAGAAAGTGCATGTACATTTACCGAAATGCTTACCTTCCAAGACTACATACAGACATTGAAATTGTATTCTCATTCGTAGCATACGTTAAGTGAAGAAACGAACACAATCTGCGAGTATGATCTGACTCTGTGGCACTTTCGTGGTCCGTCTAATTTTGTTTTGTCTATCTTTACATCACGAACCTACTTAGGCTACTTAAGTGTGTATTAATAAAATACCCCCCTACCTGGATAATATAGAAAACACTGAAATTGCCAATTGTTCATTCGGTAGCCACTCACGACACAATATCAGCAATTAAAAGAATTGAGGCGGGCGAGAGTGTGGCAAAAATGCTGGCAATTCCATCGGATGCAGACGAAGTGCTGTTCGTAATGACGTTGTGCTTACACGCAAACACTTTGAGGCCCACCGCACACATTCAGCCAGTTTGCGTTCCCAGTGGGAAATGATGGTGATCGGCTCAGTTTCATTAATGATTTCATTAATTTCATCGTTTCGTTTGAAATGAAACGTTTCTCTCTACAACCTCCAGTGTCACCATTTGCGATCATGTCATGCATGTGAGGATTTCCAGCTGGGTGATAAGGATTATCAATGCAGCCGCAGGCATGAGAATGGGTGACCAAGGACTTTACTTGCTACTGCAGTTTGTTGCATTGCCTTTGTTGTTAACTCAAGTGCTAAATTATTTGCCCAGTGCATTATTACAAGCCGTTGAGTGTGTGTGGAGGTGTGTCTACACCAATCTACACAAACATACAGCCAGTGAAAAACTGAACATGGGAAATACGACGAATGCATGCAAGCGTCGAATTTAAATCGAGGCTTATTAAATGCAATTAATATGCATTCGCATACAAGGGCGCATGTATGAGTACTTCAGTGCGATAAACACATACACACGCACATTCATACACACAATAGTAAGCAGTGATTACCATGCTGAAGTGCTGTGAAATGTCTGCAGCTACACAGACACACTATTAGTATACGCAGACAACCTATCCAGGATTCTATAGAGATATTATACTCTATAAAGTTTTCGCTTGTAGGGGTGTGATTGGCTGTGTGCGCGACGTTGGCGAAAACTGTAAATTTCGGCCATTGCCAAAGGAGCTCGTAAAGCCTTGGAAAAAGCAAAATTCACCCAGGCAAAACCTAAGAGAGTTCGACGTTATTTCAAATAAGGCTTCCATGTGTCCATTTTTATCAGAAGTTTTTACCCTACACAATTATTATTATGTCTCTGGTTTTTGTTTACCTTTCTATCTAAGCAGTCAGCACGTGACTTTAATGTCAGTAGGAGAACAGAGTGAGAGAGTGTCAGATTTGGAGAGCCGTAAGGAATCTCACGCAGGCGTCTGGCTGGAATCGCTCATTGTAAACGCAGCTCAAAGAGCGTTTCATAACTAGAAATCTAACGAAGGACACAAACTCTCCGAACGAGATAAAAGCTGAAGTCGTGGCAAGGATGTTGCTCTCGCTCTTTCAAATCTTATGGCAGCCATGAGCGGAGTGAATTCACGTGTTGTGGCAGCGCGGAACCTCATCCAGGCAGAAGACCTTCACCGAGGCTGCTCAGGTTTCAGTTTACCGCAGCGATTGCGGCCGAAACAATTTTCGCGGCAGGAGAAACCGTTACTTGTGGCAAAAGTTTAATAAAATTAAAGGGAAAAGAAGAACTAAAGGCAATAATTTAAAAAGTGAAGAGCGGGTACTCTGGAATACGGAATAATTAAAACAGATTCAATAAATACTGAATTGTTTTCAATCGCTGTACTAAAGTTGAGGGAAAAGTGTATGTAAATGTAAGAAACTGACGCAAAAAGGTTTGTATTTTGCCACTTTGTATTTCATTAAGCGCAGTAATCTTGTATCTTTAAACGTATCTCGAGGATACTTGCTAATCATCAGCATGTGCGTTTGTAGATTCATTGCTGTGTGTGTGGGCAGATACGTGGATGTGTGTCTGAGCTGATGACGTAGCCTTCGGCATGCAAATGTATCTGAGTATCTGGTGTGCAAAGATTACAAAGTGACATTTGTTTCTTTTCAGTGAACTGACAACAAAGATAAAATACATTAACTTAATAAGTATTTACGATAACTTTTAGGGTTCCCGGAATTTTATATCCAACATTTTTTGTTAAATTAAGTCGCCAAGCTTTAAGCGAAAACTACGAGTATTTCGAAGTTTAATTTTTCTGTTGTCCTCGTTGTTGTTGACCTCGTCTTTTCCTAGAAATAGTGAATTTTCGCCATGGAATTTGCTTGTCTCAAACGAACTCACGTGTAGATGCGATTCCAATTAAAACCTCTTGAATTCCTTAAATGCAATGCAAGTTCTTTCTTCGCCAAATGGAGCTCAAATATTTGTTCCTTCTTCTACCTCTCCTGCCCCGCTCCTACCAGTGCACGGATCAAGAGGACCACACAACCGCAACGAGAGGCTTAAATATTAAAGCCACAAAAGCAGCTCTGAGCCAACTGGGTCAAATTCAGCGCCACGGAACCGAGCGCATCGCGTAGGTCCCACTCAGGAACGACCACTCGACCGCGCTCTTGTAGTTATCGAGTTACCGACACACTCGAAGTGCCAGCGAGTGCTTGGCAGCGCTCGCAGCACGAGCCAACCACTGCAATGCATCCAGCACAACACAAGCATGACTTGTGCGATGGGTAAACGGGACTTCGAGAGTCCCGAGATGTGCGGTCGAAGCAGGCAGCGGTGGCAAAGGAAGCGGAATAATTCGAAGGCATCTGGACGCGAGTGAATGCTGTAGTCATGGGAGGAAATGCGGAAAAGGGGGTGCCGAAGAGAGGAGGAGGAGGAGGAGGTGAAGGGGCATGACGGCGTCGGCCATTCATGCGAGCAACAGCACACCATCGCGAACAAGTGGACCAAATAAACAAGAAGCTAAGAAATACAAGTAATAAATAAAAATGGAAACGGCGAAATGGAGTTAAAAAAAGAAGGGAAAAAACCTAAAATTATGAGGGAGAAATTATTGGCGGTGGCGTATTCAAAAATTTATGAGGGGACTGTTTTTTGATTAATATAAAAACCTTAATTTGACACCGAAATCGCTTTTCAGAAAGCTTAAATCTTATAAAATTTACTAAAAACTTCAAAAAATAATATGTTTTGAATTACTTTAGAAATAAAATGCAAGTTTTTGCAAGTTGATGGGGAAAGGAAGTCCAAACCTCGCCTCCTCAATGGATTCTCCACTGATTATTGAATTTTTATGATAACCGTAAAAATGAATTTTAAAATTGGAGGTGGAAGAACTCAAGGGGCGATAAAAATGAGATTGAAGTTCACAAAGGCGGAGAAAATAAGGTGAGGTAAATCGTGTCATGTGAGCACGGCACTCAAACAAAAAGCTTGTTGTTTTTGGCTTGCTCTTGTTATATTTGTGGTTATTGCTGTTGTTTATTTTTCGTTTATCGGAAAATTGAAAGGTAAATAAGAAAAACAATCACTGAACTACGAACTGAAGAGTGAAAAACTAATTGCTGTGTTTTTCTTTCATGTTATTGAAAAGGAAAACCACAGACGCACTCACTCACGCACACACAGTCACACACAAACTATACCCACTTCAGCCTCGTGTTAATACAAATACAAGTCATCAGAGTTTAATGAATGCGAGAAAAGCGTGCGGAAATAAAGTATGAAGCAATTACATCAACATATAAGAGAAGTTTACGAAAATAAAGGTAGCTATTAAAACAAACACACTTAAAGAGGAAATCATTTCCAACATGTCAACAAAAAATCTCCAATTGAATGTAAATAGAAAGATAAACAGCAATAAAAACAAATAAACCGAACGGAAGTTGGACTAAATTCCGGATATCAGCCCATTTCCTATTTGGCTGTGTGAGTGAAGCATAACGGTAATCAGCGTTAATAGTTTTCTGCCATTTTGTTGGTTCAACTTCATTGTTGAATTTTCTGCGTCTCATTTTTTGCTTTTTCTTCATCGGAACGAAAATTTTTCAATGAAAATAATTTCTACAAATTGAAGAAATGAAGAGAAGAAAAGGAAAAGAAGAAAACAGAAAACAAATTGGTTACTCACGCAAAAACCAAAAAAATAAAAGAGGTTGAGGCAAATAACAAAAAACCAGATAGTGGAGAAAACAGTGAATTTAAAATGCACACCAGCAGAAAACTTAATTAATTTAACCGACTATACAACTGAGCAAGTTTAAGCAAAAGCAACCAAGAGCAGCTTTATTTGAAGGAACATCCTTTAAGGACTGCGGTTCAGAGGGCGTGGCAGAAAATATGCTTCTTAAAAAAACATTCTAACAAAAGCTTTATTCCCCAATTTTTTTTCCAATTTTTTCGAGACGCGGATCTCGTCTCCACTAAAAAAGCTGTCTCGACCTCGACTCTCACCTCGGTTGGAAAAGGCAGTCTCAATCTTGATTATCGCGTCGATTTCGAGACGAGGAGAAGGGTGTCTCGATTTTGCCTCTCCTTTAGACTTTACTCTGTCTAGACTAGAAAAAACTATCGATCTCAAGTATCGTGTCACTCCTGGCAGAAAAATTCATTTACTAACCTGAAAACTTCCTTAGTAATTTATTTGAATTCTGAATTAATGTAGAGAACGATTCATAAATCTATTAATATTGTAGATAACAATTGTTTCATTATTTTAACTTTCTTATTTCAGATATGCGCTAATGTGATTCGGGATTTTCACAAAACAACGTAGGCTGGAGAATCAAACTGTTTCGAATAATGAAAGAACTGAAATGACTTTATGGAAAATTTTTGAGAGAAAAATGTGGAAAACTTCACAAATCAGGAATATAAGGAAGTGAGAGCCTTTAAAAATGTCTACCAGCCAGAAATAAATTAACTACACAAATGACTAATTAAATTTGTGGTTTACGAAACATATCATGTCCAAGGTCTTCTAAAAAGTTACTAGGGAACACAAATTAAATTTCAAAATTAGGTTTATGCGAACTTCAAACATAACGTGTAGTGAAATACTTCATCTAATGAGGAAAATGTAGCGAAAACTAAAAGTGAGACCTTTAAAATCAACGATACATATCAAAATTGGTCTGATTTTAATAAATTTTAATAATCTTTAGTGAATTCCTTTCCGTTTGCTAACTGAAGTAACAAAGTTTATTGTACTTTACATAATTAAACTTAAGTAATAAGAAAAATCTTTATAAGTAACAAAAGCCGAATAAATACGAATATTTGCGGTTGTGGTGGAAAAAAGGCTAAATAAGAAGATACTAAAGAGAAATGTGTACTTATAAGAACAACATCAAGGATAAAGAAGTCTTCTTTCGAGTTACCAGCTTGTAAGGGGTGAGTTTGTATTTAATTAAAGTTTTGATTTCTTCCAATCAAACTAATTTCATTTATAGTTGTTAATATTTCCAACTAGTTGACAGGATTATAAGACCGCCGTTAAGCGTTATCAGGCTGATTTAACCGCCTAATAGTAGTTTTATTTGGAGAACTTAGAATTTATCAGCGGATGACAAAATTTATTGAACAGATAATTTATCATTTAGTGAGGAAGGGGCTGATAGCGACTTTACTGGGTCGACGAAGAATTCATGCTGATAAACTGCTGTCAAACACGTATTGAAATGTGTGTGTGCAGAGAGGTACAGAAATTATTGGAGCCGATTGATTGACCCGATTTTCTGTGAAAATAAATTTATTTCCTTGGTTTGTTATTAGCCCCACAAACCTAACTTCTTATCTCCTGAGGAAGTTAGTCCTTATCTTATTTCCTATTAAGTAGCTAATAAATTTATTTCTACTTCTTAACAGAGTCAAGTGGCTGTGAAATTGTGATATTCATTGTTAGCTTTGGAATCCGTGTTTTTAGCTTATTCTGTATTTTTTTTGTATACTCGTATTAATTTGCACAACTTTGTTTTACACTTTGATTCTCAGTACTTCCGCGACTTCTTCTGTTATCGTTTTTCTCCTGCTGAAATTTATGAACAAGGTTTTTGTTCCAATGAGAATAAATACCCGAAACTTTAAAGTCTTTTGTGAAGACTTTCCTATTTTTATACCCATTTGCTTTTTCCCCCGTTCTTTCTCTTGAAAACTTGGTTTCTTTTCTATTTTGTAACATTCTCTTTTCTTATTGGATAAGTTTGCCAATCTCAATAGCTAAAATTTTCGTTCAATTCTTAAAAATTGAAAGATGACATCTTCAGCAAGCACTTCAATTAAGATATTGTGTAATTAAAGTTTTCAGTACTACTTTTTCTGAGAGTCGGGATAACGTGAAAATTTTAATTGAGAAGATTTCGCTTATAATTTGACACAGATATACTTTGTTATGTAGAGCAGTTTGTTTGATGTGCACATGAAGTTCTATTCCAGATCATATAGCGCCATTTCAGAGATATTTATATACAATGGGCGTAATGTATGACACCAACCTTTTATATCTAAATCAATTATCACCAATTGGGTTTGTCCACCAATTTATTCTCACTCCCTCTAACAAAAAACAAAGTTTATATTTGCATTATTCTTCTAATTTCTAGTAATAGAAATTTGTTTACAGGCAAACTAGCGTGGAAGATTAAACTATTTGTTGTTTTCTTCATTATTAAATAGCGTGCAGTATAAACTGGCACACAATCATTTTGAGTTAAAGGACTTTTCGAAAGAGAGGAGTCGGCATTGTTACTCAGCGATATTTGGAAGTTCTTATCAGGACAACAATTAAAATCTCTTTATCATTTTTTATGATCTCTAATAAAACCCTGAAGATAATAACTTATCGACACTATGGTTCATTTTCGCCCTCCTTGTGCTGCCCTTTATCAGTCCTATTTCCTCACCATACTCTCTTCCTCCATACGTATCGTTCCCAAGCCAGGGCTAATAATTATCGTTACTTTTGCTTTTATATTGTACTGGCACGCAAATACGTAGCACACAGATGTATACATATCGACCAGGCATGGTGCACAAAAGCCACCCACAGGACTCATGGAATGCATGCAGCCGGCACACGCAAAAGCATCGGCAAAGAACTAGCCGTGAAGACAACCAGGATATCGTTGCTTACTAATGCCAAAATAATATATCTGAAATATTTGTGTTTGCAAACATAAGTTGGTGCTGTTGGATTTATTCGGCTTAATGTTTTCGCGTCTGCGGAAATCAATGATGAGTTGCGAAATACCGGGCTTCCGTCAATATAAACTTGTGTTTATTTCCCAGGATGTTCATGAACTTTCTGTAGGGAAAGAGGGAGTACTTATTTTAGCAGGGTTGTCCTGTCGTTGTTCTTCTCCGCTATGCGAATGCATGTACGTACACACAATGCAATGAAATCCTTAAGTTCCATAAGCAAGGAAATTTATATGTATTAATGCAATAAAAAATTTATCTCTACAAGTACAACCGTGGTAAAGATAGTGATTGGTTTAAAGATCTCGAGTAAAGCTTTTCCTCTCGTCCATCTAATTACCACCAAGCTTCTTTGAGACGTGCTTAGCCTCAATAATAAACCCGTTCTAGTTGTTGCTGTTGTTGTAACTTTATTTGCAACACACACAATCCAACTTGACACTCCTAAACAACACGACATCGACGTTATCTGGCCGCCGTGCCAGACATAACGTGAGCGAGTTCAATAAATGTAAATCAGACAACGTGTTGCCAACGCGTTCCCTGCAGCCGAAGAAAACACAAAATCGATAACCTGCCCGTCAGGAATTTACCCTCCGTCCCATTACTGGCTTCTTCCGCGTCCTGCTCGATGGCGAGCTCTCCCGTCGTTAGGCGAGAAACGTGGTTAAAGCTTGCTACGTGTATCTTTTTATCTCGAAATAGTGCAGATGCGCTATTTTCGTCACACTTAAGTTGGATGAAAACTATTCTTTATGAAGTTGTTATCGTGCTTGTTATCGTTGTTGTTGTTGTTGTTATTATTATGGTTTTTATTACTGTTGTTGTTGCAGTTATTGTTGCTGTTTCGTTAGCAATTTTGCAGTTAGCAATTTTGCATTTCTACGCAGAGGCTGATGAAACTTAATCTTTTCTTAAGTTTTAAGAATTAAAATAAATTTGGTTCTTGGAAACTCTTTTGAAATCACTGCTGTTGACAGCTGCGAGGTTTTAAATGTCTAAAGAGACGAACACCAGCAATGTAGAGTAGAACAGGTCCCCCAGTATTATATAGCTCTCGCTATCGATCAAAGCAGCACACGTATGACATCCTATGAGTCAAAAGCCCAAATAATTTGTTTCTTGGTGTTCGATTGTTTTTCCGACAGGGTAGGAAGATGATGTATTTTGGAACGAATTTCCGTCATCCCTCGTCAAATTTGTTCTGTTGACAAACCGGTTTCGGAGTTGTGCCATCTTCAGTGTAATTTTTCGTTCAGAACGAACGAAACCGGTTTGTTTGTCAACAGAACAAATTTGACGAGGGATGAGGGAAATTCGTTCCAAAACACATCACCCAAATAATTTCTAATTTTTGTTTAAATAAGCATAAACAAAAATAAATATGTTCTCTTCTTCCATTTCTGTTACATCATGCTGTGCTGTTTGGTTGTGTAAAATAGGAGTGTAAAATTCAGGAGTGGTTCACGCAAGCCATACAACTAGCCTTTCGCACGAGGAGCCTGTTGGACATCCTGGAGCTACGATGCACTGTGACATATTATGCGAGACCATTTGTGATGTTGTTGACAAAGGGAACCGAAAGGGGGGAGCAAAGGAACTGTGAATATATTGTAATTATTTCTTCAGGCGGCAATTGTACGAGAGTCTGTTTATACAAGTCCTGTTTTATGTGACAGGAATATCAAGCCTTCTATTGCGCCAGCCAACCGATGGGACGCTTTTGACAAATAACTTCCTGTTGGTTTTAAGGTACAAATAGGCGATGTTTAGTGTGAGGATCTACTTTGGGTTCACATCTGTGGTATAACAGCCGTAGTTGGGTAATTTTTCCTTAAAATATTTGGTTTATTAAAAATTCTCCACATTTGGTTTGTGTAGTAAAATTTATCGTGATACAAGGACGAAAATCAATATCGATTAATGAATACATTTGTTGTTGTAGATAAAAGCCATATACGAGCATGGTTATGTTGAGCTTGTATTTGAGGTGAGATGAGGTCGAATTTGTAGTTTGTCGAAGACTGACTGCAGGTAGGCATTCTTTTTTGCAGTAATTTTTGGTTGATTTGGAATTTAGTTAGAATTTCCTTGCGCCAATTTACTGTACTCATTCCCTCCGCAGTGTCCCTTAGATCACCTTCCCTTTCTCATTACACTCTTCCTCATAACAGTCCTTTTCCCGATTTTTCTACTCCCCCCGGATTTCTCTTCCTTTTTTCGCTTGCATGCTTGCCTTTAATTCTCCAGGCTGCGAAGTCGGCGTTCACATTTGGTTTGCTAATGAGAACGTTAAGCAAGAGGGGGTTAATTGAATGGCATCAAGTAACTGCGCTCCCGTAGTGTCGAAAGGGTGTGTCCACTTCCGTTGTGGTTCCTCCACTGCTATCTGCGTTGTCTGCAAAAAACGCTGCCGCAATTTGTGCATTCGAAATACAAGAGCAGAAATACTGGGTGTGTACGATGAAAACTTTTTATGTCGTTTTTAATAAAACTAGAAATTCGGAATAAATTAATAATTAATTATATTGATTACAGAAATTGTGTATTTTTGCACAAACTCCTAGTTTCTGGTTGTCCCAATTACCTTTTTGAAAAGTTACGATTTGGGCAGTCTTGCAGATCTCGAAATCTTATTACTCCCGCTTTTAAACATCTAAACACAGAAAGATTTTTCTATATACATACCATAAGACTGTGGAACAGTTTACCGAATAATTTAAAGATTGTTGGTAGGGCAGACATCTTTAGGCGGCTGGCTAGAGGTTATTTTTCTTTATACTGAGATTAACTCTATAATTGTTGTATTAATACTATTCTTGTGCTAAGTAAAGTACCGTTGAAACTCTTCTTTTTCTTTCTCTTTTTCTCCTGTAATTTATATAAGCTCTCTATATTGCTATCTTTGTTTCCTCTCTTTTAATTATAAGTATAATATTTTATAATATTTTAATTTTTGATAATAATATTTTATTTTTTAATAATAATTAAATATTGTAGTGCTATAAAAGAGCTGTGCTCTTAGTGCAGGAGCTTATTGGTTGAATAAATAAAAATAAATATTTTTACAATTAAATTTAAAAAAGTCTCCTTTCTTCAATTTGGGGTTGTGATGATCACAATCGGCGCCCTGCTAAGACAAAAAGTAATTAAATCTTCTTTTTTAAATGCCAAAACTTTTAAAACAAAAACATGTTTTTTTAATTAATATAATTTTTCACAACAATCAAATATAAAGTCCACTTTGTAGCTCACGATTTCCCTAATTATATTTGCATGTGTTTTATATTTTCTATTATACGGCAAATAAATTGTTTGCCTTTACATTTCAGCATATTCAACTTAAAAAGCTAATATTTTCAGAAATAATTCGTAAATATTGCAATGTATATGGTAGCTGAGCTAAAATTGTGTTTGTCTTGCCAATAAATTATAAATCCAATATTAAAATGGACAAATTATTGCAATTTTGAGCTTTAAATAAATTTTAAGGAGTTTTAAAGCTTCATATTTGTTTCGTTTGTAAAAAAAACGTTTTCATTTGTAAAGAAATGTCTCAATAAAAAGTAGTTTAGCGCTTAATTTAAGTTATAAGCGTGGATAAAAATTTGCACATTAGAAGCTGACCTTAAAATTCGTACCTGTTTATTGCGGTACACGGGGCGTATGAACTGCAATAATTAATCTGATGGAAAAATTCTTGGGCAACTTTTGTTTCATTGACTTCTCGCTCGATTATTTAAGCTAAATTACAGCCAAGCGTGGGCAACAGCATCAGAAGTCAATGCTGTGTTGTCTTTCTTGCTTATATATTGCGATGGATTCCAAATTTCTGGGTAAAATGGCAAAAGATTGATCAGAGACAAAAAACAAAAATTTAAAACAAAGATTAGAACCGAGAAACCAATTTTTTAAATTTTAATCATCATCGACATAACGACAGAGAAAAACTTCAATTTACACCTCGCTGAAAAATAACAACGCTGTGATGCTTCGCTGTAATTACAATGTCATTAAACTAAAAAAACGTCAACAATAAAGCTGCACTTGACCTGAAGTATTACATAAGCATTTCACACAAATAATAGTGCCATATACTGTGAGATCGTCATGGAGACGACGACGACGATGATGATGAGGTGACGGTGATGGAGGTTCTGGTGGTTGTGGTTCCTTGCCAAAGTGATGAACACGATTCAAATTACCGAACTGATTAAAGTGTTTGCTTGCAGGTGACGAAAGTGTGATATAACGAAAGTATGTATTTTAAAACGTTACAATGAGTCGACTGATTGAAATATAAAACCAAATTTGAGAGCATCTACAGACTAATTTATAGTCGGGTTATCCAGCCTGTATTTCTGATTACATTTTCTGTTATTAAGCTTTTATTGTTTCGTTAAATTTTAGAAATGCTGTAGGTATGTATGTGTATTTAATTATATGTATGTCGAGGAACCTGAGTCTAGCTGGCTTGTACGCTGAGAGCTGAGGTAAATTGGCGTGTATTAAATATAATTAATACACGTATGCTTTCGTATGCAAGAACACGTCTGTGTGTGTGTGTGTGTGTGTGTGTGTGAATATTTCAGTGTAATAAACGTAGGCATGCACGTGAACACAATTATGCATTCACTGCCTCTTCAACCACAAAAACACTTACTAATGAATGTAGATACTGTATCTGGGCGCCGACAGGGATATAACAGTGTAGTGCCTACTCTGTGGGAAAATCGACTAATATTAACTGATGTGTGAATCTCAAACATAGCAACCGATTTGTGTCCCTTTTTTAGAATGGATCTGATAGAATCGAGTATTCTTAAACATTAAAAGTCTTGCTTGTCAGAAGAAGCCATAGAGTTCAGATAAGTAAGTAATCATTGGTGAGAAGTCACTTAGCAACCGATTGTCATCCACTATTTCTTATTAGTTACTTTAAAAACTAATTTAAAAACTAAGTAGGTGTGCAGGGTCAGTGCTGGCGTGTGTTTGATGATAATTTCGTGTTTTTGCTGCAATTATCTGTTAATCTACTATCAAATAAATAACCTCCGCTTGAGTGGCGCCAAACAAATAGCTCGCTATTTTTGCACCCTACCACACGAAAAATGAGGGTGCATTAAATTTGTTTTTGCCTTTCTAAGGCAGAGAATTAAACAAGATTGTTATAGAAAGATAATCCTTGGGAATGTTTGTGTTCAGCACCCTCTGCTGTTAGACAGAGGTAACAATTGCAGGAGAGTGAATGTGTAGTAGTATGTTAATTAACTGAGTCTAAACGTCTTGCAAAAAATAATATCCAAAAACTCAGAAAGTGGAAAAAACTCACAGACCTCTCGCAAGGAGGAGGTTCACTGAGAGGGCGCAGTTTACCTCACCGACTACAGCCGGTGACACCGGGACAGGACACGCCGGGAAAAAGTTGTTGTATTGTAGAAAAAAAGTTGGAATCACGCTGTACTGCACTCACAAACGATGCTGCTTAAAATGGCATGAAACTCGAAGAAACTTCTGAAAATCGCGACACCGTAGCCGCTTCTGTGAAGCAATTAAAACAGGAAAAATTATGGAAAGGCATAAAAAGGATACGGTAGACGAGGGATTGATGGTGAAGAGGGTTCGGAGATTAAAGAGAGCAAGCGGAGCGACCAAACCCAGACGACTGCAGACGTTCGCGCCGCGGCCAGCATGGAGACCGGCGTCAAAAGGGTTTTCATTAAAATAGGCTTGGCTTATTTGAAAATTAAGCATATTTATCTGAATGACTTAAATAACCATATTTAACAAATTAAGAAAGAGATTTTGATCCGGCTGCTTTCATTACGATTTCCTTTATAAAAATTGTGCGCGCATTCTAAAAATGTGGTTGAACAAAAAGGGAGTATAAATATTTAAATGTGTAAATATCTCTCCTTTGATTCCTAAGGATTTTAAAACCTTTTCGTATTCACACAGCGAAAGTGCAAATAAATCTTGAATACATTTTGTTTGCAAGAAATGCAAACAATAAACCCCACCACGTCTTAACTGCTTGTGCAGCTAGCTGTTCTTTACAGTGGGCGGCGATGACGAAATTTCGTACAGATTTCACTAATTTACGTGGCTCGAGGGCGGATTTTTTCGCGGTCTATACGCACATTTGTACTCGGCAACCGCGTATAATGCGACTCGGTGAGACCCAGGTGTCTGAAGGTGAGATCCACTGGATCTTCATGTGCCAGGGTACCATTTATTGCCATTGTTTTCACCGCACAGAGGCCTCGCCTCACACATTCGCAGTGATGTTGCGTACCAGTGTCAGCAACACCTTTGCGCGTGCGTTCAGTTCAAAATCCAGTCGCACATCGTGCACTTCTGCTTCATTTACAGAAGCCAGGGTCTAGAGAGGCTGCCAACTTTTGATAAACTCTGTTTGTTTGGACAGTCTCTCTGATTCGATTTCTAAAATTCTGGAATCGTATCCGAACAGGGAAATTGTTGTTGCTGGTGATTTCAATGTTCATAAATGTAATTGGCTACGTTATTCGAGTCACACAACACCTGAGGGTTTGTATGTTGAATTATTTGCTGAGTCTAATAATTTGACTCAACTAGTGAGGGAACCAACGCACTTTCCTCGTATTGATGGGCAGAACCGAAATATTCTGGACCTTTTTCTAACTTCCCATCACAGCAATTATGATGTGTATATTCTTGCACCTCTTGGTAATTCGGACCACGCTACAATTTCTGCTACCTTCCCATATTCTAGTCTTCAATCCGTCCATCAGCCAGCTCCGAAACGGACAGTGGGGCGATATGAGAATGCTGATTAGGATGCGCTAAATTCCTTTTCCAGCCGTTTCAATTGGCAATTGTGTTTCAGGGATAGAAACACAAATGCTGCAGCAAAATTGGTAGAAAATATAATTATATTTGGTATGAGGTCTTTCGTACCCAATAAAAGAATTTCCATTAAACCAAAAGACCATTCCTGGTTCAATGCGACTTGCAGACAAGCAGTCAGGTCTAAAGAGGAAGCATTTAGGAATTGGCGTTTGACCAAAACAGCTAAAACTAAACTGCTGCGCAACCAGGCCAGAAACAGGTGTAATGCCACTCTAAAGCGCGAAAAAGTTCTCTACGAACAGCGCCCTAGACGTAGAGTTCTTCAACACCATAAAGGTAGTGAGAACTTTCGGTCGTTCGTGGGGAGAGTAAAGAGTCAGACGCTATCGTATATTCCAACTCTCCTCAAGGATGATCAGATCTTCACTCACTCGGTTGATAAGGCAAACTTATTAGCCGAAATGTTTGCTGAAATCTGCTCTCTCCTTGAGACTAGCCAACCACTGCCCGTGGTCTATGATGCGATGATACGGTATAGATAAATCAATCAATAAATACTCGGGACCGGATGGCATCTCAGCTCACGTGTTGAGAAAGTGCGGTTGTGATAGATAACGAACCACGCATTATCGCAAGAATTCATTTTTTGGTCGCGTTATTGGATTGTGGAACAATCTCCGTGCGCATGGCTTCCCGCCCACTTATAGCGTCGATTCCCCCTGAAGTTGGTTTCATCTGTCATTGCAAAGAATCACATCCAGACACCCCGTGCTAACTGCTGACCTTGGGTTCAGTTTTCAGGGAAACGCATTGACGTCCAAAATGACCAAAATATATTCGACCGGAGACGAGTTTTTCACTTAATACCATCTTCTACTAAGTCGTGGCCGCTAAGTTACTTAAAAATTATTTTAAAATACGCCAAATTTATAAGAAAGAGAAAAACGTCAAATCACTTCATTTGCTGGTCGTAACATATTAAGTAACTAAGAAAACTGTATTTAAACCACCCGGTATGAGTAAACATTTTCACTGCTAATTAATTATGCACTTCATGAAATGTGTTCTTCGATCCAATCCAAGTAAGAAGTGATGCGAGTGAATATATCTGGGTAGACGTCTTCGCAGCTATCTTCATTCCCCGCATCAATCAACCCAATAAGTTCACCGGTGGATTCCAGCACCAGAGGACCGCCAGAATCACCATCACAGCTTGATGCATAATGAGCCATAGCGCACATCTCAACATCATCAAAGGTTTCAAAGAAAGTGGCACAATCTTCGTTGGACATGACCCACATTGGAGCCCATTGCAACCGCGTGGCAGGCGGGCCAGTGTTGCTCATCAAACCCCAGCCGCTTGCAACGGCACTCTCACCGACATAAGTTGGGTAGACGGCGGCCTTTTTCGGCAAGTGAACAGGTGATATATTGTCGCAAATACTAGTCTTGGGGATCTTAAGCAGTGCGATGTCATTCAAGCCTGTGTCGGGATTCCAATCGGGGTGCCTGTGTCGGTATTGAGTTCGTACAGCACCTCAGCGTCATCCACGTCTAAGGAGCCCAGGTAGACCTCAAAGTGTTTCCCGCTAAGTAGAAGAAATCATTAGATCGTCACCGAATCTCGCCGCAGTTATTGACTTACTTAATGAGGCAATGAGCACTGCTCAAGACCCACATCTCATTTAATAAGACTCCACCGCACCGAAACTTCTTGCCATTTGTCTTTGTTATTGTCACTCTAGCCACGTAGGGGAATTGACCAGGTTCAGCGTCCTGTCCTCGGACAATACGACTCATTGTGTGCACTTGAGTACTCGCTCGTGCGCTGAAAGCCAAAATCGCGTTTAACAAACCAAAGAGGGACTGGAGTTCCATGATATTCTTTGTTGAGTTTTTCCAATCTACTAAAAAGTCGACAATATCCCAAATGCCTTTTTGGCAATAACTTTGTAAACGGCGTTCGTGAGAACATTATCTTTGTTATTGAGCAATACGTCAAATGACTGTGAATGCTGAATTATAGCACGCTGGTGATTAAGTCAATAAAGTTTAGCTATAAATGCAGAAACAAAAAAGTTTAGGGAAACTGAAATAATATCGCCTGCTATCAATTTTCTCTTTTCACAGCGATCGATATCTATAAGCTGTGTGTGCGTAAATTAAAGTTTCCACTGTATGGTGTTTCACAAATTTTATTTCGTCACCGATTGTAAGTTGTAAATTCTTTAATCGACTGACCATGCTTTTCTTTCGTCTATTTTCTGTACAGAGAACTGCGGCGAAAATATTCTAAACGTCTGTTGAAAACTTCGTTGTTGAGTGATCGTGTTAAAATGTAGAAGTAATAAAAACAATTATAAATTTACGGCAACTATAATTTCAACAATTATGTTGATGAAAATTACAGTTTTCAACCATTTTCAGTAAACTCTGAAAACATAACGGATCAGCAGAGGACAACGACTTCCTTGCGCCGGCCTGAGTTTTTAAACCTTAATTGGTAGATCGCAACTAAAGTGTTTAGATTTGGAGAGCAAACAACAACAGCAAATCATTAGAGAAACGCAATATTGGGCGAAGGAGGCTCTTTCGAGCGCAAGTTGAGGTAATTTCGCTAATGATGCCATTGACTTTGACGATTACGTAGACGTGTCTGCACACATCTCAATGCCGAGCGTGCGCGCATTTTGTACAGGAAGGAAATTGCAAATCCTTAAAAACACAACGCATTTCAGTGTCGTTCCTAATTACATTCCACTCCAGACATCAGGGAAATTAGTACTTTAATTAACTAACTCATTTCAAGGGAAAGCTGATGAGGGATTCAATTGAAGGCACCGCGCACCCCGCTGTATGTTCAGGTTGTTGCTACCAGACACGACTGTTAATGTTGCCCTTCTGCCTGTACCTCAATTCTTTCCACGCATACTCAAAAATCCCGTGGCTCAGCGGTCCGTTGGCGGTAATCGGTCGGTAAATTTACTTGTTGCAACTGTATTTGTATCCGGAGAAATAATCAATCGAAGTGAATTCCAAGCGAGTACTAAGGCAAACAATGTGGTGCTGCGCTTTTGGGTGGGATGCGGCGAAGGAGAAGGTGAAGGATGTGGTATTTTCCCCTTAAATACCTTCACAGTTCGATGCATACCAAGAAATGGTGCACATCTATTTATCAAAAGTGATATCGAAGAATCCGGCACAGAATTCGTTGGTGATAACCAACATTCGAACCCATTGCAACCGCGTGGCAGGCGGGCTAGTGTTGCTCATCAACCCCTAGCCGGTTGCAATCACACTCTCACCGGCATAAGATGGGTAGACGGCGGCCTTTTCCGGCAAGTGAACAGGTGAATTAGTGTCGCAAATGCTAGTCTTGGGGATTTTAATCAGTGCGATGTCATTCAAGCTTGTGGCGGGATTCCAATCGGGGTATACAATGAGGCTGTCGGTGTTGAGTTCGTACAGCACCGCAGCGTCATCCACGTCTAAAGAGCCCAGGTAGACCTCGAAGTGTATCCCGCTAAGTAGAAGAAACCTTTATATAGTCACCGAATTCTGCCGTAGTTATCGACTTCCTCATCCAGCAATGAGCACTGGTCAAAACCCGTATCTCATTTAATAAGGCTCTACCGCATAGAAAGTCATCGGCATTTGTATCTGTGATTTTTAATTTCGCCATATACGGGAATTGACTAGGTGTAGCATCCTGTCCTCGGAGTATGCGACTCATTGTGTGCTCCTGAGTACTCGGTCGCACGCTGAAAGCCAAAATCGCGCTCAACAAACCGAAGAGGAACAGGAGTTCCATGACATTCTTTGCGGAACTTTTCGAATCTACCGACAATATGCTGTAGGTTTTTTAGCAACTATTATAAAATACGGGGTTCGTGAAAACGTTGTCTTTATCATAGAGCGATAAATAAAATGGCTTAGGACGCACAACTATAGCGTGTTGATTAAGAAACCAATAAAGTTTAGTTATCAATATATAATTATTAGGAAAATATTAAAAATAATAAATTTTTATTAAAAAAAACTAAAATAATAGTATATCGAGTTCATTCCATTTTACTCTTTTCAAAGCGATCGACATTGATACGTTGCGCGTGTGTAAAAGAAGTAATAAAAACAATTATAAATTTACGACGACTATAATTTAAACGTTTATAGTGATGCAAATAATAGCTTTCACCCATTTTCGGTTAACTCTGAAATAGGCAGAATTCGCTAAAGGGGAATGATTAATAATATAATTTACAAATGAAAATTAAAATAACTGATAGAGGAGGGGGTGAGCAGTCGAGGTCGCAACTCAGATTGAGTACTCGTTTGGAGTGTATTTTTCAGGCGTCGCCAAGCAGAAGCATTACATTCACTAGATGGCTGTGTTAGAAATCCCTTATGTTTCGTGTAAATAGATTCTCCTTTGATAGCAGCGTCAGCGCCTAAAAATATGGAGCATGATTTCCTGCAGAATTACTGAAATTGTTTCTTTCGTCAGCGAATTTCAATGAAATTTCAGTGTACTTTTTATGCTGTTACCTCACTGCTGGCCGGCTTCAAACGTTTATTCAGACTCCTGAGCTCCTTCACGGCTTGCTGGTCCTGCAGCACAGAGTACATTAGACGCACTTCATTCTATCCCTCCGCGTTTCCATCTGACAAAGTAACGACCGAGCTCGTCCATGTTACGCATTGAGGTGGGTGAGCATACAGGTGGATCGAGCCAAAGCATTGAAAACTGGTACGTTCGACGCGTTCACTTTACCGTTTGCAAGTAAGATAGAGAGCGAAAACCTTACCCGTCGCTGTCTTGCCTAGCGAACCTTTACTGAAAGTCCTTTCATGTCCTGCATACAAACGTAGAAAAGAGTGCCATTTTATGGGTTTTCTGTGACTTGTCAATTTTAAGTTGTTGTTCTTGTTGTGGTTGAGGTTGCTGCCTTTGTAGGTCGTCCATTCCTAGTTAAAACACAGCAACTGCTCACGAGTTGGTTTATTTTTACTACTGACTGATACACAGTTCAGTTACACAGTAAAGGACATGCATTCGTATCCCGGTGCACTAAACAGCTCGTTCAAATAAAAGCTACAGTTTGTAGATGGAAGTTTTGTTTCACAATGTTGAATTGTTCATTGATTCCTGCTGATTCGATACATATTATTTTTGTATTAATTTTTCGAAGCATTATTCTGCTTCGAATTATTATCGTGCCATTTAATTTTCCTTTAAGGAGAAATCAACGTTTGTTGATGTTGTTCCAGCATAAAAAAGAGAAGAACGCTTCGTTTTGTGTAAACTGAAATGTTCATGATGTGATGACCTTTTGAAACCTACATTTTGTGGTGGCACATTTTAGCGAAGGACGTGCTACTCAAGAAGCTATTCAGAATTTCGGGTTGCATTCAGAGTTCCAATTTGATATCCCAGCCACTTCCTAATAACTTAAATAACAATTCTGTCATAAAAAGGAAGTAGAGTATTCTTCATCATTAAAAGAATATCATTCAAAGGTCACCTTCTTCTTTCATAAAGTCAACAACTTTGTATTGGAAAGGAACATTTTACACTTTCTATCATATTTTACTTTTACTCTACTTTTCTTTTTCCTCAAGCAGAAAGATATTGCGTAGTTTGTTTCAATTTCCAGCTCATTAACGTGAACTAAAATATTGCACTCAACCGTTTATCCTCGGATCAAGAAATAACGTTCAACACAGTTTCAACCTTCACCGAAGATTCTCATCAAGTCATCATAAATATTTCAAGGCAAGTTTGCGCAAGCTTCATGCGAGAAAAATTTTTAGCAGTTGGCAGGACGAAAACACTGTAGAAAAGTGATATATATCGCAAGGGGTTTAAATTACAACTTACGAAAGCCACTAGTTCACTAATCAGGCTTGAATATTGTGAAGCAAAATTTTTCTACACCTCTACTTCTTCTCTAATACGTTGAGGTTCATGTTCTGTCAGACTTGACGTTTATGTTAAGAGAGATGGAGAGGGGGAGCGATAGAAAGAGTGGAAAAGAGAGAGAGAGACTAAGGCAGAATCTCAGGTAATTGCCTCCGTAATTATTGCCTGCACGATTATTGCCTCCGCGATTACCTTATCTGCATTATCACCGCAGTGATTATCGCCTCTGAGACAATGGCATCTGCGGTTATTGCCCACGCATTTATCGTCTCTGCGACTGCTACTGAAGTTTAGCTAAGAATAGACAACCTGATAGCACTTGGAGTTTGTGTTCTTAGGTAATTTTGCCTAAAAACATTTGAGCGATCGATTTTTATATCTATTCCTATATTTTCAGTTCCAGTTAATTTTCTCTTTCTGAATAGTTGAATGGAAATATAAATTCTGTACGATAGAATAGATAATTATCTGGATATATTTGTATAGCGTACATATGAATACAGAAATAGGAATAAGAGAAGAAGAAAAGAAAAGCAAGGAAGTTCACAGGATGTTTCAGGGGGATTTCTTCCTCGCGGGCTCCAGGGATTTCCATGGTGAGTACTTATAATTTCTACGCAATGGCAGTTAATCGCTTATATCTGATTATGGTAGGCTTGTGCGTGATTATTAATCACCAACTGAAGTGTGTCATAAATCGTTTTATAACACGTGACACTTAATTGAATTTCAATGGGGCAATAATTTTGTGTAAACAAATTTTGTAATTAGTGGCGTCCTTTTAGCTGTGGTTGTGATTACAGTGGGGACGGGGGTTGGAGGTTAAACTTTGTCGTTTATTATATATACGAGTATAATGACGCGAGTTGATGGCAACCTTTCAATGTATTCGTTTATTTTTCACGGTTTTTATGTAGAACAAATAAAATTAGTGTCGTATTCCCGGAGCAAACTGATTGAATTTCTCTACATTTCGGCACTCGTTGAAATGCTTGTTGACATTTCGATAAATTGAAAGTACCGTGAAATTGCAGATTAACTGTTATGCGGCATTTGATCCATTTGGCTCGTGTGCTGCGTGTACTTTGTTACCGGAGCGAGGGAAGCAAATTGTCTGAGTTATAGCGGTCGTTTCGATAACAATTGAAAACCTGTTGCATTTTTTTATTTACGTGCGTGCGAATTTGTGATGGACTGCAATCTGTTTGAGGTTATGTTATACTTGAAATCAATATTTAGTAACTTCTTAATCCGATTAAAACCCAACTTACGTCAGTTTTTCGTTCGTTTCAAGAGTTTTACTTTAATTTTTCATAATTCAACAACAAATTTTAAGACTTTTGTATAGTCAACGTGTGTGTGGCAGGATGTCGATGCAACTGTCAGCAAACAGGAAATGAGAACAGCAAACTTATTTGGTCTGTTGAAATTTAAAATATAAACGGAGTTATTTCCGCATGCAAGGTTAACAAGGATGACGAGATTTCAACAAATTTTTTATATTATTTCTGGTAATTTCCTATTCCCGCGCGCCGTGAATTCATTATCTACGCTCTTCAATTTGCATTCATTACATCTGACAGTTTATAGGTAACGCAATCTTAACTGAGGGAACAAAATGCCTCGCACACGCATCTTGCCTGGAGGCCTCACGGCCATAATAAGGATACGATGACGTACCAGCACATCCTTTTACACTGAGAAGATACAGAGATATCTGATTATTATGTTTGGGCCGGATTTGTTTTCGTAGCTACAGTCAATCTTCTCTAAATTGGAATTTAATTGGATATTCCGCACAGCTTTTAAGTGATTTTCTCCGCATTATTCTCCAGAATCACTTCTCTCTTCCGTTTTCTTTTTTCACTTGCGTGGTCGCTGGCAATTCTCCAGTCGGTGAACCCGATACCCACACCTCGTTCTTTAACGGTAACGTCAGCTCATTTAACGGCATCCTGATGCAGTTAATTACGATTCCGTAGTGTTGAATGGGGTTGTCTATTGGCGTAGCAGCAGTAGTAGTTGGTGTTGTAGTTGTTCTATTTATTATCATCCTCTTTCAGTGTCCTGTGGCTGCACCCCGGCCTTTCCCGTGCTTCGTTGTTGCACTCTGTGCTCATCCGACGTTGACTTATTTCGACTTGTGCGCCTTAATTGCACCCTCGTATCTTAGCAGTGAGTGCCTCTCTGGTTACTTGCAACAGGGGCGAATTTTAAAACATGAAAGTATGCAGCGTGCTAGGAAAAAGTAGACTAAAATGAAAATACCGAAATGAAATACCGACATTTGAGGCAGATGGAATTGGGGAGAATAATAGGGGTTGCTGGGCCGTATGAGGGCAGAGACGAAGGCAATCGCCGCCAAGACAAACATGTTTGTCTGCAAGCCGACGTGCCGTGGAGACTTAAAGTATTTTGGGTCCTTTTACTGCGCGACTACAAGAAAGCCTCAGTGGAAGTGGGAAATGATGAGAGTTTCACGGGAAATACAGACAAAGACAAAAACGGGATACCCAGGCGTAGTGAGAGGGGTTTGCATTTGCTGTATTTCACTTTTTCCTTCCGAGAAGAGTTTTCTACAATCTGCTGGAAGCTTCGAACGGCTTTGTTAGACAGACGAGAGAGAGAGAGAGAGAGCGGAGGACTTTTGACTGCCTTCCCGTATTTCATCTTACCTCTCCGAGTTCCTCTATTTTATTTCCCAGCAGAATTTACACAGATTCCTCGAAATTCTGTTCTTATACTTTGCATTTCAAGCTTTTAATTAATTGTATTGTACTTCTGTCAACTGAGATTTGCAAAAGTCTTACTAAGCGAAAAATAGGTAATGTCAGCTCATGACGCCCTAAAAACTTTTTGCTATCTACGCCACTGCTTCTATTGTCGTTACTGATAGGATGCCATTTTTATTACCAAATGATTTTACTGCACTTTTCCCACTCTGCAAATCTCTCCAATCAGGGCAATAAATTCTTCATTTCCAAGAATCACGTTGTAGAAAAGATACAAAGTGTTCAGATTCTTCAATGTCTTTTAAGATTTTGGATATAAAAATAGAAAAACTTTTTATTATTAGAACAGCGCGATGGCTAATTTGATATGCGTTTTCCAAAACAGTGTTTTTCGTCATGTGTTTTCTCATTGAAAACTTTAAATGTTTTTCGTAGTTTAAATGTCTATCGCGGCGTAGATTATTAAAGCCGGGTGACTGAAAAGCGTTTATAAAAGGAGAAACACACTTCACTCTAAATGCAGTTATACTTCTCCAGTGACCCACTTTCACACATCAACGAATTCCCTTTCGCTCAGCCAACCGCACGGATACGTTCTCCGCGCTTTAAACTCCTCTGGTCACTGAGAATGTTGGCTCTTTTATGCGGGTGGCGGCAAAAGCGGGAGTCGGATTGCAACAAGAAGCACACACGAATGCTGAACTCATTCTAAGAATGCTGTGAGGTATAGTTCCACATAATTCCAGATTTTTCTACGAGAACCTTGTAAACCTTTAATAAAATTTTACGATCATGCAAAAGCAAGTCAATTGACGAAGTTTCGATCACAAACGCCGTTTAGAAATGGAGAAATCAAATTCAGGCTGGCTTTGCACCCTACAAGCTGCCTCTTTCTTTCAGTCAGCTTCTAGTCCGGCGAGCAGGGTTGCCACAGCCGCAGTGAAGCTGGCAATAAAACGGAAAGGATTTCTATTTTATTATCTTTTTTCAACTTTTACTGTGATACTTTTTTCCCATCATTACTGAGAATCATTTTCACGGGTGGCCGTGTTGAAACTTTTCCATCCTTCGTTGAGCGTTGTTGCCACTTTTATGTCGCTGTTGCCTGCGTGCGAGCCTAAAAAATCGCTACAGGAAACGGATGATGACGATGGCGTTGTTGTTGTTGCTGCTGCTGCTGTGGCGCTGATTGTTTTTGTTTTCATCGCCATCGTTCTACTGCTGGCTCGCGTTCTTGTCTGCGATGTTGGGTGAGTTTGGTGCCGCACCGCCGCCAACACGTCGGCAAAAGTTGGGCACTCTAATTGGTTCTTAATTAAATTTCGACAGTTAGTGGGTGACAGGAAAACAAATCCACTCAGCGCGGGGGACCGCGATAGTGATTGTTAAAAAAGCAGGGATGCTGTGAAAACAAAGATGGAGGACATAAAACTGTAAATAAATGAGACGGCTTTGCTAACGGAAGCCATTTAATATTAAATATTTAGATTTAATTTAAAATATTTAGATTTATTTAATAAGAAACAGAAACCTTTTTTGCCGGAAACTCCTGTTTTAGTAAAATTTCTGTTTCTAAATGGAACAACACATCGATTTCTGAAAGCTGTGGATTTTGCCAAATTTAATGCCTCGTCCTTGACCGATACTAAATATGTGAAACTTGAAAACCTTCAAAGAACTCCCTAAATTACGGAGCCTAATCCTCCCGGAAGATAAGAGTCGAATATGGAAACCAGTTTCCTCTCTCCTTGTTTAATAGAAGTGTAAACTGGTTGCAACTGTTGTAATCAGTCCCTCCAAATAATGAACTTTTTCTATTCTCCCCCACCACCACATTTTTCTCAAACAAGAATGATAACGATACTTTTACAGTTTCCGTTTACCCTTCTGTGAGAGAATCAGCACGTGACTTCTACGTCAAGAGAGAGAACTGAGTGACCGAAAACACAGAGAGGCACTAAAGAGCCGCATGCAATCTCGCGCAGGCTCCTCGCAAAAATTGCTCTCTGTAATCTTTTTCCTCAGTAGTCTCAATAATTAAAAGCTAACGAAAGAAATAACGAGCGGCTGTCACAACGAGGGCAGAGAAACTGACAGTTGGATGGAAGAGAACATTGATTACTGTTGAAGTTAACTGGTGTCTCTCAACGAATGACTCTGAAATGTGTTGACTTTTCCATTGATTCCTTCCTTCCTTCCTTCCTTCCATCCTTCCTTCCTTCTTTTTTGCCATCCTCTCCATTTTGTCCTCGAAGTTTCGATTTTCTTCAAAGTTATTCTGTGAGTAGAATGTATGGTGTTCGTGGCCTCTCATGTGTCTTAAGAGTGTTTGTACTTCTCTCATCTTGATTGGAATCCATGAGATTTTGTAATTCTAGTGATTGCGAGTGAAGGCAGTAGGAAGGATTTTTCGATATTCATCCGATGCAGATCTTGGCTCAACTTGCACACCTCAACGCAATTCTTGTATGAATAAAATGCGAGTTAACTCACTGCGAGGCTAACTCACTCTATTCAGCCCACATATCAGTGAAAATATCATGTATAACTCAAAAATATCAGGTACCAGCGCAGTTATTTGTGTGCCATCAGTATAATGAGTAATGAACGCGTCTTGCAGAAATCATTGGAGGAGATAATAAATACTTTAGGCAGATTTTTGGTGAAGTTTCTATCTGAATTATTGGCTTCAATACCAGCAGTTAAGCGCACAACAATAACGCTCATGTTGTGGAGGAGTGCGAGTAGAAACCTTCACGTTCCCGTGAAGTTAACAAACTCTAATGTGTGCAGCCACACGTGCAGAATAAGTGTGTCTTGCCCTTCTCTACAGAACACGGAAGTTCATTCAACTCGAAAGAGTTTAGAAGGCCGTAAGGACTTCTAGCTTGTTGTACTCTTAAGAGGTTTTCACTCCTTAAAGTGTGCTTTGATTTCTAGAGTTAGTGAAGCACAAAGCATTGTAATTAACAATTATGAGGTGCAAAGGTTTGGGTGCTTAAAGCGCTTCTAGATGTCAGTGCTCGAAGTTCTTTTGAAACTTTTAGGTTAAGTTGA
Source organism: Sicus ferrugineus (assembly GCA_922984085.1). Lineage (NCBI taxonomy): Eukaryota > Metazoa > Arthropoda > Insecta > Diptera > Conopidae > Sicus > Sicus ferrugineus. The sequence goes on from OV277352.1 coordinate 29,279,473, forward strand.
TGCATGTTTTAGTTTTGTGTCAAATTTCGTGCAAAACGTTCCATCCGATCCCGAGTTATAAACCAACAAACATCATCAAACATACCTCCTCAGTTATTATATTAATAAGAAAAAGGAAATGTTTAACTGAAGGATTGAATTAAAAGCGTCTACTTTCAAGCTGTGCTGCGAAATCTCTTCAAAATTCACAATAGCTGCGCATCCGGTGGCAAGCGAAATATTTCATGCCACTTCTTCAATCGCCCCACCAGTTGTTTAGAGACCAGGTGCTCCCAGCTCAATTCAGTGTGCATGTCATTTAATCAAGTGTCAATATTTGACTTCACCTCAAAGGTCCGAATTGCCGGAATTTCCATTCAATTTAATTTCGAATAAATTTTAGTGCCTCCCGGAGGTTGCATTTCAATGAAGCTGCATATTAGAGCGGGCGGATTCATGCGAATGTGTGTGTATAACGCTGTAGGAATTTTAGGCTCGAAAAGTGATACGAAATCGAATATTAAATTTTCTTTGAATGCATTGAAATGTTGATTTTAAGTGCAATTTTAGCGATTACAAATTTAAATTTAACCGTTTTTCCATTTACTGCGTTGCTTTTGCTGTTCTGCTTTTATTTAATTTCTCTGTCGGACGCCCCTCATTCCCTCATCTGTGATTATTTCGGCCATAAAATTGCTTTTATTGTTATTTTGCCTTTATTTTAATTTTGTTTATATTGTCAGTAACAGGCAGGGTTTTTATAGATGTAACGGAAAATATACACATTTGCAGGATCCACACTCACACAAACACACACGAACACACGCACACACACAGACATACTATCATGACTCATCGTCCGCCATGCACGCTGGCAGTTGGTTTCACAGCATCTTCTTCTGCTAAGAAATCCGTTGGCGTGACCGGCATCCATTCTTTCCACTCTCGCTCTACCGGCGAGAGCATCACTTGTTGTAGTAAGAATAGATTTTCTCGTCAGGGGCGTACCCAGGGTGGGGGAACTTGGGGGCTTCAACTCTCTCGCAATTGCAATTATGAACAAAAAGTAATTCAAAGTGAACTGAATTTTATAATTTTTTCTTTTGTAAATATCTTGGAATTAACTTGAAAAACTCCCCCAATTCTGACTACGCTACTGGTTGTTGTACCTGTGTTATCTGTCGTCGTTGTTGTTGTTGTTCTTTTTGTTGAAGCTGGTTTTAAGTACTGAATGTGTTTAAATTACGAAAACACAATGTGATGCTTTCAGTTGATTAATCTTTCCTTTGAGCTCCGTATTAGTTAAAGTAAATGAACAGCTGTGTGTTTGTGTGTTCCTGTGTGTGTGTGTGTGTCTGTGCATTTTCGTCCATGCATAAAACACGTTGCTTCGATTTATAATTTATTTGTAGAAAAGATTTTTGTTGACATATTTTACGATATTTCAAACCTAAATTCAAACTTTTTATTTAATTCAATATTCTTCAAAGTACGAAACAGTATTTTAAAATCTTTTTTCTTTGGATTGAATACTTTTACTCATATATATTTTAGAGAGAAACTTTTAGAACACACAATTCTTTAGTGAAATTGCAGTCCGAAAGGAAATTCATTATTTTTTCATGTGTACACATATGCATACACATACATATATATCTCATAAAAGACATACACGTGCACACATCATTCATGCACACTTAAATACGGAGCCTCGTCCATACATACATGGATGAGTTGCATATTCAACACCGAAAATGTTGCCACATCTATGAAAACTCATGTCAGTCAGAGGTGTGACTGCGGATGTGTGTCGGCAGTTGTTACTGTGTGTGTGTTGGTTTCTTTGACTGTTTGGTGCAAAATAATTGGCTGTACTGAGGGCGATGGCCTGCATACAATAGCATGAAATTTCCAAGTAACACCAACTCGTACTCTTGCAATTCAGGGGAGAAAACAAATTAAAAGATTTAGAACAAATACAACAACTGCCTCTCCCACAACCGAAATAATAAAATCTTTACGCGAATCAACAAAATGTCAAAACCGCATTTTAATGCTTTAATAACCAAAGGTGTCGCAATTTAACAGATGTGTAAACTTCCCCACCCAACAAACTTACCCTTCTTTATTTTCAAAGGAAAGCCGCTGTTGGGAGGAAAACGCAGATGAAGATGCTAATGTTGCTCTCGAGTGCGAATGAGTTTTTATGCACTTTGAAAGGATTGAAATGAGCACTGAAAGTTTCTACATAGCACTCTTGCAGACAACAACAACAACAACACAAACACAAAACACAACAGCAACAACCAGCAAAATACCATTTTGTTAAAAATGCGGTTGGCTGCACGTGCGACAGTTGTGCGCCGTAAAGATACGAGTACGCCTTGAAGTTTTTATGATCTCGTGTGTGTGTGTGCATGTGTATGCACGAGAGTGTGTGTGTGTAAGGGAGAAAAATGGCAGAGTGCAGTTTAAAAATGAAAGCTGGCAGACCTGACAGAAAACAGCGGCAGGAAGTTTTATGAAGACAGGTTTCGCACACCAAGTGAAATAAATGAGATAAAAAGGAGAAGAAGAAAAAAGTATGATGATGATTTTAGGAAATTAAAATTGGAAGATATTATATTGAAGGAAATAAAGAGCAAAAATCCTTTTGTTTTCGGCGAATTTGGAGTTTTCTGTACGAAAATTTGGAATAGCAGAGCGTTTGTTCATTTTTTAATTAGAGTGACGTCGAAGAGCTTTCCACATCTCTAAAACAGATGTATTTATTGCTTAAATGTGCGAGACTTTTAACGGAATCTAGTTGAGTTTACTTGCAATAATTTTTCCACGTTTAGACGAGTGTAACAAATTTATATGTGTTTGAAGCAACTATTTTAATTGAAAATAAACAATAATTCGAAACTCTGCAAACACGTCGTCACTGCAATTGTTGTTGCCACATCCGAACATTATGTTGTTTATTTTAGCCGTAGCTCGGGTTGTGATTCCCACTTTCAAATCAAAACTTTGCGATGTGTGCAGCATTACATTGCATTTAAGCATACTTCAGCTCAAACAACTGCAATGCAGCAAATACCGCATGCCACGCCGCCACAAGGTGTCCAGGCAGAGGGATGGAGGGTCCTGGAATTCCCTGCAGCATGGCGGCAACGTTTGTAACTTCGCGATATTCGCTCAACATTTTTAAGTGCCCTGTTTGAGCTTTTCTAGGCACCACGTTGGCAGAAGCGCACAAAGTTCTCGCTCTTCGAGAACTAACTGGCTTCGAAGTGGGGTGAGAAAAGCAAAGCAAATAATTGAGTCAGTCCGAGAGACATTCAGTTAAATGGTGGAACTGGAGAACCATGGAAGGCCATAGGGTTCCCCTCTAGTTGGTGCTAAGGATTTAGAACATGTTCAGCCAACAGTTCGCACGCGTACCACAGACATTTTCGCGTCCTAATTAGTTCCTCGTATTAACTTAGAAACCAAGGCAAATAAGCAACAACTGAATCATTGAAGGACAACAAAAACCAAGAAGAACTGAATTGTCAGCTCCCATTAATGTCACTCATGCGCCCCGTAGAACGTTCAAAGCAATCAGAAACCTTTTTCAAGCTCCCCTCACATTCCCATTGAGCTCTGTGAAGGACTTTAAATGCCGAAAAAGTGAACAGCATGAGTGGAAAGCAAGGCAAACTGACAGAAAGTAACACTTGCTGGCTTGCTGTGAACAGTCACAGATGCAAGAGGCACCAAGAGGTGCATGTAAACTTACTTGCGGCCTTGTAGCTCAGCAACTCGGATGTATTTAATTTCGGTTTTCGAACATGTGTGGCACCGCATGAAGTCCGAGATATTCAGAAGGATATTCGAAGCGTGCCGTCACTGTAGAGCTTCATGAAAGCCCTTCAATATTAAAAACAGCAACTGCAACAACAAAAACAAAAGAAGAAGTTAAAGCGAAGAATCTTCCTTGCTCGCCTGATGTTTTTATCCCTTTCTGCGGCAATCGCCTTTAATGCGAAGTCCTTGGCGACTCGAAGAAGTTACAGCCGGAGGAACAGCTGCACTTCCTGCCAGCCAGTGATTCCGTTCAAGCATAAATCGCAACAGTTTTTGCGTTGGTCATGCATTAAAAGTAAGTTTTATACAGACTTTCTCTTCAGGAACTTTTACGAAACTTTAAAAAGTAACTTCCAATCAAATTCTTAAGAGTTTGATGAAAATCCTTCTCAAATATAAAGGAATTTTTAGTTTGAAAGGGAGCTTTCTGCACCAAATACTACCTTGGTGAGGACAAAAATGTTTAAGCCCTCACAAATTGTGTCCTGGTGTAAACGGACACCAAAAGCAGTAGGAACAAGCTTTCGGCTTTCATAGCCAAACACAAGAGGCTTGAGTGCTTCTTAAAGCTGACGACCGCGTGTCAGAAAACCGATTACTCGTGACTGATTTCGACCTTTCGGCTTTCATAGTCAAACACACGAGGTTTGACTGCTTCGTAAAGCTGACAATCACGTGTCCGGGTGTTAGGAAACCGATTACTCGGGATTGTTACGACTGACGACCGTACGCCCGTGCTATAGAAAATTCTGTGTACGAACCCTGGATGCAGACGGCTTTTTCCCGGCGCAAAATGTTCGTCACACCTTTCATGAAGGAATGAAAAATGAGTCCTCTTTACATTACTATATTTAGAGAATAGAGAAAGAGAGAGAGAGAGAGAGAGAGAGAGAGAGAGAGAGAGAGAGCGAGAGTAGAGGTAGGACTATGAACATCGTAAAATATCCTGAAGCTACCTTGAAGTGAAAACGCAAAAATCACTACAGTCTCAACGAATGCAATCATGGAGCGAAAAAAAGTAGTTTCAAATAGCAAAACAATTGCTGGCTACAATTTTGCGAGCGCAATAGCAAAGTTTCGTGCTGCAAACACCTCTATTTAGCAGTGCCAAGTGGTGGAGTCAAGTGGGATCAGTAATTTGCAGACTGTGCGATGGCGAAAAGAAAACGAACGCAATCCTCGGTAAAGTAAGAAGTTTTATATAAAAAAATCTGAATTCCTGTCTTTGAACGAATGGGGAAGAACGCGAAATCTTTCGTTAAGCGGAAAATGATTGAGGATTTCTACGAAAAAGACGCAGAGGAGCAACAACGATTCCTTTAACGGTAGCGGAAGTGGATACATTTCCGTTACCCTATTTATATATCCGCCAACAATTGGTTGCTGCATCCTCGTTGGTTATTCAAAATCCTTTTGTTCATCCAACTGGGAGAGAAAATTTCTTTGATGTTAACTTAATCGCGCCACGAGGGAAGAAGCAAAAGCAAGAGTAAAAACGGATAAAAAAGGATAAAAGAAGAATCAAAGCAACGTTCTTGTAATCATTTAAGCATTAAAATCCAGGCGAAAGCTACCATTAGCGATGACTTTAGATCGATCTGCCTCTCTTTCCTTAAAAAGCACCTTAAAATAACAGCTATTTAATAACATATCCATTTTCGGACTAATAGGAAATAAATTATGTTCAAAGAGAGCAGAAAATCAGATATATTCGCTATTTCATTAAACTACGAAGATATTATTTTATTCCTCGCCTCGTAAAAGCCTTTTCGTGCTCTCAAATTACATAAAGAAGTGAATAAATGAAGTGAGAGCAGCCAAACCAGACCAAGTTTTTTAATTTTTTGCCCTCGAAGGATTGTTTTAACTCCTCCACTTGCAACTTAATATGCGCTAAATGAACCTCTTAATGGGATGCTTGGATTTTAGCGCGATTCAATTAAATTAAAAGCAATTTGCGTTAAAGATACGTGCAAAAATTAATTATACATCATTAATTATCTTTATTATATTGTACAGAGTGACAGAGGGGAGGGTTTGACGGGTGATCGAGAGAATTTGCGAGCTCACAATTTGCCTATCCAATTACTCGTGGTTTTGCCATAATTTCAGGGTCACTCGGTGCGTATGAGTGACATTAATGAATGAAAGCGTTGAAAACTACAAAATTAAATTAGCAATTTGATGAGAAGAGTATTAGTGAATTTTCACTAATTTTCTGTACACTCTTCCTTTCCTTTCCACAAGCGTTTCTGTTCGCCACGCCTTTCCGTTGCTGTCTTTCTGTTCACTCTTGAAGAGGAAGGCGTAAATATTTTATTGTGTCTGAAGCAACCAGATGCACAAAAAGAAACATTTTTTTACTCGAAGTGTCTCGTTTAAGTTGTCAAATAGCGACCACATCAAAGTTGCAGCAGAAGCCACACAAAAACACATGCAAAGCAACAACCCAGCAAACAATATTAACAACTATATTAAAATATTAAACTAACATTTTAAGGAATATATCTTTGCATGTAGAAATTATAATTACGTAAAAATAATCGTTGGAAGGTTGATGAGTCAGTGAAAATGATCTTAATTTATCTTAATTGCACTGAGTTCGTAAATAACTTTTCCATGCCACAATTTTTGTCGGGAAATTCGTATGCTTGCACCACTCAATTGCTATTATTCACGACAGTGAATGTACGCGTGAAGCTGGCGTGCTTCGATGTGTGTCCGTCGCCTTCAGCTGAAAATAGCTTGTGACTGCAAGCGTAAGTGATGCCGTTTTGCTGGATGAACGTACTGTCAGTTGTCGGATAGTCTTTTCGTTCACTTTCAGCAATTTTCTGACCTGAGAGTGCAATTGTTGCAAGTGTGAGCCTGGCTTCGTAAGAAGTGAGGAAGGGGAAAGTATTACGCTGTAGTTTAAGTTGAGTTCAGAGCTGCCAAGTGGTTATTTTTGATTCCACAAATTGCCCCATCTTTTGAGAAAATCCCTATAACAACAAGAGCTCTTAAAAGTTAGACAAGGTTCTGAAATAGAAGTCATTTACTTCTCATACTAAAAGCTCTTAAAATCCATTCCGTCGAGCTTTACTAACCAAATTTGGTAGCAAGTTCTCGAATATTAATAAAACAGAAACGAGAAAAAAACACATTTAAGAAGTCTTTAGATGTCACATGTGCAGAGTATCTCACTATTGAGCTGGACCGACTATAATTTTCTTCGTGGACAATATTGACCTTTTTGTCCTTGTGTTTCTACGTGTAGTCAAACTATGTTTCCGTTAATATTGTTTTCTAATTTCGCTGGAATCACATTTCTCTCGACCCACAAGGACATCAAGTAGTGAGTGTGTGTGCTTTTTTCAGCAATATCAGAGTCAGCGTGCTATTGCTACCACAGTATTTTGTCACCAAATCAGAATTGCCCGAGTAATCTGGGAAGAATTGTCCCCGTATTCCTTGTTAAAAGAAAAAAATTAGGAAAGCGAAATCCTTTGTAATCGGAAGAATGAATCGGGAACTGCGAAAGCGAGACAATGAGTCGCGAAAAGTACAGGAGTATAACTTAAGAAAGTATAAAATTCAAAATCTGAGATTACACTCTTTGTTCCACAGTTGTGCGATGTATCTTTGAGTTTACTTAATCTTCCGATTTACAGACTTTTCAGGTGGCCTTTTAAGGCTTCTTCAGGTGGCGCTGAAGCATTTAACAATATTTATAAAAGCTCTTTAGATCCATTTCCCAATAAAGAAACCTTTATTGCATTTTATATATTTTATTAAGAATCTGAATTTCTCTTTACTGTAATATTAAAATAGTTTTCTCGGTTTAAGCTGCCGTGCGCCTCTCCCTTCACGCCTCTCTCCCATCCACAGAAGTTATTAGAAAAGCACTTTGTTGCCAGAAAGGTTTCACTCATCTCATCGCTTTGCCGCAAATTGCAACTTGGATGCATTTCTGTGACCTACTTTTGCGTGAAGAATACAGTAGCAAGGATACGTTTTTGTACTTCAACCTGCTCTGGTTACTGAGAATGTTTGCACTTTTTGCGGGTGGCAGCAAAGCAGCAGCGAGAATGCAACAAGAACCATCACATGAATGCAACGCTTTCCCTTCACCTGCTGCAGGCGAAACGTTTACGGTGTGTTTTGGTGCTCGAACTGATCTCCGACTCCGTAGTACAGCATCGCGCGGGTGCCGTGGCGACGTATTTAGTTCAATTTAACACTTGCTATTTTTTGTATGGTTTTCAGCAAGGAAGGAAGTCGTTGCAAGCATTAGACTCGAGCAACTCGCTGCGGTTTGAGTGGGATTAAATGGAAAGAAATCAGATTCGAGTACAGCGCTCTACTAGCAATGGCGTTGTACGACCTCTTCTCATCTATTTCTTCATACGTGGGTACAAATAAAGTTCATGCCAACAGCTTTTCATAAGTTATTCCTGTGACAAAATTGCCTCTAGATAAGTTATCACTCTTGAGTTAATCCAATCATTGGCCGCAATGTTTCAAAAATGCCTCCTCTTATTTCGGATGAAATATACGTTGCAATACAACAACGAAAATACTACAATGCAGAAAAGGGTCAGAATATTAAAATAGTAGAGGACGAAATGATGTGTGATGGCAATAAATGATTTTATTTATCGTAAATAAAGCCACAACTCAATTCCAAAATAATCTTCGAGAACGGATTTATATTCTGCAAGCGAAATTTAAATTTAGTCCAGTAACAATAACTTCAGATCTTCCTGAAGGCGTTTTTTATGTAGTCAACAACGACAAACAACATTTTTCCTTAAAGAAGGAAAAATGTTGTTTGTCGTTGTTGATATGACGTAATTAAAATGTCATTCAACTCCGGTCTTCGCCTCGCTAATGCTGTGTAAACAAGGTGGTGACAACAGAGGAAGAATGCAGTCCACAGCTTGAGCGAGAGCGCAGTACTCGGCCTCAAGCATTAGTTGAGCGCTGATACCAATTTGCAGCAACAACAACAGTAGCACCAGTTTCTTACGCTTTGTAGAAATGATGATGATGATGATGATGACGATGATGATGAGGATGATGATGATGATAATGATGATGATGATGATTCCAAAGGTAAATTTGTGTTCAGAAGGGCCTACAAAGAATTTCTAACGACGGGTGAAGAGTCGTTTTCTATCGTTTGTAGGGAAGATAATAAGATTATATTTTTTCTTTTCGTTAAATAAAACTAAAAACAAATAAGTCAAGAAAAGATATCTAGTTATCAAAACTCTCTCTCATTCCTTTAAAGTTGAGAGTCTAGACTAGACCTTCAGGGACCCATCTTGCTTCGACTTCTTTTATTGGCCGCAAGAAATTGACGACCAAATAAATTCGTCACCTGCAATGACGCCCCAGCAAATTGTATCCTTTACTCATGATTCAGCAACACCACCCACTGTCTGCCAATTCACTAGAATGACGTAATATAATAGCTTCCCACATTTCCCCATTATTTCTAGGGTTAGCTGTCCTGCGAAGGTTGTAGCAACAAATGCTTTTAATGAAATAAGATATGGTTGTCATACGAAGAAATTGATGGGAACAGCCGGAAAAAAGTCAAAGTTACGTTCCACATAAACGTCACAATACAGCAGGGAACTTCTTTATTGCCTTAATTTTAGTTTGTGGTCGCGGAGTTGAGGTTGTGGGGAGAAAGTGCATGTACATATACCCAAATGCTTACCTTCCAAGACTACATACAGACATTGAAATTGTATTCTCATTCGTAGCATACGTTAAGTGAAGAAACGAACACAATCTGCGAGTATCATCTGATTCTGTGGCACTTTCGTGGTCCGTCTAATTTTGTTTTGTCTATCTTTACATCGCGAACCTACTTAAGCTACTTAAGTGCGTATTAATAAAATATCCCCCTACGTGGATAATATAGAAAAAACTGAAATTGCCAATTGTTCATTCGGTAGCCACTCACGACACAATATCAGCAATTAAAAGAATTGAGGCGGGCGAGAGTGTGGCAAAAATGCAGGCAATTCCATCGGATGCAGACGAAGTGCTGTTCGTAATGACGTTGTGCTTACACGCAAACACTTTGAGGCCCACCGCACACATGCAGCCAGTTTGCGTTCCCAGTGGGAAATGATGGTGATCGGCTCAGTTTCATTAATGATTTCATTAATTTCATCGTTTCGTTTGAAATGAAACGTTTCTCTCTACAACCTCCAGTGTCACCATTTGCGATCATGTCATGCATGTGAGGATTTCCAGCTGGGTGATAAGGATTATCAATGCAGCCGCAGGCATGAGAATGGGTGACCAAGGACTTTACTTCCTACTGCAGTTTGTTGCATTGCCTTTGTTGTTAACTCAAGTGCTAAATTATTTGCCGAGTGTATTATTACAAGCCGTTGAGTGTGTGTGGAGGTGTGTCTACACCAATCTACACACACATACAGCCAGTGAAAAACTGAACATGGGAAATACGACGAATGCATGCAAGTAGCAAATTTAAATCGAGGCTTATTAAATGCAATTAATATGCATTCGCATACAAGGACACATGCATGAGTATTTCAGTGCGATAAACACATACACACGCACATTCATACACACACACTAGTAAGCAGTGATTACCATGCTGAAGTGCTCTCAAATGTCTGCAGCTACACAGATACACTATTAACATACGCAGACAACCTATCCAGGATTCTATAGAGATATTATACTCTATATAGTTTTTGCCTTGCAGGAAATTTAGGTTACCCAGTTGTGGTCACGAAACAAAGAATTTGCGGCTTTACTTTTATACTTGATTTATTCTTGCATCCATAAGGGTTCAGATTCCCTTGCTCATTCCTGGGATTCGATCGTGAACCTCGATTATGTTTATCTTCCATCGAGAAATGGATACAATCGGTCGTTAAAACGATATTAAAATTATATTCGGTCTAACTTCCAAACCGCCGATACTGCGTAACTTTCCATCTTCCCTTTTATATCAGCAACCCGTTGCGGAAATGCGTTATTTCTCTTTACGTTTCACTTTATAAATGTTAAAATGCTGGTTTAAAATTCGCTCGAATAATTTATAAGCCTCATGTGTTCTTCACAACTTACCCGCCTTACACAACCTTGCGGTGCCCGTAAATTGATTCAGGTGCAGGATTTCGTGGCTGCTGCGCTTGTAAGAGTGTGATTGGCTGTGTGCGCGACGTTGGCGAAAACTGTAAATTTCGGCCATTGCCAAAAATAATGCGTCGTCCTTGACCTACATTTTGCCCTTTAGTCCCGAGAATTTAAAGCGGTCCTACTTAAGTCCTAAAAGGAGCTCGTAAGCCTTGGAAAGAGCAAAATTCACCCAGCAAAACCTAAGAGAGTTCGACGTTATTTCAAATAAGGCTTCCATGTGTCCATTTTTATCAGAATTTTTTACCCTACACAATTATTATTATGTCTCTGGTTTTTGTTTACCTTTCTATCTAAGCAGTCAGCACGTGACTTTAATGTCAGTAGGAGAACAGAGTGAGAGAGTGTCAGATTTGGAGAGCCGTAAGGAATCTCACGCAGGCGTCTGGCTGGAATCGCTCATTGTAAACGCAGCTCAAAGAGCGTTTCATAACTAGAAATCTAACGAAGGACACAAACTCTCCGAACGAGATAAAAGCTGAAGTCGTGGCGAGGATGTTGCTCTCGCTCTTTCAAATCTTATGGCAGCCATGAGCGGAGTGAATTCACGTGTTGTGGCAGCGCGCAACCTCATCCAGGCAGAAGACCTTCACCGAGGCTGCTCAGGTTTCAGTTTACCGCAGCGATTGCGGCCGAAACAATTTTCGCGGCAGGAGAAACCGTTACTGGTGGCAAAATTTTAATAAAATTAAAGGGAAAAGAAGAAGTAAAGGCAATAATTTAAAAAGTGAAGAGCGGGTACTCTGGAATACGGAATAATTAAAACAGATTCAATAAATACTGAATTGTTTTCAATCGCTGTACTAAAGTTGAGGGAAAAGTGTATGTAAATGTAAGAAACTGACGCAAAAAGGTTTGTCTTTTGCCACTTTGTATTTCATTAAGCGCAGTAATCCTGTATCTTTAAACGTATCTCGAGGATACTTGCTAATCATCAGCATGTGCGTTTGTAGATTCATTGCTGTGTGTGTGGGCAGATACGTGGATGTGTGTCTGAGCTGATGACGTAGCCTTCGGCATGCAAATGTATCTGAGTATCTGGTGTGCAAAGATTACAAAGTGACATTTTTTTCTTTTCAGTGAACTCACAACAAAGATTAAATACATTAACTTAATAAGTATTTACGATAACTTTTAGGGTTCCTAGAATTTTATATTTAGCATTCTTTGTTAAATTAAGTCGCCAAGGTTTAAGCGAAAACTGCGAGTATTTCGAAGCTTAATTTTTCTGTTGTCCTACGATAACCTCGCCTTTTCCTAGAAATAGTGAATTTTTGCCATGGAATTTGCTTGTCTCAAACGAACTCACGTGTAGATGCGATTCCAATTAAAACCTCTTAAATTCCTTAAATGCAATGCAAGTGCTTCCTTCGCCAAATGGAGCTCAAATATTTGTTCCTTCTTCTACCTCTCCTGCCCCGCCCCTACCAGTGCACGGATCAAGAGGACCACACAACCGCAACGAGAGGCTTAAATATTAAAGCCACAAAAGCAGCTCTGAGCCAACTGGGTCAAATTCAGCGCCACGGAACCGAGCGCATCGCGTAGGTCCCACTCAGGAACGACCACTCGACCGCGCTCTTGTAGTTATCGAGTTACCGACACACTCGAAGTGCCAGCGAGTGCTTGGCAGCGCTCGCAGCACGAGCCAACCACTGCAATGCATCCAGCGCAACACAAGCATGACTTGTGCGATGGGTAAACGGGACTTCGAGAGTCCCGAGATGTGCGGTCGAAGCAGGCAGCAGTGGCAAAGGAAGCGGAATAATTCGAAGGCATCTGGACGCGAGTGAATGCTGTAGTCATGGGAGGAAATGCGGAAAAGGGGGTGCCGAAGAGAGGAGGAGGAGGAGGAGGTGAAGGGACATGACGACGTCGGCCATTCATGCGAGCAACAGCACACCATCGCGAACAAGTGGACCAAATAAATAAGAAGCTAAGAAATACAAGTAATAAATAAAAATGGAAACGGCGAAATGGAGTTAAAAAAAGAAGGGAAAAAACGTAAAATTATGAGGGAGAAATTATTGGCGGTGGCGTATTCAAAAATTTATGAGGGGAATGTTTTTTGATTAATATAAAAACCTTAATTTGACACCGAAATCGCTTTTCAGAAAGCTTAAATCGTATAAAATTTACTAAAAATTTCAAAAAATAATATGTTTTGAATTACTTTAGAAATAAAATGCAAGTTTTTGCAAGTTGATGGGGAAAGGAAGTCCAAACCTCGCCTCCTCAATGGATTCTCCACTGATTATTGAATTTTTATGATAACCGTAAAAATGAATTTTAAAGTTGGAGGTGGAAAAACTCAAGGGGGCGATAAAAATGAGATTGAAGTTCACAAAGGCGGAGAAAATAAGGTGAGGTAAATCGTGTCATGTGAGCACGACACTCAAACAGAAAGCTTGTTGTTTTTGGCTTGCTCTTGTTATTTTTGTGGTTATTGCTGTTGTTTATTTTTCGTTTATCGGAAAATTGAAAGGTAAATAAGAAAAACAATCACTGAAATACTAACTGAAGAGTGATAACCTAATTGCTGTGTTTTTCTTTCATGTTATTGAAAAGGAAAACCACAGACGCACTCACTCGCGCACACACAGTCACACACAAACTGTACCCACTTCAGCCTCGTGTTAAAACATATACAAGTCATCAGAGTTTAATGAATGCGAGAAAAGCGTGCGGAAATAAAGTATCAAGCAATTACAACAACATATAAGAGGAGTTTACGAAAATAAAGGTAGTTATTAAAACAAACACACTTAAAGAGGAAACCATTTCCAACATGTCAACAAAAAAATCTCCAATTGAATGTAAATAGAAAGATAAATAGCAATAAAAATAAATAAACCGAACGGAAGTTGGACTAAATTCCGGATATCAGCCCATTTCCTATTTGGCTGTGTGAGTGAAGCATAACGGTAATCAGCGTTAATAGTTTTCTGCCATTTTGTTGGTTCAACTTCATTGTTGAATTCTCTGCGTCTCATTTTTTGCTTTTTCTTCATTGGAACGAAAATTTTTCAATGAAAATAATTTCTACAAATTAAAGAAATGAAGAGAAGAAAAGGAAAAGAAGAAAACAGAAAACAAATTGGTTACTCACGCAAAAACCAGAAAAATAAAAGAGGTTGAGGCAAATAACAAAAAACCAGATAGTGGAGAAAACAGTGAATTTAAAATGCACACCAGCAGAAAACTTAATTAATTTAAATAAACTGAGCAAGTTTAAGCAAAAGCAACCAAGACCAGCTGCATTTGAAGGTTGAATGAAAAATTTTAAAATTTATATCGCTAAACAAATGACATCATAGACTGAACATCCTTTAGGGACTGTGGTTCAGAGGGCGTGGCAGAAGATATGCTTCTTAAAAAAACATTCTAACAAAAGCTTTGTTTCCTAATTTTTTTTCAAATACAGGGTTGGTTTTGGCTTTCGGTCTTGATCGCGATTCTCGTCTCCACTAAAAAAGCTGTCTCGACCTCGACTCTCACCTCGGTTGGAAAAGGCAGTCTCAATCTTGATTATCGCATCAATTTCGAGACGAGGAGAAAGCTGTCTCGATTTTGGCTCTCCTTTCGACTTTACAAAGCTGTCTCGATCTCTGTTCTGTCTAGACTAGAAAAAGCTATCGATCTCGAGTATCATGGCACTCCTGGCAGGAAATTCCTTACTAACCTGAAAACTTCTTTAGTAATTTATTTGAATTCTGAATTAATATAGAAAACGATTCATAAATCTTTTAATATTGTAGAAAACAATTGTTTCATTATTTTATCTTTCTTATTTCAGATATGCGCTAATGTGATTCGGGATTTTCACAAAACAACGAGGGCCGGAGAATCAAACTGTTTCGAATAATGAAAGAATTTATGGAAAATTTTTGAGAGAAAAATGTGGAAAAATGCACAAATCAGGAATATAAGGAAGTGAAAGCCTTTAAAAATGTCTACCAGCCAGAAATAAATTAACTACACAAATATCTAATTAAATTTATTGTTTACGAAACATATCATGCCCAAGGTCTTCTAAAAAGTTACTAAACTAGGAAACACAAATTAAATTTCAAAATTGGGTTTATGCGAACTTAAAATAAATAACGTGTAGTGAAATACTTCATCTAATGAGGAAAATGTAGCGAAAACTAAAAGTAAGACCTTTAAAATCAACGATACATATCAAAATTGGTCTGATTTTAATAAATTTTAATAATCTTTAGTGAATTCCTTTCCGTTTGCTAACTGAAGTAACAAAGTTTACTGTACTTTACATAATTAAACTTAAGTAATAAGAAAAATCTTTATAAGTAACAAAAGCCGAATAAATACGAATATTTGCGGTTGTGGTTGAAAAAAAGCTAAATAAGAAGATACTAAAGAGAAATGTGTAGTTATAAGAACAACATCAAGGATAAAGAAGTCTTCTTTCGAGTTACCAGCTTGTAAGGGGTGAGTTTGTATTTAATTAAAGTTTTGATTCCTTCCAATCAAACTAATTTAATTTATAGTTGTTAATATTTCCAACCAGCTGACAGGATTATAAGACCGCCGTTAAGCGTTATCAGTCTGATTTAACCGCCTAATAGTAGTTTTATTTGGAGAACTTAGAATTTATCAGCGGATGACAAAATTTATTGTATCGATAGTTTATCATTTAGTGAAGAAGGGTTGATAGCGACTTTACTGGGCTGACGAAGAATTCATGCTGATAAACTGCTGTCAAACACGTATTGAAATGTGTGTGTGCAGAGAGGTGTACAGAAATTATTGGAGCCGATTGATTGACCCGATTTTCTGTGCAAATAAATTTATTTCCTTGGTTTTTTATTAGCCCCACAAACCTAACTTCTTATCTCCTGAGGAAGTTAGTCCTTATATTATTTCCTATTAAGTAGCTAATAAATTTATTTCTACTTCTTAACAGAGTCAAGGTCTGTGAAATTGTGATATTCATTGTTAGCTTTGGAAACCGCGTTTTTAGCTTATTCTGCATTTTTTTGTATACTCGTATTAATTTGCACAACTTTGTTTTACACTTTGATTCTCAGTACTTCTGCGACTTCTTCTGTTATCGTTTTTCTCCTGCTGAAATTTATGAACAAGGTTTTTGTTCCAATGAGAATAAATACCCGAAACTTTAAATTCTTTTGTGAAGACTTTCCTATTTTTATTTCCATTTTCTTTTTCCCCCTTCTTTCTCTTGAAAACCTGGGGTCTTTTCTCTTTTGTAGTATTTTCACGTCTTTTCCAAAATGTTTAAAACTAAAAATCTCACAAATGGTATCTGATGTGCAGACGAAGTTATATTCCAGATCATATAGCGCCATTTGAGAGATATTTATATACAATGGGCGTCGTCCGACAACCATAGTTATCTTAGGTTGAAGTTTCAATAGAAAATTGAATGCTTAACGTATGATACCAACATGTTATATCTAAATCAATTATCAACTGTAGTGCTATATGTAAAAAAATGGGTGTGTCAAACCAATTTAATTCTCACTCCCTCTAACAAAAAAGGGCAAAGGGAAGATATATATTTGCATTATTCTTCTAATTTCTAGTAATAGAAAACTCTTCCAAGCGTGGGAGATTAAACTATTTGTTGTTTTCTTCATTATTAAATAGGGTGCAATATAAACTGGCACACAATCATTTTGAGTCTAAAGAGAGGAGTCGGCATTGTGACTCAGCGATATTTGGAAGTTCTTATCAGGACAACAATTAAAATCTCTTTAGCAATTTTTTATGATTTCTAATAAAATCCTGAAGATGATAACTTATCGACGTTATGGTTTCGTTTTCGCCCTCCTTGTGCTGCCCTTTATCAATCCTATTTCCTCACCATACTCTCTCTCTCCATCCGTATCGTTCCCAAGCCAGGACTAATAATTATCGTTACTTTTGCTTTTATATTGTACTGGCACGCAAATACGTAGCACACAGATGTATACATATCGACCAGGCATGGTGCACAACCCACAGGACTCATGCAATGCATGCAGCCGGTACACGCAAAAGCAGCGTCAAAGGACGAGCCGTGAAGACAGCCAGGATACCTTTGCTTACTAATGCATATAATATATCTGATATATTTGTGTTTGCAAACATAAGTTGGTGCTGTTGGATTTATTCGGCTTAATGTTCTCGCGTCTGCGGAAATCAATGATGAGTTGCGAAATACCGGGCTTCCGTCAATATAAACTTGTGTTTCAGGAAATTTGCCAGGATTTTCATGAACTTTCTGTAGGAAAAGAGCGAGTACTTCTTTTAGCAGGGTTGTCCTGTCGTTGTCCTTCTCCGCTATGCGAATGCATGTACGTACACACAATGCAATGAAATCCTTAAGTTCCATAAGCAAGGAAATTTATATATGTATTAAAACAATAAAAAATTTATCTCTACAAGTACAACAGTGGTAAAGATAGTGATTGGTTTAAAGATCTCGAGTAAAGCTTTTCCTCTCGTCCATCTAATACCAAGCTTCTTTGAGACGTGCTTAGCCTCAATAATAGACCCGTTACTGTTGTTGCTATTGTTGTAACTTTATTTGCAACACACACAATCCAACTTGACACTCCTAAACAACACGACATCGACGTTATCTGGCCGCCGTGCCAAACATAACGTGAGCGAGTTCAATAAATGTAAATCAGACAACGTGTTGGGTTCCCTGCAGCCGAAGAAAACACAAAATCGATAACCTGCCCGTCAGGAATTTACCCTCCGTCCCATTACTGGCTTCTTCCGCGTCCTGCTCGATGGCGAGCTCTCCCGTCGTTAGGCGAGAAACGTGGTTAAAGCTTGCTTTTTATCTCGAAATAGTGAAGATGCGCTATTTTCGTCGCACTTAAGTTGGATGAAAACTATTCTTTATGAAGTTGTTATCGTGCTTGTTATCGTTGTTGTTGTTGTTGTTATTATTATTGTTTTTATTACTGTTGTTGTTGCAGTTATTGTTGCTGCTTCGTTAGCAATTTTGGCCCATGTCCAGGAGTCTCTCAGTTGTTCTTAATATTCTATGCAGAGGCTGATGAAACTTAATCTTTTCTTAAGTTTTAAGAATTAAAATAAATTTGGTTTTTGGAAACTCTTGTGAAATCACTGCTGTTGACAGCTGCGAGGTTTTATATGTCTAAAGAGACGAACATCAGCAGGTTAGAGTAGAATAGGTTCCCAGTATTATATAGCTCTTGATATCAATCAAAGCAGCACAAGTAGGACATCCTATGAATCAAAAGCCCAAATAATTTCTTATTTTTGTTTATAAATAACAAAATTTAAGTCCAGATTTCTCAACATTTCATGAGCACTACGTTTTAAAACGGCATAATTGTATTCTCTTCTTTCATTTCTGTTACATCATGCTGTGCTGTTTGGTTGTGTAAAATAGGAGTGTAAAGTTCAGGAGTGGGACACGCAAGATACACAACTGGCCTTTTGCACGAGGAGCCTGTGGGACTTCCTGGAGTTACGATGCACTGCGACATATTATGCGAGACTATTTGTGATGTTGTTGACAAAGGGAACCGAGGGGGGAGAAAAGGCACTGTGAATATATTGTAATTATTTTTTCAGGTGGCAATTGTACGAGAGTCTGTTTATACAAGTCCTGTTTTATGTGACAGGGACATCATGCCTTCTATTGCGCCAGCCAGCCGATGGGACGCTTTTGACAAATAACTTCCTGTTGGTTGTAAGGTACAAATAGGCGATGTTTATTTTGAGGATCTACTTTGCGTTCCCATCTGTGCTATAACATCCGTTGGGTAATTTTTCCTTTATGCAGTGTAAAATACAATATAGTATAGCGCAATAATTGAAAGATTAATTTTTTTCTAAAACTCAGGTTATTCTGGGTTTGGACTGGATTTGGGATATACTTCGTGTGGTCTGATCAAAAACTCTGCCTGATAAGGTGTCACGATAAACTTTAATGTAATCGGATTTGGGTTGGTGAAGCTGTCAATACTGCTTATTCTCTATGTGGTGGGACACCAAGGCAATGTAATATCGGTGCAAGAGGTGTATTTCGGTTATCATTGGTGAAGCTCGGTGAAAAAAAATTCAGACGATAATTCAGTTCTAAATTTCGGTATTTATATGCCGCATATTTGATAGTCAAAAGAGATTTAGATGAGGCTTTTTTATCTTTGGACACGAAATAAGTGCGGCAGAAATAAAGTGAACATCGAATAGAATCCCTCAACGTAAACGACAGCAAACTTTATCATCTTATTTACTTCGAAAGCAACATTAACAAAAGTGCTTCAAAGCACCCGCAAGTTCGAGTTGCTCAACTTTGTGCTCAGCAAATGACTTCGGGGATTATATTAATTTGTTAGTGTGAGTAAGCGCGCTCTCATTAAACCAACAACTACCCGCAATTGCTCACAAGTCCCGTCGCCGAAGCAACTGTTTGCTCTTTCACAAATCTCTTGCGAGATACCTATCAGCACCTTGAAAGTGTATCTTTCCGCAAGTGCGACATACTTGTTGTATGCGGTGGCAGCACAACTCAACTACCCGCGCGTTCACAAGAACTCAACCATTCCTTAGAAGCCTCTTTAATTCTTCGGTTCGAGCCATTTAAATGAGAGACAACGCATTATTCCTCTCCTAACTTTTGACGACTATATAAACTTTCGTTACATACATTCAGAGTTACACCTGTTATCAGTCTTGTAAATGTTTGCGAATATACACATTCGCGGAGAAGAAGAACATAAGTAGAGAAGAAGAACAGGTATGTTTTTAATTTCCTTCAAGGATTATAAAGGGAAGTGGTAGAGATCAAAAATGATCTCGCGAATGCTTTTGCTGATCATTTGGCAGAAACGTTTTAGTTGAAACCCTTGATTTAGCCGATACCGATCAAAGAAATAAAGTAGATGCCTTTTTGGTCTGTGCTGTACTAGGGAAATATAAAATAATTTCTGATTACCAATTTGGTTTCAGACACAAACTTGGAACACCTGAGCAATGCCATCGTACCGTTAACAAAATCACTTATACCTTGGAAAATGAAAAGTATTGTCATGTTCCTCGATGTAAGGCAGGCTTTTGACCGAGTATGGCATAAACGATTATTGTTTGAAATCTGTAGTTTTGTGTCTAATTTTCTGTATAAGAATTTAGATAGATACGTAGGCGGACCACTCCCATTTCGGCCAAATATTTTTGTAATGTTTCTAGATACTGCTGGATAGAATCACGCATTAATGGTTTGAAGGGTTTATGGGATATAAACAAGTTTTGTATAAGTGGGCGGATTACCCATTTTTGGTATGCAAATTGGTAATACTTGTAGATACCTCCTGATAAAATTACGTTTTAATATCTTGTTCCGTTTACGGTCCGACCGGTCGTCTTTCTGTTAGCTGTCCGTCCGTTCATGCAATTTCTCTTACTCCTTCTCCACCGTCATTTTGATTTCTTTCTTTTTACCTATTAAAACTCAAGGATCACATTTACTGATATCCTAATTTCTCTTCTCTCTTCTTCTCTTTCATGATTCCAACTTACAGGGCGATCAATAGACGGATTTCTGTTTACGATATATTGTTTTATGAGCTCATACAAAGTTTATCACAAACGGTCATTAAACGAGTTTTTTGTGTACACTTGTAACTCAGGAATTATTCCTTTATTTTATGCTCTGGTGTAAAGCTTAAGTCGTATCTGTGTATATACAGAAGTAAAGCTGATTAGTTCATTTATAAAATTGTTGAGGACATACTATATATAATCGCTGACCCGAAGTTTGTGTTCTCAAATATGAATAAGTTTGAGAACCGGGGCAAAGTTTTCCGTCTAAAATTTTGTAATAAACCTTAAACTTAGGAAACTGTAGTCTTAAATCCTATTCAAAGGTCAACCCGTTGGTATAATTATAATAGTATTTTTGATATATGAGCTTCCTTAGCACTATTTGATTGAGTCATATTCATGTCTATCTGCGCATTTCAAGACCATCAAAGTCGTCTATATCGTAGCGGCAGTGATTCTGGAGAACACATTTTGCAGCGATGTTTCTCCCCCCAAGAAAATATTGGGGAACTGGATAAGGAAATTTATTCGATTCTGAAGGAAGAAAGGAAAGAATCCCATCTGCGCTGCAGGAATAGCATTACCTCGTCTAGGTTTCAGACCATAGCAACATAGAGAGAAATGAGAGTGGATTGGCTTGCATGGCAGGAGCCTGCACCATCACAATCTATATGTTCCACTATACTCATTCCACTTTATCTTTGAAATATATTTTTTCAAATAATCAAGAATAAAGCGGTTTATTAAGTGTAAATTTCCCTTTATTACAGATATTGTTCGAGCATTGAAGAAGAACTTATATATAGTATTTATCAATTTGTGGGCAGTGGGATGGCGGTAAGAGCGTCATCCTCAATGGTTTCGACTGTTTCAGTAGCTTCACTCTGATAGGAAGCACTGTTAGAAGGCAGTGGGATGACGGTAGAAGCGTTATCCTCGATGGTTACGATTGGTTCCGAAGCTTCACTCTGGTAGGTGGCACTATTAGGAGGCAGTGGGATGACCCTCAAAGCCTCGGTCTCGATAGATTCAATTAGTTCAAGAGCTTTACTCTTGTAGTGGACATAATACATTCTTATAAGACGCCTACACCGTATAAGGTCAGCGTCTGTGACCCTCCTGCACTGCTTCTGGGCTTTCCTTAGATGATAAACTAAATGTCCCAGTTTATCGGTAGCTTCGTCGACTCTTTTAACGATGCCTTCTGCCCCAGGGATGTTGTTAATTTTGAGCAAATGTTTCTCCCCAGTATTTATGGCCTCAAGCATCTTTTTGATGAGATCTTTAATACCTTTTTCGTCTACCTCGGGAATTTCGTCCGCCGGCGTTTTCGAAGAGGTACTATTAGAAGGCAGTGGGATAACAGTAGAAGCGTCATCCTCGATGGTTACGATTGGTTCAGTAGCTTCACTCTGGTAGGCGGCACTGTTAGGAGGCAGTGGAATGACCCTCAAAGAGTCATTTTCGATAGATTCGATTAGTTCAAGAGCTTTACTTTTGTAGTAGACATAATAAATTCTTAGAAGACGTCTACATCTTATACGGTCAGCGTCTGTGACCTTCCTGCACTGCGTCTGGGCTTTCTTTAAATGATAAACAAAATGTCCCAGTTTATCGGTAGCTTCATCGACGCTTTCCACGAAGCCTTCTGCCCCAGGGATGTTGTTAATTTTGAGCAAATGTTTCTCCCCAGTATTTATGGCATCATGCATCTTTTTGATGAGATCTTTAATACCTTTTTCGTCTACCTCGGGAATTTCGTCCGCCGGCGTTTTCGAAGAGGTACTATTAGAAGGCAGTGGGATAACGGTATAAGCGTCATCCTCGATGGTTACGATTGGTTCAGTAGCTTCACTCTGGTAGGCGGCACTGTAAGGAGGCAGTGGGATGACCCTCAAAGAGTCATTCTCGATAGATTCGATTAGTTCAAGAGCTTTACTTTTGTAGTAGACATAATAAATTCTTAGAAGACGTCTACATCTTATACGGTCAGCGTCTGTGACCTTCCTGCACTGCGTCTGGGCTTTCTTTAAATGATAAACAAAATGTCCCAGTTTATCGGTAGCTTCATCGACTCTTTCCACGATGCCTTCTGCCCCAGGGATGTTATTAATTTGGAGCAAATGTTTCTCCCCAGTACTTATGGCCTCATGCATCTTTTTGATGAGATCTTTAATACCTTTTTCGTCTACCTCGGGAAGTTCGTCAGCAGCCTTTTTCGAAGAAAAATAAGTTAGTGGGGAAATTTAAAGGATTTCACATAGATTTACCGCCACAAGAGCGAAGACTAAGATTGCAAATATAATCTTCATGTCGGTCCGAAATATCTGGAAGAATGTACCAAGCAAATGACTGTATGTACTATATATTGGGCGGGCTGGCATTTTATATCAGGCTGATACAAATTTCAGCATCCAAAACTGTTGTCTAAAACGATTGCATTTGGTCACATAACAGGTATTGTTAAGCATCTAAATTAGAGTGATAAAAATTATATTAAGAGTAATAAAAAACACCAATTAGTATAGCAAACAATGTGATTTTCTTTATTTACACAAAACGTTAGAAGCTTTGAAATCTAGGTCGGAGTCGCGCTATTAGATATGAGGAGCTTGATTGTTTATCAGCGAAAGATTGCAAAGTTGAGTAGGAAACGATTGCAGAGTTGGAAAACAAGTCTGAGACGTATCAAAGAAAGTAATTTATGGTTCTTCGGCATATATATTCGTACTCAGCGTCACGCCCTTCCGTCTGTCCGTATGTCTGTCTCTTGTCTGTATGTCTCTTTGTCTGTCTGTTTAAATCGCGATTACTCGAGAACGAAGAGAGATATCGCAATGAAATTTGGCACAAATATTCTTTGTTATGTAGAGCAGATTCGGATTGAAAATGGGCGAGATCGGTTAACAACAACTACTGTGCAATTTAAAGGCACCTCGTTTTAAAAAATTAGTATCTCATAAACCGTGCGACATATTGAGGTAAAATTCCATACCGGAATACATAGCGCCATTATAAAAATTTGTGCATAAAATGGGCGTAGTCCGGCCACTCAAAAGTTGGCAATATCTGAATATGAACGGTATAAGATACGAAGACGTAGTTTTAACAAGAGGTATCTGGAGGCGTTTGCAATCTGCTTACAAAAAATGGCCGTGCTGCGCCCACCCATAAAAAGTTATCTATATCTCATAAACAGTATAAGATATTAAAACGTAATTTTATCACGACGTATCTGTTGATTACTGATTACCTATCCATTCGCCAAAAGTGGGCGTGGAACATCCACCCATAAAGAAGTTGTTAATATTTCATAAGCGGTGCGAAATATTATTATGTGATTTTATCACGGGGTACCTAGAGATATTAACAAAATGTTTGCCAAAATTGGGCGTGGTCCGCCTACTTTTACAAAGGTTCTCAAGTGGCGAATTATTTTCTTTAGCTACTCGGGTGTAGGGTACTTAGACTACGGCCTGGCCGAAGACAACACTTTTCTTTCTTGATGGATTTTTTTATCCGCTTGGGCTGAAAGTTAAGAACTACTTGTATTTTTTGAAATTAGGACTTTTTCTTTTCTAAGAATTAAATGGGAGAATTTCATAAATTCTGTAGTTGTTTTTTTTTGTAAATACAACTTTATTTGCAATCTATCTTTAGGATAATAGGCAAATTATTTAATATATTAGATGTAAATAAAGATACGCTTGAGTTCGTAGATCCCGCTCCAGTAAGTGGGAAAATATGATTCACAAAAATGGTCTGAACATACGAAAGTTTTATTTACATTAATTTAAGTACCGCTATTTTGCACTTACATAACATTAAGAATGTCAGTTTAGATCTATTTTCTTAAATCTTATATCAACTTAAATCTAAATTCAAATTTGTACTTGTATAAACATTTTATAACAAAGAACCAAGAACTACTTATTTCCTAAATGGCAGATCCCGAACATCTGGTATCTTTTAAGCCTTACTGTCTCATTACTAGTGTATCTAGAAGAGATATTGCCAAAGGATGTACATGATCACTGAGACGCAATAAGTATCTGCTGGAGTGATAGATATTTTTCCTTCAACATAGCAGATTTTTAAATCTTTGTGTATATTTCTATTGCTGATGTATTGTACAATGGTGCTTCAACAGTTTTTCTTAGGGTTTTCGATTGGTACCTCTGAATTTCTCAACATTCGAGTTATTAGCAGTGACCCATAACTGGATACCATATGCCCAGATGGGTCTAAGAATTCTTTTGTACAAAATGATTTTGTTTTGGAGGGAAAGCTCGGAATAATTGGCAATTAACCAGATCATTTTTTTTTTTTTTGTATTTAGTTTCTTCTGCAAAGCCTTCACATGATTACTCCACATTAATCTTTTATCCAAATAAAGGCCTAAACATTTAACTGAGTTGCTTTTTGGTATTTCGTTGCCATATATATAGACCTTTTGGACAGCTATTTCATTTCATGCTTAATATTGCATATGCAGATTTTTCAGAATTAACGACAATATTTCAATTTTTAAGCCATTTTTCCACTCTGATCAGATGTTTTTGCTCAAGATTAAAGGTTCTATTTCAGAGTTATGATTTGCTAATATTGCCGTATCGTCAGCATATGTTGCAATTACTACATCGTCGTTTACCGGCATGTCAACAGTATTTATTGTATATGGCATCGGCCCTAGCACGCTACCTTGCGGTATACCTGCCTTTATTTCACATATCCGAGACTTTTCCTCACCTATTTTAATATAAAATGAGCGCTGCTTAAGATATGAATTAAAGAACAAGAAATATGGTGCTGGAAACAGAGTACTGGCCGATGTACTGGTCTGCCGATCCTCAAAAACTACCTGACTTAATCGGTTTTATTGTTCACAATGGAATCCCGTCTCAAGCATTGAATAAGACTGATTGCCATGATTTAACTTCCGATCACTCTCCATTGTTGCTGTATTTAAACACAGTTATTCACACTGTGACTTTTGAATATAATATATTCACAAATCACAAAATTCCAATTAAATCTGGTCAGGATTTAGATGACGCAGTTGAAAAATTTACTTTACTACTGTATGAAGCTGCTGCATCATCGACTCCAGTGCAACTCTCACACAATCAGAAATCAGACAACTTATATAACATAAGCGAAGACTGCGGATGATATAGAAAATGAGTGGAAACCACCTAGACAAAGGGATTATAAAGATTATATTTTATTATAATAAGGATTATAAAGGGAAGTGGTTCAGATCAAAAATTATCTCGCGAATGCTTTTGCTGATCATTTGGCAGAAGCGTTTTATCCACTTGATTTAGCCGATACCGATCAAAGAAATAAAGTAGATGCCTTTTTTGTCTGTGCTTGTCGAATGGACCTTCCAATTAAATCTGCTGGGAAATTGGTAAACTGAACAATGTTAAATGTCCTGGATACGATTTAATAAGTGCAAGGATTGTACAAAGTTTGCCGGACAAAGGTGTTGTTCTCGTAACTCTTATGTACAACTGCATAATCTGTCTCTATCATTTTTCAACTCAGTGGAAATGCGCTGAGATAGTAATGATTCCTAAACCTAACAAACCGGAGGCCTTCATTACATCATACAGGCCAATTAGGTTATTGACAGCGTTTTCAAAAATATTTCTGCATGTACTAAGGAAATATAAAATAATTCCTGATTACCAATTTGGTTTCAGACACAAGCATGGAACACCTGAGCAATGCCATCGTATCGTTAACAAAATCACTTATATCTTGGAAAATGAAAAGTATTGTTCAGTCGTGTTCCTCGATGTAAGGTAGGCTTTTGACCGAGTATAAAGGATTATTGTTTGAAATCTGTAGTTTGGTGTGTAATTTTCTGTATAAGAATTTAGATAGATAGCCTCAGAAAGTAACATCGCAGGGCATTTTTTTATGGCAGATGAAACCAGCTCAAAGGATGCCTCCTATCTATGCAAAGCATTTGTTGGTTCCGAAAGGATGACAGATTAGTGGAAAGGGGGAAAGAGGGAGTAGTGACGTTTTACACTTCGCTTAAAGGTTTCGACGCTGTAAGTGGGCGGTAAGACATGCGCAGGGAGACTATTCCACAATCTAATGACGCGACCGAAAAATGACCTCTCACTGTAATGCGTGGTTCGTTGGAACGGAATCGTGACATAAAAGGGGTGCACACCTCTGGAAAGCCGAGTAGTTCTGCTAAATACCTGAACCGGAGGAATCAGGCCGGCTACTTCAGAGGAACATTTACCATGAAAGCAACGGTAAAATAATGATACACACCCGACATCACGACGACGCTCCAAGGTTTAAATAGAGCTGGATGCCCTGTCTCTTATAAGTTTTAACGCACGACATTGGACACGGTCTAGAAGCTGAAGATATGCTCGCGAAGCTCCCGACCATATATGCGAATTGTACTCCATTTTCGGTCGTATATAAGTGGTGTAGATACAACGAAGATCTGTTGAAGTGAAGTATTTCTTACACCGCTTTAAAAAGCCTAAGCACTTAGCTGCTTCTTTCGACACATCAAAAATGTGATCGATCCAACGAAGATCGCATTGGATTAACATGCCCAGAACATCAAGAGCCTCCGACTCATTAATATCTACACCACCCATATTTAGAGGTGGGAAGTTGTCACCCGCCAAACGCTTGTGGGTCAACAAACAGCATTGGGTCTTCCGCGCATTAAAATCGACCCGATTCGCTCAACCCCACTCCTGGATTTTGTTGAGGTCAGATTGGAGTGTGTCATTCATATTTCTGCGTTTTCTAGTGACCTCCAGAATAGAGGGACGCCTGGGGAATGAATATAAATGACAACTGCTGCTGTCATCAGCAAACGAGTAGATGTTTTATGTCATTGACAGAAGGTCATTGATAAAAAATTGAAAAAGAGTTGGAGACAGGACCGAACCCTGCGGAACTCCAGAATTCATGGAGTGCTCTTCGGAAGCAAAGCCGTCTATCACAACCCGAATAGAGCGGCGCTGAAGACACTCGATATCCATCGAGTGAAAGTATTACCGACACCATAAGCAGTCAGTTTAGACACGAGTGCTTTATGCCACACCCGGTCAAATGCCTTGGAGATATCCAGAGCAACAACCTTGCTCTCAGCGAACTGGTGAATACAACTGCTCCACCGCTCAGTGAGAAACGCCATCAGATCGCCGGTGGAACGGTGAGCACAGAAGCCGTACTGATGATCGCTGATCAACTTGTTGCTCTCTAGATACCTCATCAAGCTAAAATTTACAATGCTCTCCATGACTTTGGACTTTGAGCAGATTGCTATGGGCCGGTAATTTGCAGGATTCGTAGCCTCACATTTTTTGGGAACTGGCTGCACATTGGCAATCTTCCAGGGAGTGGGAAAAACTCCTGAAGTAAATAATAAATTAAAGAGATTGCGCAATGGGCGAGCCAGTGTTGAGGCGCACTTTCTCAACAGATGGGCTGAAATACCGTTCGGTCCATAGGATTTGATGACATTGAGGTCTGCAAGCACTCTTTTAACACCTCGCGTTCGAAAATGCATCTCAGTACTATCATCAGATAGAAAGCTACGGATTGTAAAATTTACGACTCACATTTTTTTGGGTTTACGCTATCCTACCCTCATCCAATCACACCTCAGCACCAAAGCCTTAATATAAAGATTAGCCCACGATCATCTACAACGGCAATTCCAACGGCAAGCATTCCTGATTACGATCTCCCAATCCCAATCCCCTATCCACGCCGACCGTGTGTACGACCGACCGTCTGTCCGACTGGTCGTCTTCCTGTTAGCTGTCCGTCCGTCTGAGTCATCGAGCAGCATCACCCGCATCTTCTTCACTCATACACATTTAAGTTTGAGGTACGGTACTCGTGTCTCAGAGTATATAAAAGCCTTTTGATGGTTCATACAATTTATCTTACTCCTTCTCCACCGCCATTTTGATTTCTTTCTTTTTACCTATTAAAATTCGAGCATCACATTTCCCGATATCATAATTTCTCTTCTCTCTTCTTCTCTTCCATGAATTCAACTTATGTTAAATCGACGGATTTCTGTTTAGAATATATTGTTTTATGAGCCCATACAAATTTTATCACAAACGGTTATTAAACGAGTTTTTTGTGTACACTTGTAACTCAGGAATTATTCCTTTATTTTATGCTCTGGTGTAAAGCTTAAGTCGTATCTGTGTATATACAGAAGTAAAGCTGATTAGTTCATTTATTAAATTGTTCAGGACATATTTAATAGCTGACCCGAAGTTTGTGTTCTCAAATATGAGTAAGTTTGGGAATCGGGGAAAAGTTTTCCACCTAAAATTTCGTAATAAACCTTAGACTTAGGACACTGTAGTCTTAAATTCTATTAAAAAGTAAACTCGTTGGTCTAATCAGTATTATTGATATATGAGCTTCCTTAGCGCTATTTGATTGAGCCATATTCCTTTCTATCTTCGCATTTCAAGTCCAACGAAGTCGTCTAAATCGTTGCGTCAGTGATTCCGAAGCACACATTTCGCCCCAAGAAAATAGTGGAGAACTGGACACGGAAATTTATTCGACTCTGGAGGAAGAAAGGAAAGAATCCAATCTGCGCTGCAGGAATAGCATTCCCTCGTTTGGGTTTCAGACCATAGCAACCTATTTTTTCAAATAATCAATAATATAATTGTTTATCAAGCAAGTGTAAAAATCCCTTTATTACGGATATTGTTCGAGCACGGAAGAAGACCTTATATATATCAATTTGTGGGCACTGGGATGACGGTAAGGGCGTCATCCTCGATGGTTTCGACTGTTACAGTAGCTTCACTCTAATAGGAGGCACTGTTAGAAGTCAGTGGGATGACGGTAGAAGCGTCATCCTCGATGGTTGCGATTGTTTGAATGGCTTCACTCTGGTAGGCGGCACTGTTAGGAAGCAATGGGATAACTCGCAAAGCATCGTTCTCGATAGATTCGATTAGTTCAAAAGCTTTACTCTTGTAGAGGACATAATACATTCTTAGAAGACGCCTACACCGTATAAGGTCAGTATCTGTACCCCTCCTGCACTGCCTCTGGGCTTTCTTTAAATGATAAATAAAATTTCCCAGTTTATCGGTAGCTTCGTCGACTCTTTTAACAATGCCTTCTTCCCCAGGGATGTTGCTAATTTTGAGCAAATGTTTCTCCCCAGTATTTATGGCCTCACTCATCCTTTTGATGAGATCTTTAATACCTTTTTCTACCTCGGGAATTTCGTCAGCAGCCTTTTTCGATGAGGTACTGTTAAAAGGCAATGGGATGACGGTAGAAGCGTCATCCCCGATGGTTACGATTGGTTCAGTAGCTTGACTCTGGTAGGCGGCACTGTCAGGAGGCAGTGGAATGACCCTCAAAGCGTCATTATCGATAGATTCGATTAGTTCAAGAGCTTTAATTTTGTAGTAGATATAAAACATTCTTAGAAGACGCCTACATCTTATACGGTCAGCGTCTGTGACCTTCCTGCACTGCGTCTGGGCTTTCTTTAAATGATAAACAAAATGTCCCAGTTCATCGGTAGCTTCGTCGATTCTTTCAACGATGCCTTCTGCCCCAGGGATGTTGTTAATTTTAAGCAAATGTTTCTCCCCAGTATTTTTGGCCTCACGTAACTTTTTGATGAGATCTTTAATACCTTCTTCGTCTACCTCGGGAAGTCCGTCAGTAGCCTTTTTTGAAGAGGCACTGTTAGAAGACAGTGGGATGACGGTAGAAGCGTCATCCTCGATGGTTACGCTTGGTTCAGTAGCTTCACTGTGGTAGGCGCCACTGTTAGAAGGCAGTGGGATGACCCTCAAAGATTCATTCTCGATAGATTCGATTAGTTCAAGAGCTTTACTTTTGTAGTAGACATAAAAAATTCTTAGAAGACGCCTACATCTTATACGGTCAGCGTCTGTGGCCTTCCTGCACTGCGTTTGGGCTTTCTTTAAATGATAAACAAAATGTCCCAGTTCATCGGTAGCTTCGTCGACTCTTTCCACGATGCCTTCTGCCCCAGGGATATTATTAATTTGGAGCAAATGTTTTTCTCCAGTATTTATGGCCTCACGCAAGCTTTTGATGAGATCTTTAATACCTTTTTCGTCTATCTCGGGAAGTTCGTCAGCAGCCTTTTTCGAAGAAAAATAAGTTAGTGGACAAATTTAAAGGATTTCACATAGATTTACCGCCACAAGAGCGAATGCTAAGATTGCAAATATGATCTTCATGTCGATCCGGAGTATCTGGAAGAATCTACCAGGCAAATGACTGGATGTATATTGGGCAGACTGGCCTTTTATATCAGGCTGATACAAATTTCAACATGCACAACTGTTGCGTAAAACGATAGCATGTGGTTACAGATAGCAGGTGTTGTTAAGACATCTATAGTAAAGTAGGGTTATAAAAATTTTAAGAGAAATAAAAAACACCAATTAGTAGAGCAAACAATGCGGAGGTTCTTTATTTACACAAAACCTTAGAAACTTTGAAATCTATGTCGGAGGCGCGCTATGAGATATGAGGAGCTTGAATGTTTATCAGCAAAAGATTGCAAAGTTGAGTAGAAAACGATTGCAGAGTTGGAAAGCAAATCTGAAGTGAATTAAAGAAAGTATTTTATGGTCCTTCGGCATACAGCTTATGTTTATTATACCCTACACCCGGAGGAGTGAATATACCCTACACTCCCTCCGGGTGTAGGGTATATTCACTTTGTTCTTTTGTTTGTGACGCAGAGAAAGAGGCGAAATAGATATAGAGAGGTATATATATTCATGCTCAGCGTCACATCCTGATTTAGCACTTCTGCATGTCCGTGGCGGGAACTTTTACAAAGGTTCTCAAGTGGCGAATTTATTCTTTTCTTTAGCTGCTGGGGTGTAGGGGACTTAGACTTCGGCCTGACCGAAGACAACCCTTTTACTTGTTTCATCATCTTGTTAGATTTTGTTATCTGCTTGGGCTGAAGGTTAAAAACTAAACCTGTATTTTTTTAAATCAAGATATTTTGTACCGTTTTGATATCTTGTACCGTTTACAATAATCGAACTTTTGCATGAGTGGGAGTGGCACGCCCATTTTTGGCAAGCTTAATGGTAATGATTCCGGATAAATCACGATAAAATTACATTTCGAAGTCTTATACCGTTTGAAGATATTTCCAACTTTGTTATGAGTGGTCGTGGCACGCCTATTTTTGCACAATTTTTATTAATGGTGCTATATGTTCCGGAATAAAATTATACCTTAATATCTCGCACGGTTTATGAGATTAAATAAACATACATTCCGTATGTAAAGTAGGCGTGACTGTTTACCGATCTCGCCCATTTTCAATCCCAAAGTGCCCTACATAACAAAGAATATTTGTGCCAAATTTCATTGCGATATCTCTTCGTTATACCGTAATCGTGATTTCAAAAGACAGGCAGAGAGACAGACAGACAGACAGACAGTCAGACAAACAGACGGACGGACAGAGCTAAATAGATTCAGGGGATCCTATATCTATCTCGTCTCCTTCTCTGCGTTACAAACGGAAGAACAAATTGAATATACCCTTCTACTACTCCCTTCGGGTGTAGCGAATAAAGAAGTAAATTTTATTTGGTTTCGGCTTATAAGAGAGAAAAGTAAGTTCATCGTCATACAGTGTACTATCATCAGATAGAAAGCTACGGATTGTAAAATTTACGACTCACATTTTTTTGGGTTTACGCTATCCTACCCTCATCCAATCACACCTCAGCACCAAAGCCTTAATATAAAGATTAGCCCACGATCATCTACAACGGCAATTCCAACGGCAAGCATTCCTGATTACGATCTCCCAATCCCAATCCCCTCTCCACGCCGACCGTGTGTACGACCGACCGTCTGTCCGACCGGTCGTCTCGCTGTTAGCTGTCCGTCCGTCTGAGTCATCGAGAAGCACCACTCGCATCTTCTTCACTCATACATATTTAAGTTTGAGGTACGGTACTCGTGTCTCAGAGTATATAAAAGCCTATTGATGGTTCATGCAATTTATCTTACTCCTTCTCCACCGCCATTTTGATTTCTTTCTTTTTATCTATTAAAATTCGAGCATCACATTTCCCGATATCATAATTTCTCTTCTCTCTTCTTCTCTTCCATGAATTCAACTTATGTTAAATCGACGGAATTCTGTTTAGAATATATTGTTTTATGAGCCCATACAAATTTTATCACAAACGGTTATTAATCGGGTTTTTTGTGTACACTTGTAACTCAGGAATTATTCCTTTATTTTATGCTCTGGTGTTAAGCTTAAGTCGTAACTGTGTATATACAAAAGTAAAGCTGATTAGTTCATTTACAAAATTGTTCAGGACATATAATCGCTGACCCGAAGTTTGTGTTCTCAAATATGAGCTTAATAAGTTTGGGAACCGGGGATTTCTTAAATCCTATTAAAAAGTAAACCCGTTGGTCTAATCAGTATTCTTGATATATGAGCCTCCGCTATTTGATTGAGTCATGTTCCTCTCTATATTCGCATTTTAAGACCATCAAAGTCGTCTATATCGTAGCGTCAGTGATTCTTGAGAACACATTTCGCAGAGATGTTTCTCCTCCAAGAAAATAGTGGGGACTGGATACCGTAATTTATTCGATTCTGGAGGAAGAAAGGAAAGAATCCAATCTGCGCTGCAGGAATAGCATTCCCTCGTCTGTGTTTCAGACCATAGCAACATATTTTTTCAAATAATCAATAATATAACTGTTTATCAAGCAAGTGTAAAAATCCCTTTATTACGGATATTGTTCGAGCACGGAAGAAGAACTTATATATATCATTTTGTGGGCACTGGAAGACGGTAAGGGCATCATCCTCGATATTTTCGACTGTTACAGTAGCTTCACTCTAATAGGAGGCACTGTTAGAAGGCAGTGGGATGACGGTAGAAGCGTCATCCTCGATGGTTTCGATTGTTTGAATGGCTTCACTCTGGTATGCGGCACTGTTAGGAAGCAATGGGATAACTCGCAAAGCATCGTTCTCGATAGATTCGATTAGTTCAAAAGCTTTACTCTTGTAGAGGGCATAATACATTCTTAGAAGACGCCTACACCGTATAAGATCAGCGTCTGTAACCCTTCTGCACTGCCTCTGGGCTTTCTTTAAATGATAAACAAAATGTCCCAGTTTATCGGTAGCTTCATCGACCCTTTCCACGATGCCTTCTGCCCCAGGGATGTTGTTAATTTTGAGCAAATGTTTCTCCCCAGTATTTATGGCCTCAAGCATCTTTTTGATGAGATCTTTAATACCTTTTTCGTCTAACTCAGGAACTTCGTCAGCAGCCTTTTTCGAAGAGATACTGTTAGAAGGCAGTGGGATGACGGTAGAAGAATTTAGATAGATAGCCTCAGAAAGTAACATCGCAGGGCATTTTTTTATGGCAGATGAAACCAGCTCAAAGGATGCCTCCTATCTATGCAAAGCATTTGTTGGTTCCGAAAGGATGACAGATTAGTGGAAAGGGGGAAAGAGGGAGTAGTGACGTTTTACACTTCGCTTAAAGGTTTCGACGCTGTAAGTGGGCGGTAAGACATGCGCAGGGAGACTATTCCACAATCTAATGACGCGACCGAAAAATGACCTCTCACTGTAATGCGTGGTTCGTTGGAACGGAATCGTGACATAAAAGGGGTGCACACCTCTGGAAAGCCGAGTAGTTCTGCTAAATACCTGAACCGGAGGAATCAGGCCGGCTACTTCAGAGGAACATTTACCATGAAAGCAACGGTAAAATAATGATACACACCCGACATCACGACGACGCTCCAAGGTTTAAATAGAGCTGGATGCCCTGTCTCTTATAAGTTTTAACGCACGACATTGGACACGGTCTAGAAGCTGAAGATATGCTCGCGAAGCTCCCGACCATATATGCGAATTGTACTCCATTTTCGGTCGTATATAAGTGGTGTAGATACAACGAAGATCTGTTGAAGTGAAGTATTTCTTACACCGCTTTAAAAAGCCTAAGCACTTAGCTGCTTCTTTCGACACATCAAAAATGTGATCGATCCAACGAAGATCGCATTGGATTAACATGCCCAGAACATCAAGAGCCTCCGACTCATTAATATCTACACCACCCATATTTAGAGGTGGGAAGTTGTCACCCGCCAAACGCTTGTGGGTCAACAAACAGCATTGGGTCTTCCGCGCATTAAAATCGACCCGATTCGCTCAACCCCACTCCTGGATTTTGTTGAGGTCAGATTGGAGTGTGTCATTCATATTTCTGCGTTTTCTAGTGACCTCCAGAATAGAGGGACGCCTGGGGAATGAATATAAATGACAACTGCTGCTGTCATCAGCAAACGAGTAGATGTTTTATGTCATTGACAGAAGGTCATTGATAAAAAATTGAAAAAGAGTTGGAGACAGGACCGAACCCTGCGGAACTCCAGAATTCATGGAGTGCTCTTCGGAAGCAAAGCCGTCTATCACAACCCGAATAGAGCGGCGCTGAAGACACTCGATATCCATCGAGTGAAAGTATTACCGACACCATAAGCAGTCAGTTTAGACACGAGTGCTTTATGCCACACCCGGTCAAATGCCTTGGAGATATCCAGAGCAACAACCTTGCTCTCAGCGAACTGGTGAATACAACTGCTCCACCGCTCAGTGAGAAACGCCATCAGATCGCCGGTGGAACGGTGAGCACAGAAGCCGTACTGATGATCGCTGATCAACTTGTTGCTCTCTAGATACCTCATCAAGCTAAAATTTACAATGCTCTCCATGACTTTGGACTTTGAGCAGATTGCTATGGGCCGGTAATTTGCAGGATTCGTAGCCTCACATTTTTTGGGAACTGGCTGCACATTGGCAATCTTCCAGGGAGTGGGAAAAACTCCTGAAGTAAATAATAAATTAAAGAGATTGCGCAATGGGCGAGCCAGTGTTGAGGCGCACTTTCTCAACAGATGGGCTGAAATACCGTTCGGTCCATAGGATTTGATGACATTGAGGTCTGCAAGCACTCTTTTAACACCTCGCGTTCGAAA
The DNA here is from genome assembly GCA_922984085.1 of Sicus ferrugineus. Lineage (NCBI taxonomy): Eukaryota > Metazoa > Arthropoda > Insecta > Diptera > Conopidae > Sicus > Sicus ferrugineus. The sequence continues at coordinate 29,315,098 of OV277352.1, forward strand.
ATGCATCTCAGTACTATCATCAGATAGAAAGCTACGGATTGTAAAATTTACGACTCACATTTTTTTGGGTTTACGCTATCCTACCCTCATCCAATCACACCTCAGCACCAAAGCCTTAATATAAAGATTAGCCCACGATCATCTACAACGGCAATTCCAACGGCAAGCATTCCTGATTACGATCTCCCAATCCCAATCCCCTATCCACGCCGACCGTGTGTACGACCGACCGTCTGTCCGACTGGTCGTCTTCCTGTTAGCTGTCCGTCCGTCTGAGTCATCGAGCAGCATCACCCGCATCTTCTTCACTCATACACATTTAAGTTTGAGGTACGGTACTCGTGTCTCAGAGTATATAAAAGCCTTTTGATGGTTCATACAATTTATCTTACTCCTTCTCCACCGCCATTTTGATTTCTTTCTTTTTACCTATTAAAATTCGAGCATCACATTTCCCGATATCATAATTTCTCTTCTCTCTTCTTCTCTTCCATGAATTCAACTTATGTTAAATCGACGGATTTCTGTTTAGAATATATTGTTTTATGAGCCCATACAAATTTTATCACAAACGGTTATTAAACGAGTTTTTTGTGTACACTTGTAACTCAGGAATTATTCCTTTATTTTATGCTCTGGTGTAAAGCTTAAGTCGTATCTGTGTATATACAGAAGTAAAGCTGATTAGTTCATTTATTAAATTGTTCAGGACATATTTAATAGCTGACCCGAAGTTTGTGTTCTCAAATATGAGTAAGTTTGGGAATCGGGGAAAAGTTTTCCACCTAAAATTTCGTAATAAACCTTAGACTTAGGACACTGTAGTCTTAAATTCTATTAAAAAGTAAACTCGTTGGTCTAATCAGTATTATTGATATATGAGCTTCCTTAGCGCTATTTGATTGAGCCATATTCCTTTCTATCTTCGCATTTCAAGTCCAACGAAGTCGTCTAAATCGTTGCGTCAGTGATTCCGAAGCACACATTTCGCCCCAAGAAAATAGTGGAGAACTGGACACGGAAATTTATTCGACTCTGGAGGAAGAAAGGAAAGAATCCAATCTGCGCTGCAGGAATAGCATTCCCTCGTTTGGGTTTCAGACCATAGCAACCTATTTTTTCAAATAATCAATAATATAATTGTTTATCAAGCAAGTGTAAAAATCCCTTTATTACGGATATTGTTCGAGCACGGAAGAAGACCTTATATATATCAATTTGTGGGCACTGGGATGACGGTAAGGGCGTCATCCTCGATGGTTTCGACTGTTACAGTAGCTTCACTCTAATAGGAGGCACTGTTAGAAGTCAGTGGGATGACGGTAGAAGCGTCATCCTCGATGGTTGCGATTGTTTGAATGGCTTCACTCTGGTAGGCGGCACTGTTAGGAAGCAATGGGATAACTCGCAAAGCATCGTTCTCGATAGATTCGATTAGTTCAAAAGCTTTACTCTTGTAGAGGACATAATACATTCTTAGAAGACGCCTACACCGTATAAGGTCAGTATCTGTACCCCTCCTGCACTGCCTCTGGGCTTTCTTTAAATGATAAATAAAATTTCCCAGTTTATCGGTAGCTTCGTCGACTCTTTTAACAATGCCTTCTTCCCCAGGGATGTTGCTAATTTTGAGCAAATGTTTCTCCCCAGTATTTATGGCCTCACTCATCCTTTTGATGAGATCTTTAATACCTTTTTCTACCTCGGGAATTTCGTCAGCAGCCTTTTTCGATGAGGTACTGTTAAAAGGCAATGGGATGACGGTAGAAGCGTCATCCCCGATGGTTACGATTGGTTCAGTAGCTTGACTCTGGTAGGCGGCACTGTCAGGAGGCAGTGGAATGACCCTCAAAGCGTCATTATCGATAGATTCGATTAGTTCAAGAGCTTTAATTTTGTAGTAGATATAAAACATTCTTAGAAGACGCCTACATCTTATACGGTCAGCGTCTGTGACCTTCCTGCACTGCGTCTGGGCTTTCTTTAAATGATAAACAAAATGTCCCAGTTCATCGGTAGCTTCGTCGATTCTTTCAACGATGCCTTCTGCCCCAGGGATGTTGTTAATTTTAAGCAAATGTTTCTCCCCAGTATTTTTGGCCTCACGTAACTTTTTGATGAGATCTTTAATACCTTCTTCGTCTACCTCGGGAAGTCCGTCAGTAGCCTTTTTTGAAGAGGCACTGTTAGAAGACAGTGGGATGACGGTAGAAGCGTCATCCTCGATGGTTACGCTTGGTTCAGTAGCTTCACTGTGGTAGGCGCCACTGTTAGAAGGCAGTGGGATGACCCTCAAAGATTCATTCTCGATAGATTCGATTAGTTCAAGAGCTTTACTTTTGTAGTAGACATAAAAAATTCTTAGAAGACGCCTACATCTTATACGGTCAGCGTCTGTGGCCTTCCTGCACTGCGTTTGGGCTTTCTTTAAATGATAAACAAAATGTCCCAGTTCATCGGTAGCTTCGTCGACTCTTTCCACGATGCCTTCTGCCCCAGGGATATTATTAATTTGGAGCAAATGTTTTTCTCCAGTATTTATGGCCTCACGCAAGCTTTTGATGAGATCTTTAATACCTTTTTCGTCTATCTCGGGAAGTTCGTCAGCAGCCTTTTTCGAAGAAAAATAAGTTAGTGGACAAATTTAAAGGATTTCACATAGATTTACCGCCACAAGAGCGAATGCTAAGATTGCAAATATGATCTTCATGTCGATCCGGAGTATCTGGAAGAATCTACCAGGCAAATGACTGGATGTATATTGGGCAGACTGGCCTTTTATATCAGGCTGATACAAATTTCAACATGCACAACTGTTGCGTAAAACGATAGCATGTGGTTACAGATAGCAGGTGTTGTTAAGACATCTATAGTAAAGTAGGGTTATAAAAATTTTAAGAGAAATAAAAAACACCAATTAGTAGAGCAAACAATGCGGAGGTTCTTTATTTACACAAAACCTTAGAAACTTTGAAATCTATGTCGGAGGCGCGCTATGAGATATGAGGAGCTTGAATGTTTATCAGCAAAAGATTGCAAAGTTGAGTAGAAAACGATTGCAGAGTTGGAAAGCAAATCTGAAGTGAATTAAAGAAAGTATTTTATGGTCCTTCGGCATACAGCTTATGTTTATTATACCCTACACCCGGAGGAGTGAATATACCCTACACTCCCTCCGGGTGTAGGGTATATTCACTTTGTTCTTTTGTTTGTGACGCAGAGAAAGAGGCGAAATAGATATAGAGAGGTATATATATTCATGCTCAGCGTCACATCCTGATTTAGCACTTCTGCATGTCCGTGGCGGGAACTTTTACAAAGGTTCTCAAGTGGCGAATTTATTCTTTTCTTTAGCTGCTGGGGTGTAGGGGACTTAGACTTCGGCCTGACCGAAGACAACCCTTTTACTTGTTTCATCATCTTGTTAGATTTTGTTATCTGCTTGGGCTGAAGGTTAAAAACTAAACCTGTATTTTTTTAAATCAAGATATTTTGTACCGTTTTGATATCTTGTACCGTTTACAATAATCGAACTTTTGCATGAGTGGGAGTGGCACGCCCATTTTTGGCAAGCTTAATGGTAATGATTCCGGATAAATCACGATAAAATTACATTTCGAAGTCTTATACCGTTTGAAGATATTTCCAACTTTGTTATGAGTGGTCGTGGCACGCCTATTTTTGCACAATTTTTATTAATGGTGCTATATGTTCCGGAATAAAATTATACCTTAATATCTCGCACGGTTTATGAGATTAAATAAACATACATTCCGTATGTAAAGTAGGCGTGACTGTTTACCGATCTCGCCCATTTTCAATCCCAAAGTGCCCTACATAACAAAGAATATTTGTGCCAAATTTCATTGCGATATCTCTTCGTTATACCGTAATCGTGATTTCAAAAGACAGGCAGAGAGACAGACAGACAGACAGACAGTCAGACAAACAGACGGACGGACAGAGCTAAATAGATTCAGGGGATCCTATATCTATCTCGTCTCCTTCTCTGCGTTACAAACGGAAGAACAAATTGAATATACCCTTCTACTACTCCCTTCGGGTGTAGCGAATAAAGAAGTAAATTTTATTTGGTTTCGGCTTATAAGAGAGAAAAGTAAGTTCATCGTCATACAGTGTACTATCATCAGATAGAAAGCTACGGATTGTAAAATTTACGACTCACATTTTTTTGGGTTTACGCTATCCTACCCTCATCCAATCACACCTCAGCACCAAAGCCTTAATATAAAGATTAGCCCACGATCATCTACAACGGCAATTCCAACGGCAAGCATTCCTGATTACGATCTCCCAATCCCAATCCCCTCTCCACGCCGACCGTGTGTACGACCGACCGTCTGTCCGACCGGTCGTCTCGCTGTTAGCTGTCCGTCCGTCTGAGTCATCGAGAAGCACCACTCGCATCTTCTTCACTCATACATATTTAAGTTTGAGGTACGGTACTCGTGTCTCAGAGTATATAAAAGCCTATTGATGGTTCATGCAATTTATCTTACTCCTTCTCCACCGCCATTTTGATTTCTTTCTTTTTATCTATTAAAATTCGAGCATCACATTTCCCGATATCAGAATTTCTCTTCTCTCTTCTTCTCTTCCATGAATTCAACTTATGTTAAATCGACGGAATTCTGTTTAGAATATATTGTTTTATGAGCCCATACAAATTTTATCACAAACGGTTATTAATCGGGTTTTTTGTGTACACTTGTAACTCAGGAATTATTCCTTTATTTTATGCTCTGGTGTTAAGCTTAAGTCGTAACTGTGTATATACAAAAGTAAAGCTGATTAGTTCATTTACAAAATTGTTCAGGACATATAATCGCTGACCCGAAGTTTGTGTTCTCAAATATGAGCTTAATAAGTTTGGGAACCGGGGATTTCTTAAATCCTATTAAAAAGTAAACCCGTTGGTCTAATCAGTATTCTTGATATATGAGCCTCCGCTATTTGATTGAGTCATGTTCCTCTCTATATTCGCATTTTAAGACCATCAAAGTCGTCTATATCGTAGCGTCAGTGATTCTTGAGAACACATTTCGCAGAGATGTTTCTCCTCCAAGAAAATAGTGGGGACTGGATACCGTAATTTATTCGATTCTGGAGGAAGAAAGGAAAGAATCCAATCTGCGCTGCAGGAATAGCATTCCCTCGTCTGTGTTTCAGACCATAGCAACATATTTTTTCAAATAATCAATAATATAACTGTTTATCAAGCAAGTGTAAAAATCCCTTTATTACGGATATTGTTCGAGCACGGAAGAAGAACTTATATATATCATTTTGTGGGCACTGGAAGACGGTAAGGGCATCATCCTCGATGGTTTCGACTGTTACAGTAGCTTCACTCTAATAGGAGGCACTGTTAGAAGGCAGTGGGATGACGGTAGAAGCGTCATCCTCGATGGTTTCGATTGTTTGAATGGCTTCACTCTGGTATGCGGCACTGTTAGGAAGCAATGGGATAACTCGCAAAGCATCGTTCTCGATAGATTCGATTAGTTCAAAAGCTTTACTCTTGTAGAGGGCATAATACATTCTTAGAAGACGCCTACACCGTATAAGATCAGCGTCTGTAACCCTTCTGCACTGCCTCTGGGCTTTCTTTAAATGATAAACAAAATGTCCCAGTTTATCGGTAGCTTCATCGACCCTTTCCACGATGCCTTCTGCCCCAGGGATGTTGTTAATTTTGAGAAAATGTTTCTCCCCAGTATTTATGGCCTCAAGCATCTTTTTGATGAGATCTTTAATACCTTTTTCGTCTAACTCAGGAACTTCGTCAGCAGCCTTTTTCGAAGAGATACTGTTAGAAGGCAGTGGGATGACGGTAGAAGCGTCATCCTCGATGGTTACGCTTGGTTCAGTAGCTTCTTTCTGGTGGGCGGCACTGGTAGGAGGCAGTGGGATGACCCTCAAAGAGTCATTCTCGATAGATTCGATTAGTTCAAGAGCTTTACTTTTGTAGTAGACATAAAACATTCTTAGAAGACGCCTACATCTTATGGGGTCAGCTTCTGTGACATTTCTGCACTGCCTCTGTGCTTTCTTTAAATGATAAACAAAATGTCCCAGTTCATCGGTAGCTTCGTCGACTCTTTCCACGATGCCTTCTGTCCCAGGAATGTTGTTAATTTTGAGCAAATGTTTCTCCCCAGTATTTATGGCCTCACGCATCTTTTTGATGAGATCTTTAATACCTTTCTCGTCTACCTCGGGAAGTTCGTCAGTAGCCTTTTTCGAAGAAAAATAACTTAGTGGGCATATTTAAAGGATTTCACATAGATTTACCGCCACAAGAGCGAATGCTAAGATTGCAAATATGATCTTCATGTCGATCCGGAGTATCTGGAAAAATCTACCAGCCAAATGACTGAATGTATATTGGGCAGACTGGCCTTTTATATCAGGCTGATACAAATTTCAGCATCCAAAACAGTTGGGTAGAACGAAAGCATGTGGTTACAGATAGCAGTTATTGTTAAGACATTTAAATTAGGGTTATAAAAATTTTAAGGGTAATAAAAAACACCAATTATTAGAGCAAACAATGCGGAGGTTCTTTATTTACACAAAACGTTAGAAGCATTGAAATCTATGTCGGAGGCGCGCTATTAGGTATGAGTAGATTGATTGTTTATCAGCAAAATATTGCAAAGTTGAGTAGGAAACGATTGCTGAGTTGGAAAACAAGTCTGAAGCGAATCAAAGAAAGTATTTTATGGTTCTTCGGCATACAGCTTATGTTTATTATACCTAACACCCAGAGGGAGTGTACCCTACACAAGAAGGGTGTAGGTTATATTCATTTTGTTCTTCCGTTTGTAATGCAGAAAAGGAGACGAAATAGATATAGGAATTTATATATTCTTGCTCACCTTCACGTCCTGATTTAGCCCTGTCCGTCCGCCTCTCTCTCTGTCTGTCTATTGTCTGTATGTTTTTCTGTCTGTATGTCTGTCTGTTGAAATCACGATTACTCCAGAACGAAAAGAGATATTGCAATGAAATTTGGCACAAATATTCTCTGTTATGTAGGGCAGTTTCGGATTGAAAATGGTCGAGATCGGTTAACAACCGCGCCTACTTTACATACGGAATTTAAAGGCACCTCGTTTTAAAAAATGTTATAAGGTGAATATACCTTTTTCGTCTACCTCGGGAAGTTCGTCAGTAGCCTTTTTCGAAGAAAAATAACTTAGTGGGCAAATTTAGAGGATTTCACATAGATTTACCGCCACAAGAGCGAATCCTAAAATTGCAAATATGATCTTCATGTCGATCCGGAGTATCTGGAAAAATCTACCAGCCAAATGACTGAATGTATATTGGGCAGACTGGCCTTTTATATCAGGCTGATACAAATTTCAGCATCCAAAACAGTGGGGTAAAACGATAGCATGTGGTTACAGATGGCAGTTATTGTTAAGACATTTAACTTAGGGTTATAAAAATTTTAATAGTAATAAAAAACACCAATTAGTAAAGCAAACTATGCGGAGGTTCTTTATTTACACAAAACGTTAGAAGCATTGAAATCTATGTCGGAGGCGCGCTATTATATATGAGGAGCTGAGCTTTTTTTTTCTTTTTTATTATTCAGACATTTAAATTAGGGTTATAAAAATTTTAAGAGTAATAAAAAACACCAATTAGTAGAGCAAACAATGCGGAGGTTCTGTTGTAGGTGCGACATATTGAGATAAAATTCCATACCGGAATACATAGCGCCAACAAAATGAATACATAGCGCTACCCATACAAAAGTTGTCAATATCTCATAAACGGTGCAAAATATTATTACGTGATTTTATCCGTAGATACCTAGAGATATAACAAAATATTTTCCAAAAATGGGCGTGGTCCGCCTACTTTTACAAAGGTTCTCAAGTGGCGAATTTGTTATTTTCTTTAGCTGCTCGGGTGTAGAGTACTTCGACTTTTACTTGTTTCATCATCTTGTTAGATTTTGTTATCTGCTTGGGCTGAAGGTTAAAAACTAAACCTGTATTTTTTTAAATATAGATTTATGATTTTCTAGGAATTAAGTGGAAGAATCTCATAAATTCTGTAGTTCTGTGTGTAATTTTCTGTACAAGGATTTCATGATGTACAGCATCGCAGGGCATGCTATTTTGTGCCAATAATTTTGCAATTTAAAATGTTTTCAGCAATTCTGCACTATCAATTCAACGAGGAGTAGACAACTGTCAACTTCACACATTTGCCGGAGTGAAAATTGTGTAGCAACACTTTCCTTTCCTTCCCCTTCCTTTGTCACACCCATCCCAACAGGAGCTCAAGCAAGCTAAATTACATGGAAAAGAGCATCGCTTACTGTAAAATCTTATATATATAAGAAAGTAAAAAATTTTTTAACCACAACTGAAATTGTTGCGTTTTTGGAAGAGTGGGGCGAGGAGTGCCTTGAAAATGCAGTTATTAAATTGGTTAATTTGCCTCCTGAGGATGTAGACGAATTGAGTGAGGAAGAATTGTTTGCTGACAAAGAGTAAGAAGAGACTTTAAATGTAAGCATTGCTTACATCCTCGGGACCGGATGGCATTTCTGTCCACGTGTTGAGAAAGTGCGCCTCAGCACTCTCCCATTGCGCAATCTCTTTAATTTATCGTCAGGAGTTTTTTCTACTTCCTGAAAGATTGCCAATGTGCAGCCAGTTCCCAAAAAAGGTGATGCTACTAATCCTGCAAATTACCGGCCCATAGCAATCTGCTTAGTGCTCTCCAAAGTTATAGAGAGCATTGTAAATTTTAACTTAATGAGGTATCTAGAGAGCAACAAGTTGATCAGCGATTGCCAGTACGGTTTCCGTGCTCACCGTTCCACCGGCGATCTGATGGTGTTTCTCACTGAGCGGTAGAACAGTTGTATTCATCAGTTCGGTGAGAGCAAGGTTGTTTCTCTGGATATCTCCAAGGCATTTGACCAGGTGTGGCATAAAGCACTTGTGTCTAGACTGACTGCTTATGGTGTCGGTAATACTTTCACTCGATGAATATCGAATTTCTTCATCGGCCGCTCTATTCGGGTTGTGATAGACGGCTCTGCTTCCGAAGAAGACTCCATTAATGCTGGAGTTCCGCAGGGTTCAGTCCTATCTCCAACTCTTTTTCTCCTTTTTATCAATGACCTTTCGTCATTGACATCAAACCCCATCTACTCGTTTGCTGCAGCATTTGTCATTCATATTCATTCTCCAGGCGTCCTTCTATTCTGGAGATCGCTAGAAAACGCAGATTTATGAATGATACACTCCAATCTGACCTCAACAAAATCCAGGAGTGGGGTGGAGCGAATCGGGTCGATTTTAATGCGCGGAAGACCCAATGCTGTTTGTTGATCCACAAATGTCTGGCGGGCAACAACTTGCCACCTTTAAATATGGGTGGTGCGGATATTAATGAGTCGGAGGCTCTTGATGTTCTGGGCATATCAATACAATGCGATCTTCGTTAGAACGATCACATTTTTGATGTGTCGAAAGAAGCATCCAAGTGCTTAGGCTTTTTAAAGCGGTGCAAGAAATACTTCACTCCAACCGACCTTCGTTGTATTTACACCACCTATATCCGTCCGAAAATGGAGTACAACTCGCATATATGGTCGGGAGCTTCGAAAACATATCCTCAGCTTCTGGACTGTATACAAGGTCGTGCGATAAAACTTATAGGGAACAGTAGGGTATCCAGCTCTATTGAAACCTTGGGATGTCGTCGGGATGTGGGGTGTGTAACCTTATTCTACCGATACTTTAATGGTAATTGTTCCTCTGAAGTAGCCAGCCTGATTCCTTGGGTTCAGGTATTCAACAGATTTATTCGGCTTTCCAGAGTGGTGCACCCCTTTTACGTCTCGATCCCGTTACAACGCACTACCCATTACCGCGAGAATTCGTTTTTCGGTCGCGCAGTTAAATTGTGGAATAGTCTCCCTGCGCATGTTTTCCCACCCACTTATAATGTCGAAGCTTTTAAAAGTCGTGTAAATCGACGCTACTCCTACTTTTCCCCTTCCCACTAACCTTTTCCTTTCTAAACCAACGAATGCTTTGCATGGATAGGGGCATCCCCTGAGCTTGGTTATATCTGCCATAATAAATAAATTGTTTTATATGGAACGGTTTTTATGTTGAATTAATGGTAACAACTTGGGCATCCAATTTGAAAATATGCCAGACCCATGCAGGCCTATCGAACTGGACTTACATAATATAGAAAACGAAAAAGAAGGGGGTGAGAGAACTGATTCCTCATCATTGTCTTGTGAATTAAATTTATTTCCGATACCAAAGTGGAGAAAAAGAGCAACGAAGCTCTTGGAATCTGTAAACGTGCAATCCGCGAAAATTACTGGAATTGCAATGGATAAAGTTCTTAAGCCAATTGCCAATAGATAGTGTAATGTTTCGTTTTATATAGGCGATAAAACGCCCTTTGAATTGTTTTGCTTATTTTGAGATGATGATCTTTTAAATTTCATTGCTACGGAATCCAATCGTTACGCTCAAATCCAATCGTTACGTTACGTCATGCACATCACGTGGAGTTCACTGTATCCGATACTCGCAAATCTATCGGCATATTACTGCACTCTGGTTGGGCATCTATTCCTGCTTATCGTAACTATTGGTCGCTAGACCCACTTGTTGGTCGCATTATTATACGGCAAGAAGTGAGTCGGAACCGTTTCGACAGCCTAAAGCACTTTTTTTCATGTCAGCAATAACTTGTCTTTGGACGCGACTGATAAATTTACTAAGATACGGCCTTTTTTTGGACGGATGAATGAAAAGTTCAGCCAGTTTGGAGTGTTCACTCATAAATTATCAATTGATGAACAAATGATTCCCTATTTCGGCCGACATATTGCAGAATGTTTATAAAAAATAAGCCTGTGCGCTTTGGATTTAAATTGTGGTCTTCGTGTTCTAGCGAGGGTTATTTATACAAATTTACACTGTACGCTGGTGCCAGTGCAACATATAATTACATTGTAAATGATGTTGCGCCGAGAAATCTGTGACTTGGAGTCAATGTTGTAGTCTCATTGCTAAATGATATCGAACCACAGAAGCCTGAATGCTTTTTTGGCAATTTTTGTACGTGGCATGGTTTTAAGAGGGATCATCGTGCAAAAAAATTGTATTATGCAATTCAGAAGCATGGAGAATTACCTCAAGAGCCTCAAATTAATTTTCGCATTGCGATTTGGCGAGCAGTACTTTTGACCGAATTCATTGAAGACGGAGCAACTAGTGCCATGTCGTCAGATGAGGAAATTGTAATGCCACCAAAAAAAGAGGATGTGCACATTTCAACAAATGCGAAATGTTCCGGAAGGTATAATCGTAATAACGTTGGCCACCTTCCAGAAAAAATTGCATCTGGAGAGCGGCTAAGATGCCCAAGTTGTTGCAGCAAACTACATATACTATATGTACAAATAATGTCATGCAGCTCTACATATAAAATCCTCTCAAATTTACCACAGGGTATAAAACAAAAAGTTAAAATGAAATTATTTATAAGTGTATTTTTTTAAATGCCAAGTGCCCATTAATGCGTTTTCTCAACATTTCACCGGAACCGGAAAAATTTTTGTAGTTCTATATCTCAAATGGATGCCATATAGAAAAATTTATAAAAAATTCCAACTTTTTTTTTTTGCATGGCCATTAACCGATTAATACTCATAGTAGCCCAAGAACAAAATTAACTTTACATGTGTTATTATCTACAAAAATATGTGTAGATAACAACACATTTTCTTCTATATCTGTAATTAGTTCAACGAGTATATGAAGACTTAAAGAGTTCAACAGGTCTATAAAAGCTTAATAACATACGTCGTTATTAAATTCAGCGAGATCTTTAGTTTCAATAAAAACAGCTGAAAAAACATATTTCAATTTTGACTAATAACATTGTGGAATTGTTGGGAGTGAAAAATAAAAGGCATTTACACTGTTCTGACCAGAATGACTGCCCAACGTGTTATTGAGTTATACATCGTCTGAATATAAAAATAACGGAATGACTAACATTTGAGTTCTTCTTTTCGTTTTACAAAAAATTCCTCCATTACTAAATAACTATCCTCGATGGTTATGACTGCTTCAGTAGAAGCAATTCACTGTTAGAAAATAGAATGTTGATCACCCTCAGTAGCTTCACTCTGTTAGGAGGCACTGTTAGAAGGCAGTGGGATGATCCTCAAAGCGCCATTCTCGATAGATTCGAATAGTTGAACAGCTTGATTTTTGTAGAGGGAATAATACAGTCCTTGAACACGCCTACAATTTGTACGGTCCGCGTCTGTGACCTTCCTGCACTGTCTCTGGGCTTTCTTTAAATTATAAACATAAGATGCCAGTTCATCGGTAGCTTCCTCGATTCTTTTCACGATGCCTTCTGCCCCAGGGATGTTGCTTATTTTGAGCAAATGTTTCTCCCCAGTATTAATGGCCGCACGCATCTTTCTGATGAGATCTTTAATACCTTTTTCGTCTAACCCGGAAATTTTGTCAGCACCCTCTTTTGAAGAGGCACTGTTAGAAAGCAGTGGGATGACCGTCAAAGAGTCATTCTCGATGGATTCGATTAGTCTATCAGCTGGATTCTTGTAGAGGGAATAATACATTCCTTGAACACGCCTACACCTTATAAAGTCAGCGTCTGTGATCTTCCTGCACTGCCTCTGGGCTTTCTTTAAATGATAAACAAAATATTCCAGTTCATCGGTAGCTTCGTCGATTCTTTCCACGATGTCTTCTGCCCCAGGGATGTTTTTAATTTTGAGCAAGTATTGCTCCCCAGTATTTTTAGCCTCACGCATCTTTTTGATGAGATCTTTAATACATTTTTCGTCTACCTCAGGAACTTCGTCAGCAGCCTTTTTCGAAGAAAAATAAGTTAGTGGGGAAATTTAAAGGATTTCACATAGATTTACCGCCACAAGAGCGAATGCTAAGATTGCAAATATGATCTTCATGTCGAGCCGGAGTATCTGGAAAAAGCTACTAGGCAAATGGCTGTATGTATATTGGGCAGACTGGCCTTTTATATCAGGCTGATACAAATTTCAACATCCAAAACTGTTGTCTAAAACGATAGCATGTGGTGACATAGCAGGTATTGTTAAGCATCTAAATTAGGGTGATAAAAATTTTAAGAGTAATAAAAAACACCAATTAGTATAGCAAACAATGTGGAATTTCTTTATTTACACAAAACGTTAGAAGCATTGAAATCTATGTCGAAGGCGCGCTATTAGATATGAGGAGCTTGATTGTTTATCAGCGAAAGACTGCAAAGTTGAGTAGAAAACGATTGCAGAGTTGGAAAACAAGTCTGAAGCGAATCAAAGAAAGTAAGTTATGGTTCTTCGGCATACAGCTTATGTTTATTATACCCTACACTCGGAGGGTGAGTACCCTACACCCGGAGGGAGTATGGTATGTTCACTTTGTTCTTCCGTTTGTAATGCAGAAAAGGAGACGAATTAGATATAGAAATGTAAGATTCGTGCTCAGCTTCACGTCCTAATTTAGCCGTGTCCGTCCGTCTCTCTCTCTCTCTCCCTCTCTGCCTGTCTGTTGTCTGTATGTCTCTCCGTCTGTCTGTCTGTCTGTCTGTTGAAATCACGATTACTGGAGAACGAAAAGAGATATCGCAATGAAATTTGGCACAAATATTCTTCGAATTGAATTCTGCAAGAAAACCATATTGGCTGTCGGGCAAGTGGGAATTTTGCAACTCAAGTTTGAAGCCTCGCTTGCGGAATCCAAGTTCCGCGTGCTGTTTTGAAAAAAATGCTCTTGCACAATTTAAGTTCTACTTTACATTTATTGATCGCTTCTCGATCACAGATTGGCCTAAAAGTATGCCTTCCGAAAAATAGCGGCAAACCTACACGTTGGAAGTATGCAACGCAAAATGACAAAGTACTGTCTTAGCTAAAAATTGCGCTGTTAACTGGGTTTTACAGCTCTGGTTTTAGGTTGTGGAGACTGACCCACAACATACCCCCACATAATGATAGGTTTTTCTTGCATACATGGTAGGGTAGGATTGTTGCTGACCGACCGCACGAGCGTTCTCGCAGATCACACGGAGGTCCAACATTTTTGTGGATGTGGTATTTCATTATAAGCCTTTTCAATTCTTATTGTTCTCACAGACAGTTCTAAGATTTGTAAATCACACTTCTGCTTCGGGACAATAAACCAATCTTGTGGTTGCAACCACGATGTAGTAAAATTTGGCTATGAAATTCGGTTGGGCATTTCTTCTCCCAGTCGAAGTGTGGAAAACTTGATGTCGTGGAACGATGTATTAAGTTGCACGAGATTTAGACTGTTTGGCCTAAATTGGGCCATTATTATAATTTAGCAAGAAATGGGCGTGGTCGCCCACTCATACAAAATTTGGCAATAGCTCATAAACGGTATAAGATATTAAGAAGTAATTTTATCACGAGGTACCGGGGAGCATTACAATCCGTTTGCCAAAAATGGGTGTGGCCCTTCCATTTTTTAAAAAAACATGTCAGTATCTCGTAAATGGTGCAAAATATTAATACGTGATTTTATCCTGCAGTATCTAGACAGTACCAAAATATTTGCCAAATATGGGCGTGGTCTGACAACATATGCAAAAGTTGTTAAGTGGCGAAATTATTATTTTTTTAGCTACTCAAGTATTTAGACTTCGGCCGGGCCAAGACAACACTTTTACTGCTTACCTCTCAACCTTGTGATTAAACTGTTTCCTTTACTGAACCTTTAATTGCAGAATAACAACTATTTAGGAACTACTGTGCCAACATGATGTACCAGATTGCGGTGATATTTGGAATTTTTACAATAGGTAGGTGATAATTTTTATTTAACGCTGTTTTTGTAATTTTGTAGTACATTTAATATTTCTATATGTGGCACCACTCCCGGAAAGAATAGCTGCGAACCAAAAATACGCAATTATTCCTTTGAACTGAGCGCTGGCAAAAATCCCTCGGTGTGTGCAAGGGTAAAAATTTGTGGAAGCTAAATTAAGATCAATTATATGCAGTACTACAAATTTTGAGTTTTTGGTGAAATACATTTATGAAAAGTCAATAAAGGAACCAATACCTACTTCTAGATTTACTGTTCCGAAAGCCTTAAAATAGCTTTTACCACTAACCACCTAACATGTTATTACGTTAACCACCTAACATGTTATTATGTTACATGTTAACACATGTTATGTGGTTAGTGCTTTTACTAAGACAAGTTCGAAAGCTTCCAATTAAGGGATTTTATAAAGCTCTACGAAAGTTTATTAAATATTCCTCAGAAGCTTAATTCCAATTTCTTAAACCCACTACAAAATTTACTTATAAGAGCTTTTCCTTAGCTGAGAAAAGTTGTCAAGAAAGTTTTTGTGTAAGTTACCGATTTACTTTGTAAAGCTTTAAGAAAACTTTCTACAAAAGCTTTTCTCTATCAAAGCTTTGTTACAGTTTTACTTGCACTGAGAAAATAATTTAACAAATTACTACAATTCAATTTATCAGGGAAATATCGTAACACATACGAAATTGGTTATTGGGAGAAGGACATTAAAAAGGTGTTTGAAATAAATAAGGTTTCTGAAGAACTTTGTGAATAGGATTTTTCATCAAAAGATTTTTTACGCCAAAAGTCATATGTTTCTTATCCTGTATGTGGTTGAAAGTTCTTAGAAGCAATTTTGGAACTCATATTGAACTTTTAGTGCTTTAAGAGCTTTAAGTCGTTTTACTTGTGAGCTTTGAAATGAAAGTTCCTAGAAATAGTGATGTTTAGTGTGACCAGGTGGACTTAAATGTGAATAATCAAACTTAACCTTTTTGGATTCTTAAAATGTTGGATTCTTGCTCAAATTTTTGTAGTTCCGTTTCATTCCACACCGAAAACGATACTAGATTTTCTTCTCGAATTACAGACGGTATTTTATATTGAGACGGCTTTTCGTCTGGTTTCATATATTTAATTTCTGTTAAATGAATTTTTTCGTTTTTACTACAACCTCGAGAAATATTGAACTGTTCTTCTTCTCTATACAGAAGTTTCTATATCTAATTCTTATATATGTCACTTCACTGTCCGTCTGTATCTTTTTCATTATACGGTTTGGTTGTTCTTCCTCCTGCTTTATTAGTTCTCATCGATTTTGTGTCCCAGATTGACAGAAAACTAATATTCGATGTGTTGAAGCCCAGTGCATCGGACAAAAACACACAAATATAGACAGTGCAATCAAAGAGCAATTAAGGGGAGGCGCCCTAGTAACGAGGACTACATTAAAAAAATAAGAGTACATTTAAATACTGGTGATGGGTTTCTGATGAACAAAATTAACAGAAATTGTTTCCAAATAACAACGGTGTTTAACGGTCAAAGTGAAGAGCGATCCGTCGTTATTTTTATGTTTTCAGTATGGCGAAGGCTGGTGTTGTCAATGTTGAAAAGCCCGTTCAGCGACGGTCTCTTCTTTTGTTTAGTGTTTCGATTTGCGCTTTCTTCACCAACCTAATTGAGTACGGTACACAAATAGGTGAACTCAATGAATATGTTATCCTTCGCCCACGTCCGCCACTCCCACCACTCGCCAGGCACTCAGTCAAACACGCACTCAAGCAGACCGTTTGCTGATTAATCATGGATTTGTTGACGTGAAGCGCAAGCCGCCAGTAGCGAGAGGCTTGCCAAACTTGCACGACCCACCCCCTGGAAAGTTGACGCACGCAGCGCAAGGAGGACAGAAGCGAAAATCGCAAAGTTATGAGCGTCTAAATGGCAAGCAATTAGCTATGAAAACAACCGACAGCACTTGGCCGCAAGGATGACCTTCCTCGAGACCCAATCATGATTGAATGCTTCACAGCTTCAATGGTACCTAGTAGTACCCAGGGACGTGGAGAGAGGCCACAATCAAGGGAGGTCATCCCCTCTAGTTCCAAGCAATACAAAAACTGCTTTCTTCTACCGCGTGGAACTTTATATCTAGAATACAAACCTATTCTTCACAATTCCTAATGGCTTAATCCCATCAGTTATTTCTGGCAAATGTTGCAGCCCGTGCCAAACCACATGCTTGCCAAAATGCGAGAACAAAGCAAAAAGGCCAAGAGATGAAAAGCCGAAACTACACGAACGCCAGATACTGTCAGACAGCTACAGCTAGCTATCCCGCCGAACCCTTTGTGAAGCGAGGTATGCTGAACGTCACGAAACTGAAGCTGACTGAATGGTGCGTTAAAAAACTGCTTCACTGCCACCACCGCCTACAGCGTCAGATGCCTGAAGGACAGACTGACTGATTTAGGAATGCCCGAAAAAAGGGTTCATTGCGAAGCAGCTTTCGGCAGCTCAACCCCAAAGATTAAGTGGTACTGCAAAGTAATCCCTTCCGCGCTTGAACGTGAGTCGAGTGGCTCTGTGCAGTGGCAGCCAGCATCAATTAACTGAGATCCTTGCGAGGGATTTGTTACGCTGGTCTGAAGATTGAGTCGCCGGAAAGAAGAAAAGGCAATTTACGGAAGTGGCAACGTGTGGGCTTCTGTATTTTCCTGGTTGTGCGCCCAGATTTACTCGCTTAAGGCGCTTTTTGAGGATTGCGCGTTAAGCGTAATAAGAAATATTGGAGGCCGACTCAAACTCGTCTAATGGCTAATTTTTAACACCCGAAATGTGCCAACTAATTATGGCGTTTCGGTGTTCAGACTCTGATTTCTGGCCAAATCGCTAGCGTGCCAAATTCATATAATTCGCCAGTGCAGCGAGGAACACGATTTTTTTCAAATTAGCATACATATGCTCGTATGCTGGTGAACCATTATAGCGGGTCCACGAACTGAACTTGCCATAGCGGCCGCTCTCCCTTCTCTACCTGAGGCAACACGTCTTCTGATTCCACTCGGAGCTTTTAATTATACCTCGATAGCGTCAAAGTACTGCTATTTCTGCTGCTTTTGCTATCATTACCCCTTCTACTTCCGCAACCACTTCTGTCCCACATCACCACCACCTGCTACATATACTTGTTCGCGCTGAAAGTGCGTTCATTAATTTAAACCGAGTTTTTTGCCTCCATTTCAGCCTTCCTTAAATCCACGAACGGCGATTTTTTAACATTTTAAGCTGTCGTAAAGAAAGACATGCAAACTCTACATATTTCATTTTAATTTTTACGATATGGTGTGCACAGATGTAGTTATTTCTTCCAGACGACTTGTTTTCCCTGTTGCTGCTGTTGTTGCTTATGTTGTTGCTACACTGATCGAATGCCCCCAACAGCGTCCGAGAAGAAGTACTTGGTCACTACCAGTCAGGCGAATTTATGTTGACACGCAAGTCATCAGAACGCAGAGAATAATAAATGCGCACTACTTTAATTTTTGCGAATAACGATGACATAAATTTTAAAGTTTATTTCAAGCACGTTGTTTGCTAGTGCCACTGCAGTGAGGGTTATTGGAGAGAAGGGCGCGGTCGCTACCCACACCACCGACTTTTCGAACCTATGAAGAAGTTATGGCTCTGATTGGGAGAGAGACTCCTCGATTCGGTAAATGAGGCGTAGTGAGGTGGCCATTAGAGCCAATACACCTTGAAGTTGGACAAGAAAAAGGTCCATGGTGGTGTGGAAATATCAAGGCGTCTTGAGTCCTGATCAGTGACATATGTACGAAGATTTCGTAGCCACATCACAACTTCTTAAATCCAAGTAATAAGATATTATAGCGCGATTATAGATTTCTACTGCTTTCCTTGAAGTGGAAAGTTACTTTGTGACTGTGATTGTCAGAATTCACCTTTTCCCCAGTGTTCGTCTTACTCACCGCTAAGCACACACATCACTACAACCACAATCGATACAATGACCACGGCCCCGCAGTTGTTCCCACTTCGTTTGAGTACCCGTGCGTGTACCACGCTTCCGTCACGATGTCGGACACGCTAGCAACATGGCTAGCTATTCGGCTTAGGCATTAAAAGATTTGAAATCACTCAGCTTTGGTTTGCCAACTCAAACCTACCTTCCCGCTAGCTTCTCTGGCTTCACCGTTCCTTCAACATACGGTCAAGGAAGGCCTCCGCCAGATCCCTATACTGGGCTGCAGTGTTAGCCTGAGACCAACAGCAAGGAACAGCCACAAGAAAGCAGTAAGAATCAGTTGTGAGTAAGTATTTCCTGGTTACCATGGCTAACCGCGTTTTGTTGCTTTTAATTGTTTTGGGTTCTCTCTCCGCGGTTTTCCTTTTATTTCGTTTTTTGACGAATAAGCTCCCTTCCATGCTTTATTATTTTCGCGTGTGAATATATAATTTTTAGAACTCGGGTGTTTTGGTAGCAGGCTTAACTTGTGTGCGGCCTTCAAGTGAATGACCGCATATGGTAAGAAGGAAGGGAAGGAGGAGAGAAGTGGTTAGGAGATTTCGGATTATGGGTAGAAGTATTGTAATTTGCCTCTGAAGTAACAACGAAACGTAGCTGAGAGTAACGCTACAAAGAACTCCTTAAATAAAGAGCTATTAGAGGTCGACGTACATGCCCGAGACATCGTTGTAAGCCTACAAATGGAGTCGAATTAAATGGCAACTGCTGTAGTTTTATGCTGCGCTTAAGGTATTTTTGGCGTGTGTTTAAAGCAAGGGAGGAATATAAACTCGTCGAGTATTTACGCTTGTCGTGCAAAATACTGGGAGCAGAGGAATCGCGTTACTCCTAAGTTTTCCTTCTTTTAAAAGAGGTGACACATTTTGAGCGCTATATAAAGAAAATGACGAAACAATTCATTTGTGAGGATTACTAAAAGCTTCGAGGCTGTAATACAGAGCGGAGTTTTATTAGTTTCGGTTTGTGTTCATGATAACCTTTAAAAAATGGTGTCAAGGGGTGCAAAAACAAATATTGCGAGGATAGTTGTTACATTTCTTCTTAACGTATTTCTACTTACACTTGTTTCCCACAACTCCCTCTCTCTCTCTCTCTCTCTCCCTCTCTCTTTGTATCCCTTTCACTCATACCAACTTAAAAATGTAAAATAATCTAATAACACGGCAATATAAATTTTCGTGGCATACATTTAGGCGCACTTGATAAATGATGTGCATAAAAATGTCAGTTAAAAGAATTAAATTAAAAAGAACAATAAAATAACAAGAAAAACCGAGGGCGAGGTGGTGTCAAATGAAAGTGTAAACGGAATGCAGATACCGCCTCACAGATTCCATTACAGCATTCACTCTCATCCGCCATCTACACGCGCTGAAGGCAACCTACCGAAATCCACCCTCGCTCATGATGATGCATCGCATACACACTCCTCCTGCCTCTTCCCTATTTTAAAGCTAGAATTGCGCTTACACACTTTCGCCCCTTCGCTTTTGTAGTGGCCGACATTTATTCCTTTCCCTTTATTGCCGCCCCGATCCGTGGTTGCAATTTCAAATGTTGCTGCTGTCGACAATTTATTGCTGCAAATTTGTTTACACATTCGAAAATTCGTACGCACACATTAGCTGCTAAGCGATTTTTTCTTCAATTCCACATCTGCGCGCTTCGGCGAAGTTTTGAGATTCAAGAGCGTTCAGTTTGGTTTTCCAGAAGTGATTTAGTTTTTTTAATGTTTGCGAAAAGTGAAAAGTTTTCGCAGCAAAATCTTTTGATCAAATCCACTACACAGGCGAGCTCGCTCTGAAAGTCGCTGAAAACATGTTTTCTTCACAACTATGTAGTGAAAATACTTGCAGTTTAAGCAGAAGTTTGGCTTGAAATCTCGTTTCTCGATTTCCGTTTTGTTTTCAAATCCGTTCGAAAGTAAAATTGATTATTAACGCATGAATATCACCATTAAATTCAATTCATAGACTATTTTAGATAGGCATGCGACTAGAATTAGAATGCATATAATCGCTCGAAATTAAAACGATTTGATTTTTGAAAACTTTCTTCATATTGAATTCCTTAACTAGAAATTCGTCTTCTTCAATATTTTCAAGACCTGAATTGGTGCACATCTAGGCCTCCATTCGCTGTGTGTGTGTGTTGAAAAAAGGCCAATTTAAATTCAAATTCCAATTCGAATTCCAAAGCATACGGAATTCCTTTCACGCTTAAACGAAAACGAAATGTAGAAATCCAAAATAAATGAGCTTCATGTCCTTCCAATGGCGCGGTTTTCTCTGACGAAGCCTTTCGCTATCTATTTAAATTATTTCCGAAAGTAGATATCGCGGAGCAGATATCTGAAGAGGTGAAGGCAAGTAGGGGAACCATGACGAAGAGATAGAATAAACATGGCTGTAAAATATCTGAAACGAAGCAAATTCGCATAAATTCTATTCCAAAGGATATCGCAGCCGAATGGCTACCTTAAACGTGTGAGTCGTCCTTCGATGCATAAATTTTATTCAATATAAGGCGATGTTTCAAGCGGATTTTTTAAAGCAAAGCACGTTACAAGATTCGGGCCTCATTAAAGCAAATTAAGCTCTCAGTTACAAAACGTTTTATGGATGAAAGATCTTCACAGCGGAGTAAATAATAGAACCGCAACCAAAGTCAAGGATTAGTTATAATTATCCTTAGAAAGTCAACCATTAAAGACCATTTAAATTCTAATTAATTCGATTCGGCGCTTCTGGCAATTGACTTCCTTGACGCGGTAATCAATCACTTGACTGAATGCGACGACGACTACAATAACAACAGCAACAACAGAAACAACAAATACATACGCAACAACAATACAAAGAATTATACTCGTAGCAGTATCGGATTTCACTTGTAAATGACAAATAATCAAAATCCCATAAATCAGCAACAACAAAAAGTTCCTGCCTATCGACAGTGAAAGCAAATCAGTCAGCAGGATATCACCGTTACAGTCATCGCTTTCACGCAATGTCCTTATAATACAATATTTTGGTAGAACACTTTTTTTCTGGTCTTCGTTACATTTTTGAAGGTGGTGCAGAGGAATGAAGTGATTAAAGATATCAATCAATACAGGCAGAGGACAACAACAACAACAACGTCAAGAAAGACAACAGCAACAACAAACATTAGTAAGGAAGCGCGGTTATAGCATTAAAAACAAGATAAGAATAAAAGCAGAAATAACAAGCTGAAATCAATGGAGGTTTAGAAAGTCATTAATTGGGATATTATAACAACAACAAGAAAAACAACAACAACAACGTGTTGTTGGTATTCAAGGGCTGAGATAACACCTCGTATCACGAAATCCTATAATCCACCTCCATCTCTTTGGGACTCTTTTAATTTTAATTATTAAAATTTGACGATTTTTAACTCAACAGCGAAACGAAGTAAAAATTAAAACTTTTTATGAGTGAAAACAAGCTGTTGGCGGGAGCAATAGTGTCAAAACTCAAAAAGCCTCAAGAGCCAACACTAACGAGGAAGGTGTTAAAGCAACAACAACAGCAGCAACAACAACAACAACAACAACCACATCCACAACAACAACAACCACCACATGCATACCATGACCCACAATTTCATTATTTTTATAGTATGACAATTTTTTGCTATAATTAATTTGTCGGTTTTTTATAGCTCGGATGAGAGAAACGAGGCTGGCATGTCCTTCGGCACATAATCCTGTGCGTGTGTGTGTGTACAACACTTGAATTTAAATTCGTGTAGGTACGCATGTATATGTGTACCGTGTCGACTTTACAAAATTGTTGACACTTTATGCTGGTTCCAGACTGCCTAGAAAAGGATTTCTAGTTTAAGGAGCAAAACTGAATTAGAAGCAAATGTGCTCAATTCTCGCCTGCTGCAGGCTGCCGCACGTTCAATGGCTGGCGCAGACATTTCCCAACAACAACGAACCACAACAACAACAAACCACAACAACAACGAACAACAACAACTACGAATAACAGCAACAACGAGCGACGAAATCTAGCCAAAGGATGCCGCACGTCACTGAGGTTGCGCCACACGTTGCTGCTCATTTGCTTCAGAAGGTGTGTGTGTGTGTGTGTGTGTGCGTGCTTCCAGTGGATCTGCTTAGCTTTAGGTGTCATTGCTGTGGCCAGGATTTCACGTGTTCGCGCGGTTTGTTCGGTGGTTTCGATGAGTCTGCCGCTCTGCTGCTGCTGTCTCCTGGCTCGCCTTGTTGATTAAATGCTGCAAAGGACGATCGACGTTAATGACGACATGTGGCGACAGTGGACAGCGGATGCGTTACCCCGAATGTGTGGATGTGATCCTCCGTGGCATCTCCTTGCAATCCTGGAATGCCTGCACCTGCAACTCAAGCGATTTGACTTCAGTCACACTCAATTCAACTGGGGAATAAAACGCGCCTCGTTTTTGCTCGTTGCCCAGCAAATCGTTTTTCATTAGTTCGCTGATTTCTGATTCTGATTTTTCTTGCTGAAAGGAATTACAAGGGGCATGAAAATCGACGAGAACATTTGCCGGAAAACAGTTTTCACGTCTGTTGAAGATCGTTGAAAGACGTGGGAAAAAATGGGGTGGTTGACGAGTAAAAATAGGTGAGGCTGACCTCTCTCTGTCCAGAACTACTGATTGCGCTTACAACCCTTCTTCCCCACCATACCTTCTCCAAACCCTGTCTGTCACCTCTACCTCCACACCACTCCCTCCGCTCCCAACACCCTTGACTCGTCAAACCGCAATGCTTGCATATTCCAACGTGGCTTAAAGTCACACGGCTTTAGTTGGCTCCGACGGCAGCTCAGCACCGGGTAGCATTCGACGAAATCTGCAAAAGTGCAAGAATGCGGCCGCCTGAAACCAAATCCTGCGATTTTCTGGCACATGAAAAAATGGACGCTGAGAGTTTGAACGTCTGGTGAAATTCCGAAATCTGTTTCGTGCTCTCCGGCAGAAGAGCGAAGACAGTGGTTTAGATTGCAAAAAGTCTCTGCCAAATATTTCAAAAATTTAAAAGCTTTTGGCTTAAACGAATCCAGTGCTTTTTCAAAGGAATTTCCGCCGTCCCTCGTTGTTTTTGGTTTGTAGACAAACCGGTTTTCGGAAGATGGCACTGGAAATTGCCGACTGTTTGTTGTGTTTTCTAACAAAACATTTAGATTTCGTTTTGATGTTTAAATTTTTATTTGAACTCATAGAAATTAATCTGCTCTTTAAGATGAAAATGAATATGGAAGTCGGATGAATTGAATTTTCTTGACTCAATTTCTCAAATCTCCATCAAAGCCCCGCAAAATTGTAATCACTGCATTGACGAAAACTGCTACTAAGTGTAGAATTCGCTAGGAATTCCTCCTGAATTTTCAGATTTCCACAAATCCTTACGGAATGCCGCTCAATTTCAAAACTCTTTTCACTGCGTATCTGCAAAAAAAACCTTTATTTGTATATGGTAACTAAGCCGTTTTCTATTATAAAATCCAATCTTTACAACTCCATGAACTCTGTAAGGATTGCATTAATTAGCGCTGCATGAATCCCACCCACTGTGCCGAATCCTCAAACATACCGCGGAATAGAAGATGACATGCACCAGGCTCGTCGTACACATCGCGAAGTTCATGTCAGCCATCTGACCTTCTACCCCCTCCCTCCCCCCCGCCACATCGACGGTGGCACTTGAGGATGGGAAGACTTTCTTCCGTTGAGCTCTACATATTTCGACATGACTTTTTTCCCTATGCAACTGAATATTTATACGAGTGAGTGCGTCTCCTTAGGCGACTGTGCGTGTAGTTGTCTGTGTTTTGTGGGTTTGCACTCTTCGTTACATAACCGTAGCATGTCCCTTCGCTCAGCCTGTCCTTCCACTCAGCTGTCCAGGGGCGGCCGTAGTTTTTATTGCCATTCGAAATTTAGCAGGCATTTTCTCCAAGCAGATTTTAGTAGTTCACCGAAGCATCGTATAAATGAATGGAAATACAGGCCTTTTTTTCTTTTTCAAGCTATATTGTTACAATCTAGGCTCGTAATCCCCTCGCCCAACGAGTGTCTCTGGCAGACGGTCCTGCTGTCGTCTAGTGAGCTCAGCTTGAGTCGCTCCTTCCTCTGCCTCTGCCTCTGATTACTTCGTGTAATGATGACTCCCATTTCGCAGATTCGCCTCAATTCTATGCGAACTTGTGTTGCCGTCGTTGTCGCTGCCGCTTTAGTTGTCGTTTTTGCTCGTTGATAGCAACGAGGACGCCGACATCACGTTTTCGCGTACCCTGATGACATCCTAAGACCGTCATTAGACTCGCGTATCCAACAAGTACTCGCCGCCATACTGACGGCTGTCAGTTGCTTTCTAGGTTGGCTCAAGTCGCTTCGGCTGTGTTGTTGGCTGCGATGTGGTGCTGAGGCCATTCTAAGTACCTGAGGCAGCTTCCAGAGAACTCACTCGCAATGTGGCTGCAACGGATTCCTCCGCTGTGACATGTGAAAGTAGCTTGCGGCAAGCAGTGATTTCGGCTGCTGTGCATATTTAACAGGATCCCTCAGAGTGAGTAAGCTGCTCATGGACGAATTAAATATGATGTGAGTAGATGGTGCCTACTTATATTACAATATACTATAATATCTGGAAGGGATTCTCTCAAGTTAAGTTTATTTATGTTTACCGTCAATATTGTTTTTATGAAACTTTCCTCTTCTCTTCTTTCCTATTCTATTTTTCTGTTCTAAGAGAAGACAAAAGATATATAATAAATAATTCATCTAACGATTCCTGTCGGAAGAGTCAAGCTCAGAATAATTGCAGCAAAATCAATATCGTGCTTCGCAAACAAATCAAACAAATCGTTCGCAATGTTTGCATATCATAAATAAATAAATAAAAATACATTTCTTGTCTATAGAAGCTTTTCAGATAAACAACAACAACAGCAGCAACAACAACAACAAATCATATAGCAATGCATACAAATCGCAAAAATGCCTTCTTCAATCAATTCTGATCCTTGCTTATGTTTCTTTGGTTTCTGCATTGAAATGCATTTTACCGAGCTTCTTAGCTATTAAGCGATGAGGGAATTTCAAAGCAGCAACAACAACAAAAACAAAGGAATAGCACAAACACAGCAACCTTAGCATTCAAGACTTCGATAATCTGACGTTTGCGCCCGCAAACGATTCCATGTTTGTATTACAGGCAAAAAAACTGCTATAATAAGGATCTGTTTTCTCGATTTATATTCGTGAATTACAACTACGTGCTGCATTTTTTTACATAATAATCAAGCGCGTACGCCGGATTGTCTTTCGGGCGGAGGCGCAAGAAGTTCACTGGCCTGGGAAGAAGCTAGCTTAGCAGATTTTGTTTGAGAAGCGATCATTCTGAAGTAAAGCGACAAATATTCGGGATTGAGGTTGGGATTTTAAATGCCGGATGTGAGACTTACTGTTATCCTCGCAAGTCGATAGCAGACCCATGAAGACTCCTAAAACACTACGGATTTCCTCATTTCAGACTCCTTTTGCCAGTCAGCAGTGACTGTTGCTCTTTGTCTTTGTAGCACTTGAGGTGCACAGAGATTCACTTCACTGACGGATTCCTTATAGCGAGAGGGCTGCGAACAGTTTCTTCCGCATTTCAATTGTCGCCGCTCTAATGTCGCTCACTCTCCGAAGGGGGCGGAGAGAGAGAGAAAGCAAAACCAGCAATTAAAAGTGCGGCACTTGAACTCTTTAGCACAGAAGGTAATCAGATTTTTTCCTTAAATGGGATGCGTGTAATTGAGACTGACAGAGAAGAGTAACTGCAGTACAACGTTGTAATTTCAATTTGTCCCAAGAGAGAAAGAGAGAGAGAGAGAGAGGGAAAGACGAGTGACACATCAGTAGCAAGAACAACAAAAACAGTCTCAAGTATTCTGTCATTTAGAAGATGTCAAGTCAACGAATCACACTGGATATGTGTGGCAACTCGTGAACAGTGTTGCCATTTCAGCTTACGTGGCTTCGCAGTTTTAATGCGGTTTTTAGTTTTTTTTATAACTCTTTCTCATAATAAATTATAAAAAAATTAAAATAAACTGTAAGTCGTCAACTGCCAGCTATTAACGTAGCGGCAAAAACAACAACAACAACAATTCGAGTTACTTGAAATTCTCACCGGCACTTTATTTGTGTGCATCCGCCGTTTTCCACACAACACGGCAGCACTTCAGTTCTCGTGTCTTGAAATAACTTGACAGATTGCAAGCATTCTCAGCATTTGTGACACTCGCTGTCAGGCAGCGGACTCTGTTGCGACGTCTGTGACACCAGGCTGTTGTGGCTGTGGTTGTTGTTGTCGCCGTAGACGGGTGCCCACTTTTGTTATCCTTTCGGCTTTCGGTTTGCACGGATGCCCTGCTGGGTATTTAGGAACTGCAGCGCACATGCTGCAGAATGAGTAGCCGGCTTGCAGTGAGCCGGGTGACACGGGGAAGGATGAGAGTGGGTGGCGTAACAGCGCGGTGTGAAACGCAAATGTTTCCAGAAGACGACGCGCATGATGAGCGTGTACACGAAGCCATTTCTCAGTGCTTAATTGTGTGTTGGTTTCTAGCGAAACAACGCGTGTCCTTTGAATGCGAATGAGCGGCAAGGATGCAAGCAGGACTTTTCCGCGAGAGGCGAGATAATAAGTACGGATGAGAAATACAGGCTGCAGCAAAGAATTGTTTTCCCCTTTAAAATCTATTTTTCTGCTACTGACGGATTTCCCGTCTAAGTGACCCCACTGTCCGTGTTGATTACAGCTACTCTATCTCGCTCTCGATTCCGTCTGCAAGCGAGAACTAGAAGGGTTCTCAGTCGTGACGGAAATCGAGATCGAGGCTGCCTTTTTCAGCGAGACTTCAAACGAAGTCGGACTCTTTTCAGTCCAGACGATAACCGAGATCGTGAAGGTTCTTAATCAGTCACAAAACGAAGCCAAAAATTAGAAATGAATAGACAAATCAAATCTTTGATAAAATCACCAACGAATTTCAAGTTGCTCCATGAATGATTACTCCAAAAATCGTGGTGAGGATACTGAAATAAGACCTGTAAATAGTTAGAAGGAAATGGTCTCAGTAAAGAATGGGTTGGCTTAGTCTTCGAAAGCTTTTTAGTAGTTATTCTCACACAAAAATCTCATACTTTCTTAATTTTTTTCCTCTGCCACTCTCGCTATATTTTGTAATTTGGTTTCTCATTTTCTACTCTCTCTCTCAATTGCTCTCTTTTGTTTTTTTGTAGCTTTACACCTGGTGTAACTTTTTTATTACTTTACAGTAACGTAATCATAAAAAAACTGTTGTACTGGCGAGCTTTACTTCCTCGTAAAGCGTTTATTTCGTCCTAGGTTAACGAGGAAGAGTCCTTCAAAGCTCTCTGCAGAGTGTAGGGATGAGCGTAAAAGATAAGGATGAGCAATCAAAACAAAACTGATAACATCATGCTCGCTTATTATTCCCTCTTCGCTGCCACTCTCTCCGAAGTTTAAAAAGCACTGAAGGAAATATTTATTTAGTTTTCCTATTTACGAGATGTGGGGACTTGGGTCTAAAAGTCCCGGGATTCCGGGATTAGGTCTCGATATACTCTTTTGATTTGGAAATATTTAACACTATATATTTAAAAAAATTTATTTTCAATATTAAATCTCAATAAACTCTGAACGGCTAGGTTGGAGTGCAAGGGTTAATTTCATTTACTTTATTTTAACAAGGGTTAATTGGAAATTTACCCGAGCTGTTTGAAGTACAAGGGTTAATTTCAGTTGAGCATAAAATTGTACAGTTTAGAAAGCATTGCAAACAATGAATCATTGCCGAAGCAAGGCAAAATTGGCGCCAAACACTTTGAGAGCACGACTCTCACCAACGCTCTCACACTCTCCCTCTCTCTCGCGTGTAAAAAAAAGACACAATCACAGCAAAACCTACAAAAAGCACACGAGTGCGAACGCCCGCACACGAGAGTCGAAATCCGACTAACGGCAGCCGACACGACGAAAGGAACTCAAATCGTACGAGGCACGAGTTACGAGTTAGTTAGCGACGACAACTCGCAACGAACGGTACTGCGAATGCGGAAAAGTTGCAGACTTCAAGGCGCGTGGCGCGACCAGCGAGTACGTTTGTGCGTGTGTGCGCTGCAAAGCCAAGGAAACTAAAAATAAATCGCGTCAATTTACTGCTACTGCTACTTCAGCAGTAACCACTAAAATTTTATAAAGTCGAGCACGAATTGTGGATGTTTTTGTGGATGTTAAAATGCGAAAATAGATATAAAACGAATGTTTAATCAATTAATTATTCAGTAACAAAAAAGGAGTTGAAAAACTGTTGTGAAAACTTTTTGATAAAAGTTAAAGAACAAAAAATCCTCAACAATATGCGGCAACAAATATTGCAAAGTTAAATTAGCTTCGTTAGTGATTTGAACGAGTTTTATTTTGAGGTGAAAATAACGCTGCAGGAATCCTTCGCTTCTCTTTCTAAAACTGGCGTTGATTTATTTTGTAATTTGCTGCGTTGCTTCAACTGCACACTTGGCTTTCCTTCTTCTTATTCGCCTCGCCCACCCCTTCGCCGCGGTACACCGCCACGAACGTAATGGAAGAAATCGCTACGAACGAAATTTGTTTGCGCTGAATTGCTTCGCATATCCGCTTCCGCTAATTGGAATGGCGGAGCTGGAAACTTCATGCAGGCTGCTTGCGGGGCGCGTCGTCCTGCCTCCCCGCCACCTTGCCACGGCTTCTCGTGATTTCCGGCCCCGCCGCCGCTACTTTGCCGACTGCGTTCACATTTATTACCTGCTGCCCGTTCTTCTCCCACCTCTTCTGCCCAAGTTGGCGCGCGAGCGATTCTCTTGCTGCTGCTACGGCTGCCACCTTGCGGCCGCGATTGCGTTCGCGCTTATTGCAGATCGTAAATTTGCGCTAGTGCCGAAATAACACGTGATAATGACGTGATTACCCGGCGCTGCTTTGCCTAGCAACCTGCGTACGCGATTCACTTCGAGGTGATTCCTTGTGGCAACGCAGGGAAGTTCCTGGTGACGCACACAGATACGGCTGCTTTCTCCCAACTATAAACTACGAAATCTTCTACGAAATCCGCAATCCTTGTGCATCGTTTAAAATCCTGCTGCGATTAATGTAAACAATCTGCTCGCAGCGACAAGCAAGCACACGAACAGCCAGAGACAATAAACAAAAACAGCGAACGCTTCCAGCAAATTGTGCAAACTCTCTCTCCCACACCGCGTGATGAAGTCGCTACCACACGAGGAAACCTTTTATTGCCTCCTCACATAAGCCGTCCTCGCCTCCTCAGAGGTCTCAGTAGGTTCGCGCCATTTCCCCGTTTTCCTCGCCCTTCTGAACTGCGAAGAACCTCGACGAATGCCTTACCTTCTGAGCGAACTACTTCGCCGTTTCACTTGGTCCCTGACATTTCTGGGCAACCACGGCGGTGCCTACGGTGCGGGTTATTTTAGTCCTCGTCTTGCTCTGGCAGACGGCATTGTTTCTGTTGCTGGCCGTGCTTCAGCGAAGGCTCGCTTCTAGCACGCTTCTCGCAAACCTTGGCAAAACGAATTGCAGACAGACGGACGAAGACGAATACCACTTGTGTCGTGCTGCATGCTTGGCTTGCGTTGTGTGGCAGCGGGTTTTGCGCCAATTGATCTCTGATAAGCCGCTTCCGGCAGACAGAAGTGGAAAAGCTGCCTCCTCGGCTCGGTTGCCAACGTTTTCTATAAGTTTGCATTGATTTTTATAGCTGCAGAACTTGTTAAACTTGAACACTTTTCCAGATGGAGGATTGCTCTACTTACGCTCATTTGAGAATTTCGTAAAATGCGCTAATATTTTGCACTATTTACGCTTCTACATTTCACTGCTTGCTTTTAAAATAGAAGTTTTCGTGCATTGTGACGGCATTTATTACGGCAGTACAACACGACGTATGAGCAACAATAAATAAAACTTTTCAAATGTAAATAGCGAAAATATGAATGTAATATTCTGACAGATTCGTTTACTAGCAAATGAAAGCAATTGTAAGTCAAAACAGTAACGGTAACAATAACAAAAACAGCAACAACACCAAATTCAGTATTATCTACGTTGATTTGGGTGTCAGTTTGAATAACAAATGCGTTGTTTTCCGCTCACATGACAAAAGCGGAAATGACAGTTGTTCACAATGATATCGCCATACGTGAGTGTGGTGTGTGCTCATGCGTGTGTGTGTGTGTGTATGTGACTTAATATAGTGATAATAATACCCTGCATTCAAGAGTAGTTTTTGAGTTTCAATATTTGTAGGTTAGAGTTCGCCCACTTTTCTGACTAAAGGTTGGAACGCCTCTTCTTGTTTTAGCTTGGCCTTCAGTTTTCGGTCAAGACTCGGTCACTGGTAGCAGCTTCAACACCAGAACTGAGTGTCTATATAGTGAAAACCTTTATTTGTACAATCAAGACATTTTCTATATTAATTAAAATAACTGATGAGAAAAAATAAATTCAATAATACATTTTAAAATAACCCTAGCAATAAATTAAATGTTTCTCGCAATAAACTTCAAAGAAATTGATAAAATTTTCTTCCTTTCGATTTGTCAACCTCTTCAAATCGTACTTAAGAGGATTAAAAAGAATGCAAAGAGTGTTTTGAGGATTCAACTTCAAATGCAGTCCAGAAAAACATTCTGAAGGGACGGATTTTCTATGCGAAAGAAGAAGAAAGTTCCAAGTAAAAGGCAACTTGAACTGTTTAGTGACCGAATTGAGTGAGAGCCTCTTGTTGTTGTTGTTGTTGTTGGGTGGCCATTATGAGTCACTTCAACATGCCGCACATTTCTGGGAAGCAGCATTTTTCCGGCTTGCATTCTCTCCACTGGCATTCTCCGCTCAAAACTATTTTTATCGATATTCAATACATGATGCATGTCATGACAGTATTGTTGGTAACAAACACACACTCACACGTACACTCACATCAATGCAAACGCCAAGTAATGCATACATGAAGAATACAAATCATTTGACTGCGGAGCAGAGAAAAGTCCAGCAAACTCACGTAATTGTGTGCAGAAAAAGGAAAGAAAAACAAACGAAGTGCAGTCAGTGTCCAGTAGTTTGTGTCTATGTAGGAGTACGTGTGTGTATATGTGTGTATGTGTGTGTAAATAGATGTGTATAAGAACTCAAAATAACAGCAGGTCTCCGGAGAAGGAGCTGCATGTAAATTCGCAGGAAATCATTTATTATACAGTAGTGAAATTGAGGTTGCTGTTGACTGTACGTACGAATCAGAAGCGCACACATACGTATCGTAATCGTGAGAATGTGTGCGTGTGTGTGTGTGTTCAAAATCGTTTCTACATTCCATCGACATTAGTTTCTGCATTCGTCACTTTAAGCTAAAAGCGACATCACGTCACGCGTAAACGTCATTTCAATTATTTTTCCTCAACGTTTGTTTTCAGACGGTTCTCATTTCGCATTTCTGTCACTCTTACAAGTTAGTTTCACTACCTTTATCGACTGAATAAACACAAAAGCGATTCAAACATCCTCAAGAGAAAAGAAAAAGTCAAAAATGTATCCCAATTTTCAAAATAGCCTCACTAACCCTTAGTTCCCGTTCTCGCTCCTCACACGAGGAGAAGTCCAAATATGTTCTGGTTATTAAAGGCGGAAGACATTAGCACGACTACTAACTTTAAGTGGAGTTAATGAGGTCGATAAAACAAACCACGAAGGTATTTCTTCACCGAAAAAAAGTGGTCTTCACGAGTCATATCACATCGATATCATTAAAAAGCTTTCCATTTTCATACATGTTTAGTTTCGTTCGAATCAACTGACGAAAGGTGGACACACTACCCTGTATATACTTGTGGAAACATATTGCAGGTCTGGCCACACCTACTCGCAGATCGAGAGCGTGGAAAAACATGAGCCGACAAAAGAGTTAATCTATTGTATTACGAATTCAGTTGGTAAAATTCTGTTGGATAATCGTGTCGTGCTTTAAATTAAAAATTTACATTTATCTTAATTTTCCAAATGGATTACATGGCAACATCACGAAGTCCAACATCGTGCGACACGAGAATCCAATGAAAATCCATACAGAGCAACAAAAACCAGCCACTCATGTCAGCTAAACGGTTTCGGCCGACGTTTTGCTCTAACAAAGTGGAGAACAATTTTATAAACTCAATTTGATGACCATCGAAATGCGTTGCGAGATAAGCAATCGTTGTCACAGTTTTTCACGGTAGTTGAGCAAGAATAGCTTCACAACTAAATACAAAAACAGCAAG
Organism: Sicus ferrugineus; assembly: GCA_922984085.1. Taxonomy (NCBI): domain Eukaryota; kingdom Metazoa; phylum Arthropoda; class Insecta; order Diptera; family Conopidae; genus Sicus; species Sicus ferrugineus. Next base: position 29,348,467 of record OV277352.1, read on the forward strand.
AGGAAATCATTAATAATTAGTCATTCTCACTACACAACCAGAAGGTTGCGGTGTTAATCAAATACCTCCACATGCCATGTGTTGTTGTTGTTGCCATTGTTGTTTCCAATGGCGGTCGGTCGATGTGATGTGATGACTTTGTGTTGTCAATTAGTAAAGTGGAGGTGAAGGTTGCTTAAAAATTCACGAACTTTCCTTGCTGTAGGAACCTCCAATTCGTCTGAAGTTGAGCTGTTGTTGGTGTAATTGCAAGCCTGCTTGAAGTCGTAATACATACACACACATACACATACACACACACACGCTATCGAAAAAATTATACCTTCCCGAACATATAATAATTACCTTGGAATGGAAAGTGTAATTGAACAAAGTTGAATCAAAAATCAATTTAGAAAAACTCGCCTCAGTTCAGAGCTGCAAAAGTGATTACTTTTGTAATCACACTTCTTTCAAATTACATTTCATCACTTTTTCTTATTAATTACTTTCATTTGCCTAACAAACTTGTGATGAAGTAAATCAAATATTAATTGAAACAGATTACTTTTTGATTACAATCAGTGGAAAGTATTCAATTTTAGAATATTATCTGTAGTTTTTATATATATTTTATATTTGTATTTAGTTTTTATATTTTTCAGTAAATTAAAATAAAGAAAGTGAAATTAAAATCGAAAACGTAAAAACATAAAACGCCGAAATTCAATATTTCTGTTAATTTTTTGATTTAAATTATTAGATTTCTTCAAGATATGGATACAATTAAAATCTTTTCTATAATGGAAGCTATTTTTAGAACATAATTTGAGCAGAATATTTGTAGTCTCCTTGTTTTTATTTAAAATTCTTTTGGTTGTATAAAAACTGTAGGAAAATAATGATAATGAAGGAAAAGCGGCAACCGAAAATAAAACCCTGACAATGACAAGCTGAACTGAAGAGTTCGCTGCAAAAATTTTACTTTTTACTGACTTCCACCTTACTTCGCATAACTCCAGTTCTCTTGCTTCCACTTTTGTCCTCATCAATCTGCTCTTCCACTGCGCTTCTTCTTCCCCAAGGGCGTTGGATGTATTTTTCCCCATCTCTCTCCCTTTTTCGCTCTCCTTCTTTTTCTCTCTTTCTCTCTTTTACTCTTCCTTCTGTCTCTGCTCTCCCTCTCTCTCTCTCTCTTTCTTCCTCTCTTTCTGTTTCTTTACCAGTGTCCCTCTCTCACTTTTTATATCTTTCTCTCTCTCTCTCTCTCCTTCTTCCTCTCGCTCTCTCCCCTTCTCCCTCCCGCTGTCTCTCTCCTTCTCCCTCCCGCTCTCTCTCTTTCTTATCCCCTTCATTCTCTCTCTCCTCTTTTCCCTATTTCTCTATCTCTATCTTTCCCACTCTCTTTCCAACTCCCTTTTCGACTCTCTTTCCCTCTCCCTTTTCTCTTTTCTCTTTCTTTCTTTGTCTTACTTTGTCTTGCTCTGTCTTCTCTCTTTCTATGTTTTCTGATCCCTTTGTATCTATGCTCATTTTCTCTCCCTCTCTCTTTTTCTCTCTATATCTCTTTTTGCCCTCTCTTTTTCTCTTTATTTTCCCTCTCCTTCTCTGTTTCGCCGCCTTCTCTCCTTCTCCGTTTACTTCTTCTTTTCTCTCTTTCCCCCGTCTCTCTCTCTCTCTTTCCCTTCCCCTCTCTCTCTCTCTACCTCTTTCTCATTCTCTCTGTCTCTCTCTCTTTATCTATTTATATATATTTCTTCCTCTTCTTCTATCTCTCCCTTTACCACTCGTGAAGTTTGCCTCATGATGACTGCTGTTAACTCACACACACGCGCACATTCTGTTTCAGTAGAGAAAATTTCCGATTTATCATTGAGGTAAATATTGATACAGAGGCTTCACTGTTTACTCTTCTCTTGTGTAAAATTCCTTCATGTTGAAATGTGGGTCGGAACCGAAACAGAAAAACAAATTAAACAGCAAAAAAAGGGCGGCGTTTTGAAAGAGTATTTTGGGAAGACCTATTTTGGAACTCTTATTCCGCGATCGGCTCAATTGAGAGAAATGGTTGTGTTAGAAAATTTGCATTGTAGGGAACATTTTCACAAAATTTTCCCTACAGCTTTCAAAGTTTTTATCAATAAAGGGAAAACTCATTTTTTCCAATAACTTCTTGTGATCCATACAAAATAAATCCACACAACATTTTGGAGAAATAAAATACATCGTACATTTAAATTCTTTATTTCTTATTTTTATTTCCTATTTTCGCATGTGCATGTGTGTAAATATTTGGTGGAGTAATTTTTCCAAACGAGTCAAGTTGTTTGCGAAGCGTTAGTCAAAGGACGAAGGAAAGGACGGCGCAAAGTCGAAGGACGAAAGCAAGAGGCAAACAGAAGTTACATCGCTCGTGATCGACGGCAGTTTGTTGTCGTTGGGAGCAAATTATCTTTTTCTTGCAATTTTCACTGAAGCGCACACGCTTCCTTGATTTTCTTCTTTGAAATTTTCTTTATTTCTGCTCCTAAATACGGACCTACGAAGCGTAGAGTGCGAAATATAGGATGCGAAGTGCAAGCTAAAGCGTTCGTTTGAGTCGTTGTGTGAGCGCACGAACGTGTTTGGCTGTTCAAACTGGGAAAAAAGTGGAGCGAAGGTTCTTTAAGGAGAAAATATCACAGCGCAGCTTACTGATCGGCGTTCGAGGTCCCCTCACGCCGGCGTTGCAAAATGCAAAGTGAGGGATAAGAACTGAAATTGTTTCCTTTTTCTATTGTTTGAATATTCTATAAAATATCAATCTTTCGTCTTTTAGTTTGTCTTTTCATTAAACTCTCAGACGAACCTTCTTTAATTCCGAAAAACTTGCCGGAAAAATTAAATGGAAATTTCAATACTAAGATTTTAGGGGATTTCAAAGTCGTAAAACTTAAAGCAAACAATCCTCAAAACTCTTTAACAACAACTAGCGAAGAACTGTAATAATCTCTTTATTTTTGCAACTCAAAATACGTAAAAAAGTGCTTTCGTGTATATGAAATGTGCGTGTGTGTGCGTACGATGTATGAAAATAAAAGCAGACAAATCTTCAGTGCTTAAAATCAATAAAAATCGCCACAAAATAAAAAGTTCTTTTAAATTTGCTCTACAAATTAAATGCATTCGGTACATTTAACTGCGCCCACAACGCATCCACAAACACGCGCGTCGACACGCCCAGCATCCTGCAGAATCCGCCACAATCCGGAGAAACACAAACAGCAGCCCTCGCAGGTCCACCCGCAGCAACAACAACAGCAGCAACAACAACAACAGCAGCAGGAGCAGCAGCAGCAGCAGCAACAACAACGAGGAAAACATGACGCGTTTCAAAATAAAAAACCTGAAAATCCTAACGTGCTGCCAGCTCGTGTGGTTGGCGCTGTTCGGCGGCTTGCATCCGGCGTGCTGCAGCGAGTTCCCGGAGCGTGAGTGCTGCGACTTGACCACCACGTCGACGGTGGGTCCGCTGCCGCTGCCGCCCGTCGCTCTGCCCACAGACAAGTCGCACGTGGCCACCTCTTCGGTGCAGACGATATCGGTGGGACGATCGGGTGAGTTGAAAGCACTGTTGTTGCAGTGAGTAGAAGGTAGAAATTAAGTAAATTAGGAGAGAACTGAATTTATGTTCTCAGGCTCGTCTCGAATTCGAGCGGTAACGAAGTCGCGAAAGCTTTTCAGTCGACATGAGGAGCGTTATTGGTACAGCCGAGGTACAACAATCGATGCAGAAGCAGACCTTCCCGACGAGAATAATGCTGCGCGTTTCAGTCGAGACGAAAGTCGCAGCGATTGCAACACCAAAATAATATTTAACACTCTACTCTGCACAAAAGTGCGCTTCGCTCGTTTTGCCCGCTAGGCTTCTAAATAAGTTTCCGTGCGTTCTAATTAACGACCTGCTTTTGCAGTTCAGACCTTTGCATTCATTGAAGTCGCGGCTCTTCTTGTTCTGCATTAAATAATTGTTCATCACTTAATTCCACTCAATTAAGCGGTTACTGGAACGTAAAAATTGACCCAGAGAGGCAGCGACTCGATTATAACGCGCGCGAGTCTACAGGCGAGATTCCAAGGTTGAGTGCTCCGTCCATTCAGGCAGAAACAGCGCCTGCAAACGGTAGTGACAACAGTGACCACGTCAACAGTGACTACGACAGCAGCAATAATAGTTACGGTGCTAAGAACGCTTGCTACACAACCTGAATGTGCTTAAAATTCAAAATAAGCGTCAACTTAAATGCAAAAGCGTTTTGAAAACACTTTAATTTCACTTTGCATTTTGCGAAGTTGAGGAAATACATAGATAACTTTTGCCTCCAAATTTTGTTTCCCTTGACTGTCGGTTTTCGTTGTCTTGTTGTTGTTTGCAGTTGTCGCAGGGAGGGCAATTTTGCTTTCTAGTTCTTTTTTTCGCCATTGCAATGTAAGTTCTTCCTGGCACGTTTTTTGTCCTTCGTCTCTATTTTGGTGCCGCATAAAAACGTGATTTTTTGCCACTGTTTCTGCGCTTCTGCACCGCTGCGATGCACATAATTCATTGTGTTTACAAGTTAACATTGTTTTTTCTTGTACAAACAAATGTTTTAAAAGGATTTAAAACTCTCGTACTTTGCTCTCAACTTAAGGATCCATTTAAATGTTTTTTCCAGATTTCACCCCAAATGATTGAAATATTAATTATATACAAGTCATTCTCTCCTTGACATTACAACGACTTTTGTTCCAGAAACATAAGCAAACTGCAAGAAAAAAGCCGATCTTTTTACATGCAAAAGCCGATCCTTCTGCGCAAAAACACCTCGTATACTACGTTCGCGAAGTCTTTTATAGTTCTTATATTACGTTGTTATATATAATTGATATTGAAACAAGTTTTAATTAAGTTACTACCACGTTTTTGAAGTCACAAAGAAAGAGCGAGAAATACTTCCTGATTTTGTTCTTGCCGTTGTTCAGGGAAATTTCCTTGCGCACAGCTGAAGGAAGAATTTTATTCTAATGAAAGTTAGAGATCTTCTGAATCGCAGCTTCTGAATATTCATTGAAACACGTAAGAATTAGCGTTTGGAATTTTATTGCCTCACAAAATGTTGGCAAACAGGTAACTTGTTTTGAAAACTAGTAATTATTTCACAACAGGTGCTTGGAACTAACTTGGAACAAAGATTATTCTATTAAAAGAATGTTAAACTTCTGGTAGACATATTGTACCAGAATTGTAACACAGTATAAAATATATATTTAGCATGATGCGGCAATAAACAAGGGTGGGTCGGTCTTATTTTGTAACCTCATGGTGGCAAAATAGTTCCAAAGTATCATATTAAGGCTTCCGATATCCCGTTTCCATCGAAATCTATCTGAAACCTCTTTTCCGTAAATGAGTAGAAAATACTGATGGAATTGCAGCTAACTGGTGTGTCATATTACAAGATTTGGTGATAAAAAATGGTGTGATTAAAGTGACAACTAGTATTGCAGGCCATTTGTTGTATGGAACACATTATCCTGTTCCAAATTCACCCAGAAGCAAAGTTACTATTTTTTTGCTGTGTTTCTTTATTTTTATTGTATCATCGTGTGTTTTGCTTTCTTGCTTTTTTATCACCTACGAGTCTTGTCCTTTCTTCCTCTTCGATCTGCTTTCAAACGAAAAGCTATTCTGTGCGCTACTTACAATCCACATTTAGTGACTCGATATCCGGTCGAGTGGCTTTACAATGTGAGAGTAGAGCGCCAATACAATTTCAAAGTGAACTTTTATTAAGAACACACACACACACACACACACATACACACGCAACAACACACATCCAACGTATATGATCACTTCTCCGATCATAATTGTTGTAAATAAAGACGGAAACTTAAGCGTTTGTCAACGTTGGCTTCGATTCGGTCCTTCGGTGCAGCTTGAGGACTCCACTCAACTCTTAAGCTGAATGGTCAGTTAGTTTTGGTGTTATTGTAAACGGTTCGCTGTTGTTGTTGTTGTTCCTTTTATAACACACAAATCGATTGCATTTTCTTCTATTCGTGCAGCCAACAAGAAACACAAACGCATGCAGCGGACACGTACACACGTACACATACACGCTCACAGAATTAACTCTGAAGTGGTTGTGAGTGTGTGCGTGTGTGTGTGTGTGTGCCTGTGTGGCCGACTTCTTTTGCCCGCTTAGTCATATCCTTTCAATAACAACTTCTTTCGCTTCTACACTTGCATTTGTTGCGTAAACTCGTGCTCGGTGTTTGCCGGTGCACGTGCAAGAGAGAACAGTGGGGTGGGAGGGGGAGGGAGTTGCCTGCTCCCCCTTGAAAATTCAACTACTTCAAATAGTTTGAACTATTTTTTAAATTCGCTTGCTCGAAATGTCTTAATCACTGCGCTGAATCCTTATCAGAAAATGCTCTCCGCCTCCTGCTGAAAAATCCTGCCTGACCACCACGTCAGCGCGCGTGTCTGTGTGAGTGCACATCCCTGCCACTCCTCTGCCGCTTTACTTTAGCCATCAGACAGCTGGCAGCTGCCTGCTGTAGTGGGGACAAGCGTTCAATGGCCTCCATGACGTTCGATTTAATTTTCAATAAGTTTGCATAGCTGTCAACCCCGGCCGGTGGTGGTTGTTTTGACGTGTGTGTTCAAATGGGTTGCCGCATGTAGCGCGTAGCCGCCCACCAGTTCACTCACTTTGGCCGAGGAGCATTATTATTTTCCATTCAGTTTGTTTGTCGACCACTTTTGTAAATAAATTAAAACGTCCGAAGGAAGTTTTACGTCTGATATTTGCAAACTACTCGTATATCGATTTTAATACGCTACACCCGAGAGGAGTGGGTACGTCATTATGTTCTTCAGTTTGTAACGCGGAGGCCAAACATATATATATTCTAGCCAAATATATGTATATATATTCGCGCTTAGCGTTAACTTCTGAGTCGGTTTACGTCTGTCTGCCGTTGAAATCACGATTACAGGAGAACGAATCGCCGTGGAAATCGCGTCAAATATTCTTTGTTTTGTAGAGCTCTTTGACATTTAAGGGGGCCGAAATCTATTCAAAACCACGCCCCCTTTGTATACCAAATTCAAATGATTTTCGAAAACCTTCGATTTGCTCTCATTCCTGCTCACGTTCTACACTCTCCTGGCCTTGCGTCCCGAATAGTATAGCAAAAACTGAAACTATTTTGCACAGTTCGACCGAATTATTCCCTGCACAGTTCGACCTCAATACTTTGTACTACTTTACCTTTAAACTAACACACACACACACACACACACACACACACACACGTGCGTTCCAGAAATAAACATTATTACTCCTAAAAGAAAGAAAATCTGCTCGAGTGCTACTTGATTCCGTTTCGTAGCAGCAACCTGTCCTCTCATCCGGCCGGCTACACGGATACCTCTGCACAGGGATGCCGTGTCAGAGGCACCCAAGCGAATGAGGGTCCGCCTGGGTACCGTTGCCGGGTACTTGCTGTGTGCAGGTGTGCGTTTGGTTGGGTTCGTCTGGCTGTGTGTTATTGTATATTAATTATATTGTACCTGTGAAACTCGGCAAGTTTGCAAGTTTCTGTGTGTTGTCTCTCTGTGTGTGTGTGTGCTTGTGTGTGTGTGTGTGTGTACGTTTGTATGTGTGCGTGTGTTTGGGTGTGTGAGTGTGTCGTGTGAATTAGTTATGAGCCAAAAGTCAAACTGGGTCGTTCCTTCAAGTGTTTCTTTATAGCGCTCCCGCCGTAAAACTGCGCGGGTGGCGCCCCTCCTTTCCACACCGTTGCGACAACAGCACAAGCAGCAACAAAAACTTCTTGACTTTTATATTTGTAGCTTTAAGATTTCATAGCTTTTCGCCCAAGTGGTTGTGGGATTTGGTGCTGGTTGTGGGGAGGGGGAAGAGAGGGAGGGGCCTTACCGTTGTAGCATTAAATAAGTATGTGTGTATGTACTTCGTAAGTCTGTATGGAGAGGGGGATATGCGTGTGTCCATGTGTTCGTGTATTCTTACAGTTCTTTATAGCTTTATAAATTTAATAGAAAATAACAATTTTTTCTCCATAAATTTGTAGTTTCTTTTGCGTTACCTCATCACAGACGGGTGCATATGTATTTGTATTTGTAATTTTCCTTGAGCACCCGCGCGCGCGTGTGTGTGTGTGTGTGTGTGTGTGTGTGTGTGTGTGTGTGTGTGTGTGTGTGTGTGTGTGTGTGTGTGTGTGTGTGTGTGTACGTATTCGCATCTGCGTGCGTTTTAAAGAGATTCTCTCGTGCGTTTCTGCGCCTTTCGTGTCGTGTTCATGAAAATCTTTTTAGATTCACACACACACAGTAACTAATTAATTTTCTTTTTATGACGATTTACAACAAAGATTTATACGGCAGTGGTAATTATTCAATGTTTTAGCCGCTTTAGTCGTGGTCGCAGTTATGAGAAAAAGTAGTTCTCAAATTTCAACAACTCAGCAAAGGGATTTCTGTAAAACGGTCAATTCGCTAAAAATGTTTAATTTTCATTTTTAAGCTGCTTACCGTGGACTCGGACGCCATGTACGTGTACGCATCCGCCGAAACACACACAGCCAACTGCACTGACATAAGACAGAAACGTTTCTTCACGTACTCAGAAGTCCCTGCGAAGGTGTGGGTTTCACGAAATGGGCACCGAGGCGCCCACCTCTGCCCGCCAACTCCACCCGGAAAGCACGTTATTTTTATGGCGCTGACGATGTCACTCCTCGTGACGAGCCCACTTGAGAGGACTGCGCGCAGTGAGCGCCTTTCCAGGGGCGTCGCACTGCAGCAGGCTTCGCTTTCCATCGAGCGCTTTTCGGTGCTGGTGGTTGCCTGCGCCAGGACATCTTCCGTAATTGGTGTCAACTCTCGCAGCCAGCAGCCAGCAGGCGACAGATGGCAGATATCATCCCTCCGCGAGCTTCATCACGCCGGCACTTCTTTTAATTCAGTTAACATTTCAAACGTAAGGACGTAAATGGCGAAATTACATTATTTTTCATCTTGCATTTAGCAAAGAAGCGCAAAATGTGTCAGCAACCTGAAAATGGGTGAGTAGCGACTTCACACTCGCTTGCACTCGCACACAATTTAACACATCCTAACACAACCACAAACACACCAACACGCACAGACACAAGCAGAATCTTAAAACATCCCACACGATACGACTGCGATAACTGGGGGCTGGGAGGGGTTAAAAAGTTGGCAATTCTGTACTTCACAGCGGAAGCGTCAAACACGCGCACCTGATAAACGGTGAAGTTGGGGTTGCAAAGAGGGCGCGGGGAGAGGGGTTTGGGGTTGATGAGGTCGATTGCTTGGTGTAAAATTTGAGGTTGACAACTCACACTCGTGTACGAGAAACTGAATATTTCGGGTGTGCAGACGGAGAGGAAGACGCACGGTGGAAAGGGGACACGCGGGCAGGCTAGCGGCGCACCGGCAAGGTGGAGTTGGAAAACGCGCCAAAGCAGAAGCAGAGCGATGATTTTTACCGATTATTAACTCGATTATTACCTCTGAACTAATTAAACGGCTAATGGGCCGTTAAATATTTAAACTGCAAGTGCATCAGAGGGACCTGCATCACTGTACCGCTGCTCTTCCCATCCCGGCCGCCACGTCCGTGCCGTCGCTGAACGACTGGATCACCTCGTCAGCACAGATCACCTCGTTCTGTTTACGAATTCACGGAAATCTCAGCAAAATCCGAGTGCAAAGAAGAGCTCGCAAATCCTTCCGCCTCCTCAGGTGGGGGATGACAATGCTGCCAGGGGTGGTGTTGCTGCAACACATGCACTGATAATCAGCAGAAAATCACAGTGCGAAAAGGGGGAGAAAGAAAGGAAGGCGGCAAAGTTATTGCAGGGGACGACAAGTAGAGAAATCGTTAGGTTTCACGTCCTCCTGCCGATACAACGTCAGTCTTCGGCACTCGCCGTCGCATCACACATTATCGACGCGACCCACTCATACCGCTGCTGTTGCTGTTGTTGCAGCGGAACCAGCAACAACAATAACAGCAACGCCATCTACACGAAGCACATCCGGCGGCGCAGAGCCTTCCGCTCCCGGTTTATGTGAACCTGCATGGAAGAGCTCGCTGTTGAATGTTAAGTTGAAATCAAGGAAACTACAACTGGAAACACAACACCAGCAACAACACCGGACGGAGGAAAGAAACAACATCGTCGCACTTGTGGCAGAACAGATATTTCGAGTGAATTTAGTTCAGGAGAATTTCAGTCAGGTGGCAGCGCTTGTTGCACATCAAACGCAGTGGAGCCAACAGTTCATTTTAAGTCGCGTCGCATTGCAAGTACTTTCTGTTGTCGCACCTGCCTCTCCTTCGTCTCCTCCTTCTGCCTCTTCTGCTTCTTCCTGTCTTCCTTTTCCTTGCCGCTTGCTTTCTGTTCTCATTCGTCTTTGTGGGCTGACCTTCTGCGGAGCGGCGGCGGGTCGGCGGTGGCAGTCAACTCCTCGCTGTCGAAAGTCATTTAGATCGTAATGATTTGATATGAGAGGCAACATCAGAAATGCGGCAACCACAACACCATCACCAGGAACGAAGTTATTAGTAAGGGAGAAGCGGGAATTTAATGCAAAGCGCGAAAATAATCATGCAGGTCCTTGAAGAAGTGAGCAGAGCTTCTGTTTTATGTTTTCATCCTGTTTTGTGGCAACAATTCAACATAAGTAACGCTCGAGACACGCACACGTGAAGTTTTGGAAATCAATTTGAAAAATTAAATAGCTCTTCAGATATTGAGCTCACTTGAGTTCACTTATAACGATTTTTCGCTTCCAACCAGCTCATTATTAACTCAGAAACTCGGCCTGCAACAGCGAACTTGAAGAGTGGAATGCGGAAAGTGCCTCACGTCCTCGCTAAATGAAGCAGGTCACGAGGTTGGCAGGACAATCGATCGATCGATCGATCGATTGCAGCACGACAGGTGGGCTGAGCAGTCGGTTGGGCGCTTCGAGTGCGCACTCGACCGACAGCGGTTTTAAAAGCCATAAAAGTAGAAGAAACAGCAGCAGAAGTAGCAATAAAGAGGGGAAACAGCAACAAGAAATGGCAAATAAAAACGAAAACATCTCATCAGAAAGTTATCAAGGTGCGTGTATAAATAATTATGGGCGCGCACTATTGCAGCTGATCCTTTTTTACCGGCTATTTTATGCCTCATTCATTACTAGATGTTTTAATAAGCCAAACAGATGGTTGCTATATTTTATTATTTTGCTATGTGCATGACATGAGAAAATTACCGTTTTCGACTCGATCTCGCTTCGAATTCGAGACGAAATCGAAATCGACGTGTCTTCTTTCGACAGGTAGAGATCGAGACAATTTTTCTTTAGTGCAATGGAAATCGAGGCCGTTTCTTTTCGTTTGATTTGAAATGACAATCGAGACGATATCGGATTTGTTAGTGGAGACAGTGCTCGAGATCGATGCATGACTAAAGGGTGGGCCATCAGTTAGTTGCTTTTTCGCCATGGACTTGATGCCGCTCAACTCTGCCGTGTAGGAAGTCATCGTGGACCGATGTCATGCTAACAATCCACAAAAAAGAATGCATAGTGCTATTCGCAGAATAGAGTCACAAATAGTTGAAAATATTCTAAAACATGGCGTGGAAAAAATGAACTACTGCCAAACCAGCCAGGACGGTCATTAAAACGAAATTATTCCTCATAAAAAATTGGAATCTTCACTCTTTTCAATAAAAAAAATACCTTGAAAAATATTAAACGGATTTCTTTTTAAAGCAATTTTAAAAAGAAACTAACTGATGGGCCCACTTAAGTTTCACTCAGTTTGAAACCCCACACCACATCATTTGCATCACTTTTGCATCATTTTGGGCCGGATTATTTTAACAGTTTCCTGACCACTCCAGAAATTAACGTTCGCCACTCAGTTCCAATAAGCCTTTTAATCTTTACACTCCGTACAGCTCTGCGGTTGCTGTCGTTTTGGCTGCCATAAAACTACCAACAAACTACAAAGTGTTAATAGATTGTTACCCCAATAAACAATTTTAAGAAACTTTGCGGAATTTTAATATAATATAAAAAGTTTTTCAAATATTCTTCTTACTGTTTTTAAATCTTTTTGAAGGTGTATTAATTTCACGTTAAAAAATGCAACAAAGCATCAATACACTAAAAAACGGATGCTTGCAAAACCATTACAATGTTCCGTTTCGCGTGCTTACATTGTTACAAAACAGTTACAAAACATTTACAAAACAGTTACAAAAACGTCAATTAAATGCTTTCAGTTTTAAAGTTTTATATAACTTGGAAAACGAAAACTGGTTTTGCTTATTGGGATTGCTGTGTATTTGAGGGTGTGTGTGTGTGTGTGTGTGTGTCCGGGAGTATGTGTAGTGTGTGTATGTGTTGGTAAAAACAATTGGCACGATTGTTGCTGTTGCTCTTCCTTCCTCGTCGGCTGTTTTAATACTCGTTCGTACAGAATGTGTTAAATTTTATTAAAATGGCTGCATATCCGGTTTTGTGGTTACGCAATCGATAACTTGTTGTATGCTGATTTGTTGTTGTTGCTACCGGTTCTGGTATTATTTGTTGCTGCTTCAGTGCAGGTTGCGGTGGGCTGTCAGTTGAGTTCAGTTAATTTGTAAAGTGGCGATGCTTCTTTTGCGCAAAAACTCCATTCGAAGTCACCTGATATTAACAAGGGAAACAATTATACAATAATTTTGTATAAATTTTAAAAATCCGCTATTTGTAGTGACAAAGCAGTAGAAATGGCAACACTGTCGTATACAATTTAAGAGTTTCAGGCTGTTAAAAACAGAACTGAGAGAGCAATAAACTGCACAAATGTAGTTGAAAAATTTAAATCTCTCACCAAATTATATCACCCCCATCTCTCTATCTCTCTCTCTATCACTCTCTCTCTCTCTCTCTCTCTCTCTCGGGCACATTTATAATTCTCTCATTTACAATTCTCTCGTTCAGACTTCTCTCTTTTAAACTTCTTTCTTTTAAGCTTCTCTCTATTGGTCTTGTCTCTCTTGAACTTCTCTTATTTAGATTTCTCTCTTTCAGACTTCTCTCTTTTAGACTTTTTTTATACCTTATACTAGTTGTAGACTACTCCAGATTTGAAGAGTTCTTCCGTCTTCAAAGAAGAATTCACATATATTTACTTTCTAAAAGTCTCAAAGTTTAATTAAGTTTAAAAGTTTGTTGACGTTTGAAATTGTGAAGGTACAGTTATGCTCGTGGGTTTGTATTTGCTATAATAAATGTGCATACTTGATGTGCATGTGTGTGTTCCTTAGTCACGTTGTTGACCAGTATCAGGTTTTCTGCAAACACAAAGTGTAACTTTTCTGCAAACGTTCAAGGAATCGTCGGAAGTTGCAAGAAGTTATTACTTTTGCCGATGTTTATAATGACTTTTAATTGGTGCTGAAGAAACATGCCGGTCCCCAGTTGCCGTCTCAGGAGGAAAGTGGAGACAAGTTAGCGACTGAAGTTCCTCCCTTAGAGGGAACTCAAGCGTTTGAGTAACACAAGAAACGACGTTTCTCACACAAGGTGTAGAGGGAGACTTTGTGAGCTGTAGAGAATAACCTCAAAAAGCATTGATGTCTGGATAAATTGACGACAAAATTCAATGTGGAAAATGCGTAGAAAATTGCTAGCTAAAAGTGAAAAACAAACTCAAAAACCGAATGATTATTTCAACTTAAATGAAGTATATTTTCAATCCGCAGAATTCGAACCAGCTACGTTCCCCGAAAAATCCCACTCTTAAATTTAATTATCTTTACACAGGAATGGGACTTCATTTTCAATCTTTCGCACTTCAATTTCGACTTTTTTGCATTTAACTTTTTGTAATTTATTGTATTTTCCTCTGTAATGCCACAATTAAAACAGAAAAAGCGTTAAAGGGAGGCGAAACAATTACATTAAATCCACTAATTGTTATTTTTACTGCAACAAATTGGCTTTCTTTCGAAAAGAAAGAAAGAAAAAGAAGAAAGAATGTTTCCGCTTTTATTTTTCCTCAACATTTTTATTTCTTCCTAGCTCTCTCATTACATGACTTCTCTTTGTTTTCCCGCCTTCACGCTCTTCTCAGATGTTTGCACTTTTGTGCGAAAGCGTACGAAAGGCGTTCATGACTTCTCAGGCCCGCGAGGCTACACCGACTCCGCACCGCTCCCCCTCTTCGTTAGCACGAAAACATTGCTTTCGCGTGGTGCCGGAATAATTTAATGAGACTCTTGAAGCTTCGACAAACTTTGTCGGTTGGGCTGCTGTGGCCGCCCTTAAGCTGAAACACAGTTACTTCGTTAAAGAAGGGGGAACCCATTCATTGCTATATTCCCACTTCTTTCGCTCTCCCTCCCTCCCTCTCTCTCTCTCTCTCTGTCTTTCCCCATGAGCGACATATTGCTCTTCGCGGTGTGCTTTGGAGTGTATTTACATAATAACGAGCTGCTCGTCGTCCGCGGCGTACCGCACCAAGCGAGCTAACAAAGCTATAAAAATGTGGCTCCGATTTACTTACCCTATTTTCCCCCGTTGTTTTTGACTCCTGAGTGTTTGCTGTCGCACTTGTTGGCCCGAGACTCCAGCCAACTGCTCGCGTGATCCTTCTTCTGTCCGCGTATTTGTCACTCTGCGTGTCTATCGAAGGTCCTCTCATTTTACGCTTCCTTCTTTCTTGCCTCGTCCGTCAGCAAAGTCAAGTCAGACGAAGGCGATTTTTTTATAGTGCCCCTGCCTTTATTTCAACACTGTCCTTGTCCTTTCCAATGCCATTATCCTCGAGTTGTTTATTAGCTCATTGATTACAGTTGCTCACTGATACAGTTACAGTTTGTTATTTTTAAGATATGATTAAATTATGAAATTCTTTTAATTTTTTCATTTACTTTTGATTAGCGATAATTCCATTTTTCATTAATTACAGTTTCACTTCTTTTTAATATTGTTATATAATTTAAACAGGGAAATAATAGAACACAACGTAAAATAGCACATAAAATTTACAGAATATAAAATATATAAAACAAGGAATACAAAATATCGTAAAACGCAAGGAGCGCGTTTTTTAATTTGCTTATAAAAAACGCGTTAAGAACATTAAAGACATTTGTGTAGAAATAAATTGCTTCTCTGCCTCCCTAACATTTTCTATCTCAACGATTTGCTACGCCAAAATTAAAAAAAACCTCAATCTGCTGCTGCATGTTATCAGCTATAAATTCAATCCAATCGGTGCTCGTTTAGGCATCAAATTGCAGGAGGTTAACCGCATGTAGCGAAGGGAAGAAAATACACAAGAAAATATTGATCGCCGTGTCGTCACTGGCAGTCGATGGCTTTCAAGTGGAAATCGTTGTATTGACGAATACAGTTGTCAATATTATGATGCAAGTGTTCATCGAAATCAAGACTGGTAGCGTTTATATGAAAGTGAAGACGAATATATTCAAATTTTCACTTTTATCATATATTTTATAAGGGAGAATTTCTCCATGAGACTTCTATACTCGAAGCTCACCAATATATAGGGCTAAACTTTAATTTCTTGGTAGCGCTCACACGCTTTTGGTATTCGTTCCAAGTAATTTTTTTCAGTGTAAGTGAGTGAAAGATGAAAACATTTTCGATTATATGAGCTGCAACAAGGTTAACAAATTAAATTTGAATTTTCCTTTGTGTTGATTTTTATTATCGCGGGAATGTTTGTTGTTATTTTTATTATACCGGTGGTTGTTTCTATTATTGCGTTTGTTTTTTTTTGTTACTGCCTTTTTATTTGGCATTATTTCACGAAAGTATTTTTATTGTTCATAAAGCATTTTTCGCCAATTTTCTTAACTTCCGCCCGAAAATGCAATTTTCGATATGTTTTCATTGTTGTCGCTGTTGTTGTTGTTCTTGTTGCCATTGTTGTTGTTGTAGTTATTGTCGTGGTTGTTGTTTTTATTGCGTTTATGTCTCGTAAAATAATTCGGCTAATTAAAGCTAAAATTGAGAAATTTTTCTAGCCATCAATTGAGTTTCCAATGCAGTTCCCTCTGTTTCATGAGTTGGATTCGTATTCCTCTGTTTTCAGAGGACGGATTCTGCCTTCTCTCTGACTTTTAGATGTTTCATAATATCGATATAGATTCTGTCTCCTCGTTTGACGTAGAATTCGTGCAGTTGATGGCACTTTTCATGTCTATTAATATACTGGAATTATGACCTTCTAATATCTTAATAATGAATTTAACTGTTGCGACGAAAATAACCAAGCGAAACACGGATGTGAACAAATAGCAGAACAAACGATGCTCCAACTTTGACAGTTGTGAGGTTTTTTCACTTTTGTGCGGTTTGTTCCTTGTGCAGGATGTGAGACAGCAAAGTAGACAGACAGCAAGAACCCGACAGTTTGTTAGGTAACACAAGAAACATTCAGACAAGAACAGACATGCTCGCATCATCAGATATCAACGGACTTCATAACATGCATGGCGTGCAAGTGGCAGGTCATCTTCTGTGCAGAGCGCGCTTTGATATTCGTAAGCATGGTAGCGCGATGTTTTGCCCGACAAGCTATTTTCAGAACCGAAATTTCTCTGAGTTTTGTCGTTAAAAAGAGATTCCAAAACAAAACGGATAACTTTTAGAAAGCGTATCTCTAATTAGATTAGCTGTGGCAGCTTTTTAATCAACTTTAAGTGCGATTTTAAGCTCTGCTTTTAACTGTCATTATTTTCTATTTCGTCCGATGCTGTCTGTTGTCTCTTGTTAGACAGCCAACAGAACTTGGTATTTCAATCACTATAGTTTCTGCGAATTTCCTCCCTTCCAGAAATCCTTCGTAGGAATCGAATCAGTAACTTCGAAGAAATATAAAATTCATACCGTCAAAATGAAATGAAAAGATTAAATAACAAGTCTGCAACTTTCTTAACTCGTTTGCAAGCTTTTCAATTTTTTTCAGGTTTTACACATTTGAGCAATCAATTTAAAAATGTTGTTCTCTCCTGACGCTCCACTCGTTTTCTCCGTATCCTGTGTTGTATCTCGGTTGTTCTGCCGAGTTGTTGTTTTCCTTTTGTTAGTTTAAGGCGCTTTTCGTCCCAAATCGATAGAACTTCTAGTATCTACGAGCGGTTGGCGAAGTACACAGCCGAACAAACATCACAGCACTCTGCACTCCATGCTGACAATGAATGTGGCAGGAGGACGCAAACTTTTGCCTGACTTTCAAACCGAAACGACTTTCGTAAACGCAGAAATAAAACTTAAGGAAAGAATCGAAAACTACTGCAAATAAAAAGAACGCTGAACAAATAAAATCACTTGTAAACGCCGAACTTTCGAAGAGTGTAAATAAAAATCAGGCCGAGCGTACAGAAATTACAGGGCGTACTGAAGGAGGGATTTTCAACTTCATGGAACTTTTTCTTAAGATTAAAAAGGACTAAAAAGTTAGAAGATCTGAAGAGAGGGAGGGAGAGATAGAGAGAGAGTGAGAGACAGAGACAGAGGGAGTGATAAAGGGAGAGAATATTTCAATGACAGAAAATTGATTGCCTAATAATTGAAAGGTTGAAACAACTTCTGCACTCAAGATTCGACTGCTGATTATTTATTAATTTTTATTAATTGATTTAATTAAATGACTTCCAATTTAACCACCTAAATTTTACAACTTGAATTCTAAGGGACGAATTTGTCGAGTGTCCTCTGGTTTCCAGAAAGAAGAGAAAATAATCGAGGAGCTGCCAGCCGCGCACCAAAAAGTATTCGCTGCCATACTTGAAAGTGTTGCTGCGGGCGTCTCACACAACAAAACTCGAAACACAATTTTAACACTTTTACAAATGTGTTACACACACTTGCACACACACACACGTAAACAGCCACTAATACCGCGAGGCGAGGAACAACAACCAACAACTGCTTGCTTATCTAGAAATGTGCTGCCGTATTTGAAAATTGCAGTTCAAGTGTTGCCAGACTACTTAAAGGAAGAAGGAAAACAAATGCTATCACGTCGGAGTGTAGAGTGGTGATGGAAATAAACCAACAAGGGGAGCAAAAAAGCACCGGAAGAAACTTTAGACGTGGTAGCTAAAAGTATTTAAAGAATTTTCAACACAAAGACACCCACACACACACACACACACACACACTTGTGTGTATGTATAGAGTAGCTGCATGCAGTCTTGGAGCGAATATCGGCTCTTGTGACAAAACCGCCCTGTGGCATCCACTACGACGGAAACTTTGCTTCTTACAAAAACGTGGCTCTGAATGCACTTCCGGTTTGTTTTGTTTTCGTATTGTTCTCTGTCATTCTCCTTGTTATGGCAGTTAACAGGCCTTCGCCTTATTTGTCCATTTTATATGAAGAACTTGAGAATTTCTGGAGTTTTTTCTTTTAATTTGTTCGTTGGAAGAGGAAATGTTGAAAGAGAAAAGAAAAGAAAGGAAATGAGAAGTAAGTAAACCAGAGCAAAGGAGAAGCAGAGAAAAAAAGAGAAAAGAAAAGGAAAGAGTAGAAAAGAAGAGGAAGAAATAAAGAGACGAAGAGAAAAAGAAAGAAAAAGAAATGGAAACAAAGGAGGAGCGAAAAGGATTGAAAATAACGGAAAATTAAAGAACAGAATAAAAGAACAGAGACGAAAATAAGAGAACAGAAAAGAAATAAAAATAAAAGAGAAGAAGATGAAAGAAAAGAAAAGAAAGAAGGCAAAAGGAAAGGAAAGAAAAGAAAGGGAAAAAGAAATAAAATAAAATAAAAAAACAAAAGAAAAAAGAAATAAAATTGGAGAAAAGAAGAGAAACAAGAGTGGAAAGGAAAAGAGAAGCACGGAAAAGAAAAGAAAAGAAAAGAAAAGAAAGGAAAAGAGGAGAAAAGGAAAGAAAATAAAAGGAAAAGAAAATAAAGGATAAGCAAGAGAATGAAAATATGAGACAAGAGACAATAGAAGAGTAAAGAAAATAAGAGGAAAGGGTAAATTAAAGGAAATTAATAGCCTCAACCTCGCACATTTAAAGAAGAATAATGAACTTTGACCTGCAGTGTGAAGGTGCAACAAATAAACTCTGATGAACTCTCAAGCAGCACTCAGAAAAGCAAATTGATTTCAGTAGTAATTGAAATCCGTTCCTTTCTGTCTTAATTTTGTCAGCTCCTCACAGTAGAAACGTATTTCGATTAATGGAAAAAATCTCACAAAAATAAAACCCTGGAGCTAAAATCTTCGATAAGGAGAGAAAAGAAGAGGAAGCGAGCTATTGAAGGACTTCAAAGTTAGAAACGGCTGAAAGAGAAAGGGAGGGAAAATAAGGAAATAAAAAGACAGAATAGTGCTAGAAAAAAGTTTCTTTGTGTTTGCGAATTTTTTAACATTTCTTTTTCTTATTTGTAGGTAGCAACTTGTTGTTGTTGCTTTAGTTATATTCAGTGTTCATTACTATTGCTATTGTTGTTGTTGCTGCTGTTGTTATTGTTGCATTTGTGATATATTTTATTCTCCTTTTGCTATTATATTGTATTTTTTCCCCAACAAAGTGCACTTGAATCATTTCGGCAAAAAGAAGACGCTGCCTCTTGCACTCCAGTGCTTCTCACTCCAGTGCTTCTCCCTCCATTGCTTCTCACTTCAGTGCTTCTCAAACCCAAGCGAAGGTACGCGAAGTGTGAACGAGGAACGCGTTGAAAGGATTTCTTTGCTGTTACGCTCGGATTGTTTATTCCAGCTTTGATGCAGTCCGGAGGAGAGAACATTACAGCAACAACAACAACTCTAAGTACTCACGCGCTCCTTTGTTTTTGCAGCAAATCGTATTTCCTGCAAAACATTTTATTTGCGCAAAAAGCATCGGGAAGGAGGACTGGATGCGCCAAAATTAATGCGACCCAAAGGAATGCAGAAGCGACGAAGCTGCAACAAGAACTAGTGAGCTAAAAAAGATACTGAAAATTTAAGTAAAAAGCTGGGAGAAAAAGATTTCACTGAAGAAATATGCAAGAGGCTGGAAAAAATTGAAGAAAAACTGTTTGAAACTTTCTCGCTCTCAGTAAATTTTTATTTCTATTGTAGATTTCAGTTTCCGTTATTTATTTTTTGTTTCTTTTAATTCTTTGATACAACAGCGAAAAACGAACGCAAATTTAGTGGAAATTCAAGTATTTTTCAGAGCAGAAGAGGAAGAGGATGTCTCGATGTCGATTGGAAGACGTCGATCTCGGCTCTCGTCTCCACTCTCGTCTCGACTCTCGTCTCGGCTGAAAACGACCCTCTGAGTCTCGGTTCTCGCGTCGATTACAAGAAACTCACTCGATCTAGATGCTCATCTCGAATTCGAGACGACAACGAAACGATTGTCGCCCACTGCCATTGCTTCGAAAGCAATTAATTTCGCTGCGGTTGCTTCAAATGTTTCCTCATGTTGTTTATTTTTCCCTTCTATTTACTTTTCAAGCGAAGAAACATCGAAAGCAGTCTGCGGTTCCTTTTTCCTCTCATTCTGTCGCATCCTTTCGAATTCCGCCCTGAAGTATTTAAATGCCCATGTCGACATTGCGATTTTTATGCCCCGGTTTCCTCCTCGGTTACTTTTAACGCCGCGAATCGAACAGCCGATGAGTGGCAGACGACTTGAGTTGATTGGCTGTAAGTAGCAATCAACAGCAATCCGCGCGCGGAAGCAGTGTGAAGAAGGCAAAGAAAGGACTTCGCTGTCAGGACTTAACGCGTATTAAACGATATTAAAGTGTTATACTAAATTTCAAAAAACTTTCTTGCAAAATTCATCTTTAAAAACATCAGTGTTGTGTGAAAACGCTTTATTTTCTCGCAAAAATTATTTTAGTTATTTTGTGCCTTCGAAATTCAACAACCGAAGAGCGGAAGATCACAGCTTTTAATATTTTTACAGGATTTTCGGTTAAATTTTCAGTTAGAATGTTTTTATTTTTACGAACAAAAGAAAGTCCTTACAAAATTGTTTGGTCCTTTTCTTTGCTTATTTCGCTCTTGTTGTTATTTACAGCTGCTGTTAACGTTCAAAGCAAACGTTGGTCGCGGTGCGTTTGTTTTCGCGGTGCATTGTTTTGTTGCAGTTATTTTTTCGTTATTGCTGCTGCTGTTGTTCTTGCTGTTGTTGTTGCTGTTGTTGTGCTTGTTGCTACTAATGCTGCTGTTGCTGCCACTGCCACTGCGGTTGTTCGCT
This sequence comes from Sicus ferrugineus, assembly GCA_922984085.1. NCBI lineage: Eukaryota > Metazoa > Arthropoda > Insecta > Diptera > Conopidae > Sicus > Sicus ferrugineus. Next base: position 29,369,756 of record OV277352.1, read on the forward strand.
TCGCATTTATTGTTACCAGACGCGGTGGAAAGCGCGTTTTATTCTCACTGAAGCGATTTTCTGTTGCCGCGGAAATGAAGGATAAAAATAACAAATTAGAAAGCGAAGCAGAAAAACACATCAAAGAATTAAAACGAAAGGCAGCAGGAAATCGCAAGAGGGACGCGAAGTGGAGGCAGTTGAAGACAGAAATGCGAAGAGGCTGCCTGGTGTGGGTGAGAGAAAGGGAGAGAGAGAGAGAGAGAGAGAGAGAGAGGGAAACCTAGAGCGAAGAAAGCATGAATGACATTAAAATGTGAACCACAAAGCAGATTGTGTGACTGAAGTGTGACTAAAATGATTTGCAGATTACTTGCATCTCCGGTGAGCAAACACAACAATAATCGACTGCACAAGAATTACGGCGGAGTTGACAACTACGATAAAGAAATCTGAACTCAAATTACGAGATAAGTAAGCAAGTTTTTAATTATAAACTGAAAATAAAAATGGTGGAGATGAAATAAAATGGAGCAACTTATTTCTTCCTTCGAGCTGAGAAACTCCGTCGCAGCGAACACCTGCAGAGAGCTTCTCTCTCTCCTTCCCTCGTCTCTTCTAAGGCTTCTTCAACAACCAACGGAGGTCGCATGCAGGTCAAGCATGCGACCTCCATTGTTTTGCAGGTGGTACTTAAAACTCTACAAAATATCTGTTTTCTCCACTCCTTCCCCGCTTTATTTCACACATCCTGCAGCCTTGTTACGCGTTCCTTTCTTGAATTAATTTTTCTAGAATCCTTTGTTGCTCTGCTTCATGCGTTCACACATCCTTCGAGTGCATCCTTCTACTCCTGCATCCTTGTTCGTTTCCGCTCGCATATTATTTTCAAAACCCGTTTTACGAATACAAAAGCAAACGAAGCTGCGTCGACGCATCGTGACACACAATTTCGTCGTGCGGGTAGTAAAAAATTCATTCTATTATTTATACCGTTGTGTACAGCAAAAGAAGAGTGTGAGAGAGAGAGAGAGAGAGGGAGAGGAAGTTTTTGCTGGCCAACAAGCAGAAGAAGAAGAAACGCAAAATATGGATGGAGCATTGAAAATGCAATACGAAGATTCAACTGAAAGTGAGAAAACTTTGAATTGAAAATTCATTTTTAATACTCGCTCGCTGCCTTTTGTTTTGTTTTCTGTCGACTGCTCATCCTCTTCTTTCTTTTTTTTTTTTTTGCTGCCTCTCCATCTCATGCGTGCAATTTTCTCTTTTAATTTTCCGATTTCCAATCTTGTCGCTGTGATGACAATTTTGTTTTTGTTTCGTTTTAATCCACAAATACAGGATGATTTCAGGCCAAGCTTTGAATTTAGTCTGAGATGTGCCACAAATACTTTCTGAGTGATTCGTTTCGACTTTGACTGAGCGCGCTGATGACATGATTTGCCATCAATGAAATTATTAAGAGAAACTCGCTGTAAATAGCCGTGTTTTGCTTACCCGCATTAAACTGGCGAAGCACTCAAAATCGGCGCCTGAAATAAACTTATTTCACAAACTACTTGCGAATTATAAACAAAATTGTGCTTCTTGTAGCACAAAATGGAAGCTGCACGCTTCTTGTGCTGATGAATACGTGTTTCATATTCTATTAGAGAGTTTAAATCCCAAACATTGTTATTTTTGGCCACATAAAACAACTTTACACAACCAAAAATCCTCTTTAATATTTAATTTTAAACAAACATGTTCTCAATAAAGCCAACGAAAGAGAAAACCACATTAATACGAAATTTAAAGAAGGAAGGAGTTTCCGATTCTATAAGTTAAAAATGGAAAAAACAGGGAAAAGTTAAATTTTTGCTGTTTCTGCACGGATTCTGTTATTGTTGCTGATTATATTGGTGGTGGTGGTTGTTGTTGTTGTTATTGTGGCTGCTGTTGTTGTTGTTAACGTGTACGTCGAGTACTTTATTTTCTTTCATTTCAGCCGACTTCCTTCCGGCCGCCATCATGCAGCCATTTTTACATGTTGCTACGAAGCCTCGCGCCTTATCGCTGTTGTTGTTGTTGTTGTTGTTGCATGTAAAGTTCGCCGCTAAGAATTGCTGAGTTTTAAAGCTGTTGTGCAGTTGACGGTGCGTTTGGGGTGAAATGAGCGGAGGACGGGTGGGAGGGAAGCGTTCTTGTGAGTTAATGACCAGCGCAGGCAGCAAAACAAGCTTCGTCTCCCCGTCCTGCTACTCTTTTCAATCGTTCGTTTTTCTTGAAAGCACGTCACGAAAATTTGCCTAATAAATATGATTACAAAAAAACAGCAAACAGTCAGTGTTGCACAAATTCAAACTTTTTGTGAGCTTCAAACCGGTTTTCGGTTACCAGTTTTGGTGAAATTTTCAGCTTCATTTTATTGCCTGCAAGCGTTTGTTGCGCTCGCTCTCCGGAGGTGTTTTTGTTTTTTTAAAGTTTTGATACAACATTTAAGGTTTCACAAAAACTCACACAGCGAGCGGAAGTTATAAAGCTGCCATCTTGATTTCTAACCGCCAACTTGGTGGCGTTAAAGTATTTTTTCGGTTGCTGTGAGAGAATGAGATGGTGAGGGATAGTGAAGAGGGAGAGAGAGAGAGAGAGAGAGAGGGGAAGGCTGTGTTAGTTCAGTTTTACATTCGTAAAATAATTTGTTTCAATTGTAGTTTTTTGTTGTTGCTATTTAGCACGAATGTGTCGTGGCAAACAAACGTATTTTTTGTGTCTGTATGTATGTGCGTTAGAGGGTGTGTGGGTGTGTGTGTGTGCAAGTGTTTATGTATTTGTTTGCATAAAAACCATCACATTTCTACGCTCTTGTTTCTGCTGTTTTCGTTGAGTGAGTTTTTTACGCCCTCGTGCCTCTCGGCCTTTATGGGGCGTCCATAATTTATTAAGGCTGCCACCAGCGACGAAGCCAAATTAAATTAAAGTGCAAAAAGACGGAGAAATAAATTAAATAAGCCAACGAAACCATGTAATTCGCGCAAATAATTCACGAAACACGCGGAACGCCAACTGCCGCGGAATTCTGAATGTGACAACTCGAGGAGAGCGAATTCTCTGATTTGTTGAATATGGAAGAAAAGGGAAGAGGGAGAGGTTACAATTTATTTTTATTTATTTATGTGTTTACAGATAAAATTTAAATTTTCTCCTTAAAAAGGAAATTAACAGAAATCCTTTACTCGCACAACTTTAAACGTTTTCATTTTCTAAACTAAATTTTTTTCGTTGAATAATGAAGAGAGAGAGAGAGAGAGAAAGAGAAAGAGAGAGAGAGAGAGAGGAAATAGTTCAATATAAAAGAAGAGAAATTCATTGCAATCAGAGTGGGTTTCCTAACATTTGCAGTCTCATGCAAGCTTCCCCAGCTTCAAATTTTTTTTGTAGTCAACCATAAACAAAAACAACGATACAACTAAAACAACAACAACACCAACAACAACACGATACAGGCTAACAAGAAAGCAAAAGCTACCATCATAACTTGACTCTATAAATGTAAATGCAAATACAAATCGGAATTTAGAAGCGACCCCATGTACCACCCCATGTTGTACAACCCCCGTCTCCCTCTCCCCTGTTGCTCTGACCCTGCCGGGCATTTATTCCACTTCAGGGAAACTCCCAAAAGTAAGGAAAAATCATAAAATTCTACTTACTTGCTGTTCTTCCTTATTTGCGGTTGTAGTTTTAGTTGGTTTTTTGTTGTGTTTATTGTTGCGGGTGCCATTGCTACTGAATTTTTTGCTTACAGTTATTGTTGTTGCTGCTGCTGCTTCTATTCAGCAGTTGCACTCCGTCGGCTCATTAAGGAAATGACCAGACTTGCATATTAAATGCAACAAAATAAAAAGCGGACCTGAAAATGTATGCAAAATTCGGGAACCTCAAGTTGACTGGCTCGGTTTTTTAATGCAAGATTTTAAAGTTGTGCCGGAGGGAACTTTTAAGTAGTTTTCAACTACTAGATGAACAGCGGCGGACCTAGAAATTCCGTGAAAGGCAGCTCGAATTTAATGACTTGTTATATATGTGTGTAAATAGCGTCCTTAATATAAAACTGTATATATAGACTGTACCTGTGTTTGCGAGTATGTGGGGGGAGCGCGAGACTTGAAACTCCATCCCGTGGATGCGCTACTGAAAACGTCGACCTCAATAATGAAGCTGATTGCAGTGAAGGTTGTTGATTCCAGCAAAGGCTGCCTGCCGGTTAGACTTCAGGTTAGGGGTGTGTTAAGGTTATCCATTGAAGGGTGCAACTCTGTGGCTTTGCTGTCTGGTTATTTTGCTGGTTGCAGGTTACTTCTGGGACTCTGGCCGACGAAGCGAAGAAGAAAGAATCTGACTCTCTAAAAACACGGTTTGAAATCAGAATAGAAAGTTGAAGGGAGTGCTGTGCGAACGAGATGGTTTTCTAACGAGTTGCAACGGAAAAATGATGCCAAGCAACGGAAGGAATTCATGGCAAAAACTATTGGGAATTACATTTGTTGCTGGTAGTATTTTGCTATTGTTGTCGCTGCATTTGCAGTATATAAAAAAGAGCAGCAAGCAGCAGAAATCACTCGCGGTCGGTTGCATAATCTGTAATAAAGTAGAAGCGGAAAGAGAATAAATTGAAAGCATGGAGAAGGGAGAACAAACTGAGGTGGGATGCGACAGTAACCCTCGCAGTGAGATGAGGAAAATTAGATGTTTCAATCAGTTTACACGTAAAGGGGTTCAGGAGAGCACACCACGCCCCATTCAGCAGATATATTCTACTAATGGCGTTGCATACGTAATCTACAATATATTTCTGTAAATCGTAGTTACTAAAAATCCTTTTCAATTTATTGAAATCAAGCTTAGGAAGAAATTGTTCTGCATCTCTAAAAATATCAACATTAACTCGATTTTTCCCGACAATTCTCACAATCCAAACGAGGCAAACAGTTAAAGTGTTGTTGTGCATAAATGTCAAAGAACTCCTCAGGAAGTAACCTCTTCTCGATGTCCTGACGAAGGAATCGATTTGGTAGCGCAACAAGCACAGCATCCTATTTTTCCCATTGAAAGCTTCCCCCAAAAAATGAAAAGAAACAATTGCGTGAGAAACCAAAAAACTGGTGAGAATTGTGATTTTGTGTATTATTTACTTTTCTCTCTTTCAATTCAATTTTCTATTCTATTGATAACATCGAAATCCTCTTTTCTGCTGTCATGATGATGATAATGGCAACGACATCGCCGCGCTGATTATTACAATTACTGGAAACTCGAATTCAACACGCTGTGGCAGCTCCACTTGCAGCTGCATTCCGCAGCAATGGCAACGGCAACGGCAACAAGAGTGTCAATGCTTTCGAGAAACTGTCATCGCACTTCGGAACTACCAAGCAAACGTCGAGCGCATCAAACGATTAACGAAAAATACAAAAACGACAAAAAGCGACTCCAGACTCCAGAGACAGAGCTGCTGGCATTTTGTAATTACTGAAAATCGTTGGAAAGAATATCTTCCGAGTTTATTATTCTCGAAAATTTTGCATTTTCAACTATCGAGCAAAAGCATTAGAAAGCATGACAGTTATTGTTGTTGTTGTTGTTGCTGCTACTGACAAGTTCCGCCAATCTATTTGCGTGCAACTGTAGCAAAATCAACTGAACATTTTTACAGAAATTCAAATTAAAATCTATTGAATTGCATTACGTTGGAAAACGGAAAAATTATTGAAATTTCGTGCTGACTGCATTTCGAAATGATGTTAAAAGTTTTTAATGTGATTTTATGAAGTTTTTCGGCGAATTTAGTATGATAATTATTGGAATGGAAAAAAAAAGTAAAAAGTATCAAAATGATGAGGAAAATTAATAAGAAGAAACTTTTTAAATATTTCTCTAATAAGGCGAAATTGTGTAGAAACTGAGAAGGAAAAAATTTATGAAAACTGAAGGAGTTTTAAGAACAAAATGCATTTAAGAATAGTTGAAAGATGATTTTGCAGTGAAGAGTGAAAGTACTAAGCCTAAATTAAATTAACTGCTGACGGCAGTGTTACTTCTACACAAATTAATCTTAACTTTAAGCTTAACTTAAAACGCTAAACAACAATTGAACTTCAATTAGCTAAACAAGATTGTTACATAAGCACCTAGCGTAGATTTCCAGATATGATTTTAAATATTATTAGTTAGAGGAATTACTAAAAAAGAGAATTTCCTTACAATATTTATAATCGAAGCCTTTGAACAAAATTCTAACAATTATTCTACAATCATTAAAATCTAATTAAAACTACTGGAATGACGCCGAAGCCGTGCCGACTGCTGGCAAATATTTGGCAACCAGTGACAATCAACGCAAGTGGAAGTCCTTCTGCTGCACTTCAAACATTGTGTGAATTTTCCTCACGATTTTCGTACGCCCAGAACTTGTGGAACTCAATTAGTATGGAGACCACAGTTTCCGCCTGGCCGCTGCAACAAAGACAAGGAAGAGGCAATTCAGAAAGTCGCCCAACCATGAGTTCTGCCCGCTCTCACCAGTTAATTAAATCCTGCAGCGTAATTTTGCACGGATCCTTCGACTTCACCATATCGAAGATCTCGTCCTTCAGATCCTCGAAGTTCACAGCCTCCGCATTGACAGCACGTATTTGCTCTTGTATGCCCTTGAAGAAGTAGTGCAGCGTCTGCACCGTCAGGTAACCCTTGTGCTGCACGTCCAGAATTCGGAAGAGGTAGTGCAGTGACTGCGGCTCGTGCCGATTGTCCAGCGCCAGGACGAAGTCCAAGAAGGTCTTGTAATCCATCTCGCCGTCGTAGGTGCGGCATTCGTCGAAGACGCGATCCAGGAAGACGGAGGTCAGCGTCCCCGAGCCGTAGCCCGCCAGCTCCTGCTTGCTTAGCATGCCGTTGTGATCCTTGTCCAAATTCAAGTAGTTGCCGTACACCGTCAGCACGGACGGCATCGAGAACCAGTTCAGTTCCTGCGTCTCCTTCGGCGCCTCCTCGTCGCGCAGCTCCAGCAACTCGGTCAGCAGGCCCGACGCGAGTATGTCACGGATGCGTACCCTGCCAGTGTGCAGGGGGTCCAGGAAGAAGAAGAACTTCTTGACCACCGTGCACACGTAGAAGGACTGGAAGGAGGGCTGCACACATCCGCTGATTTGCGACAGCGTGGGGATGATGTCGATGATGTAGTTCTCCATGTCGATCTCCCGCAAGTAGCCCTGGCCGACGTCGTCGTAGAAGGAGAGACCGATGCGGCCCTGCGTGAGCCACACCTTGCGCATGGTGTAGTTGAAAATGGAGATTATCTCCACTTTGCCTGCGCGAAGAGAATGAGAGCGAGTCGCTGAGGCAGCGTAAGCGTTCATTACTAACCTGGGTATCCCGAGGTGCACTGCAGCTTGGCAAACAGTTTGGCGGTGAGGTAGCGGCGGCATTTCTCACTCACCGCCTCCACCACCTTCAAGTAGTCATCGTAGCCGATGAGTTGCTGGCCCACCGAGGTCACTTGCGTGCAGTGGCGCTCCAGCACCGCCCACAAGGCGGTCAGCTCGTCGTTGTCGAGCAGCTCCTGCGAACGCTTCTGCAGGAACAACGAGTGCGCTTCCTTGCGCAGACTCTGCCGCAGGTTGTCGCTGGGAGCAGGTGGTGCGTGAAAGAAGCGCGGTATAGTCGCGAAGGTGGGATGACAAGCTGGCGACGGCTTGAGTAGCGCATCCTTTTCGAAGCACTCCAGTTCCTGATCACTGGGTTTGTCACTTGAAACTAGAAGGTTCTCAAACTCTTTAACGATATCCGGATCGATTTCCATGGCCGGAATGTCCTTCCAGCTTAATTATTCTATTTAAAAAGTAATCCCCTGAAGAAAATCAATTCATAGTAAAGCAAAGAAGTTATTTTTAACAACTGTCAACGAAATGTCAAATGGGTGAGGGATCATGGAAAGTGATCGAGCGCAAAAGTGCTGCCAAACCTTGTTTGAAGTCACAGTACCTCCGAAGCATACTTTTAGGCATATCTATTAATCCATTCACAATTACGGTGAAATTATAAAATTTTGAAATTATGCATGAAATTATAAAATTTTTGTTAGGCCTGAAGTTCACGGGAATTATTCCAAATTTACTGTTTCGCTCTCACAATTTGTTGTAATTAAAAGGATTGTTAAAATAAAAAAAAATTTGCATAAATTTTTACGTGCTTTAAATCATTTCAAATTTTAAAACACATCGAATACGTAAATTCTCAAGCCTAAAGAACTTGATTAACATACAATCTCTTTTATCTCTTACAGGTTCCAACATAAAAGTGGCGTCCGCCATTTTAAATTGCATCCTGGCACGTCAGCTTTGTTTTGAGGATCCGTCCTGTTCCGCGATACTTGAAATTATACCCAGAGTTTGTGGACCCATACCTGGTGAGTACAAACATCAAAGGAAACTTAACAAGAATTAGATATCGATTAGATGCCTGATGTAGCACTCCGTCGGAATATGCATGTCTTTCTTTCTCTCTTTCTCCCAACAAGGCTGCAGCAGGAAAATGTATTTTTCGTTATACTTGCTTCTACAACTGTTTGCTTCTCATTGCATTAACATAATTAAATTGTAAAGGGAGATAGAGAGAGAGAGAGAGAGAGCAAAAGATGGGAGCTGTTAGATTTAATTTCCACATGTGTTTTCAGGAAAAAGGAATCACACACGTGACTGTAAAAACACAGGGTCAGTGCAAATCCAGCTGAAACAATGTTGCCATCTCAGGCGAATAATAGAAAAAAAAAGGTTCACTTTCCAAGCAGAAATGCAAGAGTCATATTCAAACTAAAATTTCGTGAGACTTTTTATTCCTTCGAGAATTAACAAAATTAATCGCTGCATTGTCAAAAATTCTTCAAACAAAGAAAACATGATATTTTTCAGGATGATTTTTCAAAGTCACTTAGGCAAGATCTTCATTTGTCATTCGGATGTGTCGTTTAATTTTGACACTTGCCACTGACGAGGGTGGTCGAGCTTGCCGTTTATTCTTCCAGTCACTTTGATTTTAGCATTGAATAATTCATGTAACAATTCAATTTTGTTACGAGTCATTAAATTTGTTGGATTGGAATGCGTGATTCTCAAAAGTTTTCTAGACATCATATGTGTCTTGATTTAACCCTTCTGAGCACTTCATTCAACATTTACCTACTAAAAATACCTCCAGGAAGGAAGAGAAATCTCGAATTCTCGAATTTAAATTTGATTCGAATGTTTCAGAACTCGTACTCTGTGGATGTGGGAGCAATAAGAAAATTAGTCGTCGAATATATCCATCCCTTTTCTATATTGTTTTTTCTTAATTCAGAATGAAATCCAATGAGAATCTTGACGGAACTCTTCTCCAATTCGTTTTCGTAATCGCATTCGAACACCATTTCCGAGATTTCGCACGCACGACAAACGGACATTCTGTGGACGAAGTGGTACTCTTGCAAAATTTTGTTATAATTTACCTAGCGGTACTCTAATGTTGTCCCGTAAGTCCCGCCAACAACTAACAGAAATAAAATCGCACCCCTGAGTGTTTGTTTTAATTTGAAATAATTTCCAAAGCAATTTGCGGAAAATAACGGGAAAGAGCGAATGAATTCGAATTCCCCGCAGTGCTGTTCGAGTTCTGCCTCCTGCGAAGGAAAGCAAGTCGAGCAGATCCGCTTCAGCTTTGTATTCGTATTCGAACTACAATACAATTGCATGCATGGTGATTACAACACGGCAACCCTTCCCCTCCCTCTCTCTCTCTCTCTCTACGTAAAAACCTGCCGCATCGGTCTGGAGACCAACGATTCGGTCAGCAGAAAGTCGAGTCTGTAGGGTCAGCAATCGATTTGGCACCGCGAAAAAGTCACTTATAAAATGCTTTTAAAAAAGTTAAGTTTTTTTAAGTTTTTTTAAGTGCCACTTTCACAACAACAAGTGTGTAGTTTGTTCTACACTAAAGGTTTTCGTTAAAAAACGTTAACTAATCCTGATGCAAGAACTACACCCACATCCTTTTTGTTGTTGCTGTTTTTTGCCATACTCCGTGTGTGCACATGTATTCCATTCTATTTAATTATTTAGGAAATTGTCTTACTAGTTAGTTGCCGTCGTCGTCGTCTTTGTTGTTGTTGTTGTTGTTGTTGTTGTTGTTGTTGTTGTTGCGCTGTTGCGTACCAAGCTGTGTTGCTGGCAGGTTAAGAATAAAGAGAAACTGACAACTTTTACCGAGTTAATGTTTTCCTGCACCTCTTTGAAGTCGCTCAAGTGTTTACGTTGTGCTGTTAAAACTTCGTAACCTGGAAACGAAGGAGGAATAAACAAAAATTTCTCTTTAATTCCACGTGAATTATTTGTCTTTTGCTAAAATATGTAATTCAAGTTCGCGTTCTGAGGTTTTTATGCCGGTTTTGAAAGGATTTCAGAGCTAAAGTTTCCAGTGTTGCTTCCCCGATTTTATACAAACCCTTTGACCCCTCTACCCTTCTCTCTCTCTCTCTCTCTCTTTCTCTCTCTCTCTCTCTCTCTCTCTCTCTCTCTCGATCCCTCTCTAACTTCCCTACCACTCTCCCTCCCATCTACCCACTCCCCCCTTCTCATTATACCTCTATCACTCTCGCTCTGTCTACAACTCTTTCTTTCTCTCTCTACTCTCTCTTACCCTCACCATCCAACTACACCATCGTTCCCTCACACTATCTCACTCTCTCCTCCTTCAATAAATAACAACTTAAGCGTAGCGTAACCCAACACACCGTAACGAAATACTTCGGTGACATTCTTGGAAGGTTAGTAGGTTTTTCTCACTATTACGGATTTTCAGCCGTAAATTCTAAGTTTAATTTTAGCCCTTTAAAATCCTTTTTCGTCCCCAAAAAACGCCGGCTACCTTTGTAAGGTAAGAAAAGAGGTCAACACAGAAATACTGGGTAGGGTGACGGAAACCTTCTCTTGGCATGCAGACCACCCCACCACACTCCTCCCTTCGTGCCGATCAACACCATCAAATTTATTTTTTTGTTAATTGCTGATGTTGCCTTGTATTTTAAGGGGTTTTCCTCCAGAAGAGGTTTCATTGTCCGCGGTTGGATATTGAGAAAACCCAACACGTTTCAACAGAAACTTAATTTTTGCAACATTTAAGCAGATGACATCCACTCCCAGAAAACGAAGTTTATTTGCAGAGTTGCAACAACTGAAATGGGGTCGCCATATAACGGAATACTTGTTTTCACCAAAACGAACCCAGTAGAAAATGTTCCGACCTGAATTCTGACCTGAGGGAGTCATGGAAACTTTCCTGAAGTGTCTCTGTTTCCGGCTAAAATTTGTTTGTTGTCTGTGATGGAAACCTGAAATATTGGCAATATTCAGCCTTGAATTCAGTTTCGAATTTTTATATGATCTCCGGACCAAATTCAGCTTTGATTAAATGAATGTTTGATATTTTGATTCAGTAAGAATTCAAGTTTCAACTCAGAATTCGCGCGTGAACCAAAGAGAGTCGAACAAATTTACTGCTGGGAAAGGACACACACACACACACACAGACACACACACACACACGCAGATACACACACATGGAAACTCTCTCCGTACCAACTCATACAATGAATTTGCAGTTTCAATGCCAACTGGTGGCCAGCGTTTTGTGGCCGAGGCAACCAAAGGGTTGAAATGGATCGTGAGGTTGAATCGTGGTCAGGCACTTCACTGACCGGCTGTACGCCTGGCAGGCAATGTGTCTGTGTGCGTGCGTGTGCGAATGTGCGTGTTAATCCGAAATATTCGGTGAGTTTGCCTCAGTTTGAGGTACAATGAATGGGTTGCCCAGGACTTCCTGGCGATTTATTTGACATTCCAGTCACTTATGTTGGCGCCACTTTAATGCACCCCGAAATGTCTGGCTAGTTTTTATTTCATTGAGATGGGAAGGAAAGGTTTGTCACAGCAAAAAAAAAAAAAAAAAAGAATAAATTTGGAAACAAACTAAAGCGAAATTCTTGTATCCTCTTCTTCCAAGGACGAAACGAAATTCCAATCGTTTGGTCCAGCGGCTGCTTGCTTGCACCGTTATGACCACTAATTCTGCTGTAGTTACTTTTGGCAGCTGAAATTACATTTCTTATATCTAATTTCGTGTGTTCTCGCCTCACTACGGATTACCAACTCCTGTCATCATAACGATATTGTTTTCGGCGCTCGTATTTACCATAACAGCACTTGTGTTGCCCGCATCGCTCCGCACACAACCCGTGCAGAGTCCTCACTGCAGACACGATGATCTGTAAGTGGATGTTTTTATTAGATCCGTATAAATTGCCACTTAATGCCCGCCACTTAACCACGTCTGCCTGTGGATGTGGTTTTGATGTGCGAAGTTATTACTTGCTTGGTTCCGCAGGCATTTGCAGCCTTCACACTTAATCCACTCGTATTTCTCTACAGTTTCTCCCGCAAACACCTACACAAAAGCAATTTATTTCCTCACTCATCTCGTCTCGGCTCCTCCTCTTTTTTCAGTGTCCTGCAGCACCGTCACGGTAACGAAGTGTCAAGCGGCCTTAAGAACTCTGCAGGCCTTCCAATTCTTTCGTCCGACATGCCTTTGCAAGGAGCCGGGAATGGATCCCGACTGCAACCACTTCCGGGACTTCCTCTTCGATCATCCGTGCGGATTTGTGCTGAAAAAGGGTGAGTGAAGGGAGGGCGAGGTAGCGATCAAAGAATTTTTTGATTTTCGGAGTAAATAAGCTCGATTTTGTCATGGATTTTATTCATATATTTAATTTTATATTTACGATGTGTAAGTTGATTGAAATCCCTTCGAATTGCTTTACTGTAATAGAATAATGAATGAAAAATTACAAAGTAATAAAGAAGCTTTTGTTGAATTTAAAAATTTGCCAAGGTTTCTGAGGAGTTTTACGGAGTTTTGATTGCAACGCAAATCGGCAGCTGCAAACAAGTGCAGCAAATTGTGAGGGAAGCCATATAATCTGAAAACCTGTGAGGATTTGGCATTCTTGGAAGCCGAAATTCAAAATTGCTGCGGCAAAAAGGAAGGGCCGATGGGTGCAGGGGGATACGGGGCGGGGGAGGGGCCACGGGGCGCGTGAGGGTCTAGATTTAGCATTACAATGAAGGTGAAACGTGAAGAAAGGAATCGCTCAAGTACACGAACGCACAAACACCGACACAAGCACACGCACACACTCTTACGCACACACACACATACACACACAAACACAGGCAACTTAACATTCTGAAGTCTCTCGTTCCTTTGAGCAGAGAAATGCAAAAAACAAATCGTTATTTTACGACTTGAGGAGTTTGTTGAAGATGTGGATGCGTACCTCTGCACAGAGGAGCCACCAATCGCACAGCCACACATAAGCGCACACGCATACACACACACACACATGCTCATAACTACATATGCACTCCTTGAGCGATATGAAGAACAAAGGATTTCAGAGGCTCAACAGGGGATTGGAGCCCGTTGTTGAATGTGGAAAACTCGAAACTCGGCTGGGGCGAGAAGTTTCTACAAAGTGGGTTTTTTTGAGTTTTTCTTTCAGACTTTTCTTTCTGCAGACTTTTCCTTCTGAGGCGTTCCCTTTTTACTTTAATTGTTTTTTATTATTATTATCGTATTTTACTTTCTTCTTCCGAAATGAATTCGCTACTTCAACTATCATCGATTCAGACAAAATTGGTATTTTTTGAAATTGTTCCGAGTTGTTTTTTACATCCTTTATTTGGCGCCAATTGTTGGCAAGCTGAGACGAGCGTATTATTTATTTAGTTTCTGGTTGAAAAATGATTACACATTATTACCACGTTACACGGAGAGCGGACGTTAATTGCCTTCTTCCCTTCTCCCCGCAGAGAAAGACCCGTACCCGATAGACGCGCTGCCCACTTGCAACCACGCCCTGTCCGTGTGCCAGCAGGAGCGGAAGTGCCTGAAGCTGTTCGAAGACTTCAAGACGCACTGCAAAGTCAGAGACAACAAGTGCAAAATGGAGAGCAGGTAATTGGGAAATAGTGAGGAAGCGGAAGTAAATTGCGCTCCAACTGACTCGCGTGGGATGCCAAGTGATTTCTGAGCGGTTTTTCGTAGCATTGTCGGACACACACAAGCAGTTAACTTCCATTTGATTGACGTTTAGCTGCGATTAAATGTTAATTAATTGCTTCAGTTCAAACCCTATAAAACGAACAGCTATCACCTCAGTCTCTCTTTCTCGATTTGAGTTTACGTGGCCATAAAATCCGTGCTATCGATAACTTGGTTTCCGTGATTAATTATTCTCCGCAAATATTAGCATCCGCTCCTTCTTTCAACCTCGCAAGCTCACAGAAGCCGTTATTAATTTGCGGGCGGAAGTCGCTGATGCACTCATCCGAAGCTACCACCTGTAGTTTGGAAAATACCGAGCTCAGAGATTTCCGTGGCATCCGGTAGTCTGGCATTATTCAATTTTTAATAATACTTCTCGCAACTACATGAAACGCCTGCGGCGATTTCAAGTTTGAAACTGATAGTCTGGCTTCCTGAACACGAAGTTGGAAGACGGAGTCGAAGGTTGTGGCAAGAAGTTTCACTTAGCACTCAAGTGAATTGACTCGACGACTCCCATATTCCCCCCACCCCTCCCAGGTGGCCACCAATGCCTGCTTGGCAGTGACTTCCGCTCGCAAAGTTGGCCCGAAATTAAGTAACGACATGAAATATTGATTACGGCAACCCTGACTGCAGGTTGCCAATTTCGCATGCTTCGCAGCTCGGTGGGGATTGGCAAGCATTTCAACTTTCAATTAGCAGATCTCTGTGTGTACGTGTGTGTGTGTGTGTGTGTGTGTGTGTGTGTGTTTGTGGGTGTGTGCTTCTGCCTGCAGATAGCAATTGTTGCTTGCTTTCAATTATTTTCGAAGATTACAAGTGCTGAGCGCAAGCAGACTGCAGTTTTTCGCATTAATTCCAATCCTGCGGTGAGAGTGGAGCTGGTTGAGGTTTGTGGCGATGGCTGTCAAACATATTTCAAACTTTTTACATTTCAATATACAGAATTTGTGGAAACTTTTGGCTTGACAACTGCGAAGACCACCAAATAAATAGATTAAGTGAAGATTGAGGAAAATTGAATTGAAATCTTAAAACCTTTCAACACTGTCTACATTTTTAGATCTTCTTAATTATACTTTATTCGAGAATTAAAATTCACTGTACTTTTTCTCTTCTTCTTCTTCTACGTCTCTACGCATTGCAGGGACGCGTGTCACGACTCCTGGACGAATCTGCGCCTGTCACCGATGTTCGGTTGCATCTGTCCGAACAATCATATGAAAAAACGCTGTGATCGCATTTTCAATATCGTCAATCACAATCCGTGTGTGGGTGAGTTGAGGGGAAAACAGCAACGCAAACCAGAAACGAGGGTAGAAAACAATTACGAAACGAAAAAATAAGGAACAGAGAAATTTCGAAAAGTGCAACACCGGGCAAAATTGCAAAAACTTTTACTTGCAGCTCTAACAATCCAAACAGATCTGAACTGAAAGCCCAAAAAGCGTTTCCACGTTTTTGAAAAGCTTAATTAGAAAATAATTAGAATTACAAGCGAAATCTTGAAAAACATTATTTATCTTTAAAAGAAACAATTTTGTTTTTTCTTTTTCCTTTACAATGAAGCTAAAATTTGTCAGGATCTTTTAATATCCACTAATTTTTCTTACTGTTTTTATTATTATGTTTCTTGAATTCGGATTTTTTGGTTATTACTTTCATCCACTACTGTGGTTTTCCTTGTGTTTTCATTTCATCACTTTAACTCTTTTTGACTCCGATCACTTTTTGTCTTCCTCTCACCTCTGATTTCAACTGTGACGCACGCCACAAATGTCAATTCGCTTCACACCAACGCAACTCATTCTTCACCTTCACTTGCCACCTTTTCCACCACAGATACTCACCACGCGCCACTACTGAACTAACTCACCTTTTAGCTGCTGTAGTTTCTTCTTAAAAACAACAACAAAGTTAAAAACACTTTTCTGTGCTTGCTCACCTCAACCAACCGCACGAAAAAACACAATTGTGAATGTTGCACCAGCACCAAATTCACACAAAATTCTTGTAAAAAATTTTGAAATTTAAGTGTTTTCTGTTTTTTAGAACTTTATATTTCTTCTTATCGTTCTACTTATTCTTCTTCCCAATTTTGTTCTCATTTCTAAACGCATTTTCTTAAAATAAATAATTTCAATTTTCAAAGATCGATAAGTTTGTAATCATTCTTGAATCTTTTCTAGAAATTTTAAATTTAAGTTTTAAGGAATTAAAAGTCCAATTCTTACGTTTAGCAAGCAAGCACTTAAAATGTCCTTATTTATTAATTTGAACTCTTAATTAATTGTGTAATTCGCCACTCAGTTTTCAATTCTTTTTCCGCACATTCTCACGAAATCTCCCCCGATTATCGCCCACCAACACCTTGAATTGCACTCGCACTCTAGTTGCAGCTAATTAAATTCTGCAATCACGTCTTTGCACGTCGCACCTCCTTCTCCAACTTCTGGTTTCTTTTTGCAGACAGACTCATCTTCTTCCCCAGCGGCCTGATGCCGAAATTCAAGCAGAAGCAACGACAGCGGCATTCGATGCCGCGCAATGCCACCCACTCGGGCGAGAGTCTGTCGAACAACATCAACGATGCCGCCGGTGACGACGGCGATGGCCACGACGACGGCGGCGACGGCGGCGACACCGACGACGACGACTACGACGATCG
Source organism: Sicus ferrugineus (assembly GCA_922984085.1). Classification (NCBI taxonomy): domain Eukaryota; kingdom Metazoa; phylum Arthropoda; class Insecta; order Diptera; family Conopidae; genus Sicus; species Sicus ferrugineus. The sequence goes on from OV277352.1 coordinate 29,386,584, forward strand.
CATACGAGCGGAGATCTACTCCAACTACCCCCACTACCTGCACCCACCCTCGTGGGGCCTCAACAATCCGCTCGTGCTGGCCTCCCACAGTCCGCACACCTACGAAGATGACGACGTCGTTGTCGAGGTGAGTGCCGCCGGCTCTCCGGCTGCGGAGAGGGGAAGGGGCCACCATCACACCTCGGCGGCGGCACACCTCGATGACCTGGAACGCAGTGTTGACGACGTGGTGGTGGTTGTCGATGCCGCCGCCGGCAACGGTGGCCGTGATGAGAGTCGCGTAATGAAGACGGAGGTCGCGCACGCAGCAGCAGGTTACGACTACGAGACGCAAACACCGGCCTCCGCACCCACACCAGCACAAGCACCTGCACCTGCACCTGCACCTCGTCCGAAGCACCGCAAGAATTCAATGTTGTACGTATGCACAGACACTCGTATGCCACACGCACACAGACACACATTTGCACCAATGCACACTTCCATCCGTAGCGAGAACAGATAAGCAAAACTTGGCTCAAAGTGCTGAACGGGCTGCAGGACGGAAAGTGTTAATAAACTAGTGTTTGGAATGAAATTAACTTAAAATAAATGAAAAATTGAAAATACTGATAACTTATTTTGTTAATCCTTTTCAAATTTCTTTACAAAATTCATCCTCTTGCGATTTTCCGTGAGCTTGAACACTTTAATTGTCATGCTCACGTTTAAGTCTCGACGCAGGACACCGCATTTTGAGCCATTTATGCTTTGTGGCACCCCGTGCACCTCCCTTCACTTCCCCCTACACACGCAATTTATCACGTTCTCTGTTCTCTCTGACATCTACTCTCTGCACCGTTTATGATCATCCTTGCAATCGCACCGCATTTCGTAGAACAAGCACTAGCAACCAAAAGTCTCAAGAATTCACTGACCATCGTGCCACCGAAAGTGACGTCAGCCCCCGCCGAATGTATGCCGGTGAAACGATGGACGAAAGAGGTAAGATTTGCATTAAAATTTGTCGAAATAAACCGCATAAAATGAAATTAAGCGGAATGAAACAGCCGAAAGTAAATAGAAACAGAAGATAACTGAATTAAAGTGACCGAGATGAATGTAGTAAGTGAATTCAAGAAACATAAATGAAGTGAATTAAACACAATAATGGAAACAAATCCTCAGCACCCTCGTTTCCCCACCGAGGTCACGCGGGGTGAATGAGAATCGCGTTGGTTACTGAAAATACTGAATGCAGGAAGCAACTTAAACAGTTGAAAATTACATTTTATTGTTTGTCACACGCGTATTAAATAGTTTTGCGAATTCAAAGAGTTTGCCTTCGATCGACCGAAGCTCAGTGAGTCGACGCGGCTCACAAACTGGCAGTCAGTGCGGCAGACAGTAAGCGTGGAAGGACGCGGAATCTGCTGCACTGCAGTGTGATGAGATGAGAGAACGAAAACAATGCTTCGTGTGTGTGTGAGCGCCTGTTGGGCTGAGTGTGCGGTGTGTGTGTGTAAATTAGTGGCGGCATTAATTTCAGCGTTTTAGAGCCGCAGCCACCAATGCGTCATCTAGAGCTGAATTAGTTGCTGGTCTCCAGAGGGTGCTTCAGCAATTCAGGTCGTACATGCGGAGCGCGCTTCCTCTGCAGTGTAGCGTCGCGCTGCGTTGCGTTATTTATTTTATTTCACTTTAATCTATCAATTTTAATAACTTGTAATGCTCGTTACACTGAACTGTTAATTGATTTCTCAGTTTGGTTATTTCGTGTGTGCATCCAGCAATCATATGAATGAAGAGTAAGCATTTGTTGTTTGTTGTTGTAGTTTTCGAGTTCCGCTCTTTCTTTGCACTTTTATTATTTTCAGGTTTTTTTTCTCTTAAATTTGTTGCTCGAAATGCTGTTGTTGTTGTTCCAACGAGACGCAAATTCGTTGTTCTTCACGCTGCTGCTGCGAATGATTTGTGAATGTTGTTGTTGCTTCGCTGTCCAGCCGCATTTGCATGAATTAAGTCTGCTTGACCATAATGCGTCCCCTCAACGCATGGAAAACCAAACAAATCCGCCACCGGAACCGGAAGCACAACTCAAGCCCTGATCAACACTGCGCCACACAAAGTTTTATCGTTCGCTGCTATCGCTGTCGTTGCTGTCAACTTCGTATTGATTTTTTATTAGAGCAGAAGTGAGCTTCCTCACTCCCTCCCTCGCCCTCCCCTCGCCCTACAAAGCCTGTAACGGTTTATTATGCGTTATTCTAATCTGATCGGCTTCAGTATTTTGGTTGCATCTCACATTGAGACCGCATTCGCAGCGGCAATAAATCAGTTCAAAGGGGGGGGGGGGCGAGAAGCGAGTGGCACGTCGGCGGCGGCGGCGGCGGCAGCCTCCTCGCTGGGTGGGCAACGCAGCAGCGGGCCGCCGCTTCAGTTTCAACTGCAACTCGGTGTGTTTGTTGTTGCTGCGCTGCCGTTGTCGCAGTCACTGCATTCTGTTGTGTTGCGTCACGTGACGTTATTTGTTATTGCTATTGTTATTGTTGTTGTTTAATTACGTTATGCCTCGCATGGAGTTCATTGCCTTCAATCGCTCTCGTTGCCACCTCGTCCCAGTGTTGCCAGATTTGCATGCACTGCTGCATCGACGACGAGAGACTCGTTAAAATCCAAATATAATCGAATGCAAACTAAAACAAACTCCTGCCATAATAAAACAAGCACATAAATTCACACACACATACGTACACACGCACGCACACACACACGCACAGAGACGCACAAATTTACGCCACACACACACACACAAGTTTCATCCCAGAAGGAAAATTATGAATGATTAGAATGAATGAAAAATGTTTTTACAGAAAAATTCCAATGAGAAATTTCGAGTTCCTCAACGAAATTGCCTCGAACTGATTCTACCATCGATTCCACGGTGTAGCCTGTGGTAATGCCTGAACTTCCAATGTCTGATCCAACTTTGGTTCCCCACGCAATCCGTTTCCTTCGAGGATTCCGGTGTTGTTGCCTGTTGTAGCGGCTCCCCACTTCATTGCTCAATTTTGCTGGTGAAGACACTTCATTACAATTGTTACGGAGAATGCAATCGCATGAAGTATGGATTTGTGTGTCGAGTTGTTTGCTAGCTCAAGTCAGAGTGGCTGCGTCTGTGCGTCTGTGCGTCTGTGCGTCTGCTACGCATGCAACGTAAATGTTGCCACGTGAGAAATACGTTTCACAGTGTTGTTTTTGTTTTTGTTGCTGCTGTCATGCTGGAGAAGCACGTGTCCACCAGTCAGCACACGCACACAAATACATGCAATCTTAACGCAATAAATTTAGAACGCACCAACAATCCTTCTGCTGAAGCTTAAATTTCAACATATTTGTCTTGAAAACTATTTGAACAAACACTTAAAATGTATTTAAATTTTGTAGTAAATTCGAAGCAATTGAAATATCTTTCTCTAACTATTACGAAACTGTTAAAGTGACAGAAATAGAAGGACACACAGCTGTACAACTTTTATACAGCGACAAATCGTAGAAAATGTCTTGAAAACTGTGGCTGTTAGCAAAGCAATAATTTGTCTACAATAACTTCAGTTTTCCCCGTATGTTAGTTTTGTTTTAAGAATTAATAACTTGATTGCAATTCACTGTAAAAAATCACTTCGTCTACAAATTCCTACAAATCATTCCTACGTTAATGAAAATTGATGCCACTCAGGAAAGGAATATCACGACAGCAGCATTACATTAATATTAAATGCAGAACAAGCTAATTCACTGTAAATCCAGGAATCCATCAGTTGCGCGATGTTGTAGTAAAAAAAAATAAGATTACAAGTGCGAAATTGGACATCGATTTGAAATTGAATTTTAATTCGCACAAGTATTTGGCATTTAAATAAAAAGTAAATTAAATAAACGAGCCGTCGGTTGTCGCTAACGAATGAAAAGAAATCAAATTAACAATTCAAATAAAAATAACAACTTTAAATAATTGGCACTTTTAATGAATAAACACACGAACAACAACAACAACAAGAACAACAACAACGACAACAAGAACAACAACAACGACAACTAATACTTCCTCAACCATACGAATGCCATATCAACTTCAAGAAATCATTTGAGCGAATCAATTGCGATTTTCCTGTTGACAGATTGATTTGACGACACTTAACGCCATCGCAATCATTTTAGATGAGGGGGGAGTGGGGGAAGGGGGAAGGGGGAGGAGAATGGAAGGGAAAGCAATCATACGGAAAAAAGTAACACGACGGGGAAAAAGTGACAACATGTAAAAAAGCGTTCATATGACGCGCGTAAAGAAAGAAGGAGGGGCGGGGCGACCCTCTGGCGAAGGATAGCTAAAAATAATTTGAAATTCCAATTTCTTATCCTTACTGGGAAATCAGTGAAAATCACTGTGTTAACAATTCGAGCTCTCATTGCTGAGCTCGTAATTCCCTGATAAACCCAGCTACGACTTTACAGTGGGCCAGATCATCTCGCTTTGTCGTCATTTCTTTCTGTTGTCATTCCTTTCCCTCTCCCTTTCTCCGCAGCAGAAACTGACTCGTTTTGTTTTCTGTCTTCTCTACGATTTCCCTTCCTGTGCAACATTTGAGAACCAGGGGATCTCAAACTATCGATTCGCTTACGATTGATGGCACGCAAAGCTTATTAAGAAGTGCGCAGACAAGAAATACCAACATTTTAATATTAATACTTCTTCCATTTAAAATGAAAATCATTAATTTTTGTTAATATTCGTATTACTGAAGCAAATTTACCAAACTAGGGTAAGTGAGATCTGATTGATAGTTAAAAATGGATATCCAAAGTTGAAATTCCACACAGTTTCTCTACAACTCCCGGCTTAAAACGTTCCGTGGTTGCTGTTCGCTCTCATATTTTGTTGTGATATTTTGTGATATCTTTACAAATTTTAACTAAAAGAAAAATAAGAAAAGCTGGAGTTACCAGAATAAACATTTTAAAAAGGAGAAAATTTATTGATATCGTATTTGATGACAGGTTTGATAAAAATACACAAAAGAGAAAATTTTCAGAGCAAATATTTCGAAATTCGAGAAAATCAATTTAGAAAAGATTGAAAAAGGATTCTCTAGCTCGTATTATTCTAAAATTCTCGAACACAGTGTCACTTTATAAAACTTTCGATGACATACTTGGTAGACTGACTGCTGTAGAGGTGGACGGACTGCTGTAGAGGTGGACTGACTGCTGTACAGGTAGACGGACTGACCATTCAGGCAGACTGATTCGTTCGCAATTAACGTACAGACGACATGTGAAGTGTTTGGGAACCACTGCGCAAACGACTGAGATAAGCTGGAGTTTTTTTTTGGTTGGCAAGCAGAGGCGCGCATAACCGTTCGCTACTGAAATGTTAAAGCTGACACTCAGTGCATTCCAGCTATCAGTTGCCGCTTCCCTCAATTCATTGCAAAGGCTCGGCTTTATTCAAACAATTTCGGCACTCAGCTGAAATTCAACTGGAATTCAACTGAGATAAATCGCGATACATGAGATTTCGCGAAATATATCAGTTAATAGGATGAATTTATTTTGTTATTCTGGGATTCCTTTTGTTTTTCGTGCGTACAGATAACGATTATTGGCTCCGAATTTAGGGAAAGTTGTGGATAACACGTGGATATTATTTCCGTTTAGTTAAACATTTAAATAATGTGTTTCCTCAACAGTAAGATTACTGGAAAAGTGTTCAAAAATACGGAAAAATCCTTTTACGAAGGGATTACGAAGGGTTTACGAAGGGTTTCCAAAAGGCTTGAGAAAACTTCTTTTTTTCAATTTTAACAGAGTTTTTTGAGGATTGCTAGATAAATAAGGGGGTGGAATATAACTTCATTTGGTTTTTCGTGTCGGTGAACATTTCCTGGGGATTCGCTTTTGTTTCCTCAGCGCTATTGAGCCGCTGAAAAAAAAAATAAAAAAAATTAAAAAAATTTGCATATCTATTTAAATTTGTATGTGTTATAATAACAAATAAACAATGAAGTGAGCAAACAAAACGCCAGAACCTCGTGAAACTGAACAGATTTGACGGATTTCGGGGTAACAATAAGGTGAGTCAATTATTGCTAAGTTCCTCTCGGCTTCTGCGCGCTTCGAACCAAAAACAGCAACTAAACCGATAACTTCAGACGCAAGCTTTGAAAATGCATTCGTTTGGTTTTTAATTACTAACTGAGTTTACTTAAAATTAAGTCACGTAATTTAGTATTCTCTCACCCACCTGCAGCACCAATTTAATGTGTTTCTTACGTTCGTCCTTCCCTCTCTTGCACGTCCTTTGCAAACTCTTGACGATATTTGTGTGTTTTATATTTCTATTGAATTATGTTTGGACTTTGGGTTTTGAAAACTTTGCACTTCACTTTGAAAGTGAAAATTCCCCGTAACAGCAGCGAAAATGAGGTTAGGTACGCAATTCCTAAGCTCGCGCAGAGCGAGGCAGTCGAAATGCAGCTCGAAATAAATTGCAATCAAAACACAAATCAAGCAACGAGAGAAAACGCAACTCCAAACTTCTCCCCTTCGCATTTGCAGTGAGAATGCTGGGCATGGACGACCGGTTCCACCAGAAGGTGTTCGCGGAGAACCTGGCGCTCATAGACACGCCGCTCGTGGCCAGCGCCACGAGCACGCACTACCCGGCCTCGTCCTCTGCGACGTCCGCGCACCACCACCACGGCGTGCTGATGTATCCGTTCAACATGAGCGAGTTCCAGCACCGCCACCACGCAGCTGGAAACGAGCCGCCCCTGGAAGCGACTGAGCTGGGCACTGGAAGCGCGAACGCGTACGGCAGCGGCGGCGGCGGCGGCGGCGGCGGCGGCGGCGGCGGCGGCCTCTACTATCAAAGTAGGTTGACAGCATTCGAGAGAACCTTGAATAAAGACAAACAATAACACATTTCGGTAATTTCTCGATAGATCAACTAAGTAAAACTACAGCTAAGCTTAAGATCTCCGATGTATTATTTGCACGTGCGCGTCGTCCGTATTCTTCAGAGAGGATTTCTCTCGTTTGAAGGATGCGCTTTAATTGGTTTTGGTTTTGGTTTTGGTTTTCCCACCCAACTTATATACCGTTGCAACTTCCCCCCGCTCAATTAACCCCTCCGCTACACACTCACACTCCTGCACACCGAGAACCCGAGAAATAAGCATCTCAATTTTTTTACTACCGTTGAAACGCGTAAACGAACGAGGATTTCTGTTCGCAACAACAAATCGCCAAGGTTTCCAGTGTTTTTTGTAGTTTGCTACTCTTTTAATAAAATTCGCCGCTTTTGTTTACAACTACCAGTTTTTCCCACTTTGTTTGCCTAGTTTTGGCGTTTAATTTTTCAACTTTTTTGCAAAAAACGAAATCAAGCGAAGCGTGGAATTCATTCTCAACCGCAGCCATGAGTTTTTCTTTTTTGCTAATGTTGTTACATAACAATTGCATTATTTATCAATACGTTCCACAAGCATATTTTCGATTTTCTTCAATTTCTATAAATACGAATTTTTCGAAATCATTTTGTTACATAAAACAGATGAAATTTGCACGCAATAAATTTTACGATGCACTTTTTTACCAAACCGAACTTAATGAAACGCAAAAATAAAAAAATCAAAACTCGATTCCAAACTCGATGCCAACCAGTGAGTGAGTTTTTATTGCTTCTTTATTTTCGTTCGAACAAAAGCCAAATAAACGCATTGTTGTGTTCTGTGTGGCAAAAACAATGCAAAACTTGCTCATTTTCATCATCGAACGAAACTTATTCGTTGCTCACACCCAGCGATCGCTCACACTCGTTGCGACTGCATTCATTTTTCATGCGTGTTCATGTTGTGTTTGCTTCTGTTTTACCGTTAAACCCTTGCAACTCCAAACCACGAACATCCGCTAGTTGAAAAAACAACCCATCTTCCAATCTCAGCATTTTGCTCGCTTTTGTGTTTGCAAGCTTATTTCATTCATTTGCTTATTTCAGGCTTCGGTTTTTGTTAGCTAATTTTTGTGGATTACATTAAAATTGAGAGAGATAATTTGGTTTTCTGTATTATAATTTTGCTGTAGAGGAAATGATTTTAATTAAAATAGTAAACTGTACACAAATATTGGAGTGTTCATTATGCTTAAATTAATGACTTTACACGTGAACTTGCCGTTGTTCTCATTACCAACCCACAGAAATGCAGGTCCTCCCTTGGCCTGCAAAACGATGCTGAGATTTAGAATTAGACTTTTTTTTTGTGGAAATATAATCCTCCAAAGGCAAATGCGCAATATGATCCTGAATAATTCCAAATGGATTCATGGATTCGAAAGTGATGGATCGAACTCAAAAGGAACTCAAAATTAAAACAACTCAATTCACAATTGTATTTCTGTCATTGTTAAAAAACAATTGTTAAATAACAGTGATTCGAGAGACTCTTTTCTCGCATCCCATTTTAATTTTGAATAAAGTCATTAGAATCCATTTGGGATTGTAAAGCGATAAATCGTCGCTGTAATCATTGTTATGACACTGATAATGTTAGCATAAGTTTATTATCATTTCCGAATCGATTTCGAATAGGAAATTCGCATGTTTATTGTGTTGATGTAACAATTTTAGGTACAACACGAGTTACAGAATCTTATATCAGTGGCGTAGCTAGTAGGAAAACAAGTTGCGTGGGTTGAAGAAACATATTTTTCGCTTAAATAAATTTCTGTTCTTTTAGCTTTATATTTCACGGGTTGAGGGAGGGGCATGGCATCCCCTTATAACCCCTAGCTAAGCCACTGCCCTATTTATAATAAAGTTATATGAGAGTTTCTTCAAATACCCTTCAAATTGTATAAAACATCAGTTCTCTGAGACGTGCAAAATGTATTTATTCTTTTAACACGTAACTCAGCAATTTACACGAAACTATAAAAATATACAACGTTGATCGTTAGTGTTGTTGTTGTGTAGGTGTCAGTTTAGAATCCTCCTTCTTTAGATGAAACCGAAACCCCTAGTTAGCGAAACCCCTCAACCTCGGCTACCCAATAACATTGAAAGTTTGTTGTCATTATCTTCTGGTTTTGAAATATAGTTCAGTTTTTATTATTATTTTCAATTTTGTTCTCCTTTTGTTATCCTTAATTTCAAATTTAAAGCTTTTCGAGGCATATTTTCTAAGCTTACCTATTAAATAATAAGATTTTTTGCCATTTGAGGTAAAATTTTGTGCAGAGAAGTGAAAAAATTACACTTTTTGATGTGTTAAGAAAACGCAGAGATGTGGAGCTCAACTAAGCTGTCATATGTCAGGAAAATACTATATATATATATAGAATAATGGCCTCAGTCATTAAATATTGTCGCAATCTGCTGGAAGTTTCGCTGCTGCAAAAGTCGCCTAAAAGTATGCAGTGAAATTTTCATGAAAACGTCGTCTCGCCTGCTCCGCGTTTCATCGCGTTTCGTTGTATAAAATGAGGCCATGAATAAATTTTCCAGCACATCCGGCCTTTAGGAAAGTTTGCAGGGCAACGAAAATATAATAATAAAACAAATAATTGAAATACAAAATGTTTTCAAAGAGATTTAACGAGAACTGAAATATTTTTGAAAAATTTATAAGTTTCCTCAGAAATGTAGGAAACTTAGATTTTCTCATATGAAAACACTTGCAATTTTTATATCAGCGACTAACTAATTGCTTTAATTTTATATTTGTTTTCTTTTTCTGAAAATATACATTAAAAAAAACAACAACAACAACTGAAATTATCTGAAATATTTTGATACAAAAATTGGACGGTCAAAAACTACTAAATCATGAATAACATCAACACCTTCATTATTATCATCACAAACCACATAAAAACAACCTGAACAACATTAATTGCAACAATACTGCTGAAATTCGCAACTTTGCTACGTTTTGCAAAAATGTTGCAATGAAAACCCTTCACCGCTGCCACTCAAACACGTTTGCTGCCGTTCTGCTGCTGATGATGATGACTGTGACTGGGAACGTGCGTGCCGTGCCGTTCGCAGGCGGCCAGGACGTTGAGGCAGACCTGTCGTCGGAGATAATCAAGCAACACTTTCAGGTGAGTGTGCAGCCCTGTGCAGCGAAGACTGCTGGCACCCGTGCGCAGTCGACGATTGCATGCCTCGTCAAGGACTGATTGAGTGTTTTTGATTTGGCATTTCGTGCCGCTTGACTTACATTCCTTCCCTCTCTGATCACATACTGCCTCTCCCGCTCCCACCGCTGCTCGCAGTGCACTTGTTTCATGACGTTTCCTTCTCTTTCATGCCTCCTGCCTCTCGGCTCGCTCGCCACCGCCTGCCGTGTCGTGCCGCAGAGTACCTGCCACACAGCACTGGACACCTGCCGGGAGGATCCGTCCTGTTCGTCGTCGCTGCAGCCGCTGCTGATGCACTGCGAGATGCACCGCTGCAATCGCAACGCCTGCATGAACTCGCTGCAGGCCTTCTACAAGGGTCAGCACGAGGATTTGAACCTGGACGTGGCGTTCTGCCTCTGCAAGTAAGTACGGCGTGAGTGCGAGTGCGAGTGCGAGTGCGTTGCGAAGTGAGGCAGTTCACTGCGAAATGCTTCAAGTCACGTAAAACACGCAAACACGCAAACCAATCGCTCTGCGTACATTTGAAAGATAGCAGAAATATCATCGAGAACCGCAAGAAGTTGAATCCCTCGTTTACCTCGTCCCACTCGCTTTCCGCTTCGTCAGGAAAACCACAAATCGACATGACATGTGCATGATTGCCCAGGAGAAGCTGCATCCCGTCTGCGCGCAAAGGCCGCCCGACAGCAACAACCAGCAGAGCTCGAGCGGCATCTACTACCACCCGCCGCCGGCGTGCCACGCGGTGGCCGAGATGTGCAAAGAGGACCGCGAATGCAGGTGAGCTCAGAGGCAAAAACCTGCCGAAAACGATTTAAAAGCGCACTCAAAGCGCATAGCAAACAACGCGCGTCATAAGCATCACGTATCCGCAGCAGCCGGTCTTTTGTGCGCCTGATGTTGGGGGTTCGCGTGTGCTGGCAAAAAGCGGCGCAGGTTTGCGCTTCAAACTGAGATACTGCAGTGTGCGTTGTTGTGCGTTTTGAGTGTTGCAGCATTTCAAAGTTTGCAGAAAACCGCTTTTACAACATTAAACTGAAGGCAATGCGTTCCCTAACCAATTCCACTGTAAATATTGTAATATTTAAAGCCGAAAAGTTATTACAAAGTTGGTAGTAGTTTCTAATTTGAATTAATAACTCCACTTTTTCCAAAGGGGAACAAGATATTGAGAGGAGAGGGTAGTGTTGCTCTAAATCCCTTTGATTGTCACTTTAATTGATTTGGCGTGCAGGGAGCAGAAGTGTGCACATCACACTTCTGCCTGCTCGAACAGCACGACACTGACACCGTCCTCTTTAAACAATTTATTTGCCTAGGTCCACCTCCTCCACTATCCACCATCCCCCGCCCCAAAACCGAGGGTAATTTAAATGCGTTACATTAGCGTGATTTTCTTGTTTACTGGAGTGAAGAAAAAGCTTCGCACTTAAAAGCCAATTAATTCTGCAGCCACGTACGCTGCGGTCGTTTAGCTGCAACATCGCCAAAGGATGACTGCAGCAAGGCGACGACTAGGAAGGAAGACGCAGCCGGGGGGAGGCGAGAGGCACCAGCGAATGACAGCGTGTTGGAGCGGGTTGCTAACTTGGTTTAACTAACGCAGGGATTCATGCTTCAGAGTCAAGTTAAATTCTCTGGCTAACAGTGTTTGTGTGCGTGTGTGTTGTGTGTGTGTCTGTTTGTGTCTGTGTGCTTATACGTGTGAGTGATAAAACACTGTAGCGACACGTTTGCTTTACAAGATTGCAGGCGAAGGACTCGAAGGATCCTTGCTAGCTACGTTTTTGGTGTTTGTTTTTGCAAATGCTCAGTGTTTGTATTAGCGAGATTAAAGGCAACATCAACAACACAACAAACAACAACAACAACAATAATAATAAAGGTTTGCCACATCACAACGCTGTTGAGTGCAAATTAAATGAAGGATCTGTAGTTGCTGCTCTTGTTGCCGTAGTTGTAGTTGTTGTTTTCAGCAACTTCCAGCGCAAGTGACGTCGCTAACCCTCTGACAACCACTTGGAGCTTGTAAGGCGTGTGGCTCTCGTTGTATCAACGAACCTTAATTGAGCATTAGAAACTTCTTCATCATCATTTTCCTCGTCCTCGTCCTCGCCCGCATCCTCCACTCCTTCTTCTTTATTGTTGTTCTCATACTCAACGCATTAAAACTGTTGTCGACGTCAGAGTTTCTGCTAATCCTGAGCCGCAATTAACTGAAGTTAAATGAGTTTATTGTTGTTCTATGCTGAGTTAAGTGCTCTGGCGTATGTCGAGCATTTAACATATTTAATTTAATTAAGTATTTGCAACTGTGAGGAAAAGAAACCATGAATAGAATGTAATATTTATGCTGAGAATCGTTTGGACTGATCGTGGGCTAAAGTGCTCAGGTGCCTCAGGTGCCTCAGGTGCCACGCTGTCTGCTGCTTTAAAATATCAATGCTTTCCACACTGAAACCGTTGCTAGTGAACTTTGTCTCGATTACTGTCAACAAAATGGTCTGCAAGAATGGAAGGACTTAATTAGGAATCTCCTGAGAGGCTCTTAGCAACCATAAGTACAGCAGGTGGTCGCAAACAATGAAGGCTCAGACTTGCTCATCTGCTCACCCTTCGCCGCTCCCTTTACCTCTCCAGCACCTTCCATACCAGTGTTTGTCAGCTTATTAAAAGCCGAAAACCATCAGTGGTTCGCAGACTGCCGGTTGAGAAACGCTGCATCGCAATCGTAATCGCCCCGCAGAGCTCCGGACGTGCGCCAGAGTGGCGCGAAATTGATTAAGTTGTCGATGTAAACAACAAGGAGGACAACAGCAATAACAGCGTAGACAACAACAATCGACAACTTCATGTCATGTCGTGTAATCAATGCAAACAGCGGGTGACTATTACGGATATTGAAGTCAACAATGGCAACAACAACGACAACAATAGCAACAACAACAACAACAACAACAGCAACAGCAGCAGCAGCCATCATTACAACAACACAATGTCATTAATGCGAACACATACGCTGCTGCGACACATTCTACATTCGTAGTCTGAGAAAGCATCTGCATTTGAACTGCAATATAGCCAGGTGCACACGTAACAATTGCGTGCGTTCGTGTGTGTGTGCGTGTGTGTGTGTGTGTGTGTGTGAGGGCCATAAAAGACACATGCCACCGACCTCAAATAGGCGAGCGTACACGCCACACGCCACCCGAATGACCCTCGTTTTTAAGCCTTCAACGTATCCATTTGTAGAAAAGCAAGAACGGAATCGATGTTCGAAGCTGTGGTCGGTCATTATTTTGTGACTATTTTTCGAGCAATAAATTTAAAAGCTCAGTTTTAACTTCACTTCTGGCTACTAAGAAAGAATACAAATGTATTCGTACTTGCAAATTTTTATTATTAACCATTTGCACCTGAAAGTTACGTGTTGAATCGTAGCATTAAATTTAACTCGCGCACCCACGACACTGCTAAACTCATTTCCGTGGCACTACCACGTTACAGTCATCCCGTGCACTGTGAGTGTGTCCTACTGCGGTACCACGCCACACGCATACGTGCCGTAGAAATTCAAGAACATACTCGCAAATGACTTCACATCAATCTCGGTTCTAACGAAAAATATACCGTAAAGTGCAAGTGGATGCGTCTGGTGTGCGGCAGTAAATCTCAGCACGTGCTAGACGACAACAATAACAACGACCACGTCAACCGCACCATAATAATGGCAACTCGAAAGTGGGTTGGTTGTCTTTGGTCCTGCCCAAGTCTAAATAATCTACGATAACTTAAGTTAAATAATCACAAACGATAGATTTAAGGATTAAAATCTATTGACTCCTCCTTTCTCGAAACATGATTGGATGTATTGACGTCTTGCCAAGGGCTGCCTGATATTTGGGAATCAAGATTAGGTCCGTGTCTTGTAGGCAATATTGGACTGATTAAAAGTAGTTTATTAGTACCCTTCATTAAAGAAATAGAAAACAACAAGTGGTGGACCGATCCTTTTTTACATATATTACACCAATATGTACTCATCAACAGACCAAACGTACAAGAAACCAATCAAGGAACTCAATCATACAACTAACAGGCAAACCAACAAATGAACCCAACCAAACAGGCAACCATGCAAACAACAACCAACAAAATAATCCAAGCAACCATACGGTCCAAATAACCAACCAACAAACCCAACCATCCCTCCAACTAATCAATCGACCGATTAATCCAAGACCGTTTAATCCAAGCAACCTCAGAGCGATTAATCCAAAAGACCGATTAATCCAAGCAATCAGACAACCAACCAACTGATTATAAAACCAATCCATTAACTTACCGATCAAACAAACTATCCCACTAACCCATTAATCACACAACTACTGAATTAACTAATCAACCAACCAAAAACTCGATTCAATAGTAAGGTAAATTCGAAATAATAGTAAATTAACAGAACCAATCTAATGACAAGAAAAGAACCGCGTTCCAAGAAATTTTTCCAGTTTGTTTTCTCCTTCTTTTTTAAAGCAAGAGAATGTTTCTTAAAGAAAGTTTCTTTTCTTTTCTCCAGAATGAAGTTGGAGTTCTACGAACAGGCGTGTGCTGTTGATAGCGTCACCAAGAAGTGTGCCGGTCGTCCCAGTGGCTGTCGGACTGCTATGATTGGCATCCTGGGCACCTCACTGCGGACCACCTGCGCTTGCCAAGGCACGGACCCCCAGTATCTGTACCAGTGCGTCGGTTGGCGGCGTCTACTTTGGCTTAATCCATGTGTTGGTATGTGCAGCTCTTACTTTTGCCGTCCTCAAGATCTGTTAAAATTCTCAAAATGAACTCGTCTCTTCCGAATAAAGTTGAGGCTCAGAAGGATTTTCATATGAAGCGCCTCGCTGAAATGGGCTATCTAACAACCACTACAACCACAACGACAACTACGACTACAACCACAACGCCGCGACCACCAACGGTAACAACAACGATGTCCACAACATCGACGGCAATAGCAACGCACCGCCAACCGGGGGTGCCGAGAAAATCGCCAGCTCATGCTTACAAGGAATTTACGGTAGGTAAACGAAGAAGCCGGTAGTGAGGGGTGAGGCAGTTTAATTGAAGAAGAGAAAAAAATATTATAATTTGACATCCTTTTTAGGCGACTCTTTTAATTGTTCTTCCTTCTCTCCTTCTCTCAATCTCCGTACAAATTTGAATATTTGAATCCCGATTCAAACAGCCGAAGGATAAGTCTTCCCCGACCTCGATGGAACACAATTATATCGAGCAACCCGATTCAGTACCGTTACACAACGGAAATGGTGAAAACGGAAATAGCGGAAATGACGATTACCGTGGTGGCAGTGACGGCAACAACAACAAGAACAACGGGGCAAATGGCCACCGCAATGAAGATGAACGGGCAACTTCGGCAAATAGCGACAAACACAACAACAACAACAACAACAACGGCAGCGGTGGCAAAAATGGTCGCAATGGAAAAAATGGCAAAAATAACAACAATAACAACGGTAACGGCAACAGCCATGGCAAGGTTGTTGTTGTTGATTTTAATGATCCACTGCTGCATGCTGAACAAATCGAAACAACCGAATACGTTGGCATCTCCGAAACAGAAACCACAACCAGTACGACCGCAGCAACAACAACCACAATGATGACCACAACGACAACGCAAGCACCGAGTGAGTAGCGGCGAGTAGAGAGTAGAATAGAGTAGTTTGTAGCGAGCGACGTCTAGTTGTCGACGGGACGGGGGGTGGAAGTTATTGAAGCGCATAACCGACGAGTATGCAAAGCTACATCAAATTTTTCTCCGCAGAGAAGTAGATCGGAATGAGTGGGGTGAAACCAACCTCGGTTAGAGGAGGAGAGAAGATTCCGTTTAAATTACTACCGTCAAATATCTACCGTTAACATTTGCCGCCTTTTCTGGCGAAATGAAATGAATTTTTTGGTGGAAGGGAAAGGGTACGGAATTCATATCGGGAATGCAAACAATACGTCTACGAATTACGGTTGATGAAGCGTGAAATTCATTCAGGCCGCACTCAATCGCTCGAACACTGCAATACCGAGCCATTCAGTTTACAAGTTAATCGGTTTATTTGCGTTTTGCATAACAGTAAAATCCTAAAGGAGCTCAAATGCTAAGTCCTTGCTTGCTGTGTTTCCATTCCATTTCCGTTCTGATTTTGGGATGTGGGTTTGTATGGGTGCATGTGTGCGTGTGTGTATCACGTATTATTCTATCTTTGCTTTATTTATCCTATCTTTGCTCTCCTCTCTTTTCGGAGAGATTTGTTGCAAGAACTCTCCGAAATTTGTATGGGTTTTAAATTCATTCAAAATTAGTTCGGTGGTTTTAAGATGTCCATGGTGAAATTCTACAAAATACCTCCAATATCAATGAAAATTGATTGAATTGAATTGAATGGCTAAGAGGGAAACCTTCTGTGAATTTGAAGTTATTGAAATTTTCTATACGTTTTCAACAATGCGTGCGATAAAAGTTATAATAACAATAACATCAACGATAACAATGACAATTCTAATCTATAAATTCCACAGAGAGCTTTTTTATCAAACAACAAATAACTTCAAACACTAATTGGAGCTAAAAATCCAGAAAAATTTTAAGTAGATGCTCAGAAATGAAAATTAAAAACTTAAAAGCTAAAAACCAAAACAAACGGCGAGGAATTACGATGTTGTATTACAAAATTGAGCACGTTTGGTGTTGAAGAGGGCAAGTTTGGAGTTGAAACCCTCGCAAACAATACAAAAGTCATGTATCGGGAAAACTGTAAGGAATTCTTCCATGGACGTCTGATGGATTTTTTGCGTGGCACGCAATATCTTACGGAGACAATAAACGTCAAGAGGGTGTAAAAGGAAACGACGAATTGAGCGTTTCATTTTTATGCGTTTCCGGGTAATTCCTCATCATTGGGGAGGCGTAAGGAAGCAAAGGAGCAAAATAGCGAAATAAAAGGGTATCAAAGTGTTAAAAACCCGAACAGAAGTACAAATACAAAAAGAAATGAAGGGCAAAAACGAAGGTGTTGACATTGCTGAGCGCACCCTGACACATTGAGAGTGACACACACGCTAACACACATGTACACACACACAAACGCAGAGAGACTGATGAATTATCCTTGGACTTGCAGCAGGGACAGTCAATGATGCGTTGTTTCAGGAGCAACAACAGCAAGGACAACCACAACAACAACAACAACAATGAAAAAAATCCTTAATACTTGAAACGAACACCGAGTAAGTCGTGATGAATGGCTTACATGAGTGTCGGACGTCCGTTTGTCGTGTAGCAATTTTTAATGGTTTTCTTTATTTGCAGTTTGCGTTTGTTGATTTATTTGTCTTTTCTTGTTTATCGGAATTTTTGCTCTTTGTAATCTGTGATGATTCTTCTTTCTGACGTCTTCCTCTCCCCCGTTCCTGCCATCCCTCCTCGCACACCCCTCCATCGACCGCTACATTACGAGCAGATACAACTCAATGACGGGTGTTTATAAATCGTCAAACATTTTATTAAATGATCCTCGGTGATAATCCGAGCTCATGTTATGCGCGCATGTGTGTGTGTGTGTGTATACGTGTGTGTATGTGTATTCGTATGTGTGTTTATGTTCCCTTAAGTATTTTTTGCTCTCAGAACGTTTAAAGTAGTTTTTTCTATACTATTTTTGATATATGATGTTGCCATCCAACATCAGATGGTGTTGGGGTGCCAAGGGTTGTTTGGATTTGTGAATGTGTCTGTGTTAGTGGTCTGTGACTACTCTATCATTGGCTTATACATGTACGTATTTGTTTTCCTGGAAATGTCAGAGTTTTCTGTGTAGTTTTTAGATTTGTAAGGAATTCCTTGGAATTTTTAGGGTGAGTTTTGTTTAAAAAAAAATTAATGACTTTTTTGCGAATTCGGATGTAATTGCGCCACGGAATTTAGAGGTGAATTTGAATAGGAAAATATTTCAACTAAAATCGAAGAAAATAATAAGAAAACAACTGAATTCAATAATAAAAGAAAATCTAAAATATCTTTTCGTTATAAGATTTCGTAAGACTTGTGGAAAAATTCGGTTTTACGTCTAATTTCAGTGGAGTAATATTGCACTATTCTACAAATTGTGAAGGTATGAAGTTCTGTGCTTTCTTTTCTTGTTTTAGGAAACTGCGTGGCGCAGCGTCCTCATCAATCCGACCAACTTATAGCTGAGGGCACCAGCAAGCGGGTGAGTACGAGTTTGATTAATACTGTAGCAGAAAAAATGTGTTTTCCTTCAGTTAAAAGCAACGCATTCATAAAATTCAATTATTTATAAAATATTCTTTATTTATCCTTTTAATTGTTTTAATTTCGATCCTTCCAATTTATGACTTCATCTGTAATAATAAGTAATCGGAAATTAACTCAATCTTTTGCACACCAGCCACAAAAGTTGAGTTTCTACCACGCGCACACCGCGGCGCGTACGAAACATTTAATTTGAAGCTCTAGCGCTGCAATAAATCGCAGTTGCAGGCTTCTCTTGCTCGTGCAGTTGTTGCATGCTGCAGTTTTATTGCTCGCCTTTCTGATTTCTTCTCCAACGTGCGCAATGCTTATCCGTGCATCGCTTCTTCGTCGCAGATCTACTCCTTGGACGACGCCGAGTGCAGCGAATTATGTAGCTGCGGCGAATCGCTGACGCTCACCTGCCACGCCCTCTGCGTCCCGTTCGCGCCCTGTCGCACGGCGCTGGCCTTCTACAGTCACGCTTCGCCGGCGTATCAGGCGTTTCGCGGCAGGTGTCTCTGCTATTCAGGACGTTTTATCTGCATGAAACCGCCGTTGGGCGAGTACACGTTACCAGGTGAGTGATGGCGGGTAAAGCGCGAGAGGGGAGTGTGAGGGGGCGGGAAGGAGCACAGAAGAGAGCTGGAGAGCAAAGTATAATCTGGCGATAAGTAGTTTTCATTTGAGGATTTCCGAGCTTTTCATTTTAAGTATCTCTGCATGTATCTGCCAGATACTGCAATTTGTGCTGTTTAGCGAGGGAATTTTTCACCTCCTCTTGCTGGTTGCGTTGATGTTGATGTTGTTGTTGTTGGTGGTGGCGTGGCGGTGGGGTGGTGGTAGCGGGGAAGACGCTGTCGATTCTTCCGTAGTTGCTATTTTTGGCGGAACAGTTATGTAAGAATCGTCGTTATCTGAATTATTTCCATTTTTCCTCTCTTCTGATTGATGGTGCTGCTGCAACTGATGTTTGGCTGTAAAACGCGCATCTGCAGCGAATCGCTGAGAGTGTGGAGCAGATTTGAGCACTCAACTAAATTGATGCATTAAGAATGAGTTGAGATAAAATCCTAATGCAGTTACGAGTTCATGCTCCTCCACAGCGCAGATTTCGCCAAGCACCTGTATTTGGGAAAAGTCTTGTTACGCAAGTGAACAAATCTGATCTCATTAAAATAAATGGGAGGGGGGACATGGGGAGGGGACAGGCGAAATACTCTTGTTTGCATGTATATAATTTTCTATATAATGCACACACTCGTAGTAGAGGAGGTTCTGCCGATTTCACTTATTTCCGTAAATTCTAAACCGATTTTTGTCTGCTGCAGTTTGAAAAACTTAAAGAATTGCAACACATTAATCGCAGCTCTCGCCTGCAGCACAAAGAATCGAGCAAAATAAAAACCACAAACAAAATATATCTTCGCAAGTGTTTCCAAAATACAGTGGCAATCTATTGCAGCAGAACCCACTGAGTTTGTCTCTGCGGCTGAAGACGGACGCAGAGCAAAAGAGACGCGAGAAGTGCGTCTCTCCAGGTGGATCTGAAAAATACAACATCTCAGCTTTACTTCCTCTCGGGAAACGTAAAAACACACACACACACACACATACATACACACACTCACTCACACTAACTCGCATTCGCACAGATACTCATGAGCGCTGCCTGGAATTTATGTAAAGGGAACAGAAATCTTACGAGAAACGATTACTTCGTAATGTTAATCCTCGCTTTGTTTATTAAGAATTAATATTAGAGTTTTACGTAGCAGACAGAAAAGAATTTTCATAGTTTTCGAGTTTAACTACTCGAAATTTTCAAAGGGACGCAGTTGCTCCTCTCCTCGCACCCTCTTTAAACTAATAATTCACACAAAGACACACACACACACACACACACACGCACACACACACACACATCTACGCGGAGACACTTTAATAAAAGTGTGTCGAGTGTACCGAATGGCCATCGCTATAAAATACATGTGCGCCCGGCTCTGAAAAACGCACTGAAAACTCTTCAAACTGGGAAAAAGTCCAAAGAATTGCAATCTCAGAAGCGCCATAGAAACAGCAACAACAACAACAACAACAGCAGCAATAACAACAACAACAACAACAAAGATAACTAAAAACTTATGAACCGCAGCGAAGCGGTTAAGAACACCAGTGCGGTTTAAGACTTTTTATTAAGTTTAACCGAAATATTGATGGCGGAAAATGAAGTTCAGGACTTCATAGGACTTTCGTAATTTCGATTTGCCCGTTTTTCGGGTTTCTCTCGCAGGTGGCGTCTTCCTCCTGCTCGGCTACAGTTCTGCGGACGAGGCTCTGCTGCGGCCGCACACGAATTTGGGAGTCCAGGATGCAGTGCGCGCCCTACAGCAGTACGTGACGACGCACATCGATAACCAGGTAGGCGGCGGGCGCATCCAACAATCTTAATTTCATAGGATTTTTCAGTTCTTTCTCTTTCTATATTCCAATTTATAACTCGCGAATGCGATTTTCTCTCCGTGTAGACTCAGTGCACTTTGACGCTCCTCAACATGACCGACGAGAACATCATTATCGCCGCAAGGCTGCCCAATGATGCGAAATTAGTGGGCTTGGATCTGCTGCGTAGAGAAAAGGTAAAATTTTATTCAAATCTGTTCATCTGCTTTTGGAGAAAATATGTTTCTAGGCTTTGAAATTTGTGAACTATTTAATAAAACCAAAAACTTAATTGTCTCAAGTTTCAATTAATAAACTAACTGATGACTGCACTCTCTGTTCTTCTTGCTTGCGCTCTCTTCCAACTGCACGCGGACAGGACGAGTGCACCAACATCCTGAAGAACATCAGTCACCACATCAACACCGAACACAACGAGCTTCAGTCCCACCGGCTGCTCAGCATTTTCAAAATGTCCGAAGTGGAGGTGGTTTGGCCGGAGAGCAGCGGCGCCCGCGGCCACCACCGACGGCCGTCCGCAGTGGCAGCCCTGCAGACGTGGCTGTGTGTCGCCCAGCTACTGACAGCTGCCGCCTGTCACTGGTTTGCTGCCAGCGTGAGTAGTCACAGCTTCTGCTTACCGCTGACATGACATTAAGCTCGTTCAGTTAAATAAAAGTGGAGGGGGAGGGGGAAGACCCGCACACACTCTATAAATACTTTTAGTTAATTTAAAATTATAATTTGGACACCGCAACCAGAGCAACACCAACAACAGCAATTAGTAAATAATTAATTCGATGGGTTCAGTTTAATAATAACGAGTTCAATTTAAAAAGCAACAACCGCAACAAATCTTTTATGGGAATAACAAACAATGGAGATCGCTTCAGCTATCATTCGCATTTTTCACACTAACAAATGCATATTGCGATATATTTATATATATATGTACTTGTACACTATATACAGAAGTAGAGGAGTTACAGGCCGATTTGAGCAAGTGGTTGTTGGTGTATCCTGTGCAGATCCTCGCATTGCATCCTCACTTTTGTGTACATAAAGCTGACATGCTGCCGCATTTTTGGCGCGCACATGCATTTCTAGCGACAGGATTAACTGCAGGAAATGCTGCAGATATTGCGTGATTCTAATGAGACGAATTGTATTGACGACTCTTGCTGTTTTCTTTGATATTTTCTTTTATAAGAACTCGCGTGGACCGAGTTTAAATCCTCTCAATGCTCTGTTATTTAAAATCCAATCGTTTGCGGGTAACTCGATGTCGTTGAACTTTAACTTATAGACTACTTGGTCCTCTACAAGGGTCTGGCTGTCCCGCAATATTTAGTGAGAATGCAAAATTTAATCCATCCTTGAAACACTAGCTCGATTAACGACTTAAGGACTCGCGGTACATTTAAAGTTGGCTATAAAACACTGAAAGGTTTCGAATACAAAAAATGTAAAATATCACATTTCATCTCTCTTCAAATATCAGCAGGATGCAGTACACTTCGTCTTATTAAATATCACCATCAGCAATTAGAAAACCTGTCTCAATCCTGATTTACATTTCTATATTCTATATAATCAGACTAAAACAACACAAAAATAATATTGAATAGTTGGAGTAGCGAACGCTGAAATGGTGTTTAAAGTGTAAATAAACCAAAGTTAAGTTGTAGAGAGGAAGAAACATGTATAGGGGACGATGGGGATATAGGGGGAGTTTCATATATATAGCGAACAATTTTCTACGGACTGCTGTCGTAATAATAAATACTGTTAAACGAAATAAACTCTTGAGAACGCAAATCGTGTAATTATAAGAAGCAAACTAATTGCTGCGTAGTTAGAGGCAACTCAAGTTGGTCCTGATGTACAGCAATGTATGTGTGTAAATGCGTAAATGTGTAGGTATTCCTTGTGCTTATAAGGCAGAAAAGTAAAGAAAAGTAGCAGAAAAGTAGTAGAAAAGTAGTAGAAAACTAACAGCTGGTTAGAAGTAAGCAAGAGTAAACTCAAAAAGGCTTTAAATAACAAAAACATTTAAAATGTAAGATAAACAAACGTCTATTTTTTTGTTCCATCTCTCCATCCTCATTTGCATTGCATGATTTCATTCATTTATTCCACTTCACTCCGCTATTATTAACTTAATAAATTCAATATGCTGTGCTTTCTGAATTAAAGTTAAATTAATCACTCGATGGTTGCTATTTGCTTTTTACGGTGGTAAATGGGGTTTCCCTCTACCACCTGCACCGCTCAATTTATGTCTCCAGTTATTGCGACCGCAGAAGCCAATTTCATTATAAAAACATCAAAAATTTATCATGTTCGCTCACGAAAAAAAGTTGTTGATCACAAGCTAAAAATTAAATATCATTAAAATCGGCAGCCGTATTTTGGCTCGCTCTTCACAGCAGCACCAGCGCAAAACAAGTACAAACTATTTTCCGGTGACATTTGGTGCAACAGCAACAGCAACAACAACAACAACAGCATGTACTTAAAGTCGTGACGATTTCATTAATTAAGTAAGTAAAATTAATTTCACGGAAAACCACTTCAGAGCGAATAAATTGCGTTGTTGCTGTTAATTTATTAAATTATTAATTATTTTAAGCGGGTTTTCATTGCTAACCGTTTCGTTCTTCTTTCTCTTTACTGGACTTCTTCACTGAGTTAGTATCTCGGCGACCATTTTTTAATAAAAGTTATGTTTTTCCGGAGAATGAAAAAGTTTCTATTGATATTCTAGGAATACCAAAATGCATACATATAAAAAAATGGTCACAATCATGAAAAAAGTCTTCCTTGTAAACACACTCACACACACGTACATATAAACGCCTAGCAACATGTGTGTTGCGTATTGAAAATGAACTGTTGTAAACTGTTAAATATCACAAACACAAATGCATACGATATACACGCATATAGAACGTGAAACACTATGCGCAAACATATAGAGTTACATAGCAAATATATTTAGCTGTTGATAATATAGAAACACGCCTATCTTAGCACCAACGCGGAGAAATAGTCTAGAAGTAGCCTCGCTGTACTCGGAAATATTTGGGTAGAGCTCTAGAAAGTTTCGCAGTTTCGCTAGCCATGTAGAGGCAATACTAACCACAGTCTGCTTGCAAAATTCATTGTTTGTACGGAGTTGGCTGAATAAAGAGTTACATTTAGGATTGAAATTAATAGCACGACAAACGCTCACATGCAGATTCTATCTAAGCAGCTTCGAAAATTGCACCCTGAACGCCAGTGTAAAAATGTAGTATAGTCAGTCCACCCACCAGAAGGACGAGTCCCGGTAATAATAGCAATACGCACTGTAAAAACTCTTTACATTACTTTAAGGTTTTCGTAAGAGAAAGTCCAGCAATGAAACTGTTTAAACGGGATATCAAAGCAAGCATATATATAGTATATTGTACAATATATCACAATAAAATATATGGCCTAGAATTATACAGCTAAGGGAGAACTAGTGAACTATAATGAATGCTCAGCTTTAAAGCGTTTTTGTTTTAGAATACGTTGATTTATTTGAAAATGACAAGAATGAAGAACTTCATAGAAGCGAAAAGAATGATATATCGGCTATCCCTGACCACGCTATCCCTGCTTCGAAGTATAGTATAGCATGTTATAGAAAACAATTATAGAAAGTCGGAGAAAATTAAGCCCGATATGTATTTGAAAAGAACTGGGAAAATTCTGGTGAACTCGAGAGGTTACGTAAACAAGTGTGTCTTATTTTTCAGGAATAGTTTGGAAATTTACAGAAGTACTGCTCAAAATTTAATGACACTTTCGAAAACACTCGACTTTCTAGAAGGTGTGAGAGGTCCCATTTCTCCCTCTAAAATTCAAGTAATTCCTTTAATATCTTCAAGAAAATACTAGATAAGTCACTGTTTGAAAAATTTAGCAAATTTAAGTTATCAATTTCATAATTTTACAAGTTATTTATATTCGACGTATATTATTTTTAGTCGACGTATTATATAAGTCCATTATATTGCTCTTACCGAGTTCTATATGTGACGTGTATATATTCGCACCGCCTTTTCCTTCACCGCAATTTTTTCAGATTTTACTATAACAATTCGTGTTCAAAGTTATATTTCAAAGTTTTAGTAGTTTATAATTTGCCTTAGAAACTGTGCGACAAAGCGATGCTACCTAGTAATATATTGAAATTGAAACCGCTATTGAAATTCAACAAAGAATTGCGGAAAAGAATAAAATTAAATTGCTATAGGAAAATTGAGATTACAGCCTAAATAACTCCTGTAGAATAAAATCAACACGAGTTAAGAACATAGAAAAATTATTTCCAGTAATTACTTTAAAGTGGAGCTGTAAAAATTTCGTTTTTCTATTTATTACTCTATATTTCAACTCTAATAAATGTCTTTTATTTATACTCCTTACGATATATCAAAGATATTTAACAAGACAAAACAAAACCACTAGCAGGTGTAAAATTATTATGATTCGACTAGAAATGTGTAACGCTTAAGTTGGCTTCTATTGATTTAAGGATTGATGCGCAGAAAGATGTAAAGAAATGAATGGAAAATAAAAAGCTGCTGATTGTCAATTGAAAAATATGAAGTTTTATTTTGCTGAGGGAACGAATGTGGATGGCATTGGTATTGGAATTCATAATACTCGTGAAAGGATTAATAAAGTCATCGGGTTTATCGAGTGATTGGACATTTTCGATGAAACGCTTAATTAATTGTTAATCGCCAAAAAATTGAGTGGTCGATTATTAGTACAATTTTAGGATTAGTCGACCAATCTACGAGTCGATTAATTATTTTATTGTAGTACTCAATTAGTAAGCAGTTACCAGCCACTTAGTAACCAGTCATTACCCAGTTGTTAACCAGTTAGTAACCAGTTAGTAACCAGTTAGTAACCAGTTAGTAACTTATATGAGAGAAGTGAAGACCCTTTTAAAATGTAAAAATTTATTGTTGCTGCCAACAATATGTAATTTAAAATCAAAAATCAATAAGCTGCCACGAGAAACTTTGATTAACCGTAAAGTGGAGCAGCAGGTATCGAGCACCAAATAAAAGCCGACAACTCCGCACGCCAGCGTTTCGTGTTCCTTCTTCCGTATCGTTGGCCGTTTTTGCAGCGGCCACAAATGTAAATTAAGAATTTCAATTAAAATTTGGTTGGCACAAAAGTGTCAACGCAATCCTGTACAGTGTTGACCGAAGGAAGGAAGGAAGGAAGGAAGAAACGAATCCCGCGCATTCCACAGCAAAGCGAAACAATACGCCTGGGAAACTGAAACTCCAGCCTGCAATTGAATCCTTAACATCAACAGCAACAACGACAACAACACTAGCAACGAAAATAAAGTTAAACAGCAGCAGCAGCACCACTAAATGAAACGCATCGGCAACACTGGCGCACAAAAAGCGCTCGCATCTGTTTTGCTTTATTAACAACTGCAGATTCTTAGCGTGGAAACGAGCACGAAGGGAACGCGCGCATTCAGGCAACCATGAAGACAAAAACAGCAACAATAGCAGCAACAGCAATAATGCCAAGTAATTCGAGTCGTTTATTTCCGACAGGGTGGGCGGGCGGCGGTTGTTGAAAACATAAAATGATTTCATCCTGCAGAAGCATCAGCAGAGTAGTGAAAAAACCCACCAAAAACAATGAAGAAAAAGCCGTCGATGCTGTGCAAGTTTATTGTGTGTTGTAAGGCGCAGCGAAGGAAGACAAGACAAGACAAAAACGTAATTGTTTGCAAAGCATTCTGACAGCAGTGCTGACAGTAGCGACAACAGCAACAGTATCATCGGCAAGAAATCGTAAAACAAACGTCTGCTTGTCTTGTTTTTACGTCTGCTGTAGTTATGTTGTCTTTGAATTATTATTTGCGATTTTTCTTATGTTGCACTTTGATTACATTTATTATTAAGTCTGTAAATAATTTTGATGATCTCCGTTTTTATTTCAGTTCCTTTCATGTCACATATCACGAGAGAGAGAGAGAGAGAGAGAGAGAGATACTTAAACAACCTTAAATAACGGGAGGAGAGATAATAACGAACGTTCTGCTCGCCTCAAATATACGAGGGCAGTCTGCAGAGTTCTCGGCCTAACAATGAAAAACATTTTCCTTCATTGTTAGGCCGAGAACTTCTCAGACTGCCCTCGTATATTAATCGAGTGCATACTGTATCACGGCAAGTTGCGTATCTCGGGTTCTCACTGTAGCCTGCTATAAATAGCACAATAAATCCGAAATGCATTTTGTGCTACAATCAACGGACTTCGTCTATAATTCCAAACTAGTTTATTAATTAAGTTTAATTAAAGCGCAGGCTTAACCTGCCACTGACTTTTTTTCGACCACTACTGACTTTGAATTTGCAAGGCTCCAGTTGCAGTCGTCGGTTCTGTCCTCAGAACCGGCTCCAGTTGCAGTCGTCGGCAGTCCTCACTTTCGCGGTGGGGGGACTTTCCGGCAGACATCTGTAAGGCGAGTAGAACTCCGCCGCCACGTAGTAGACTCACCTGTTGTGCCGCCGCGTGACGCCGTCTGCCTCTGGATATTCCATTGCCATTACCAGTACCGTGTACAGTAATTTGTACGCATATTTTTAGTAGACGCTTGAGTTTGAGCTTTAGTTCTAACTATTTCGAACAATGCTATTTGAAACCTAATTACTTAGGTAACTAACTTTTCCCATTATTCATTCATTATAACGATAGTCATCATTAATAATTCAACTGCCGCTGTCAACGCAGCTGTTAATGATACGCTAAGAGTTATTCTTCGCTTCGAAAATTAGGGTGAACTTCGACCTTATTTCTCAAGAGAAAAGAGGTCAAAAACGAAAACTTCAACCCACTTTCCTTCACCCTCCGCTCTTCGAAACTCCGCTCTTCCCACACTTCACTGAAATGTAACGTAAGCCCAACACGTTCCCCGTTATGAATACGTAATAAACCCAAAATAACGTTAAGAGTGAAACTATTGTTGGCTGGTGTACGAAAGAAGGCCAATAGTTGAGTGCCATGAGGAAGTGACCCTCGACACGAACACACGGACACACACACACTTACATACGCACGCATGCAGCACTCAACCCTTGGCTCACGACACTCATCAAGTGGGGTTCAAAGTGGCAACCAATGAAGTGGAAGAAATTCGAAGAACAAAAGCAGCTTGAGACCAGAAGCTTGTGGGCGCGGGAAACGAGGAAGGAGGCGAGGCCGTGGCGAGGCCGGCAACGGCAGCGAACAAGCCAATCGTGCAGAGAAGAGCCAACAGTGGGTAGTGGACTCCTTGAGGCTCGAACAAAAGCTGCTGCCAAGTAGCAGGCTGTCGATAGAGAGAGGAGCCGTCGCTGAGCAAACAGCTCTCCAAAGAAGAGCGTATTAAAAACGAAAAAAAAACTGGAAACCTTCTTTTCTCTGATGGTCTTTTGTTGCCCACTTGCTGCACGTTTGCCGCTGTCGTTCATCTTAATGTTGCGCTGGAGCCGAAACACTTCCACTTAATTAGGTAATAAATGATTGAGGAAATTATGTCTAGACGTGATGACAAAATCGCAGCAGGCCGTCTCGGTATCAGGCAGTCAGCCAGCCCGTCCTCCGCTCCTCTTTCACTCAGCGAACCACTCGAGCGTTCATTTGGCGCACGTGAGCGCTGGAATCTGTTTTCCTTGTTGGCTTGAAGGCAGCCTACTTTTTCTCTTCTGCTCTCTTCTTCATGTTACAGGTTTTTGCTGGTCTTTTTGCACTTTTTCTACCTTTTTTTTATGTAGTGCAAAACGTGTGCAGAATTCAGTAGCTTTCAAATCAAATAATTTTATTGGCAACGCGATGGTGCATAACGTGTTGGCAACGCAACAACCATTTGTATAGCAGACTTTTTTCTCGCAAATGGATTGGTTTTCATTGCTGTGTAAAAGAAAACTAAATAAAATTAAGTGAAAGCTAATCGTGAGGCCTCCAGTGCGTATGAGTAACTTTTTGCGGTTTTGTCAACACCTTAAATTTTGTCGCCACCCAGAAAATAAAACTTCCTAACACTAAAAAAGTCACTCTAAAGTTTTATATAGAAAATTACTACATACTCTTCGTGTTCAACGGCTGTTCCAGTCTTGACATTTGAGTCAAACCAAATCGGTCCGCAAACAGCGCCAATAATTGTTGTTTGCTCGTAATGTGCCGCGTGCCATGTGGCAACACCTCGCATCTTCGACAGAAGCTGCATATTCCAGTGTGAATTCGCTAATCTTGCTCCCGCGGTCCCCTTCTGTACACCAACAGCATCAACTGCCACTTACGACGTGGTGACTCCTTGGCATTCTACCATTTTTTAAGCATGCGAGTGCAACAAAAAGTTCGTTCCTATTCATTGCAATCGTTTGCCAGCGAAAACGGCACCGACAACATCACGACTCTGGAACTTTACATGCCAGCAGAGTCGAGCGTTGGCGGCAAATCGCGCCAATCGCACCGACAAACCGACCTGAATTGGGCTGCGGAGCCCTAAAAATGTACTCACTCTTTATTAGAAAATTGTTTCCGCTTCAGTGGCAACCGAAGATGCCGGAGGCCAAAATACTGAGGTCGCTTTTTCTGCCAGAGGGATGGGACGCCGCCTCCCAGTGGATTTGTATGGCGGACTGGTATAAAAATTCTTCATTTTCCAGCCATTTGAAGAGGGAATGCCTTGCATTTTTCCATCGAATCTTACAAGGATCAGCAGTGCTGAGCTTCTTTGTGCCAACGTCAATAAGAATGCATATTGGGAATTCCTGCAGCTCATTCTTAATGCAAATACACTGAGTTGTGTGTTTGTGTGTGTGCATCCGTGTCTGTGTGTGCATACAATAAATTTACACTGCAAACGCAAGATTTTATTTCAATTTCTACCATTTCATCTTAAAAAAATCAGGAAAAGCCAGAGAAGCAGAAGCGTGTGAGGAGGAAAAGTGTATAAAAGCACTTTAATGCTTCTGTGATTTCAACTCCTTCGAGAGGCCATTCGTATGCAGTTTTTTCTGGCGTGCTATTATTTTGGAATCTTTGTAGTTGGCGAACCGGCCTAAACACGGGCGTACGAAGGGGGAAAAGGGGGTTTAAGCTCTCCCTTTCTATTTTAAAGGTTGAAAGTTCATAAAAATTGGAAAGTGCTTTATTTTCGTACTAAATCTATCTAAAAATATAGATTTTAGAATGTATTTCAATGCCACTTTTCGCCTTAAATGCGTCCTTCTTTGTTGTGGAGCTTATCAAACCAATCACAGATACTTGGAGAGCCTTTATTGCTCGTTCTTTTCACTTCTAATAGGGTAATATTTTCCCTTCGTCTCCCTGAAAATAATCCTACCAACACCTCTGCCGTTAATCATCTCCCCCGTCTTTCTACTCTCTTGAAGACGGCTTCACGGAATACCTCACTTCGCATTTACATTTTCCTCTTCTTCCTCTCCTTCTTCTTCTGCGCTTCCCCCCATCATTCCAATAGAAAATCCATTCGGCAGGCTGTCAGGGTTGCCAATGCAGTGCCGTTTCTCCCTCGCCTGTGCCGCGTTGCACCGCTCATCGCGCGTTGGTTTCCTTTTAAATGCATAGCATGTCTTGTAGGAATTCCAATTCTTTATTTTCCACATGCATTCGGAAACCTATGAGAATTTTCATATCGTCAGCTGGAAGAAGATGCGTCTACATCAGGGGGGTTTTAGCGGAATGGTAAAACTTGCACTCAATTCGAATTTAATTTATCGAGTCATAGATTCGATTCGCATTCATATATTCAACTTGAATCACGCCGATGTTAACTCAACTTCAGACTGCAAATTAGCAAATTGCGATTTGAAGTCAGTGGAAGGTCAAATCAATTTAGATTAATGCAGTCGTTGAAGTCGCTGAAGTCGGTTGAATTCTCGGTTGAAGCCTGCGGTTTCGTTTGAAGGCCTTGATGTCGTTTGAAGTCTTTCGTGTCGTCCAAAGTCGTCAATTTAGTTTGAATTTGTCGATTTCGTTTGAAATTGTTCTCACATATTTTTCTTTCTTGAAGTTGGTTAAAGTCGTCCGTCGTCTTACAAATCGGTTGAAGTCGCTAAGGTGAGCTAAAAATGCGTTTTAGTTTTTTAATCCAAAATAACGATTTTGTCGAAAAGTCTCGACTTTTTATTGTTTCGTTCTAACGCTGGTAGAAAGATTTCCTGGCTATCGACACCAACAAAGTAATACCAAATTTGGAATCTATTGCTCAATGTAACGTCTATTTTACTTACCGGAACAGACTCATTCATTCACTTTCATTGCTAAACAATATCTGTCGTTCCTACAACCGCTTTCGAATTATTCATTTTATCAGTTGTCGGATGATGTGGTCACAGCAGCCCCATCCAGCCATCTCCTCCCTCCATTAACTACCAATCGCGCTGCAGTGAAGCCTTCACAGCCATCGGTATACCTCAGACGTCTTTGGGAAATGGGAAAGTGGAGCTCTTCATCCGTAATATGTTCCTCAATCCGATGTTCAAATGCTCGTCATTTCTGGAATCGTATATGTAGAAATTCATGGCTGTTCGCACTTCTACGGTTTTGTCTTCTTTTTATTTGGTTGCCCTTTTCTGCTCTTCATTTCTGTTCTCTTTTTTGTCTTTTATTTCGATTTTGTTATTTCAATGGTAGATATTCAAGCATCATCCGAAGAATGTCGCTTAAATTTTACATGAGCGACAGAAATGCGGAAAACATGTGTAGAATGAGCGACAAGAAAGAGAAATTGATTGGGTTTTTGGAGCAGGACGGTATGGAAATGAAGATAGCTTACGTAGGTATGCGAAAAGCAATGTTATGTAGGAATTCTGTGGAAAAATTCATGAAAAACTAATGGAAAATTTCACTCAAGCAAGAGTCGGGAAGGAATCACTCTACAGGAATCAGTGAAGTTTGAAAATTCTTATTAGAGGATTTCAGTAAGAATTAATGTTTACAAGACTCACAAGAACACAAAATTGCGAAATTGAAGTGAGATTTAATTTTATATTGTTTATCATAATCGCAGATACGCCCCCGGTCCAGGGGAAACTCTTGAGGGCGTTGAAATATCCGAAAAGGTGATTTTTAGGTGTCGTCACTCTATTAAGTTAGAAAAAGCCTTAAACAACTTAGCGCAAAATCCCCTCCTGTAACATTTCCTCATTACGCCACTTAACGGAAGCACCCTGTGACCTTCGCATTCAACTCTCCCTCGTGCCCCCTCCCCCATCAAACAACAACACCAAACAAATAAAGTGATTTATAAATTGGCTTGACGTAAATAAAATTTGAAAACATTCTGACTGAAATATAAGAGGAAAAAATGTTGAATAACTGAATACAACCGAATTCATAAACAGAAGCTTGTTGGAAAGATGGCAAGGTGAGCGTTGTAGTGGGAGAGGGAGTGGAGAGTGGGTAGGGGCAGTTCGGCAAGCCATTTCAAAAGATGGCCGCAAAGAAGGAAGGAATGCGTGGAAAAACACTCAGCATGAGAAGACCTTGTAAACGAGAGCAATATGTGGGATATTCTTTGCCAGCCACACAACGAGGGCGGTTGTGTCGCCCCCCGTCCGTCCGTCCATTGAACCCAACCAACCATATGGTCTCAAAAAAACATATGCATGCAAAATTTAGGACAAGTGGGCTCTCGGGGTGGAATCTGAAGCACGAGGGAAGCACTTTCGGCACCACCTGCCCTGCCCGCCTGCATATAATTTACTCAGCTTGCGCTGCAGCACCGTGTCCTCGTCCAGCTGCCCCTACGACGCAACGATAGCCAGCTGCACAATACAACCAGCTGGCATGCGCCCGTTACGTGGGTTGCGAAAAATCGTGCACTCAGAGGAAAACTACTTCAAAGATAAGGTTTAGTGCATTCTTGAAAAGTAGTTGACTCTGACATTTCTGCCAAATTTCTCTCGGAATGAGGATATAAATGCACTCTAATTTAATACTCGTCAACTTGTTCGAACAGCTGGTAGCTCGTTTTCCCAAAAAGATGACTTTCGACCGATTATATGGACCAACAGTCAATGATGACATTGATTTTCGTGGGTTTGAGGGGAAACCTTTAGGCTGCGGGTTTCGTTCAACACTCCTTCCCTAGCGAAATCATAGAAATTCGGCCGGAAACCTTAAAGCGATCGAAGAACCGTGTAAAATAAATTTATAAACACCATTTTTAGAAATAATCACACAGAAATTTTTAAAGGGAACAATAAAGCAATTGGTATTACATTTTTCACAGTGTAATGACGTCGTCGGTTAAGCGCAACCAAGAAGAGTGATACAAAATCAGATTTCATTTGGCCCGAAGCTGCGGAGCCGGCTAACACACATTGGCCAGGATGAGTCTGTACTGAATCTGATTCTGTTTCTCAGTTGCGACACACATACACTTGCACACAACATCC
The DNA here is from genome assembly GCA_922984085.1 of Sicus ferrugineus. NCBI lineage: Eukaryota > Metazoa > Arthropoda > Insecta > Diptera > Conopidae > Sicus > Sicus ferrugineus. The sequence goes on from OV277352.1 coordinate 29,420,022, forward strand.
CTGCATATGGTGTAGACTTTCTTGATGGGCTCGTTACGTTACGTTACGTCACGTGTTACGTGTTACGTGGTGTCCTCCGTGTGCCGCTCCTCGCGAAGGTGTGTTCGAATGCTGTATGAATGCTGATGGAGTGGAAGGCGTGCGTGTGCATGAGGGGGGTTTTGTGTCACGAGGTCAGTGATGTCCGCTCTGGAGTTCACGTTTGTTTGTTTATTTGTTCGCCGACTCCCGTCCCACTGCGGTGTGGCTTGCGTTGCACAGCCGGGTTTGTAAGCTGCCTTCAGTTTTTCAGGTCCTTGCAGCAAGCAGTTATGAATGCTGATTGCAAAGAGACTCTGTTCAGACTGCAGTGCCACAGCAGACGAAGTGGCTGAAGGATCCTCCTGAATCCATTGCAAAGCCAACACTTTTCGAGCGCCACCCTCTCAAGGTCGCGCTTGGATTTCATTATAACGAGAACCTTCAAGTTCCCCCTCGCCCTCTCTTGCCTACAACATTCTTAAGCTTAACCTCAACTGCTTTTCAATTCTGCATAAAAACATCTGCGCCATACGAACTGAACTGCTTCACTGCCAACTGATGTCGCTTCTCCCTTCACCGCGACAATTGGCGCCACCAGCAACCGACGATTCTACGTGTTGTCAGGTGGCTCACCGCTGGTAAACAACTTTTGACATTTGCGCGAGCAGCTGCTTTTATTGCTTTTCTTAGCCGCCAACGCAGAAAGGATTCGGTGAAGCAGCGTCTCGATGGAGCTGCCAGGCTAAGGGCGGGAGCACATGGGTGCTTCGATCGGGGTCACCGCAACACTTCGCTCCTTCACTTTGCCTTCGACAGCCCTAAAATGCCGAAACGACTTTGAAAAGTTCGTGCAAAGTCTTTATTGACGTTAGAGTAGCTGGCTACACGAAGGAATCACAAGATGACGAGCACACAGGATGGTTACGCATACGTTAACACACACACACGCACACCCACACACACACACTCATAGACATCATAAGCCAGGTGATGTATGGCGTCTTTGTGAGCTGATTGATGAGTTCAGAAACTCAACTCAGAGCGGATTTATGAGCGCCTGGTGGCACGCAACACGCAACACACGTTCTGTCCTACGAGTTCAATTACGTAACGTGCGCTGCAGGAGTGAAGACATGACATGAAGTCATGAAGAAATCCTGACAGAAGCTGAAGTATGTCGTAGTTTGGCCAGCCTGTCTTTAACTATCTTAGCGTGAAGTCTCAGTTTATTTATCCTGTTTCAGGAGGCAAGCTTCCAAAGGCGCACGCAATCCCTTTCGTGTCTCTGCATAGACTTCTGTTTCATTAAACATTCTCTAAATAGCCAATTATTTCTTAACACTCACTTTCCGCTGGAGTGTAAACAACTCCACTTGTGCGTTTTCATCCCCAAAAAGGTCCGTACGAGTGCCGTCCCACTAGAAAATTCGTGATTTCAGAACCTGAATACTGAACGAGACCCAAAAAATACGCTGTGTTTCTCGAAGTCTGAAACTGATACTCAATATCAGCTAAAAATAACGTTTACCATTAACTTGGTGGGGGCGGAAGAAGGGGTGAATTGCTGTATTGATATCAGCTAAGAGGATTACACAACAACAACGACAACCACTCCCATCTGCGCGAGAGAGAAATATTTGCTTATAAAAATAACATGTCGAGTGAAAATTTGCTGTTGCTTGATTTGTTGTCTTTCTACCCGAAAAATGGAAGGAAATAAAAGGTAAAAAAATATTCTGCATCAAAAAGATGTCAAGAGATTCGTTGAACTGCGGATGAAGCAATTTTTCTCCCTCTCTCTCTCTGTCTCTCTCCTTCTTTACAGCGGGGAGCAAAATCGTTGCGAGAAGGAAGTCATAAAAATAGATAAATACGTACATATAAACATAAATATCTACATACGTATATATTGTGTGTATGTGTGCACTGAGTTCCCATATCACAAAAATTGTATAAAATTTTCATTTATTTTAAACTTTTATCTTAACTATTATTGTAGCAACACTTTCGAATCGAATTCCTAAATTATAAGATTTGTCATTAAAGCACTTTAAAAAGTGTTTGCTCTTTCAACTTTCGCTCCTCTATCAACGAGACAAACACTTCTTCCCCCTTACCGGAGCCACCCTGCATCCACCCCCACCGCTCACCCATGCACTGCTTTCACGGCTTAATTCGTTTAAACTTGACAAGTTGACAAATCGAGTATCGACAGTCGTTGACAATGCAGGAAATACGAACACCGCGCACGAAGAGTAGGGCGACATCTGATACCAGGCCTTTGGCAACCCCTCACCCCACCCCTCCTCAATCTTACAGGATCAGTACGACTGACGTACTCATCACCAGGAGCCGAACTTAAAGTCGACTGACTGACTGACTGGCTGACTGACTTCAGTGTCATTCGCACACATGGCAACAGAATCAAGTCTACTTCACTCTTTGCAGGATTCAATGAATTGGAAAATGTTTCCTATCTAATTTGGAAGGCAGGTGAGCACCAAAGAAGCAAAAATCACAATTGAAATAAAAAGAAAATGAAAAATTAGGGAAGAATTGACGATGACAAATGGAAAAGTTAAGGTTGACTTTCCGTTTTTATTTAAGAAGTGGAATAGCATGTATGATTGCGTGTTTGATTGTTTGATTCCACAGCTACCCCTCCCACACCCATAATCTTCTCACTACTTACTGGGGATGGCATACAATCTCTCCTCGTTTCTTGCTCGAGCGATGGCAAAGGGTGCAGGCGTAGGGGCAGCGGCCCCCAGAAATTGGAAGTGACTTTCTCTAATCTGGAGAATCAATGAAACTTTGCGAATATTGTGTATTCTATATTGTGAATGTAATAGGAAGTCATAGTCTGCCTAGCTTGACTATGAGACACTTGAAACATTCACCTGATTCCCCTCTAATATTCTACACTACACTGCATAAAAGTGGGCGTGTCTGTATTCCAGTTGCCAATGTTCTACGGTCGGACTCTCGCCCGGAATTTTCAATATCTGCCTTTCTTTTTCACACTTTTTTATAATATTTCTATTATTCTTTTGTTGTTTTGCCAGTTTAGCGAGTTTGCATTTATTTTGTTCTTATTATTGCTACGAGTTTTTCTCCATTTTATTTATTGTTGTCGCTGTTACTTTAACATTTGCATATATATTCTTACCGCAGGTAAAGCGACTGGAGTTCCCATTAATATTTAGCAGAATGTTTTTCTTTATCATACAAAGAGCTCTCATAACTTTCCGGCGCGTTGTAAAGAATCAACATTAGACAATTTAATGATGATGAAGGCGTTATTTTCAATGTGTTGCTTTATTATGGCGTCATTTAAGGACTCATTTGAGATAAGAAAACGTTAATATCGCTTTCGGTTTTTATACGGGCGAGGAGGTGAGATCCCGCCACTTGGTGGACTGAATGTGAGATATAAAGATAGAGATGATGGATACATTTACTCGTATATTTAGATAACTTTTCGTGTCCTTACAACACCACTAAGCCAAGAAAGCACAAAAATAAGTAAAGCAACCACATTTGACAAAATATTCGTTGTCAAAAACACAAGTCTGTAATAAGAGGAAAAATGAGAGAAAAGAAGAAAAAGCAAATAACTTGGTTTTTTAGTAATACGATATCTCAGACGATTTTCAACCGCAAACAATTCCGCTGCGCTGCATCTGCATCTGTACTGCACTGCCGCCGCCCGTCCCTCTCAATTCAATTTTTGACTAAAAACACATATTTTCAACTTCAGTAACAGCACTAGCAACAACAGCAACAACAACAAGGGAACCACTAACAACAATAGCAAAAATCACAAACTAACCGAAGTCAAAGCAATTGTAATAAATGACAGCAAACTTTTTGCAAAAAATCCGATGGGATCGTAAGCGAGAGGGTGCGGCTTCCCCCTCCCCCCACCCTCATCACACGAATTTGTTCCTTGCATGCCGTGCCACGCTGAGGCATCAAATATCATCAAGACGAATCGCTGGATTCTTGGCGAGCCAAAGCCTGCGTGGGATGAGGCGCGGGACGACGCCCAAAATATACGGATCCGAAGAATCAGCGGATTTCAGCAGATTGGCCCTCCGGCCGCGGGTGGAGAATGAATGAATTTCGCTAGCATTTTAGCATCATTAGCATTGATTTATGATTGAATCCAACCTCAATTTTCAGTTAAATCGTTTTCTTTCTCCGCCACTCATACCACGCATATCCTGCCTTCCTTTCCTTTATTCCTTCTCTGAGCAGACATTGCATTACTTTGGAAATACGATGTGAAGAGATGTGGAAGGAAGCGGTTTTTAAAACTAGTGTTGCAAAGTAGCGGATCGGATATTATACTGAGTAACTACCGGGACTTCAAAGAATGGCATGCACTAACAAGCTGAGAAAATGATGAGATAGTACTGTGGACTATCTAATATCTATACAATGTATAGGTGATATGATAGTACTGTGGACTATCTCTACATTACTATACTATCGGACGGACTACCTCTACTATCTGACCAACTGTATTGGGAACAAATGAAATAGAATGGCGCAGGAAAGATAGAAATGTATACGGGTACGGATTTGGCAGGATTTGCTGTGTAAGTAGTGGGTTAAGAGAAGACCTGGGCAACAAAATAGAATCCAAGATATCACATAGAACAACCAAGGAACTAAGGTGGGATATGCCGAAATGAGATACTTTTTCGCGCATTATGAGAGACATAGGAAAGCGCAGAGTAGAATAAGACACAAGGCAATAACTTTCAAAAGGTAGAATAAGTCCAGACGATAAAATAAAAATAGTGAGGCGAAGATAGATAGATAAAATAACGAATTGCAAGTATCTGGGGAAATACTCTTACAATTGAACTGGACCTTCAAATATGTTTGGTTATTCGGTTCTGATGCCATTGAACACCTGTTTTCTTAGTTAACCAGCTAGATGGAGCTTCCATTTACATTTCTAGGTCTGATTAACTGCCCTGGTTCATCAGAGAGAATGGTTTTGGCATTGAATACGCAGCTATTTGGCAGACTGAAGAGAAAAAGGCTCTCTGGAGTTGGTTACTAAGGCAAACCCGAATCAATTTACAACGATTTCCACAATCAGACGCACTGATGTGTATAATGATGCCTTTTTCTGGATATAAAACGGGGAAATAAATAATAAAAGGCAGGCAAATGCACAAGTGAGAGAGCAAAAACTAGGCCTCTGTGTGTAATATACAAATATATATAGAACTCAAATAAATACTTACTTTATATAGAAATTCACATCTTTTGAAGTATTTTAGTACGTTGTGTGGGGGAGGAAGGCGTGGCTACATGGACATTCGTATTAATATCACTCATGATAAATGAATTGGCCTTAAAATGTTGCCTATTTTAGCTTCCAATAATTTTTTGAGGAGTTTTCGGAAAAACTCCTACAAAGGACTCGGTCGAGGGTCTTTCAACCTTAGCAGAAATTAACTATTATTAATCTTTCAAGAAGACTTCTTTGACCAGACAAGGGATTGTCAACTCAAACTCACCTCTTCACACCCACATTTCTACTCCCTGCCGAAAATTTAGCTTTCATGCTATGAAATCATTTCCGTCATCCTTTATTAAACACTCGCGAAAAGGCTTACAAAGGTTAAAGTACTCAATCTCTTCACGAACACATGGAATCTCGAAGCATTCATGACATTTGCAATCCCAAGCATACTCGTAGTAGAAACAACAACAACACATTAAATCCTTACCAATAAATAAATCATGAGCAACAAAAGGACAACAACAACAGCAACAACCACCACTATAACTGCACTCTACAGATTTCATAATAATATTTTTTGATCGCTGGCTCACTGAATATGCGCTCCGTTTTAATATACGAACGTCGTGTATCTTGAAGGAACTCGATTATTTTGTTGTTTCCTGCTGTGGAGTGTCGCTGGCAGGGTTTCCAATTCGTGTGGAGTGTGTGTGTGTGTGTGTTTGTGTTTCCGTGTGTGTGTGTCGCTTTCATTCGTAAGAATCTTTTGAAAGTCGATTTTTCTTTTTTGTTTGTTGTAAAAAATTGTGCGTCTCAAGTGAAAGCCAGCCATCGATTGAAAGGCGATGCATGAGTGAATCACAGATTTATTAATTTTATAAATTTTAGCATAAATAATAAATATGCAGCGTACATGATGAAAATAACAACTAAAAGTGCCACCCATTACTAGACATTATCATTCCAAAGTGGTGCATAACACGTTATCTCTTCCGAAGATTCCTAAAAGTGCGAAATTCTTAAATGAGAATTTATGAAAATATCACTCCAAGTGGTAACAAGTAGTGTTAACTGCTACCTCAGGCTCGAATTCTAACTGAAAGTCTTACATTTCTCGTTACAGTAGATATGCAGTCCTAAGTTTCCTCCTTTAATTCTGTTCATTATTCTTATTTATTCCTTCTTAAAAAAGGGTAAAATCATCATCAGCTTGGTTTTAATTTAATTCTGCCCTGCAGTCATTTTGCTCAGCTCAGCTCTGGAGTTGATTGTATCAGAGGATTTGTTCAGCAAATTACGGGTTTTTTACAGTTTGTTCACTTTTGTTTCGAAATGGTGGAGCTGAAAGAGTTTGTTTTTCCTTAAACGCTTTATTGTTTAAATACAAGGCGAGACAACAAAGAAAAACGCTTACAGCGCAATGTATAGAAATTGTAGAGGTATTTTTTATGTTCGTTAGAACGAAAACAAGTATGATGTGGTGAAAAAAGGAACACAACACGCAACCTCCCCGCTACCCCACGACCATAACTGCAACCTTTTGAATGTTATTACCAACTTATATGGGAATATATGAGTTATTTTCTCACATTATCTCATTTTATCATTCTATATTCTCAAGAAACACATAAATTCCACTCGATCGCCATTGCTGCTGTTGAAGAGTTAAAGCAAAAATTCGCATCAAATCGTTTTAATCGCTTAATCATCGTATTTAATTAAATTCCACCTCTTGATGAGAAGCAATTTTTAGATAATCTTTTTCATTATTTTGCACCTAAATCTGTCTCATTCACTTTATTCGCTTGTAGCACCGCAAAAATCTCGTCAACCAATTAGTGAAGCATAATTAAGTTGAATGCCACAAACGCTAATGGGGCAAAATAGGCCGACATTCAGTCCTTCACGCCACCCCTCCTCCCACCACGCCTCCTCAACAGAACATCCACTTCCTCTTCATCTTCGTCTTCTCATTCCTGTAAGCAATGAAGACATAACGGCAATCGTCGACTTAGGGCAGCGGGAACAAGTGACTGGTGAGGCATCTTCGAGGCGTAGCGAGAACTGCTGAAAGCGCTAGTGTTGAAAATTGTTTGCATGACTTTGGCAGTTTGTTGTTGTCGTTTTTGTTGTTGTTGTTGTACTGTCAATTCTTTCGATGTTGTTGCCGCTGCTGGTTGCTGGCGATGATGGTGGTGGTTATGTTGTTGTGGCTTCCCAGCGAACAAAAGTGTGGCTTCCCAACTGTTTGCAAGTTATTTAGAGCGCGCACAGTGAACGCTTACGCTTATTTCGCGTTTTACAAATGGGCGTGGTCCGCCCACCATCATACTAGACACGTAATAGCAGCGCTTACTTCCCCACTCTACGACAAAGTAATTTCTTTGTATATAAAACAATTTTTTCTAATTTAATTCATGACTTCTTCTTCAATTCAAGAGTCGGAAGTCATGTGAATAAAAACTTTAGATTTATTTACTGTTGCAGTATAAGATTCTCGCAATTGTTGTCAGTGCACAAGAAGAGGAACAGCAACAGCAACAGGGACAGCGACAGCGACAGCGACTCACGACCATTTGTGCATAAATTGCTGCCAATAAAAAGTGTTCGCGGCACAAAGAAATAAATTGACTTTTTGTCGCTGTGGCAACGCTGTCTGGTGCTCGTTTCGGTATCGGCACACACAGCGGAAGGCAAAGGAAGCGAAACTCTCGAAGTGGAAACTGCAAAAACTACTAAATAACGCCGACATAATTTAAAAGAGCGATAAATTGCACAAACAGCATTCGGCAAACAAGCAAACAATCGTGTGTCTGACACGGAAGCGTGCAGCGGCGAATCTCTTCATAAGAGGCGAGGAAATCTTTTGTTATTCTGAAATTAATTGACTTTAGCGAAACACAAACGTTAATTTTGAGATGGAAAATGAATTTTTGGAAAATGTTGAGGGTTTTCCGTGTAGGTAACTTAATAATCTACAAAACGCGATAAAAGATATCAAATTGCCTTCACATTAACCGAATAATTGATAGATTTGAAAGTTCCTTGCCCATCCTGACTCCGAGGATGGGGAATTTTAGCCTCTACGGCCCATCAGCGAACGTACCGCTGCCCTGAACCCGCGCACACACGTTCTTCTATTGTACTTTTTATGATTAACATGCTGCTCGAACATCTGTGTCACCCACTGTGATCTTCCACCACGATGCGACTTAACAGCGGGGGCATCCTGTATCATCGGAGCTCCTGTCGCAGCTGCTCTTTCCGGGCTCCTGCTTCCATTTGTTCCCGCCGAATTTCAAGCGCACTCGGTGGAATGAAAGAAAAACTAATTAAATCCTTTGACGAGTCCAAAAACGAGTTCAAAACTGCACAGAAAAGGAATCGAAATGATAAAAGCTTCTGAACAACAGAGCGCTCGTGATCAAAACAAGGAAAGGTTTGTTCGGGTCGCTGGAGCATCTCATGTTGGTAGATAACCACCATATCGCACAGTTTCACTGTTTAATGCAAGGATTGCGCGTGCGATCCCTACCAGCGATGCCAGGATTCTCAACCCAAATGGAAAGAATATTAGAAACGTATAAAATTAATTAGAATACCGCTGCGAGAAGAACTGCAGGAACCACTTCGGAATTTCATTAGTCGAATGCAACACATGCTCTTCCACAGCAATTCTAATTAAGTTGTGAAGAAAGTTGGGGTTTTACCCGGATTTTATCCGGTGAAATGTGCGCCGGAATCAGCATTCACGATATATTTCGAAGACGAAGCCATGTGGCTTCGAAAAGTGGGAAAAATTTGTACAAATTCTCCACAATGTGTCCGATGTTTAGAACTGTGAAAACTGCAATCCTGAATTCAATACAAATTCCTAAATTTCTTGTTATTTGCACGCGCATTAGTTGCGTTATCGGAAAAATCACAAGACACGTATAAATTTACGCGTTCATTGTGTGCGGACGGAGTGAATGGACTGCAGAAAGGATTCTCTATATTTCGATATTTGAAGTGGATTTTTCCGTTTCCATTTGCGCTGCATGTTTCGTGTTCCGAAGCTGAACGTTTACTTTATTTGCATTTTCAGTTTGCTTTGGATGATTTAAAGGCTGCAATTGAATTCATTGTTGGTTTGGTTTTGTTCGAAGTTCTTCGCTTTTTTACTGCATTGCAGTTGCAGTAGTATTTTCAGTCACGTTACTGGAAGTAGAAACTAAATAAAATTGTGTAACAACAAACACAAATTCAACGTCAGGAATTCATTAAAATTTTAAGTTTTTTAATGTTTTCTAAATAAAAATTATTTACATAGTCTTAATTAAGCTGCTGCTACGTATAACAAAAAGCCAATCCCGGTTGAGATAAGTGCGTGTTGGCGACGGTTGCATAGATAACCGCACACACGCCCCTCCCACACCCTCCCCCACCGCCTTTCCAACCCCATCCACAGTTGTTCGGTGGCTTTGTTCCAAGTTGTTCACACAAATGTATGCAGAACATCAGCCAAGTTTGCGCTGAGCGATGATGTACGAGCGCTTTTCCGCTACGATTTCAACGAGCACCTCCTCTGTCACTACCATTTCTTAGTACTTTTTTACTAGAAATAGTAGCAAGGCTGCTGCTATTTCTACTACCATTCTATTGTTACTACGTAGTGTTGTAAGCAAAACTTGTCTAAGTTGGGTGTTTTTGCTGGCGAACAAGTTTTCATTTACATTCTACTTTTATGTAAATCACACGGAAAACTACAAAAATTTCAACGATTTTCAGTAGATTTTCCTCTTGCACTCTGAGTTGTACAGTTAGTTGTTGTTGTTGTTGTTCTTGTTGTTGTTGCCGCTGTTATTGTTATTGTTCCTGTCGATTTATTGTCTCTTTTTTATGACCGAATATGTTACCGCCGTGTTAAATGTCGTTGTTGAAGTTGTTGAAATGCAGATTCAAGCCTTTGTTTTTGTAGTTTTTGGCTGGTTATTCGCTGTCGTCAACCGATGGGAACTTCTGTGTGGGTGTGTGTGTGTGTGTGTGTCTGCGAATGTCGGTCGGTGTGAAAAATGGGACACTCTTGAAATATGGCGGACCGATTCATGTTCGTCCCGATGTGTGTCGTTGTACTCGGCATTTAATTTTTTTTCTTACTTGGAATTCATTTCACATACATGGCAACCCTTCGCTTTGTCGGTGGGCGAGGATCAGTTGAGTGGGGGGTGGACCGCTGAGCACGATGGTTGTAGAGAGGGGAAGAGAGGGGGCGGGTAACGGTATGTAGGTCCGTATGGCGGCTCAACCATAAAATGCGCTTGATTGTTGCCGCTTTTGCCGGAGTCACGACCGTTGTTCAGCCACATGCTGCCATTCGTGCGCTCGTCCTGTGCGGCTTCGGGACGAGTTTCCAGTTTGACCAAAAATTCCGGATTCATTCCTTTCTTCCTTGCGTCAGTCGATGTGGATCCACTTGCGCACTCTGACAGCCGTTGTATTGCCACAAAATTCGGAATTATATGCTCACAGAAGTGGAACAACACCAACAACGACGACAACAACAACAACTGCGGTAACTGTTGCCACCAATGGATTTTGTTCGTCTTTTTTCCCATAATAATCACAGAAGCAACCACACAAATATTTTAGAAGGATTTACAGAAATTTATGTAGTTCCTGATAACGCAGATTTACGCTAAAAATATTTAGAAATTTCCAAACACACTTGCTTGAGTACACAAATATTAAAAAGGAACAAAAAAAACAACTTCTTTATTTCTGATATTTTCTGGTTCTTCATTGTTAAGGAACTTCAATCCATCTCGAATTTCATCCTGTACAGAATTTTATCCTTGACTTCTCCGTCTTCCTAAACAAGCCATAAAATTTCGTATTTTTCAACTCGTTGTTGCTTTTATTGTTGGCTAATCTCTGAAATGACAGCAACAAGAACCGCAGCAATGTTTGGAATCTCAGTGAGGGAGTGTTAAGCTCGGCAAGGATGTCGAGCGGAGGATGACAACAGCTAATAGACGAAAATCTGACGAAAGCCAGTAACATAAGCTTTGAATTTACATTAAGAAAACAGCAAATAAACCCAACCACGGACACTCAATAAAGGACACCCAGCAAAGGCCGCAATAAAGGAGACCGAGGAAAGGCCATCCGAAAAGGTCCTTCCGTAGGTGTTTCGGGAGCGCCAGCAGCAACAAATTCAAAGCAGGATCAAGTCGTACTCGTAAAGTGTGGCTTTTGTGTAGAATACAACCGCAAAGAGTGCCAGCAACCACACACTTCTTCATTATCTTCTTTCCCTCCCCCCCTGTACCAGTTTAGCTTTCTTACCTCACGCCACCGCGGTACCCCACTGTATTCCTCATTTTTACGTTTTTTTGTTGTGGTTTCTATCGTCAATTTAGAATTATATGCAATATATTTATGAAATGGTCGTTATCGAGGTGAAAGTGATTCGAGTTTCGTGCTCCAGATGTTCGTTGCTGTCCTCGGAAGGAGAAAGGAAGAGATACTGATTAAGGACGTGCGCAGGATACCCACACGGGAAGAGTGAATTGTGTGTCAACCATGCCAAGCTGAAGATCACATAATAAATTACAATATTAATGAGTAGCTTATGAGAAGATGAAGACAAATTTTAATGTCAGCAGATTCGCGAACATTTCGTCATCTTTCCTCCACACGTACACGAAAATAATGAGGAGGTTGGTGGGCGGAGGAGGAAGAGGCGGAGGAGGAGGACGGGTGGAGTCTTGTCATCCTTAAGTTTACAAAAACTCTCTACGCCCAATCCATTTTACTGATGACATGAATCAAATAAATCCTCGCTCTACACGTGAAAGGACATCGATCTTCACTTTCGCTTTCCTCTTCCGCACGCCTCTGCCTCGTGCAAATCAAGGACCTCCATCGAAGTTTTACCAGCACATTTTTGAACTTAGTTATGAGTTATTAGGGAAGCGTGATTGGAATCCCCGAACGGCATAGGAACGGATGTAGTTTTGAATGTATCAACGTTGATCGGACCGCTTCAGGTCTGAGCGAATATTCTCCTTCCACCTTCACTTTCCACCTTCATTTTTACTCTTAATTTTAATGTAAATTCAGTGCTGCAAAAAGTGACAAGAGGTGGTGAGTGTGGAAAGATTTGCAGGCGAGAGATTGCTGTCGAAAGAGCAGGAAATAGGAATGAATGAGAAGAAGTTTCGGTATTTCCTCACTTTACATCTAGAGAAGTTCCTTGCAGTTCGATTTCGCGACAGAGGTGTCAATGAATATGTAATTTTTCTGAATATTTGTCATTGTTAAGATTTTCGTTTGCATTTACGAATTCGAAATCAGTAGAACAACGCGAGAAACACAGAGAATGGCGAAAAATTAGATGAAAATTCAATCAACACGAAACTCAGCGCAACGATTTCCTTCTTCTGAATTGTTGACCTGAAAGCAAACATTCAAAATAATTGGGAAACATTGCGAAAATTAACATTAGTATTGAATTTTTAATATTAAAACTGTAAAGCTAATAAAAAGAAACGAAGAGAATTTGGAGCAGCCGCACCCATACATCTTCAACTCACATTCGCTCACTCATCTCTGGTTTTAACCTGAAGTGGAAGAGATTCACACGCAAGCACTCGACAAACTGCAACTGTAAACTAAAACTAAATATGTGAAAAGCGAGAGAAAGATACAATAGCCTGCAAAGAGAAATAGAAATTGCGGGATTTCAGCACGTAAAAACAAAAGTTTCGCAAAAACAAAAGCAACGAAATTCGTGCGGCGTGACGGAAACACACACACACACTCACAGGAAGTAGGAAATGCATTTGTATGCTGCTGTCACGGCGTATAAACAGCAAATAAAATCCGAAAGTGTTGAAATTAAAGACACACGGATCCGCACGCGCACGAACGACAACACTACCACCACCACGAGCGCCAAACAACGACAAGCACGGCTTACAAAATGCACGGAACGAGGAAAACGAACGTAACACCGACTTCGAAATCAATTAAGTTAATTTGCGAGCTAAAAAGAACCAAAGAAAAAGTTAGAAAAATAAAGACAATCGAAAACAAAACTCCGCCTGGAATTTAATTTTGTTAATGCAACTCAACATCTTTTGCTGCGGATGCTGTGAGTCACTGCCGCCCCGCCCCCCTCCCACACCCACCTCGCTCACCATCCGCTCACCACTTCAAGGACTTCCGTTCCCACTGCAGCTGCATTTCGGCTCGTTTGCTTAATTATTTCAATAACGAACGAATGAATGAAAAATGTTTCTTGTGATTGCTTTTTAATTGCAGTTTAATTAAAAACGTGTTTTCAGCCGATGCGATTTTTTAGCACATGCAAAGAAAGAGATTCTGTGTTCTGATGCTCTTGCTGAAGTCCTGGAAGCTTCTTGCCACGCCACGTAATGAGCAAACGTCACTTTGCGGTCAGCCGTTTATCACCTCTTCAGGTTCGGTTTGGAAAATACGAAAATTTAGATTGCTTTTTCTTTGAATGAACCGGGAATTCCGTGTTACGTACACGCCGTGGTGTGCCAAACGTTGGTTCGGCTTCCAGGACTGTATTGTACTGCATTTCAACTCAACGTAATAACTTTACGATTACTATTTTGCACTCTTCAATTACTTTTCCGAGCATTTATCATTAGAAAAAAAGGACTTCCAAAAGTGCGAGAAACAAAAGAAAGCCAGTAACGGTGAGTTGAAACTTATAATATTAAACAAAAAGCATTTTAACAACTCAGCAAGATGAAAATTAAAAAGCAGAGAACAAAAACCCCACGAAGAACCATTAAAAGGTGGAATAACAGACTGTAGAAATGAGCGAGTGAGCGAATTAAAGACTCCGAAGAACTCGGTTACCCGCTCAATCGAGAGCGTGAGATGGAAAGTTGTGTTGACGCGATGTGAAGGGGATGAGAAGGGGGTGGGGGCGGGCTGGGGCGACGGGGAGGCCATTACAACTGAGATGTCAGATTTACCCCAATTAGAACGAGAACACCAATGGCTTGCGGAGGAACCGTGAATCAGGTCGAGATTTTTCTACTTAAAGTTTTCCCATAAAAACAAGAAAATGGAAAAGGAAAGGTGAAGAGAAAAAAGAGGCGAAAAGGAGGGAGAGAGAGAGAGATCGGGAAGTGGGAGAGAGACGTACATGAAAATTAGATTGCAAAGGATGTCCGCAATAAGACGAGAAGGTGGACGATTTGCATGTTTTAAATTTACACCTCGAAACTTCGGTGCGATGTAAAGCAAAATTATAAAATACACTTCAGCATTTAACCTTTAACCTCTCCACACCCTTATTACTTGACTTGATTGTTGCTGTAGTTAGTGAAATAACGATTGGTTGAAGTTCCAGAATTGGATTTCCTTGAATCTCTTGATTGCATTGCAGTGGAAAGCTTTTCGATTTGAGGGAAATTACAATTTTCTTTCGAGCTTCAGCTCCCTCGTCTTTCGAGTGTCTTTTCAAGTGGCGCCCCTCTTCCAGTGGCGCCCCTTTTCCAATGGCACCCCTTTTCCAGTGGCGCCCCTTTTCCAGTGGTGCCCATTTTCCAGTGGCGTCCACATTCTGCTTATCCATGTGTCTCAACTTTGTCAAAAAACAGAATAGAATTGCAAAAATTCTCACCGAAATTTGATCAGAAGTTAAATTTATCATTTATCGAACATTAAAAATAAAAGAAAAGAAGAAAAAGTGCAAAGAACAAACACAGAAATCACTCAACGCTGCCTGAAACATGATTTGCACACCTGAAGTTCCTCACTTACGTCTCACGAAAACTTGAACGCATGAGTTCACGCATTAAAATTGCGACAACATCCTGCCACTGCTGCTGCTGCCGACGCTGAAGCCTCGTGAAATGGAATTGCCAGCCATGTAGGATGCGGATGCGCAGCGCAAACAGGAAGAGTTGTTACCGGACAGGGATGGGTTGAGCGAGGGCGGCAGGGAGGGCGCAGGTGGTTTACAAGGACTTACAACACTCATTACACAACGTTTTGCAGCACCAAACGAAGGCGCAACTTTTACCCAGCCAGAAAAACTTTGACTTTGTCTCGTTGATGACATGCATCAGCACTCAAAAGTATGCAATTCTTTGCTGCTTTTTTTCTTTGTATTTTCAACTCAAACATTGAAGGCTTCGCATGCAGGGCTTTCCTTTCCTTTTCAGCGTCTCTTTATGCGTCTGTTCACTGTATCTCTCTCTCTTTTTCTCTCCCTCTCTCTCTTGTCTTCTCTATCTCGCTCCCTCTCTCTACCTATAAAAGAAAAAAAGACTTCACATTCAAAACACTTGGAAAAAGTTTTTCTCACGTTGATTGCATTAAAGCCGTAGATATCTGAGCGTGTGTGTGTGTGTGTGTGTGTGTGAGCGTGTTTTTTTTTTTTTTTTTTCCATGAGGGGAAAGCATCGAAAGCCTGCGTGCGGGACTTTAACCACGCTAAAACCCCTCCCCCCTGTCTGTCAGTCCTCCCGGAACTACCGCTAAGTATTACGTCGGGAGGCAGAAAGAGTTTAAAACTCGAACGTTCGTGTCCTGTCCAATTGTAGACAGTCATCTAGCCCTAACGTCTCAGTTTACACCCCGTTAGTCGGTCAAGTACTGTCTCCTTGTCCCGCTGACATCAGACTACTACGTGTATGTGAGCGTAATTTATGCCATGTGTGCGCGCTGTATGCGTGTGCGCGCGCGTGTGCGTGAGCGCGTGTGCTTGTACCTAGCCATTTCTTTCAGCTACTCTTCTCAGCTGTTCGAGCCTTCTTTGTTCATTCATTACGAGCGTGTGTGTGTGTGTGAGCGTGTGTACATGCGTGTGTGTGTGTACGTGTGTGTAGGTGAGGGATAAGTTGCTTCCATCATTGAATTGCACGGCAAACGTCTTTATCGGTTATGAAATCAACGTCATAATCGCTGACTTGCCTGTTTTCGGTGACAACGATAGCAACAACAACAACAACAACAACAACGATAACGATGATGACGGTGCTGAAGGCATAGATGTTCTGAAAACTATTACGGGGGCCGGGAAGGTTTGAGAACTAAGAAAGAACAGGAATTTCTAATCTTAAAATCTAAATTTCCTCATGTGTATCAGGAAAAATGAACGAAGTAAATTCAATTATCTAAATTAAATTAATTTCTCTAACTATACCTTGTATAGTTAGGGGGCAGTTTCACCCCTTTACGCATCCCTTCATACGCGCCCCCCTTTCTGAATGTGATGACAGCCATCACGTGGCGACACATTTGAGGTTCTCCTGCGAATGCGGAAATCACTTGAGCAACTTTTTCTCTTTTTAATGGAATCAAATGAAATTGTTCGGAAGCAGTAGAAGCCGATTGAACGGAAGCACTGGGGCGCAGCAGCAGCAGCAACAACAACAACAGCAACAACAATCGTTGCAAGTGAAAAAAGTTACAGAACTGAAGGGAGTGCTGCTCAGCAAGCGTTGCAGCGAAAAAATAGACGGTTGTCGTCAACGTGACGAGGGGCAACCAGTTTTTGGCATCGCAACACAACGTTTCGTTGTTAAGAAGTCGCCATGAAGAGCTGGGTAACCCGAGAAATGGAAGGGGCAAAAAGAAGTTGTGTGCAAGCAGCAGAAATGTGTGTTGAGTCGTCTAAATGGTGCACTTGTTAGTTTTGACATCGATACCCGCAGCTACTTCATCGAAGTCTCTGAAGCGGCGAGACGTACCGGTGACGTTGGTGAAGCGCATGAATGACTTTGACGCTTTTATCGCATCGAAATCAGGCGACAGTAGCGAGTTTATAGTAGCGATTCTGGTGCCACAAAACTTTGTTTGGCTGAGAAGCAGTGAACAACTTGCATGACACTCGAAGCTGCAGAAGTTGGTAGCGAAGAAGTGGTTTTCGAACATGATGTGTGTTTCAGAAGGAGATTTGAAAACGAAAATTGGAAATAAAAAAGTGAAGATTGTTAGTTCCACTTGAAGGATTATGAGAAAACTATATTTGATCCTGAAAACTCTCTTATTTTTTCACGTTTAATAAATTTTAAATATTAAGTCGTATTTTAACGTACTGAAAAACAAGACGTGCCGATTCTCGTCTGCACTGGAAAAGCCTTCTCGATCTCCATTATCGCCACAACTGAAGAAATTATCTCGATTTCTCGTTTATCGTCTCAAATTGCGGAAAATGCTGCCTCGATCTCGACTCTCATATGGACTGATAGAATGGTTTCGATCTCGACTACCGTCCCGACTACTGAAGAAGTAACCCCGATCTCGAAAACCGTCTTGAACTCTGAAAATGCTCTCCCAATCTCGACTCCCGTTTGTGCTGACGAAGCCATCTCGACGCCGACTAACGCCTCCAATCCTGAAAAATGCAGTCGCAAGCTCGTTTCTCGTCTCGACTGGTGAAGACGGCCTCAATCTCCATTAATAGAACCATCTTGATCTCGATGACTGTCTCTAATTCGAGAGATAATCGAAAGCATAACGAAAATTCGCACATCACGCGTGGTTCTGTAAGTTTGGCGGCTTTTTAGCCACATAAACTCATTTTTCACAGCTTTTCCATAAAAAAAATCTGCAATATTTTCATGCGAAAATATATTTCAAATTTTCCCTTCTTGTTCACTTGAGTTTTATTTAGCGGAGATTCGCTGCTGCTCCTGAATACAATCTGCGTCCGGATCGCAATTAAGAAACATTTTAATTCGATTATCTGGTGGAGGAGGGTGACGGCGTCCAACGACAAAAGTTTGCCACTTATGCGGTAACCGAAGAATCGAGGTGATAAAAATCGCAATAATAACAATTAAAGTTTCAGGGATTATAAAACGTTTGCTTGTTCTGGCCTCCGTTGTTGTTGTTCGTTGTTGTTATTTAATCTGTGTTACAAAATCGCGTCTCAGAAGCCAGAACAAAAGCCGATAAAATGCAAAAGTTTCTGCAACAATTGATGATCTCCGGCAGGCAGGCAGCGGACAAACAAGCGGACTAAATTGGGTAAAAACTTTTGCAGCACGACCCGCGTGACGGTGTGATGGGTGTTGGGGGTGGGGGAGAAATAGGGAGGGATGCTGCAGCATTTTTAAACGATGGACGGAAGTGGCTGTTATCTTAATGAGTTCATTCGTTAATCGGGGAAGCCGACAACCTGCGCGCTCAGCAGGAAGGACGGCGAGCGGAAGAGGAAGCGTTCATTTTGTTTCTGCGCGCTTTTTCCTGCATTTTTAGTGAGTGCGAAAAATGGTTTTATGGCCACTTTAGTAAATTGCTCGTCCAATGAGGCTGGACGAGCGCAGGCGTGGGTGGGAATGACTGTGGCTGCTCGAGTGCTTCTGGCAGCGGAAGTGGAAACGGAACTTGGCAGCGAGATGAATATTAAATTAATAATTTGGCGCCGCTGTCGACTACTGGGCTGCCAGTCTTCGAGCGCACCGCCTCCGCCGGCTGCCCTCGCATCGCCTCCGCTACCCACCGCCTTCTTGTTTGCGTTGTCCTTGTGCACGACTAACATTTTCCACATTTTTTGGCTAATTTCGTGCATCCGCTTGCTACGCTTGCAGACGCCAGCTGGGTTGGCAAGGGCGAACCGGCCTCTACAACGAAAGATTAGAATAGAATTGCGGCTTCCAAGCAACAGGAGTGGATAAAACTGTGGCAACCTTTTGGCCGCGTGGCAACAAAAACTGCGCCACCAAAGTTAAGCGTTCTCGAGTTGAGTTTTCGTTTTATTTGTTTGCTTGCCGCTTCTCCTGCGGAGATTAACAATTAAAAACTTTAGTAATTTGTAATAATCTCGGTGGTTGTTGTTGCTGTTGCCTCACATTGACAAAAAGAAAAACAATTTCATAGAACAGCGTAGATCTGTAAAAAATATACATAATATAAAATTTAAGTTATTCTTAAGTTTCCGGTGTTGAGCGTTGAAAGTTTTAGAATTGTTCAGCCATAACTCGGCAGTTTTTTTCGGTTTTTCCTAATCACTTGAATCTCGAATCGTTAATGAGCTCACTTCTGCTAAATCTAGATTTCATTTATAGTAATATATAGATTTCATTTATAGTAATAAATCTGTTGGTAGGATTCCTGCAAAGAAGCCTTCAGTAACTAATGCGAACAGGAAGCTAGAAATAAGTTTGACGGTACGTCTCGAAATATTTCCCCTTCTCATCGCAAGAAAGCGATATTTAGAAGGACATCGCCAAAAATTCCGGCGCCTCTTCGACAAGATCGCCTGGCAGCTGGCATTCATTTAGCTCTCGGAAGAGTTGTTTTGCGATCGGCCGTGTTGGCAATAATTTGTCGCGGTGCGAGATGAAGAGAAACCCCACACGAATACATTCATATAGCGCATCCTTTGCTCTGCGCTTAACACACACATAAACACTCGCATGCTTCAGGGACGTAGGGGTGCCCTCCACCCTCTTGCAGGGTGAAGGGCGAAGGACGTAAGGACCTCGGACAAGGCAAACGTCAACTTGAATTGCAAAACTGAAAATGGTTTCCCGAAATGTTCATTAAAATCACTCAGAAGTGTGAGAGCATTAAAATGGTAAACGGAACTCGCACATTCACACTAGAACTGAATGCGAAACACACACACACAGACACACACACACACACACACACACACAAAATACACACATATACTGATGCGAGAATGGACGCCATAACGATGGCATTGCATCCTCGAAATTTCATTACAGCGTTTTTAAATTCATTTGCGGTGCTTTCCGCGTTGATGCAATAACATAATTGTTGTGTTTTATGTTACTGTTGCCAAAACAACAGTAACAAAAACGGGAAGGGCAACAACAACAACAACAACAATGGCATGGAATTCGACTACGCACATCAGGGGCGTCACGTTAGTTGTCGCCGTACTCGCGCTTTTATGACGTGGCCACGCTGAATTTCATGTTTGCGGGCGCAAACGTTTAAATTTGCGGCTGATACGTGTATAAGAAGACTAATGACGTCATAATATTGCAATCCTTGGGTGCATGAGATCAAATTAGTGCAAAGTGTGACGTTATAAAAACTTACAACGAAAAAGTAAAATTAAAAATAACGTTTACCGAGAATTCTAAATTAATTTGTGCTGAAGCAGAAGTGACACACACACACACACACACGAGTCTATGTACAAACACTCACACGGGCCTACAAACACACATACGGACCTACAAACACACACACTCACAAAACCGCAGTCGTGATGTCTCACGCCGAAATGTACACCGAGAGCACACATTTTTGAAGAGGCGAAGAAAACACTTCACAGCACGCCGGATGAGAACAAAACAGTTTGTTTTTGCTCATGTGTGCATGTGCGTGTGTGTGTGTGTGTGTATGCTTGTTAGTGTATTTAAGTGAAGTGTTTAATTTGTAATTCATATGAAGAGCCAAGCACATGCGTTCACAAAACACACACACACACACAGGCACACACAAATACATTGCAGTTGGTTAGTACAGGCGGTTAATAATGACTTTTTACTCCCTCAACTCGACACCATACACACACACACACACACAGAGGCAAATTTATGCTTCCGGTTGACTTACAAAATGAAATTGTAAATTTAAATTGCTCATAAGCAAGTGTGTGTGTGTGTGTGCGTGTGTGTGTGTGTGTGTGTGTGATTTATATGGACCCGAGTGTTGGTGCGTATTTTGAATTTATTTACTCGCAGATTTCGTTTAGCCGGAATTCTTCCACAGACCGAAACGAGCGCCATCATTATATTTCCACTTTAACACATAAACACGCAAGTAAAAACTTTATTTAAACGTTTGCGTGTATGAAATTCCTTGTGTGGCATTCTCTCGCTTCACACTGGCATTACGATGGCCTGTGGATGTGTGGGGTGTGTGTGTGTGTGCGTGTGCGTGCACGTAAATGTCTGACATCTGTGAGCTATCCATGAAAAGCTACTGTAAGCTAAACCACAAGTTGATATTGAAATTTAAGTGCAGATTTATATTTACTTACGTGTCTTCGATATCCATTAAAAATCCATTTCTACTACGAAATTTCTTTAAGAGATTCATGTGTATTTTTAAAATAAATAAATACTTTTAATTAAAATTTCCCTCAATTCTCTCGGTCTGTATTTTCCGCTTTTAATGAATGAATAAGTTGTTCGTTCTTATTGTCTCATTTCTCAAATTAATCTGCACCATTTTCACTGCCGACAAGTAGCCGTCGGAAATCTCTTAAGAGCAAATCTGTCAATGTCGTCCTCCTTCTTTGTCTCGATAAATTTGTAAACTTACAATATTTCATCGCCGCGCGAACCCAGTTTCATTTAGAAGAGGGACAGAAAACAGAGGAAATCAATTAAAATTCGTCGCAGGATTTGCCATTTCAACAATCGAAGGAGAATCATTTGATATTCACAAAAAAAAATCAAAGAAAACAACGCAAAAAGTTAAATTTCAAAGGATAAAATGTCAAAAATAACAAAGCAACATGAAATCAAATAGAACGAAGTGAAATAAAATAAAATAGCAATTTATTTCTCTTATTAACCATTCGATAGTTTAACCAAAACAGTTCGCATATTAATAAGAAATCCAATTTGTTGCGGGAAATCCGCTGCAATTGCAAACTCAGTGGAAGCAAACCGCAAAATGGAAAATCTAATAAATTTCAATGGACGTCGGTCAGCGATTCAGTTCAGTTCAATTCAATTGAATGGTGTGTATTTTTGTTCACTCATAACGAACAGAACAAAAAGCTTTTATTGAGAGACGCAAACAAAAAGCAGAAGACGAAAAATTATACAAACAACCAACATTTCATCTTATATAAGCACAAATATGAGAAAAGAACAACAATTGCATAATTTCCAGTAAAGAAAGACAGCTGCAGAACCAATAAGAGCTCCATCTCAACTCGTAATCAATAGAAAATAGACGGAAACTCTATATCTCTCCACCCCAGTGCCGCAGACTTCCATTTAAGATGCCATACGCGAGAAACGGGGCAGCTCTGCATCCAGTCAAACTCGAAGACGGTCAGAATCAACTCGCGATTGAACAACTCGGTGCTGAAATGACTGAGAGGATGCCTGAGTTGACATCTTCAGCATGCGCTTGAAGGACTCGCGCACATTTCATCAGTGCCAAAGTCCCGACTTCGTACACTAACTGAGCGGGTTCACCCTCCGGCTAAACAACCGGAGATGTTCTCTGCTCCGGCATGCCGATCCTTTGAACCGGACCGCAGCCACCACGGCTTCGCTCCGTCTCACTTGCCTCGTCTCTGCTGAGGTCTCCTCGTGCCTCCTGGTATGCGGCCTCCGGCGATGCGCTGCGATGCGCTGCGATGCGGCTTCCGGTGGCGTGCTGGAGTGGCGGTTTTTGTGTTGAGGGAGACGCAGGGAAAGCCAGCGGCGGCATGTTATTCGCTTCTAATTGAGCTGTTGTAACAAACATCGGAAAGGAGTTTCGCTCAGGCCGCAAACACTTCAGGAATTTCGTTTTACTAAAGTGGAATAAACTCGTGGCATTTCTTTCTTGTCCTTCTCGCTTCAATTCCATCCGAAATCCCCGGCCACCTTCAGTCGCACAACGCTAATGAAATAAAGCGTAAATCCGAGCCTGCACTGGAACCGACCGAACTAGAAGAGGACGACACAAAGCTAATTAAGTTTGTGTCAGAGGAAGTTTCTCGCACCCTTTCGTCGTGCCGTCGAGAACAATGCTTCGACGTTATTATCTCCGGACCTCTTCACCCGAGGGTAATTAATATTGGCCGAGAGTTGTCGCTTCCGCGTTGGTGGCGCGGGACAGACAGCCGGCTGGTACTCCGCTGCTCCCCGCCATCCTTTTGTTGGCATATCATGCAACATTCTGCCGAAAATGCTTCACTTCCTTACGGTTTCTTCGCTTATATGGCGGTACTCGTGGGCAGGTTGCAGTAGTGAGCTCGGGGTTCTCGGCTTGGTGAGAATAAAAATCTCATCTTACGACTTCCAGAACGATCGCAAGATGTTGCCTGTGCCGAGTGTGGCGTGAGCAGGTGTGAGAATGTCTCTTCGCGATAGTGCTTTCAACGTAATTTACGAGTGTGAAGACTCAGTGTCCTCATGAATTGATTGGCTGAAATGGCCAAGTTTTTGGCCAAAGTAATCTAGTTGGTGCTGACAGGAATGATTATTCCCTGCCACTCTGTGCTGATTAGTTGTCGCCGTTGCGAGTTTTCGGCCTACAAGGGGAACACGTGGCAGATTTGCAATTATTTCCCGGACTCGCCGCAGGTTGGCCACGCCATTTTAAGTTTGGCGATTCGAATTCAATCGAATTATTGCTATCCCAAACTTGCAACAATATTTGAAAGTCGGTTCAAATAGTCCTCGCAAACACCACACCATCTCTTCGCAATTTGCAGCTCTTGCGGTCACAACCGGTTTTCTCTCCGTGTGTCTGATAATTTCGTTGCAACACTTTTTAAAATTCGACTTCGATGCGGTCGTGTGTCGCTTTGTGCGCTTCTGTGACCCGCGTAAAAAGGGCGGCGCACAATTAGCAGTATAAATAACAGCTAATTAAGCGAATACAACAATATCGCAAATATTGACTCATCGAGCGCACACAATCCGTGAATGTAATCAGAGTGAGCGGCTCACAGTGAGTGGCTGCCGCGCCAGAAGTGTGTATTTTTAACGAGCAACAACAACAACAACTTGTGTACTTTATTGAATTTTTAAAAACATATACTTTCAATTGAATTTTAATTTTGATTACATCATGTCATTTTAATTGCATTGCTGAGGCTTTAGTTGAATTTAATTGTACTGCATGTAAGCTTTCCAATACAAATTAGTGAAAATGAGTTGGAAAGCGATGACTTAGAATCGATCACGTCATTGATGACTATATCGCATGTTCAGTTAATGAATCACAACCAATAATTTGTGACAGTTTTCTCTAGTTATCGCCTCAGATCGTCGCGAGCTGAGTGAAACCATTTGAATCCTTCTTCAAAAGCATAAGACTTCAAATGACTTCTTATTTTACTGGGTTTTCTATAGAAATTTAATGACATCCCATTCGCCCCATCTTCATTCTCTCCCTTCTACCCTTCCTTCTCCTCTTTCTACTCCACTTCTCCCCTTCCACCCCCTCCAATCCCACCCCATCATTCCATTCAGCCTCCCCGCCCATCACAACCCTCGGTTCCCCTACTTCTCGATATCTCTCAACCAACTCTAATCATCGATTTACAATTGAAACGAATGACAGCTGGCGCCTCCAGCGCCAACGCCGCTGATTTATGGCGACATTCGCTGAAATTTATATACAGCGAACAGGAACATTTGCTCTCCTCGTGTCGGCAGCAGTATTTTGCTGGGCTCAGCCTTGCATCGCGCGCCATCCTTTCAGCACCTCCTGCAGGATATCGGCTCAGGCCGTCAACAAAAGCAGTATCTTCGCAACGCCGTGATGTCTTTGGGTGAAAGACTTGCTTCTTGTTTTCCCTCTGCATTAACTTCTCATTCGATTTCGACTACGAATTCCTACAGCAATACATCTCTGCGTCGGCGGCGCCATTTGTCTTCCCCGCTGTAGTGCTTTCGGCAGGGCAACCTGCGGATTGCCAACACAGGAATATCGTTGCTCGCGGTGCGGGGCCGGGGGGTGAAGAGCGGGACAGACCAGACCAGCGGAGAATGCCAACACTTTTGTGCTTTTGCCGGAAAGAGGAAAAAACGTCCAGCCAAAAAACTCCATTCGAAGCGATGACAGTCGTTTCCGGCAAGATGCAAAATTTCGGCTCGCATTCAACTCGCTGCAGCTGAGCTTCTGAAGCATCCGAACGGGAACGAAGCGGTCGGGTGGACTGTTTTGTTGACATGGCTCGAGGCGGACGGCCGTACACTCGGGTGCTCCGCTCCGTGATGTTTTCTCCGGGTTCGCTTCGCAGAAATATTGAATTTTTGGCTACCTTCAGCGGTCCCCGCTTGTATTGTAGTAATTCTTCAATTATCTACGACGCCCTTTTTGTTCCTCTTTCATCTCACTGGTATCCACTACACGAGTTTCTTACGTGGAAAGGAAGGTAAAGCTTGGCAATTCAAAAGCAGGATTTCGTGATAGCGGAGAAAGAAGCGGCGGAGTTCTATAATTTAGTAGGGAAATTTAAACAAGATTGTATAAAATCAACTTTATTTAAATTCTCTTTATTCAGAACTCAACTCTCTTTAAGATTCCCTTGAATTTGACTTTCTATTAGAATAAAATAAATCCCTAAACTTCGACGAGAATTTTCAAAACAAAGCAGGAAAACGCACAGTAAATTGTAAGCGGCAAAAATTAATGCTTTCAGCTGCATAAATGAAAGCTCAGGACAACAGAATTGTGACAGCAACAGCAGCTCCATCAACAACTACAATAATAACAACTACTAAAACAACAGCAACAACTAAAACAACAACAAAAACAACATCAATAGCAAGCCATTTTCACTTAAACAGAATCTAAATAAAGCAGAAAGTTTTCGCATTCGTTTACTTGCAGCTTAAACTGCAAGCATAACTATTCCCGAATGCATATGCTACACACACACACACACGCACACACACACACACGCACACACACACACCCACAGCCACACATACACACACACGCACACACACACACACGCACACACACACACCCACAGCCACACATACACACACACGCAAACACGTACAGATTTACATAGACTCACTCACGGCAAGATTGTTCCTCCGGCACTTGGACTGGTAGTCGGTTTTATGATTACAAACTCACACTTTCTCACTTAAGCAGCAACGCTTAACCTCGTCCCGCTCTCACGTGCACCTCCTACTCCTGCCACACCCACTTCACTGCTTACTTACAGCTGCTCGTGGTAACTGTTAACCAGCGCTTACGGCGGCCACCCCACTCGTTATCGTCCTGTCATCCACTTGTTGTGTAGCGCTGTGAACTGTAGAAGTTGGCTTGCATTAACTAACCAACTAACTAACTAACTAACTAACTAACTAACTAACTAACTAACTAACTAACTAACTAATGAACTAAGTAACTAACTAACAACAATAGCAACAACAACAACAACAACAACAACAACAACAACAACTACAAACAATTATTAAGCTAATGGAAGTCTTATAATAACCCACTCTATTAGTCGCTCTCTTAAATGAGCTCTCGTGCAGTGTTGCCACAATAATTGTATTTTTTTGAGAGAGCAGCTTTGCTCCTGAAAGCACAGCAAAATAGAGAATTCAAAGTTTTTGCAACAACTTAGTTTCACTCGTATGAAGCTTCTAAATATGTTTTCAATTTTAATGGAAAATAACTTACTCGATTAAATTGTAAACAAATTTTAATTATTTTCGTAAACCACCATCATTCCCGCCCTTCATAAAATGTCTCGAATTTCCCTCCATCATCGAGGGGATTTCCTTCCATCCGCGTCCTGCTTTAATTCCCCGGCGATAATTGTATTTCCTCTCGACGCGATGCCATAAATCGCGCATATCGAAAATATCGACCCGGCGACACTTACATCGCAGAGCGAATCATCCCGGAAGGAAATGCAGCCACCAGGACACCCGCCGCGCCCTCCTTCCCCCCGCCGAGGATATTTTAATGAGACTGTTTAATTCAATACTTCGGCGCCGACACCGCTGGAGTGTCATCAATTTCGCGTTTGCATAAACTTGTTTGCATAAACGGGTTGTGATGGGTTCGAGTGGGCGGAGGCTGCATCATCCACCACGATGTGCATCCCAAGCAGATGCTGGAAGTTTCTGGCTTACGAGCAGCGCAGGTTTCTCTGAAGCCGAAGCTTCATCAACCGAAGCTGGGATGAAAAATAGTGAGCATTTTTTTTTTGCTTTAGTAACTTGAAAATACTGCATTTTCCGTTCTCAACTTGATTATCTGCTGGCTAAAATGTTGATGCAGCAAAAAATATTTTCATCTCATCAGCAAAAATTACGGAATCCAATAAAGTCCGTGCCTCGCGCTTCAAAGGCCAGCTGCTGGCAGACCAGGTGGAGCGAGGCTCACCGTAGACGTTCGAAGTTCCTTTCTGCATTTAATTGAGTTCCTTCATATTCTTCGCTTCTCAATAAATTAACACAAACGGCCGGGAGACTCACAGCGACAGACTTGCCAACGATTCAACACAGACAGTCTCGAGGATTCGCGGTTAGCCAGTGAAATTTACACACAGATTCTCAGAAAAAACAGAAGCGCAGCATATCTGGTTTGTTCGATTGTTTGATTGTTTGATTGCTCGATTGCTCGACTGTTTGATTGCTCGATTATTTGATTGTTTATTTTCCAATCTGTTTGTTAGTTTAACACAGAATTCGAACGAAAAAACGAAACGTATCTGTAATCGAAACGGGTTGCATTGTTTCCCGGTGACATACTACGATATTTGAAAAACTTGCAATTAGCTGAGTGCAAACAAATTTCCGGTCCAACGGAGGACATCATAGAGCCAACCACATTTTTAATTGCAAAGATCTCAAGCAAAATTAAACACAAATTCAGTCAGTCACTCAGTCAGTGGGTTTTGCAATCGAAAAATGAAAACAGCGAAAAGCGAAAAACTTTTTCAATTGCTGTCAGACCAGAAACCGCAAATTTTCGCAGTTCACAAGAATCGCAATGAACAACAACGAAGTGGGCCGCAAAAACAGCACTGAAACGAAGCCAACAACAATCGAAACACAACAGCAACAATTAAGCAGCTGCAACTGCAGCGGAAACACTGAATTCGAGTTAATGTGCAAAAGCGTCCAAAAGTATGCGACGGCGGAGCGACACAGCAAAACAGGAGTGACAAGCGAGGCAGCGCGGCAGCGCGGCTGGCTGACTACCAGCGGATGCTGCAGCAACAACGTGCCAACTAGCAACAGTAACGGAAGCACCAACTGATGATGACGACTTAGTTAAAAGTTGCAAACGCAAAACGGAAATTCGCTAAAGCTTGGCAAGCGGAAGTGGCGCAACCACTCAGCTGCTGTTTTTCGGTTGCGTTATGATTGTGTGTGTGTGTGAGGAGGTAAATGTTGCGGCAGAGGTGAACGGCAGGGAGACCCAAACGTCGGAGTGCTTTTCCCCGAGGCAACTTTTAGTTGCAGCGGAAACAAGGAGGCCGGAAGTGTGCACCGCAACAATCCGCTGCCGAGTCCCCCAGATGAACGACATGAAGGTGCATATAATCTTGCAGAGAAACAACATCCTCGTAATTACTGCTCCCTCCCCCGCCATTTCAATTAAGCGTAATCACAAGAAATCTCTCGATTTCCGCTCTCTGCTCTAAGCGGTTATTCACGGCGATTACAGCCAGCTGAGCCGGCTCAAGTGTGAAGAGATGCGCAATCTGATGGCCGTGTCATCATTATGACATTCCGCAATTATTTAGAGCGCAGCGTTTGCAATATCCTTGATACTCAGCCTCCTATCAATACCAACCCATTTGATCTCAACTCTTCGTTCAGCGGTTCGGGTACAAATTACGAAATCCCTTTCACAGTAAGTGACTTCATTAATTTCGCTAACTGCGAGAGTTATCTGCGCATAAAATCATCAGTCCAGTGGGACGAATAGCTGATAATCGAAATGGAAGTTGGTAGAATAACGCAAAATTAGATAAAATAAATTAAAATAATACAAAGCGGTAAAAGAGATTCAAAGTAATTAAAACAAAATTGATTTTTCTATTGATTCGGAGTTCTGTTGCTGCATTCTCTCCACTGCACATGGCTCTGCAGGCCATGAAATTGTGTTGCTATCTGCAAGGAAACAATCTGCAAAAAGAAAGCAACGGAAATTGACTTCAACAAATCAAAAACTGATTGGAAAACTTCTGCAGAATCCAACACTTTTACGCGTTGACCCGATTCTTATCAGCCCAACTTCGTAGATATTTTAAATTTAAAAAGGAAAGTTTTTAAATTTCTTGTTGCTTTGCAAGTAATTAGGGCGAGTCATATTCAAAACGACTGGAATCCCATTGTGATTGTTGTTTCACTTGAAAATACCTTCATTGAACACTTTTTTTCCCCACACTTTTATTTTTAAACTGAAATCTTATTAAGTAAAGTTGAGAAAATATTTAGCGTTTTTCCTTGGGTGATGTTGATTCTTCAGAGGGTATTTTTTCCAGCACAATTTCACTCCTTCCGACTTCCTGACGGCTAACAACTTAGAAGAAACTCAGTGTCTGTTGTTCCAGTTGCGGTCGCCTCTTCTGTCCCGAGGGTTTGTTTTATACTTCTATGAAGTTCTTTCAGATACAACCACCTCTCAGCTTTTGAGTGATTCCCGCTCAGATCTCCAGAGGATGTTTCTTCTTGACTTAGAAAGAAGCTGCTGTGGGCGGATTTGTTTTCAAGTCCTTCGAAGTGAAAGGGCAACCATAAAGTGAGCGTCATATCGCGGGAGGGACGGGTGTTTAATCCACTTCCACTTTACGTGGCCTTACATAATAATTACGGCGGCAGGCGGCGACGGTATCTTTGCGGGGAATCCACAGGTGGTTGAGGGCGGAAGTTTCCACCGCCTCTCAACAGTCGCCGTTGCCCTGTGACCGCACAAGCATGAAAATAAATATTGACAAAGTATTTGCATAATTATTTTGTACACGTCTTAATTTAAATTAAAATTGCTTTGAATTTCCATTAGCAAAATTATAAGAGACTCGCAAAATCGTTAAACTGAAACTTTCCAATGAGTTTCGTTTTCAACATTCTCAGATTGCAGAAATCAAGTTTCTCAAGACAATTCAAAATAAAGAGGGTAATTCAATTCAATTAACGAAAATGCAGAGTAAATAATGCTGTTCAAATATTTGTGCTTGCGTTTACGTAAATGGAATTTGTTTTCAATTATCGAAACCGCAGGATACTCTGAGTCTTTCGAGGCTATAAAACCGCATCGACTTGACTGCAGACCCCCAAAGTTGAGCGAGTCAACCATGCTGTTGGGTTCGGTGCTCCTGCAGCAGACGCATGCAACCAGTTTAGTGGAATTCCTAAGTTTGTCACGCAAAATCTCGCACTTTCCGCAACTGCAAAACTTTCTCTTTCTCCTCGCAGTAACCAGTTACTTTGTCAATCTCAGTTCCATCCTAGTGGTCTACGATGCTGCAGCACCCAGCCCACTGCGCTTGGAATATTTGCACTCCGTCGAGCAGACACTAAGACGAAATTCGCTACAGGGTGGCTACATTGGTCTGCACTGGCTCAATGTGGCAGCTCTGGATGGCAGCCAATTAGAAGAAAGAATATTGCGCGCTGCAGATACCGTTATTGAGGTGAGTAAGAATCGAGATTTAGTCCCCTAATCCTTTATTTTTCACTCCTCCTCCCAACTCATGATGACTTTTCCCGCTTCTCATCTACTTTGTGCCGCAGGGATTTATCACCATTCTACCGAATACCAGCCACTTTTTGCATGCCCGCTACTACGCCACCAGGAATGCCGCGCTTCGCTTTAAGGATAAATTCTATTTGTTTTTATGCGAGGATGAGAATCCCGAGGATTTTTTGCAGCTGGAAACCTTGCAATGTAAGTGAATCCGTGAATTTAGATCCGCCTTTGCGATTTGCATTCACAGGCGAAAATGAATCTGTGGATGCATGGAAAAACTCATTCTTTATTTAGTGCGCTAACTAAATCCAAGACCTTTCGCATGGCTTTGGTTTAAAAATAATTGCTTGGCTTTCGGACTCGGGCAGACTTATCAGGTGAAGCTACAGCCAGTTGGGCGGATATTTTAAATTTAAGCATGAAAATTGGGCACAATCTGCAACGAAAGTTACTAAAGGGAAAATGAGTCCTCAAAGTTCGGAAGACTTAGTGATTGTCATTTGCTAGTTGATGTTTTGATGAAGAAAACTGCCAATATGACTTCAACTGAATATTGCTCTATTTTCTCTGGATGATGGATGAATGGATGAATCTCATTCCATTCCGCTAACCGAATGACAAAATAATTCCTTTAAACAGCTTCCATCTCCATGAGGACTTTCCGATATTCTTGATTTCGATTGTATTCTGTAGATCTCGTTGCCATCGTCTCGAGCGTATCATTACCGGAGTAGAGTATTACGACTTAGGACCCGTCTTTTTTATTCCTTGCCGACTCTTCTTTCTTTTGTTTGCATTGTCCGCATCTCCTCCAATATTTTGTCTTTTTTTCCCGTAGTCTACCCACACCATTTGATGGTTACACCAACATCAATGAATGTCACCTCCAAACAAAGTGGAAGAAATCCGACAGGGATGTCAAGCATTGCAATGAAAACAATCGCTTCAGACAACAAGTTTGCTTCCGCTGTCGGTGGACGGGCTCCACGACACCAGGACATCAGTTTCGAACTGTGGACACAGAAGTTCGTCGGCCGGGCTGGCAATCGGGATGCCGTGCTGCTGAACTCATTCGAGCCGAACGAAACTTTCGCCAGCAATGCCGAACTTTATCCGAACAAACTTTCGAATCTGGAGGGCAGGACGCTGCGAGTGGGCTCCATTACGTACATTCCGTATGTGGTGACTAATTATGTGGTAAGTGGAGTCGACCTCGAATTCGACCAGCACGCCCCTTGGCACCGCACCCCTCGCCCCAACCGTTAACTACAGCGTCCACTGAGTCTACTCCCATGACGCTGTGTACAGCTTAGTTTATATCGTCGATGCTATTGGGGGTGTCCTCGTTCTGCAGGCTGGTGTGGCAACTTCGTCGTGTTTCTGTAGAAGTCAACGATGCTTGGTGTAAACACATGTTACGTGTTACCGCAACGTATTTATGAGTGTTTCTTCGAGTTTTCATTGCGTTCGGCTACCCATTAGTTAGTCCGTTTGCCAACAGAAGGAGGGGAAGAAGAGAACGCGCGGATTTCTGTGGCGTTCAATGAAGTGTTTTTCTTTTCCTTTGTGTTTTTACTCAGAAGGGAAAACTTTATCCTTCTGTGTTGCTAAAGTGATTTTATTGAGATGCTTTCCGCCGCAGTCAGCGGACTCTTGACAGCGGCTCTCAAACGCTGGTCAGCGGAATGGTATTGAAATCAACCTTTTTTTCGCTGCCCGTAATCTGAGCTGATAAAACACGACAATATCTAGCAACTTGGGAAGCCCTGCTCTACAAAGTTGTTAGAATGGATGTGTCAAGTGCTGCTTTGATTTTAATTGCCGCTTTGTCTAACCTGAAAGTCCATTTGGAAATTAAAAGACATTGCAATTACGATCAAAAGCGATGATAATTAACACGCACAGGAAGAAGGGCAGTTAATATTGAAAGCTAACGAAGCAAGGATTCTCATAAAATGTCCATAAAACTCTGCTATAAATACAGAGCAGATATTGCTGAGAGTTCATGTTGTAGGTGTTATTTATGAAAAAAAGGCTTTCATTTCAAGTTCTTAAGATTTTTGCAACTCGCAAAGAGATAGAAAAATCCACAATTTTCTACAATCTACGACTTTTTATTTATATATATTTACATTCACTTTTTTCTTGCAATAGGCAGCTGGAGCTGGCAATGTAGATCCCATTCGTTCGCATGAACCAGACCGCTCCATCTTCTTCGTTGGCTCCGAAGCCAATTTAGTGCACACATTTTGCCAGGTCTACCGTTGTCATCTGCGTGTCCAGCCATGTAAGTGCAGCGCCACGTGCTTTTAATTGTTTGTCAGTAATCGAGTCTCGCACGACGCAGATGGTAGCGACAACTGGGGCAGCATTTACGAGAACGGCTCCTCCTCCGGCATGTTGGGTGAGCTCTTCGGCCAGAACGTGGAGCTGGCCATAGGCTGCATCTACAACTGGTACGACAACATCACAGAGACCTCGCGCGTTATTGCGCGCTCTGCTGTCACGCTACTGGGACCGGGACCAGCGTAATTAACTAATTAATGAAAATAGACAATTCAAATTACCAAAATGGCTCTGCAGTTTATTCCCCGCCTGGCGCACCAACCTCATGCCATTCACTACTGATCTGTGGCTTCTCTTGGTGGCCACCATCCCTGCTTGTGCGCTCGTCATGCACGCCCTCCGCTTTCGTGAGTTTGTCCTGCGATTTAACAGTTTTCAAGTTCAAGAACATGCCCACTTTCGACACTACGACTCATTCGAGGAAGGGCTGCTTACCACCTTCGCTGTCTTTCTGCAGCAGTCTGCGGTGGGGAAGTGGTAAGGGACCTGAGGAAAGCGACACCGGCGTTCCTAATTCCGATGAATAACGTCCTTCCCACAGGCTTCGTGGTTTCGCGGCACGCTTCTTCCTGGCTACCTTGCTCATGGCCACCATTACTCTGGAGAACACCTACTCGGGCCAACTCAAGTCCATGCTGACGATACCGTTCTACACGGAACCCGTGGATACGATGCAGAAGTGGACTCAGGCCGACTGGAAATGGGGCGCCCCTTCGATAATCTGGGTCAAGGCATTGGAAAAGTCCGAACTGTTGATGGAGCAAACACTCATGGAGAAATTCGAAACACGTGGTCACGATTTTCTGTACAACGCCAGCTTTCGGCATGACTACGGACTGGGTGTAGAGCGCCTGATGAGCGGTACCTTCTCGTTCGGGGATTACATAACCGCGCCCGCGTTGCAAACCAAAATCGTTAGGAGCTTTTGCAGAGTGAAGGAAAGGCTAGATTCTAAATTCGCCATCTCTATCTCACGCTAGGTTATAAAGGATGATATGTACTTCGACTGGACCCGTGCTGTTTCCATACGCGGCTGGCCCTTGATGCCCCTCTTCAACCAACATGTACGCGCTTGCATGGAAGCCGGCCTCTTCGTTCACTGGGAGCGTGAAGTGAATACCTGCGAACCCGCTGAATGGCGCGAGTGGTTGTAATGCGTTCATTTTCTCCATGCAGATTGTTTGGCAGTACATCGACCGTCAAGTACAGCGGATCCTGTTGACGCTGGCCTCAGGTAACAATGCGAAGCCGCCGCCGCAGAAATTGACGTTGGAAAATGTGTCGGGCGCCATGTTTGTTCTATTGATCGGAAATCTCATCGCTATTGTTGTCCTGTTGCTGGAACTCTTGACTCACTTCGTGAAGCGGAAGATGGAGGGCCGCTTAGAGGCGCGAACTCACTCTCCGTGAAGCAGTGGATCAGGAAAAGTAAACTTTTCGCAATTTTGCTTTTTAACTTTATTACTTACTTTTTAATTTCGCTATTTTACTCACAATTGTGGACACCTCTAATGTTTCAATTGAACTCAGAGGCCCACGAATTTATCCAAATATAAAGAAAAATATATTTATACTTGAAGTGTGTTAGAAATTTAAAAATCTCTTGTTATTTTCGTGCGATGTTCACTTCATCACCTTATCGATTTTAATCCACTTACGTAGTTGATTGTTTACAATCAACTTTAACGGTATTATGTTGTAGAACAACATTCTTCTAAAAAGTTCCATTGAATTTAATTCATTCGAGATAATTTAAAGCAAACATTTTGCACTTAATGCAGATTCAACAATTTCAGTGCAATTTTAACGCACGGAGCATTTTCAACAATCGCAAAAAAAGAAAAGCACAACGTATACACAACCACTTACCTCCTCTATTCGAATAGTTGGCAACTCGTGCCTGCGTAACCAACCCAACCCAACCCAACAAACCAACAACCCGGGACGCATATGAGTGGCCACATTATTTCCGGGCGGGAGTGGGAGTGGCTGGAATGGCTGGTGGAGCCGATTT
Organism: Sicus ferrugineus; assembly: GCA_922984085.1. Taxonomy (NCBI): domain Eukaryota; kingdom Metazoa; phylum Arthropoda; class Insecta; order Diptera; family Conopidae; genus Sicus; species Sicus ferrugineus. Next base: position 29,455,043 of record OV277352.1, read on the forward strand.
CAGCTCGTCATCTAAAATTCAATATTTTAAATTCTAAAGTTTTTAATTTTCACTTCTCAACGATAGAACAACAAACAGCAACAAGTAAGCAGAAAGGCAAACAAGGCGCACAAATCTGAAAAATGTAAAAGTCCTTCTGCTGCTCTGCACTTGGAAACTCTGCGCTTTAAGGACGAATACCACGGAGCGTGGCTATAACAATGCGTGGCTTTTCTCATTTCAACGAGCTTGCTTGGTTGTTGATTAATATGTGTGCACATGTTTCTAATATGCCTCGTTTATTTTATAGTTTACTACAAACAACTTGAAACTAATTGAAAATGCGTACGCAGAAAAAAACTAAATAAACAGCGCTGAAGAGGATAATAAAAAGAGGAAAGTTGCAATTAGCATTTTCAGCAGAAATAGAGAGTGACAACTGAACATTCTTTCGCATTCTTAAACAAAAAGATCGTCAAGGGGAAACAACACAAATTAAATGCTGTATTAAACAAAGTTAATTTTACTGAAAATACTGTAACATTTTGAAAAGCATTTTTAAAACCTTTTATTCATTACAATTTTGTATTTTTCACAAATCATCTTCATTTCATTTCTTATTTATAAAATCGTTAGTTCTCAGAAAAGGTTCACAAAAGCTTTACTGAGCAGTGGCAGTGAAGTCACGGAGGCGTGTGCGCAATATTTAAGTAGGAGGGAATTTCATCCCACTGCACGATTCTCACAACCACCAAGCAAGATTCGTTTTAGTGTTCTTAATATTCAAGTCGATAATTATTTAATGACACCCTTTCAGCTTCTCCTTCCTTTCGCCACTCATTCTTTATTGACTGACATTCATGTAGGTGGGCACGCTGAGCACGCGTGCATTTATAGTGTTGCGCACGCCCTACCAGCACGCCATTGGCACTCTGCACCTGGCACCCTCCGTGTAGACGACGACATGTTCTTGAAACGTCCGGCTGTCAGCACGTCAGCTCGATCAAGATAAGCCATCAAAATGACAAGTTGCTTGGATGGGCTGCATTGTTGCCGCCATTGGGAAGCTCTAATTGCCAAGTCCATCTCTATCCGGTCGAGCAACTTGAAACGGGACGCGCTTCCAACTGAAGCTTGCCGGCTTCGTGTAAAGTGAACAAATTGAGCGTCATGCGTGTTGATAAAAGTTATTGTTACATGGATTGATAACGAGCAGAAGTGTGTTTGTAATAACTTAAATCTGAACGGAGGATTTCCAAGTGTGGCTTTTCTAAAATTCTCCGACCAACTGATCCCTCTTATCTCCGGTTTTCGGGACTCAAAATTCATTACTACAAATTAATTCGAGTCCTCTATGCGATTAGCAGACTCGTTTGCTACTGAATTCAATAGGAAACCATTAAAATATCTCAACGTTTATATGACAGTCATTTAGTTGCACAAAACCTTAACCCATTAACACTTCCGCAGAGTACTGAACACACAAATGAAGAATTTAATTTCCTTTTGCACGAAAAGGAAGTGAAAACACCCTTGAGAAACGTCAATGCAGGAACACCTTGAAGTGGAAGGCGAAGGAGATGAAATCGATTGGAAACGCTTTATCGAAATTGCAGCTTAAAATGTCACGGAGGAGTTCTGCGGACCATCATGTGGTTGTGTTGCTCGGTTGATTGTGGATCGAAGAGGTGTGAATGCTGCAAAGAATAAAACGACGATGTTGTCGACGCTTCAGTCAGCAATGGCAATGGTGATGGTGATGGTGAAGGCATTAAAGCCATCATTAGAACGTTTAGCCACGATATTTTGTAGTTACAACCAACACACGTTGCATCCTGTTGAACGGAGCAGATCAAGGTGTCAAAACATTGAAAGCAATGGAACCATAAGCGTTGGAGCTCAACAGACATCGGGAAAACGAAGGGAAAATCCGGAATCAATGAAATATTACGACTCGCTGAAGCAGAAATGGATTTCGATACACAATAGAGGAAAAGCAGCAGGTAGCTGAAGGGAAACGTGCACCATTTCGAGGAGCTGTAACACCAACTATTGCTATCTACAGATATTTTTAACATTATTGCCACAACTATTTCGTTCGTTCCATGGATTCTATTTCAGAGAAGAGCATCTACAGCAATAACAATGCTGGTTTTATTAAAAACTAAGGAAAGTCCGCTGTGAAAATATTGAAAATGTGGATTTCTACTCTTCCACCAGCTCGATTTGAGCTTCGGTTTGGGTTTCTCTGCTGCTCGGCTTCCTGAGGAAATTTCCGTCACGTGGCTACGGAGAGCACGCATCGCCTTTACTTATTTTCCTTTCATTACATCAACTCGCTTCGTATCTCGACTGGCATTACGCGAATTCCTGCTTATTGGGTTTCGCAGCTCGAGAACTTCCTTCCTGTTCGCTGCTCGAAGGTGGTTTCCGTTGAGAAACTTTTACGGAAGCCCTGAAGAGGATTACAATTTATTAAGTGCTTCTGCTGTGTAGCGTTGTTGCCGTGCTTGGGGCGAGAGGACGATGATGATGATGCAGCACATCAAAAGCAATAGCAACAAAAACAACACAATTAAGTAATGAGTTTATTTCTGGAGAATGTGTGCGGAATTTATAAAATTCGGTTTTAATTATTATTTACTTCAGTGTTGTATTTAAGTATAAGAAAAACAACAAAGTTACATTCGATTACTTTCACGAGAGCGAAGTTTTTGAAGGCTTATTTTGCCTTCTGCAATTGTAACGAATTAACCGCATATTGAGAAGATTAACTCTAGTTTTCTTAAACACCTGTAATTAATTAACTTAACATCTGCTTAATAGATTTCTTACAATAATAACTTTCGTAAATGGTCATTAATGATGTATACTGAAGTTACCAGAACACCGGTTGCTTTTTACCACCAAAATTCCACGCAAAACCGACTTCAGATCCAACACACAGCAAAAACATTATGTACTTCATTAATTATTCGTATATTTACGTCAAAACTTCCTCTAACCGCTTTGCGTGAGAAGAATCAAAAATCTGCAGCGAATAAAGTTGAGAACTTATTTTTAATTAAGTGGAGATTTTCTAACAAAAAGTTTGTGCTTTTATTAAAGTCTCTGTTGGCGCTGAAATATCGCATCAGGAATTCTAACTAAAGCGTAACATTTGATTTGTGAAGTGAACCACGCGGAAACTTGCTACAAGTTTTCCAATACAAGCGCTTGTTGCAGATTTATAGGCCGATTATGGAATTCGTGAAGAACGAAAAGCTCCAATATAAGAAACTAAGTTTCCGATAAATTTTTCCGCGTTGAAGAATTTTCGCAACTCTTGCAACATATTCTCGGACATCTTATTTTTTCATTTCTCGTTTCCTAATATCAAAACCGGAGACGACGTGGAAATGGAGTCCATTAATTTTTACTTTCGAATGATAAAAACCACATCTCGCCTTTCAATTTTAATATATTTTATTTAATTCCATAAAAAAATTTACGAAATATTTCTTTACATGTACGCAACTGAGATTTGTGTCAAAGCTTGACTGAAATTTAAATAGATCAGCACTTAAGGTCGTCGCAGAAGCAAGAATTGTCCGAACACCAAAGCCCCGAACTGGAGATACCTCACGAGGACCTGCGACTCGTGAAGTGCTTCGAGTCGAACGTAAGCATGGATGCTGTCATGCTCAGACGCAACTGGGTTGCCGTGGCTCGTTCGCCCGGCTTGTGGAGATCGTTGGAGGTCGGGTGCTGCTTGGAGAAGAGGAACTCCGATGCATAAAACTTCTTACGCTTCGTCTCGAAGTCATCGGTGGAGCCATCGGAGGAGGGCAGTTCTGGCGTAACCGCGTCCGAGATGTCCAACATGGAGATTAGAGATGATCGGCGTGAATTGAACTTGCGATTCATGGCGAGCAGCTTGTCGCGCAACAGGGTCGCATCCACGGGCTCCTCTTTGCGCGGATACGGGGTTTTCGACTCCGTGATGGCCATCAGTCCGTAGGTCTTGCGCTTCGGATGATATGTCTTCTCTATGTTGTCCTCATCGAAGTGTGTATTTTTCAGTGCATTTCTTCCATCCCTTAGTGAAAGATTTTGCGAATATTTAGAACGTTTCCTCATACTTTAAAAGGATTTAATTGATCACTTCTAATTTATAATTCCACGAGTTAATATCGTATAAATTTAGATTCTATATTTCTCGAAAACAAATAATTAAAATAATTTCATTTTTCCCTTTGACACATTTTTGAAAGTTTTGATAAGTTTTTCTGAATATCTTTTATTTTGATCAAATTAGATTTTCACGTAAATTTAATAGTTTTTCGAATTATGGCGTTTTTTCCGAAAGTTAAAATGTACTTTTTGCTACTAAGAATGTATCGCTAACATACTTTTCGGGAATTATATTTGGAAAAGTGTTTTGCTTTACTTTTATTTCGTATATATTTTGTCTTCCATTGACTATAAATGCTGGAATACTGTCAACGGGTGTTTTTTTTAAATTAAATTAACGAACAATTCCTGGTTATTACAATAATAAAGCAAGATTAGTAGGCTTCAATGATTACTAAAAACAAGCGCAATTATTACACCCATTAGTTGTTCTGATTTTCCTATTTCTAACTTTGAAATCAACAAATTAGGAAAATATTTAGTAATCGAACAAAAGAATCAATCAACAATTCAGAATTCTCCACAAAAAATAGAGTTTCAATATGATGTCAAGCATCAAATAGGCAATCAAACATGACCAAAATCAATTTTCCGCCAAAATATAACATCGAATGGCAACAAAAATCAGCGACAAAAAGTTTGTCCAGCTTTTTGTTGGCGTTGACCAGTGATGAAACCAGTCTTAATTAACTCCAATAGTGCGCGTCCCTGTCGAAGAGCAGAAAGCGAATAAGCCGCGAAACGAAACGAAACCGAACGAAATCTGTTAATTGTTAGTCAGGTCAATTGGTGGACAAATGGATGACGCAGGTGGGCGTAGGGAAGAAGGCGCAGAAGGCCGCCGCCTCCGCCCCCACTCAAACTTCATCCACCAAGATATCAAGTTAGAAATAATCTGGATTTAGCTCAATGTAATTATATCAACATCTAATAAATTTTTTCGGGTATTCCAATGTAGATTATTATTACAATTAGAATTATTAGAAATTTTGATTACTCTTTGATTGTTTTCCGGCTGGGATTACTTTTTAATTAAGATGGCTAAGTAATCGTAATCTAATACACGCAAAAAAGTAATAAGATGATTTTAATATTGATTATTTCGTGCTTATCCAAAAATAACTTATACGAGTAGCTAAAAAGTGCTACCCTCGGAAAATCCTGCGCACGTCTATGATAACGTGGAGTCACTCAATCGCCGCATCGGTGACGATTCACGCGCGGTTCACCCCAGTAAAAAAACGCGGGATTGACAACCAACAAGGTCGTTCGTCACGGAGGGACGAAGTGTGACGCGGAAAGAGGACACGACGAGGCTGCATTCAATTGAAAAGCGCCAAATGACCAATTGATTGCCAAGAAACCAAACGCATGCATACATATGCATGAGCGTATTGTTTAGATTGGTACATATGTACTATATGTATGTGTCTGCCTGTATGTGTGTTTTTTCCCATCATGGAATGGCATCAACTCGATTCTCACAGTTTATTTGTTGAGCTGCAAAAAATACCTTTACAACAAAATACATATACAGATATAAGTATTCTGTCTCTTTCAGAGGGATATTTTATTTTCGTGGCTTTTTAATTGACCAGAAAACCCATTTTCGACCACCATTCTTGTTGATATTTTTATCGCTCGAAATTTTAACATTTTACTGTTTAACAAAAAAAAACAAAGTTTTTCGCATTGCCAGCTCTTCCAATTTTTAAAACGTCTCATCCTCTAGTAATTGCATTCATATCGGCTTTTTTTGCATTTACTCAAGGAAAGACTTAAAAAAGAATAGCAAAAACTTTGTGAAAACATGGAGTTGTTTTTTTGAAAAGTTGACAAAACTTTTACGCTTTACGCATTTTTTACTATTTGTGTTGTTTCAGCAAATTGCTTTCCACCGAATAACCATCACCATCGCCAGAGTTTTGAGTTTGTCAGTCAATTTAGTAGACGATGGTCAAATATTTTGACGAATTGCTGATTGCCGAAACGGACCACCACTGCTGTAGTTGTAAATGGTCCCGTCCACACTGATGTAAATGCCCGAATTGCATCCCAAAATAAGGTAAACGTGGATTAAGAAGTGCTGAAGAAATTACAGACTTTGTGAAATAAGGTTTTCGAAATTTTGAAATATTTTTCAATAAAACTTTAAGAAATTAATGCACAAATCGCTTTAGAAACGCAAAACTAACACGCAGGAACCCAAAAATCTATTCGAAAGGAATTCGATATGTGAAGGATACGCCAGCAACTGCTACAGTAATATTTTGGAAGCAAATCTTCATCAAACTCCATTGGTTTTTCAATAAGCGTGCAGATGTCGCTGATGACATTTAATATTGTACATTGCATGCGGTCGTTTTTCGCATGAAATCCGCTTTCAATGCAAACACAACCATGAGCTGTAACAAGACGACAACAACAGTAACAAGGATAACAATAACACAAACGGACACTGCATGGTTATTTGAAGACGGTATTATTCGTCAGCGTCGGTATGTGGGGCATTCACATAAATGGCAATAATGAAAAATAAGACATCCAATATATTGTAGTTGTAGAAACAAAGACGTTTCAAAATCTAAAAACCCTCAAAGGAAGGATTATTAAGTAACCCCAACGCTCCACCAGCATTCGTCCGTATAAAGCGCTTCCTAGTAAGAACTCGCACGATTTCGGGCCACAATAACGACCTCATCATAACCACTTACGCTGCACACACGCTGCCCCACTCTCGTTTGCTACCCAGCCAAACGAGCTCGCTTAATCCTCAGCTATTTAGGAGGTCTGCCAACCTTATCGAAAATATGGTTGTTAAAGAATGAAACTTTATGAATATTTTATTACTTTCTTGCGAGTGTGTGAAGAGGAACGAGGAGGAGCAGAAGGAGGAGGAAGAAACCAACGCCGACGCCACTCACACGTTGGTTGTGTTTGTTGGCAACTTTTGTTGTAACATAAAGCACAGCAATTTGTGTCAATAAGCTTAGCAACCGCTAGGATTTGAGCCAATCATGCATTATGCATGCCTGTGCGGGCCAAGGAAGTGGTTGCCATGTGACATCGTGTGTCGTTTTATTGCTCAATGATAAAGTCCAATTTAATAGAATGAATCGGGCTGCCATCAATATGCACGATTGTTGGCAAGCGGCTTTCGAGAAATAGACGCCCAACAATTTAGTGATGAAGAACCTGCGTAATTTAACTAATTTCAGACTCTTTTAGCCAACGCGGCTTAACTCGCGGTGTTTATAAATGGAGCAGCAAGTGATATAAAGTGAATAAATGTTCCTTTAGTTTGATTACAGTTGACCATTGACAGTTTCTGCGATGACACTGATGTCTGCTACCGATTGCAGCTTCGCAACTTGTGTTCTATGAAACTTTTCTATATTTATGCTTCTACAAACAATTGCACAGGTGTACAGGTATGTGTTTCTGAGTGAGAATGTGTGCAGCAAACACATTCATTTGTGACTTGCCTTCTCTGAATCGCAGCGGAACGCAGCAATGTGTGGTTATGTTCAGAGCAATCGATGCCTTGCCGCTCACAACGCATCCGTTTTTCCGATTTGAGTCCGCACATTCGCTTTCATATCGTATTAATCTACTGGTTTAACTTTGCCTGCAAACCACACTCAGCATCGACCACTAGAAATGCACACGCAGCAATCCTTAAATTACTTGCTAACGGCAATGGATCCCAGCCCAGTTGGCTGTTGTCGTTGTTGTTGCTGCAGCTGGAACTGATGGCTTCAGTCTCGTATTCGTCTTTTGTTTTTATTATGGCTGACTGTTACTGTTACTTGCATTGCTGCTGTTGTAGTTGTTGTAGTTCTCGTTGGTTCAATTTCATTGTATTTTTTCTAATTGTTATTATTACTCGTAGTTGTCGTTCTCGTTTTCCTTGCCGCATCACATGCGGTTTTAATTAGTGCAACTGAAGTAGTTTCCGGCATCCGATGAACCACAGAAATCAAAAGCGGGACTGGTGGTTGCTGTTGTTGCCGTTTCTGGTGATATAGTTGCTTCATAGACACCAATCGCAGTCAGCTGTGCCTGATTGTATGTTATTCTTCCCCTTTACCAAGAATCCTGTCAGGGGTCAGACTTCTGCTACAACCTTAATGTCGCAAGAGGTCCTCCTCCTCCATCTGTTTTGAAACATTTCTCCTGTTAATTGTAGTTTCTAAGATGGTTTTACAGGTAACCCAACTTTTAAAAAAGTTCAAAAAACTCTTGTTTGGTTTATTATACAATTTATTTTTTTTTTTAATGTCGAGCTTCCGACGCTAAGTGAAATCTTCACACAAAGAGTTTGTATTGCAAGAACTTTTAATGTAAAATAAGTTACTTTAACATCAATATCCTTAACTGTACCCTTCACCCTTTTTAAATGCTTTGAACGATTGATTTCCTTATTGTTGCAGTTTAAGAACTGTACATTTTTTGGAACGTCCCTAATTATAATAACCTAAATTAATTTATATACTTAGCATGCCTTAATGTTTAATAGCGGCTTTATTTTTTATAAAATAAATCAAAATAAAAACGAGGTTCCAAGTTTCACATAGTTATTGCACTCTAACGCAAATAAAATAAAATTTACTTTTATGGACTTTTTCTCTTTAAGCGTCTTTTTTCTCCTTCTGGCTGCTGTATTCTGTTTTGTTTGTGGATGCTGCTTGCTTCTCTGGTGCATCACCAGTTCGCTTCTCTGGTGACAACGTTCCCTTCTCTGGTGACGACGTTCGCTTCTCTGGTGACGACGACCGCTTCTCTGGCGACGACGACCGCTTCTCTGGCGACGACGACCGCTTCTCTGGCGACGACGACCGCTTCTCTGGCGACGACGACCGCTTCTCTGGCGACGACGACCGCTTCTCTGGCGACGACGACCACTTCTCTGGCGACGCCGACCACTTCTCTGGCGACGACGACCGCTTCTCTGGCGACGACGACCGCTTCTCTGGCGACGCTGTTCGTTTCTCTGCATCGGAGGAGCTCGCCTCAGACTTGCTTGATTTTTGCATTCTGTAAATTTTGTTTTCCAGACGCAGCGCCTCGTTTCCCCTTTCCATGAACTCCTTTAGTTCTTCAGCCCAGCCCAACGCTTTGACCAGAGCCATGACGCCATCATCACAATCGCCGATATACGCTATGTCGCGTGTGTTCCTTGGGCTTTTGTAGAGCAGACTGGGCTCCGACTCGAACCAGGAGAAGAGGCCTTGCTCCCGGCCTACCATAGTGCGATTGATTAGCAGACGTACGCAGCGTGGTCCAGCACGGTCGACAAGCGACGCGAAGGGCTGCACCTCGAGCGAGGTGCCCATTATAATCAGCAGGTCGCAGGAGTCGAAGTCGCGCGACTGCAACATATAGAATTTGTGAGGCAGATTCTCGCCGAAGAACACGATACCCGGCTTGACGATGGAGCGGCACTTCTCGCAGGTGGGCAGGACGTCAGCGAAGATCTTCTCCTTCATCCACGACATGGAGTACAGCTCGTTGCAGCTCATACAGCGGTTGTTGTAGAAGGTGCCGTGTGCCTCGACTAGCTTCTCGTCCGGTATGCCGGCTATGCGCTCCAAGGTGTCAATGTTCTGCGTGTAGTGCCGCAGCAGGAGACCCTTTTCGTGCAGCAGACGCACAAAGTAGTGGGCAGGTGTGGGGTTGAAGGTGCCTGGGTAGAGTTCCTTGGCCAGCGCGAAGAAGGGCTTCGGGTTGTCGAGGAAGTAATCCAAGTCAAATATCGCTGAAGGGTGAGGAAGATTGTACTTCTGCAGGTTGCTGTAGAGTCCGGTGTCAGGAGAGCGAAAGTCAGGAATACCAGCAGCTGCAGGATACACGTGAATGAAGAGATTCGCTAAGAATTACATTTCAGGCACTCACAGGTTGATATACCGGCGCCTGCCATGGTTATTATATTCTTGAAGCCCTCCTTTTTCCAGTGCTTTATTAAGCCATCGAAGGTCAGCTCCTCAATGACCTGCAAACGACAGAACGTAAACATCATTTTCATTCAAGGCTGCTCAAAGTGAACCTTTTCTGACGCACTATCATCGCTGTCCACAGAAAATAGACTCAGCTTGTCTGCCAGTAGTTGACGCATGGACTCTATCCCTCCTGCAGCTGGAAGTAGTGAAATTTTTATTGTTAAATCAATCATTGATTACGCCTTTATTTTTTAAAAAAGGAACTGGGCAGAAAACTGGTTTGGTTTTTCAGCCGCCCTGTACTTGTAGTCACTTTTCAAGCGTACTATACTTGCAGCTTTTTGCCTCATGGTTGTTGTTAACACTGCAATACTGTAACAGGGTTGAGCCCACACTAAAGGCCACGGTTTCTACCTCCGCACACCACCAGCTTTTTAGTAATCAATGAATGGGTCGTGTACAAAAGAGCAGATAATATGTATTCAATCTTTGCAGAATATATTGGCGTACATATGTATCTAGACCAATTTTCACCTGACTTTCAGCAAGCTTACAATTGCTATGTCCAGCTTCCGACCCCTTGGAACTTGTTGGCTTCTCATCACTCATATTGTGAGGGTTTGTTGTTGCCGCCTGTTGTTGAAATGTTGCAAAATACTTGTAGGAGTTTTTAATGGGTCTTCTCAACAGCACCGCCGTCGTGATAAATTTTTTAATTTTTCGGAGACCACCCTTTAACAAAAAACAATATTGAACTTGGCCAAATCACAACAAAACGCACACGACAGCTGTCAACATGAAAAGTGCTGACAAGTCAAAAGAAAATTTTGACACTCACCAGAGATGGCGACATCGAATTTAGATTTTCCTTTGTGCAAACATAGTACAATTGTATTAACAGTACTTTAATTTTACTTTACTTTACTTATCATTTCCTTGTTTCTTATAAATAAGTAAATATCATTGTTACCGCTCGGAACCAAAGTGTATCTGCATTTAACACGGCATAATTTGAATCCGCATTAATTTAATGAAATTGTGTTATCCAACATACATCACTGTCGCGAATAATTTACTGCTATTATCTACTCTTTCAGGCAATAAAGTACAAAGTACGCACCGATTAAAAAAGCCGAAATTCCAAGAAATTAAATTAAATATTTCGATAATTCTAGCAGTCCAACGCTGTTTACACGCAGGAAGAGACTCGTAACAGGGTACGCAATGGTTACACAAATATACTCTGTCATGGTAAGAATTAAATAAAGTATTTATTTTGACGTTGTGGAACTTAACAACTTTGCTTTCTCTTAGAAACAGTGAATCCCGATGCGTATGCAATTTTACACTCGTCTTACGGTTAGTTAATATCCTCATACATATCTCAAGACAGCTGTTGAAAATGGAAGTGTGTGCAAATTATAATATTAAAAGAGGTTTTTGGTTTTATCCCTGCCCATATTTATCATAAAAAAATTCACTTTAGAAGCAAATATATATTTTCTTCGTGTTGACATGTGATGCTATGGATATATTCGCTTCCTTTCCATATTAACGAAACTATATTTTGCTGGTGCTGAATTAATGAAAAGGCAACACTAAAGTAGCAGCAATATTTCGAAAAACATTTCAATTGTGCAACAAGCAAGTCAACACTTTTCTCCGACAAAGACTGAAAGAGAGTACAATTTGTTTATTCGTCCACAAATGTTTGTGCTGTGTAAGTCGCTCCTGTAGCAAAGCTTAACCGTCTCTTCACATTGATGCAACGTTCCCTGTTCATTTCCCCATTTTTTATTTTTTCACGAAAGTGATCACACTTGCAAGTTTGACGCTTTGGAAGTTCAATGCTTTAAATACTTTTATTACCACATTTAATACCAAAATAAAATGTGCGTATAGTTGAGGCGTGTACATAAACAAAGTGGAAAACTCAGAGTATAATGATTTCCTTATGTTCCTTTACTCCTCAGACCGCAGCTTCAAAAAAATTCCTCTTTATGGTAGAAGAAATATTGTTGAAAACGTTTTATTGATTTATCCGGCCAACAAAACACTTATCTCGAACCTTCCAAGGACATTTCCTTTATTCCCAAAGGCTTGTCACCTCTCCTGTTGCCTTTTTCAAATTTTTTATAGACATTAGTATAAACTGTAAGTATGTGTTTACAAAATTTAAAAATATATCCCACTTTATCACTTTTAGAATATTCCACAACTCCAAGCAAAACAAAAATTATACAATGCGGCAGTATTTTAGATTGCTATTATTGATTATTAGGTACGCCTTTTGCGTACGTTTTGCCTTTTTTATACGTTTTACTTACGCTTTATGTTAATTTTCGTATTTTGCTGGAAAACTTCAACAGTGCAGGGAAACTTTACGCAAATGAGAGCACGCCGCAATAGAACTTATTTCACTCGAGATAACAATCGATTTTCCAAATCAAAATACTTTCATGAGTTACAATCGCTAGGGTGATCGCCATTTTTTTACCCTCATCGCTGGGTCGTGTGTGTCGGCAAATATTCTATTAATCGGCAGTAATTTAGATCATATATATAAAATATATTAAAAATATATTCCCAAAACTATATAGCTTTAGGTTATATTCAAAGAAATGGCAGTAAGTAAAGTATTTTAAAATTACATAGTTTAGACAATCTGCATGCAACCGGTCACCGGTGTGGTATTTTGCGTCTCTTTTTCACCATATTTCGTCCAAATCCAGACAGCGCTTTGCAAGCAAATTGCTCTTCCTAATTTCAGACAACAAAAATCTTTGTCGGCAGCCTGCCGCCTGGATCGAGGCCTGAGGAGCTGAGGCGGCTTTTCGAAAACTATGGCGTCGTTGTCGAGTGCGATATAATGAATCGGTGCGGCTTTGTGCACATGGATACGCCCGATATGGCCGACAACGCCGTCAAAGCCCTGCACAACACACAGTTCAAGGGACAAAACATAGTTGTTGAACCGGGTCGCTCGAAAGATAGGAGAGGTGGCGGTCAAGGCGGTCCACCTCCCGGAAGAGGAGGCGGTCGTGGTATGGGTGCCCCGCTCGGTCGTCGTGGTGGTGGTGGTCCTCCAGCCGGTGGGCGCGGTGGTCGAGGAGGTATGTGTGTAAAACTAATTTGTTCCCAATTTTGTACCACATAAGCAGTTGTAAATTTTCATAAGAGTTGCTACTTCAACGAAATGTGGGAATTTTTATGGAATTTCTCAATAACTGTTCATAGCTTCTGCACTTCTATTAAGATTATAATTAAAACGTGGCTAATCACTGCGGTAACATTTTATGTACTCAGAGGCGAGCATGTTTTTCCCTGCTTTTAAGAACAATTCTACTTTTTCAGGAGGTGCGAATCAGGGAGGCCCACCACCTCGTGGCGGCAGGTTTGGCGGCGGTCGTGGAGGTGGCACATTCGATCGTAACAATGGGGTTGGTCCCATTCGCAATGACAACTTCAGAGGACAGAGTCGCAATGCGCCCTATTCAAGGGGCGGCGGAGGTGGGCGTGGTGGCGGAAAATTCGGTGGTGACAAGTTCGCCGGTGGTGGTGGCGGTGGTGGTAAATTTGGCGGTGGACGTGGAGACTCCTATAATGCTGGAGGATTTAGCGACAATGCAGCTTACGATGGTTGGCAGTCAAACGCAGGTTACAATGAAAACCAGTCCATTGGAATGGGCAATCAAGACAGAAGAGGCTTCGCTTTGCCAGGCGGTAGCCAACCGAGCTTTGGTGCCGGCGAGCAAATATATGGCGGAGCGCCTGAAAATGCGGCAGATCCGCTGATGTTCTCCAGAAGAAACAATTCGTCAGACATGTGAGTTAGACTTTACATGGACTAAAGGAATCTTTGTCTAAATAAAGTGATTTTCATGTGCAGGGGCGGAGGCTTTGGTAGCGCGCCTCGCGGAGGTGGTAGAGGTGGTTTCTGTGGTGGTAGAGGTGGCCGAGGAGTGGGTGGACGCGGAGGTGGTGGTGGAGGCGGCTTTGGTGGTCGCGGCGGTGGCCCCCCTCGAGGTGGCGGAAGAGGAGGCGGTGGTAATCGCAATATGAGCAACAGTGCAAACAACTTCCACGAGGACTTCCCGCCGTTAGGTGGTGCTGCAGGTGGCGCATTTAATCGGTGAGTCCTCGAGCATCCAAAAACATGTGTTCGTTAAAGAAAGAGAAGCGAAGATTTTTTAAGCCATTTAGATGTAATTTTTATCGCAAAGCTAGCAGGAATTTATACCGTTGCATGCGAAATAGCGGGCCCATGCTAATATCCTCGAATATCTGCTTTATTTTATTGATAGTAAAGATCTATGACTAAAAGAGTGGACAACTCAGTGCTTTCTGTTGACCAAAGAGTCGTAATAATCCTTTAAGACCAACAATTAATATTGACTTATACTCTGAATATTAATGCATATATTTAAAAATTTGTATTTTCTTACACAGAAATGCGCCACGCCAAAATATGATGTCGAATCGTCGCCATTAAGAAATAAAAATGCGAAACCATTCACTCAGTTTCAGTGAATTTCGATTTGAAAACGAATCGGGCGAATGTAGCGACAGCATTCACGCATTTGAGTGACACCTAAATTATTTTAGACCTATGATAGATTTAAATGCAAGAAATTTTTAACAGATACCCATTATAGCGCTCGAATTTAAGTCGTCTGCATTAAAGCTGTTGAGAATTCAGCGCGTTATTGTGTAAGATACCGAATCGTTTCATACAGACTTGCGACTGCGTAAATAAACAAATAACTAGCGGCCAAAGTACGTAGGAAATCGAACGTCAGCGAATGCATAACAAAGCACGATGCAAAATCGATGTTCGTTTCAAATTACCCGACAATTTTTAGAACACCAAGTACTTCAATACTGGTTAAAACCCTACATGTATAATATCGGAATAAATCATGTTGCTTGGTTAATTTGTAAACGTTTCAATAAAAGCTCTTGTATTGCTGTAAATTTCATATCGAACAACACACAAAAGTTACTGCGTATGCGTTTGAGACTCGTTAGGGACACTTTTGTATTTTTCTCTTAAGAATTTAAAACTTAGATTCGATACACAATAAAACATTATTTCCGAACTTTTGTAAACATGAACTGCGTATCTAATAAAAGATAAACACAAATAAATGGTATACAGAATGCGTACATTATTCTTTAAGGACTGCAAACGTTCAATAAATGCAAAATGTGTGTTGCTAAAATGCGTTTATATTGCGACGAAAGCCCGAAATGCGAAGCGAAACAGAAACCGAAAATGTGACCTTACGTTAGAATTTGCTAACAATGGCAGCCTGAGGTGGATTATTCGAAAAAAGTTGGTAAATAAATTTAAGCTTCTTTCACGTTACTTTATTCCTATATGTTTTTAAAAACTTACATATATGACGGTCGAAACAATAAGTCTAAAGGTGACTTTTACCGTCTGCAGTAAAGTTATTTAAATATTTAACTGGAAGCCAGGCGCAGAGCAAATATATATATCAGCGACGTTAGCAGTTGACGAAGCGTTGGTGAAAAACACCTTTAGTGAGGTTTGAGGTTCCCTAGGACAGAATATAGGAATGTATTGAAAGCATTGAGCTACAATCTCAAAAAACAAATTCCCTTAATAAGAAACCTTAAACGAGACAACACGTTTATGTCACCTGATCGGCATATTTCTTTCAGTAAGATTCGTGATAAAATTTCACAGTCGTATTTATTAAATCTTCAAACATTTCTTGCAAGTGCATTTTAATTAAACTTCTTTTAAATGCTGAGAAGGCATTTTAAAAATATTTTATTCGTAAACGCTTTAAAACCTCCCAGCCACGCAAGATATGTACTCAACGAGGCTGAAAGAAAATTACCACAGTATGTGTATAGCATATCTCTCCATGGTTCCGGAGAGTATAAGTAGTAATTTTAGAAACTTCGTGTGTGGAAATTTCCATAGTTTTTTCAAATCAGTATAGTTAAAGATATGATGAAAATACATTGGTAAAAATATTACATTTTGTGAAGTAGTTAAGTAGGTGCTACTAAAATTGTTTCGTAATTTAAACATATGATATTCATGTCAAGAACTAAATATGGCATGTCATGAGAAACATTGTACACGTTTTTTTTACACGATACATTGTATTACAATACACACGGTGTACACGATTTTGGAGATCATTAAAAAAATCCCTATAAAATATTGACACTCCAGATATAAGTAATTGCGAAGAAAAACGTGTTGGTAGACATTAAGTACTGCGAAACATCAAACATGGATGTATAAGAAAAATAGCAATGGATGACAGCAAATTAAATCGAATTAAATCAATGCATTTCCTTTGTCGTATCATTGGTATACCTGTCAACAACACATTGTTTTTAAATAAATCGTATTTTTTATATGCGTTATTTCTAGTTCTAATGTCAAGTTTGGGACTGTAGAAGTGGAAAAGTTTCTAATATTCTGCTACCTTGTGTGACAATATGGTTCTGTGAAACCAATCTGCGGAAATTTCATAAAATGGGTATCTGTTCCCCTGTGTTCGTTCTGCCATTCTCCATCTCATAATAATATAACAGAAATGTCGTCTTAATATATCGTACCGTACACAAAATACACAACATTTCTTAAAATTATGTGCTGCACGTTTCGCATAAAAATAAACGTCGTCTACTGAATACTTCCATTTCTAATCACAACTTTCTATAGCAAATAAAGAATATTGCGCCAATTTTCAACGTGATATCTAATCGTTCTCCGGTAGTATAGTTCGGCCATTTGACGATTATAGAAGAGTGAGCGTACCATGATTGCAAATATTTTCGCAATGGCGCTGTGTAATCCAGAATAAAATTCGCCTTCAATTTACCGTTCATAATATATTTAGTTTTAAATATTTATCATAAAGAGGTGCCCGTATATTTGGTAAAAAGTGGGAGTGGTTACTAACCGATTTCGCCCATTTTCAGTCCATAGCTGTTCTACA
This sequence comes from Sicus ferrugineus, assembly GCA_922984085.1. Taxonomy (NCBI): domain Eukaryota; kingdom Metazoa; phylum Arthropoda; class Insecta; order Diptera; family Conopidae; genus Sicus; species Sicus ferrugineus. The sequence continues at coordinate 29,472,123 of OV277352.1, forward strand.
TAAAAAAGGATTATTTGAGACAAATTTGATCGCGGTATCTCCATTCGTTCCCCTGTAATCGTGATTTCAACAGACAGAAAGACAGACGGACGAAGAGTGCTAAATAGACCCCCGAGGTGTCGCTTAGCAAGAGTATATTTGTAGACTTTTCTATATTTATTTTGTCGCTTCTGCTTTCAGAGACTGAAGAACAATGTGAATATACGCTCTCCCTTCGGCTGAAGAGCTTAAAAGAAAGAGAATACGAACTAAAATTGTAAAAAATAAAACTATTTAGAAGGCTGTCTTCGGCCAGGCCAAAGTCTAAATGCCCGACACCAGAGCAGCTAAAAAAAAATAATTTCGCCAGTTGCATAAGTAGGCGAATTATGCCCATTTTTGGGAAATATTTTGGTAATATCTAGATACTCCAGGATAAAATCACGTATTAATATTTTGCACCGTTTGAGATATTGACAACTTTTGTATGCGTAGGCGGACCACGCCTACTCATAGATTTCTGACAAACAGATATGCCTATAAATACCTCAGATAAAATTACGGCTTAGTATGTTATACCGCTTATGAGACATTGTTCTGGCGCTTTATGTTTCGGAATAGAATTGTGCCTTAATATCTCACGCTGTTTATGGGATATTCGCCTTGTAAATTCGCCTGTTTTTAAAATGAGGTGCCTTTACGTTCCGTATGTAAATTAGGTGTGGTGGTTAACCAATTTCGCCCATTTTCAATTCTTCAAACAGGATGTTCTCTGTCATAAACCTATTATGACAGAGAATATTCGTGCAAAATTGCATTACGATGTCTGTATTCGTTCCCCTGTAATCGTGATTTCCACAGACAGACAGACGGGCGGACATAGCGGAGGTGATTCTTAGCAAGAATACACAGTTTTCTATGTATATCTACTACGCCTCCTTTAATGCGTTACAAACGGTGATCAAAGTGAGTAAACCCTTATCCCTTCGGGTGTAGGGTATAACTAGTAATAAGGCTGTCTTTGTCCAATCCAGTCTGAATATTCTACACCCGCAAAGTTAAAAAATATCTCAGAGAGCACACAAAGACTCTAAAATCCTTTATAACCGTTTAAGTTATAAAATCCTTCTAAAGCATTTTTGTGGAAAATATGGTAATAAGAGGAAAGAAGAAAATCACTGCACCGCTCGTTATTTGAACCGATCTTTCCCACCCGGTTATGAAACAAAGTTTCAGACTCATAACAAAACGGTTTCACATTTCTGATTAAAGATGCTACCTTTTCAGGTTTCGTTTCGCATTTTTGCCAAATGAAATTAATGTGGCCGCAGCCAAACAATCAAAACTTCCATGAAAGAAAATCTCATTCCTGAAAGCAACGTTCAAATGTGACTCCAGTCCCTCCACACATTTCTATGCGTTTGCTGGAAATGACTTGGAAATATAATGCAGCAATGAATTGACGCTGATTATTTAAACAAAAATATTGAAGCCATAATTTTAAACAAATTTATATTATATTTATATTATGACCATTGTACAAATTCAAATCTTTTTAATTTGCACTTATATGAAAAATGAAGGCAAAACTACATTTCGCAATAATAGAGTGTGCCAATCGATTCTACATTGCACAGTTCGGAAAAATATAATTAGTCGGTTAATCGAGTATCACTTCACACATCCCTATAGTAAAATCAGTTTTAAGTTTTTCTTGCCCGGTTATTCGATTAGGTATCGGTAGCTTCTGTCCACTCTGGGATATTGAAAAGTACGAAAAATGTCATTAAAACAAAACCAATTCAGTGATTTACAGTAAAATAATAACGATTTGTGAGAGATACAAACTCAAGCAAATATTTCGACGACCGCTGTAAGCAGAGACGCTAGCGGAGCGCCTACCAATGCGAAGCAGCAACAGCTGTTGCAGGTGCGTGCTTCGAATGGCCTTCGTCAACGCCTGAATTGGAAAGAGATTTTCATCATCTTTAACACTTGCGACACAGTTCGAAAGATTTGCATAAAAATGGTACGTTCACCAGGTCTGCTGGTGGTGGTGCTGCTGACGTTGTTGTTACTAGGCTTCTGTGCGAATAACTTGCAAGCAACGACATTGCAATTTAGCGGGCAGACTGCGGATCTCAGTTATAACAGGTACGATGTGGACAATGTTGCCCTCAAGGGAAAGCTGATCTTTGCTCATGTGGTGAGTGCAATCCGTGGATCCGCAGACGTTCGTACAGGAGACTCAAATAAATCGCCTTTTCTACGTGTAGCTTTTCCGACACGGCGATCGTACACCGGTTGAACCATATGCCACAGACCCATGGAAGAATTTGGATTATTGGCCAACGGGTTGGGGACAGTTAACGAACGTAAGTGAAGCAATGGCTAGAAGGCTCATGAATCAAATTTAGATTGAAAAAATTAAAGGAACAAGGAACTTTCCTTCTTTTGAATGTATTTTTTCCGCAGAAAATCCATTGATTTTCTATCTATTGTAATAACACGTATTATATATATTCAGTAAACTAAGACACAACGATAGTCAAGAAATAAACTAAAATACTTGGGGGAAACTACTGAAATCATTCAGGTGGTGCACCAAACACTGTCCCGATCAGCTATGAACTAATCAGTTAGGCTTATGTTTTCAGATGCAGTTTGAAAATCGTATCCAAATCTAATTTTGCGTTCGATGTGGCGTACATATTTATGTGCGCCATACATATTTATTTCTAAGAGTTGTATTATAGATAATTTTTTGCTTTTTTTATGAAAGATAAACAGCAATATATATGTATACTGCAGCTCAATATCACCTCGGACCCGAGTGACTTCATTACTAAAATCGGACGGACAGGATCGACACGTACAATTATATAATTAATTTATGGATCTTTAATGCGTCATAAAAAACTATGTTGCTGTCGTTCCTATAACTTTGCGGTTTTTCTTAAGTTATTAAGAGAAGCACATAATTTTTTTAATTATGTAACTATATACACTATTAAAGTTCACGAAAACCTTCAAGGTAAACTCTCGAAAAGAAGTTCATTAGGAAACAAATTCTATAAATATCAAACATCAGCGTTTTTAAGAGGTGTATATAGAGGTAATAAAACGCTTAAACTATCAAGCTAATGAATAACAATTTTTAAATAAACCTATCTAGCAACTCTTATTGAACCTTTTTTAAATAATTGTTCTTATGAATGAGGGTTTTTTACCAGAACCATCCTGTCACTAATGTATAATAAGAGTTCTCATTCGAAACAAGCATGAAAGACTTTTGCATTTCGGCTTACAGACTGGCAAGGAACAACTTTTTGAACTCGGTCAGTGGCTTCGCAAGCGGTACGACACGTTGTTGAGTCGCACTTATTCAAAAGATGAGATCTACATACGCTCTACCGATGTCGACCGTACACTGATGAGTGCGCTTTCCTGCTTAGCAGGTCTCTATCCACCTACAGACAAAGAAGTATGGAACAAGGGTATCACCTGGCAGCCCATTCCAGTGCACACAATACCCGAGCAAATGGATAGAGTACGTCTTTCCCATGTATACTTCAGCAGAATGATTACAGCTTAAGAAACACACTTTTTCCAGAGTTTGTCTGGTAAGGAGCCTTGTGCAGCTTATGAATACGCCAAGTCAAGCTTGCTGAATTCGCCACAGTTCCAAGAACTCAACAATCGATATGCGTATCTCTATAACTATCTGAGCAAATACACGGGAAATTCTGTTGACTCACTGGAGGCGGTTCAGCGCATCAATAACACGCTCTTCATTGAAAGTATGTACAACAAAACACTTCCGGAGTGGACGAAAGGAGTTTACCCTAGCGAGGACATGACTTTTGTGTCCGACTTGACATTTGCCATCAATACCTATACGCGCCAAATGGCCAGATTGAAGATGGGCCCACTAATCAAGGAGATGCTGCAGCGATTTGAGCAAAAAGCCGACAGGAAACTCAAGCCGGATCGCCGTGTGTGGATTTATAGTGCGCACGACACGACCGTATCGAGTCTGCTCAACACCTTAAAGCTGTACAATGTACGTTTCGAATTGGCTAACCGGCAGATATTATCAAATACAACTAATTTTGCCTCCATCAGATGCACAGTCCACCATATGCCGCCTGCGTTATGCTCGAGCTGCGCATGGATGATCAGCAGAAACCCTTTGTTTCAGTGTTCTACAAGAACTCCAATGCTGAGCCACTTCCGCTGAAAATACCTGGCTGTGGTGTAGAATGTCCTCTCAAGAAAATGATTTCTCTGTACACGGATATTATTCCAGAAGATTGGGTGGCCGAGTGCAAATTATCCACCTTGATGATGACCTATGAGGAAGCAGACCTTGGTATGGCTATGGGTGAGTATATACTTCCTCTTATTTGTGCTTGTACAAATAATGTTATTGGCTTCCTTTATTTGTCCTTGTACTGCAGTAATTTAGAACATTACAGTATGCACTTCAGTAATTCGAATTATACTTCGAATTGCTGCACTATAATACTTATATGTACGGAGGTGTATATATGTATGTATATTTTAATACTTTCTTTAACAGGTATTCTTGTGGCCATTATAACGGTAATGTTGTTCCTGTCCTACATTACAATGGTCTACATTCGTCGCCGCAGTTACCGAAACTACCCATCGTTTTCGCAGCTGGCGTAATTAAATTTTAAGAATGCAAAACATTGGCTCCCAACTCAGATTAAAAATCCATTTATAAAATTTATATTGGCAGTTCAGATTAAATATTTATATTGGCTCGGATTAAAAATTTATATTGGCAACTCAGATTAAAAATTTTATATTTTTGGAGAAATGTAAATTCTTTGGTGGCAGCGTATTTAGTGGCAGAATTTTAGCTTGAAAATTATAGATTGTCGATATATTTTAGTAAAAAAAATTGGTAGTAAATACGCTGCTTAAAGTTGCATTTGTGGCATTTATCGAAAACTCAAAAAGAACATTTATTATTGTGATTAACATGAAAAATTAAGCTATTAAATTAGAAAGTACATAATGTGGGTCAAAAACATTTCTAACCGGGTGCAAATCTGCAATAAGTGCAGATAGGATAAAAGTTGTTTCCACGATTTCAATTTAAAAAATTACAGGCAGTTTTCCGCAGTATATATAACGCCATCCATCTGCATTTACTTCAGATTTGCCCGTGCATAAGTGTTTGTTTTTACGAGCATTCATACTGAATATTTTTATCAATGTGGAATGCTTACAGATACCGTAAACATCTTGTTTTACGCTACAGTCTTCGAAGGAAATCTTTGTTAGTACTAACCGAATGTATTGATGCCTGGCTTTTGAACACTGAAAAATTAAAAGTTTTTGCATTTAATATCACGTATGTATGCCAACATCTTGTTAAAATGTTAGTTCATCTTGCTAATTGCCTCCCAAGGGAGAAAACATCGTTTCTCAAAATAATGTAAGACTGTTTGTTGTTAATTGCATAAGACATTTTATAAAGACATACAAACATAAATAAGAGTTTTATCAAATTATATATTTGTTGTAATTCTGAAGCATATGTATATTAAATTTCAATAAAGTGATAAGCGAACAGTGAAATGGTTTTGATAAACTTTGTAATTTATTGGAAGAAGGAGAAGGCGAAGAAATCAAAGTGTTGACATTTCATATTTACAATGAAATCTACTGCAGTTAAGTTAAAGGCGGTGTAGGGTACTTTAAGTTGTATTTAATTTTACCTAGCTATACATTATTCATTTTTTTTAAATTTCATGTTTCATTCATTTAAAAAATTTTGTTACAAAAAATTCTAAAAATTACAGTTGCATATAAACTATACGAAGTCATTTAAATTAAGAAACCTGCAGGCGGTTTCGAGACATCGGGATGCCTTGCGCGTGCTTCGGCATCATAGGCTCAAACTTTACCGGGTGCCTGGTCACAGAAATATAGTTAATGATAATACAATAGTTAATATAGAAAATTTTAAGATACTGCGAAGATCAGAAGAAAAAGGAATCGATCCATCATCTGCTCTGTACATGTCCAGCTTTACAAGAAGACCTCCTGCGTACGTTGGACTCAAAGTTGGAGACTTGACGGAAATAAATCACAAAGTCTTGTATTCTTAAATTTGCAGTTTTATTTGCACATCTATATGTCACTTAAAAAGTATTTAATACCTAAGCAGTATTTAGTTATATATATATTTAGCTGCTAATAGTAAGTATTTTTAATTAAATTTTAAATTTCAAACGTATTATTGCTGCAAGTCTTATAATCAATTTTCAGTTTTCTTAAATAATTTTAGATTCATGTTGGATTCCTACTTAGAGTTTCTTTTAGATTATCTTATGCTATATACAAATATACCTCGCCGCTCATATTGGGTCGGGATCGAGTATAACACGCCTTTAAGTACTACTTAAGCTTCTAGTTTAGCTTGATGTAACGAATTCGATTATTGGTCTGGACGTGGTGTACGTAGATATTTTTAATGATGCCATTTAAAAATATTTTCAATTCCCTCAGGATGGGGAAAATGCCGCTCTATGCAACTGACTTAAAAACGCGCGCCTGTTTCATCAATACAACTGCTCACTTGTGCACTTGTTTCTCTTCCTCTCCTTCATCTGTACGCTTTGTCGTCCGAGTAAATGATGTACGGCTGACTATTGGACTGCGCTGCATGTTGCTGTTGCTGCGTTCCACCGAAGTACGACATGCGAGACATAGTCGAGTAGGAGCCTTGAGGCTGCTGAGTCTGCCGCTGCGACAGGTTCTGTTGCGACTGGTGGACGGAGGCAGCCTTGTGCGGTAGCGTAGCGTAACTTTGCGTGGCGTACGGCGGCACAGCGTATAAGGCCGCAGCTTGTTGAGCGCCCTTGTAGTTGAGCGGCACGCTGCCGGGGCCGAGCGGCATTGACGGTATGCCGATAATGGCGGGCGTATTCTGGTATTCGATGTTGCTCATGCGCAGCCGCACGATGCAAATGATGATGATCAGAATAGCAATGAAAGCGACCACGCCCCCCACAATACCAATGATCAGGGTGTCATCGTTGCTAATGATGGGCGCTTTCAACAGCGGAGCCTTCGTTTTGATCTTCATCGGCGGCGGTTGCGTGGGCTCGAGACTCCAGATGATCATGGGTTCCTCGGTGGTGGTGGTGGAGCGAGTGACCAGACGCGACGACGACTTCAGCATGTTCTGCAGTGAGGTGGTGCGTGACGTGGTGGATGTCATGCGTCGCGGATCGCACGTCAACTCATCGTCGCCGACCTCGATCAGTTTGTGGCCCGCAAGGTAGGCGGGCGAGTGGCACTCGATGTCAGTCATGCGCGAGTTGGGTAGCCAACGGCGCAGAGCCCGCGCGTTGCAGTCACAGTGAATGGGGTTGGTGCTCAGTCCCTTAAGCTGCAGCCTGGTGCGGCGGTCCTCGAGTGCTGTGAGGAACTGCGGCACCAGCACTGTGACCTGGGAGCCGGTGATATCGAGGGTCATATGCGATGAGCGTGGCACGGGGAACAGAAGGGCCGCGGGCAAGGCGCTAAGTGAGGTATTCTGCAGTTTGACGGTCAGCGCGGTGCTCTTCAAACCAGCCAGCGTGCCGGACGAGATGGATTTGAGGCGTTCGCCGCGTATGCCGACTGATTTCAGCCGCGGGTGCTTGGCGGGCTGAATCTGCTCGGTGCCAATGCTGGAATCCTTGACCTCGAGATCAATCTCCTCCAGGCCGGGCAGCAACTCCATAATGCCCTGCACATCGAGGTAACCCAGAAGTGGCAGCCCGTAGACTTCCAAGCGGGCCAGGTTCATCAAGTGCTTGAAGGCGTTCTTCTCGATGCGCGTGCAGCTGGCCAGATGCTTCAGCTTCAGGTCGCGCAGCTGGCTGAGGTGCTCAAAGTTGTCCTGTGCGATAACGTCGAAGCTGTTGTTTGACAGGTCGAGGTACTGCAGCATGTGCAACTCTGGCCAGGCGGCTGCCAAGTCCGTCAGGTTGGTCAGGTGGTTGCCAGAGAGATCGAGTACCTCGAGCAGCGTCGCGCGCTGGAACACATCGGTATTCAACGCTGTCAAGTTGTTGTGCGACAAATTCAAATACTGCAGGAAGGGCGTCTCCAGGTCGTCGATATGGGTGATGCCGGTGGCAGCCAGGTTCAGCTCCCGCACCGTCTTCGGCTCGTTCAGTATGTTCCTCACCGCGTCGTGGGAGAGCGGATTGAAGGAGAGGTCCAAGTCCTTGATGTTCACCATGATGCTGTCGTCGGCCGGAATATCCTTGATCTTGTTGTGGCTCAGGTCCACGGAGGACACGAAGAAGTACTGACGCTGCAGCGCGTTCAGTGGAGCGAACTCGAACCTGTTGTGGGCCAAATTGATGTTCTCCAGCATCTGCAGCTTGGAGCGCTCGAAAAGGGTGTCGGAGAGCTCGCTCAGCTGATTGCCCTCTAAGTTGAGCAGTTCCAGACGCACCAGGCCCTCGAAGGTGCGGTCGCCGATGCGGTCCAGGTTGTTGTGCGACAGGTCGACCACCTGCAGCTGCGTCGAGTTGTGGAATGCCATTTCGCTGAGTAGATCGAGTTGGTTGTGCGCCACCAGCAACACGCGCAGGCGCGGCAGCCGCGCGAAGTCCAGCTCATCGATGCTTTTCAGCTGGTTGTGCGACAGATCGACGTACTCCAGGTACTGCAGCGTGGAAATCAGCTCCGCGGGGAAGAAGCTGAACTTGTTGTTGGCCGCGCGTATCTCTCGTAGGCGCGGGTGTATGCGGAACGACGAGGGGAACAAGTAGCTGAGGTGGTTGTCGGAGATGTCCAGCTCCTCCAGTCCGGTGCCGGTGTTGAAGAACTCGCCCTTGAAGGCCGACAGCTGGTTGCCGCGCAGGTTGAGGCGCTTGATGTGCATCACGTTGACGAAGGCGCCGGGCCTGATGGAGGTGATGTGGTTACTGGACAGGTCTATCGAAGTGATGTTCCACAAATCAGTGAAGGTGCCGTCGTTGATCTCCTGTATGTGGTTGTCCTGCAGGTGGATGTGCTTGAGGTCCTGCAGTGAGGCGAAGAGGTCGCCGGACAACTGCTTGATGGCACAGTGGCTAAGGTCGATGACCTGCAGTCTGGACAGCGGCTGTATGAGAGCGGCTGGCACTGGCGCCATATGAGGATTGAAGCTCAAGTTCAGGTACTGCAGGTTCTCCAGGCCCTCGAAGGTGTTGCGCGGCAAGTCGGCCAAACTATTCGCGCTCAAGTCCAGGCTACGCAGCTCGGTCAGGGCGAGCGGCACACTGCCGAGGCTAGTGATTCTGTTTTGCGACAAAAGTAGCTCATGCAGGGAAGTCTCCAGACCCATGAAGATATCGGCGCCAATGATGGCCAGTGAGTTGCCCGACAAGTCAAGGGAGCGCAAGTTGCTAAAGGTCTGGAAGCTGGCGGATGGCAGCTCGCGGATGACGTTGCGTGAAAGCGAGAGCGACGTGATACCTTCGGCCTGCAGAGAGCCCAGGATTTCCGAGGAGAGGGCAGCTACGCGATTAAAGTCGAGCTGTAAAGAGCTGAGGTTGGGCAGGCGCCCCAGAGCGCTGCCTGGTATAAGAAGGATGTTATTGTCGCGTATAATCAGAGTCTGCAGACTGTCGAGTCCCTCGAGAGCATCATCTTCGATCTGGCAGCGAGGGAAAACGCATGGTAAGAAATAGCAAAGAGATGTCAGAATGAACCTTCGCTAGTGAGGAAGACTCTACCTACCGTGCGAAGAGAATTTAAACTCATATCGAGGTGTTTCAGCAGTGAAAGTTCGCGGAAAGTTCCGGGAGGTATGGTGGTTATGCCGTTCCGACTGAGATCCAAGCTCTCCAAACTCCTAATGTCTTGCATATGTGTGTAATCCAAACGCTTTAGGAGGACAAACGATGATAGAGAGTAAAAGTGGTGAGCGGGAAAGTATTGCGGCGGTGTGGGTCAGAGAGGGTGGCAGATTATTAAGAGAAATTTTGAGGAGGGTGAAAGATGCAGGGAGGATGAAAGCGTCACAGTGTTAGGCAGAAGAAGATATAACGTGAAAATGAGAGGAAATCAGGGCCGCCACTCACCTGCAACATGTTAGACGATAAGTTTAAGGATTTGAGGTTTGTTACTGCGGCCAATGACACTGTCGGAAATTGGGTTATAAAGTTTTCGGACAGATCCAGTTTCTGCAACGCGGGTGCGCCCTCAAAGACGTCGCTATTCAGGTTCGTTATACGATTGCCGCCCAGTTTTATCTCACGTATCTTCAGCAGTCCTTGGAATGCGAGACCCTCGATCGTTCTAATCTCATTAAAGCGCAAATCGATGGTTTCCAATTGCGGCTGCGACTTGAAGGATTCATAACGTAGGACAGCTGTGGGGGAGAGACGAGTATATATAATGATGTCGAGGATGTCAGTAACGATCGTCGATGAAAACTAACCGATGCGGTTGTGGCGCAACGAGAGGTGCTTTAGGTCGCTGGGACCATTCAAAGATTGTGATGGTATGGCGCTCAAGCTGTTACGATCCATATAGAATTCCTGTAAAGAGTGAATGAGGACAGCATAAGCTGATTTGCAGAAATTATAGAGGAAATCAGTTCTCCCAAACATGGAAGTCTGACTCTGATGATCACGCAGCTCCTTCCCCACCACCCGCTTACCCTTAAGTGAGCGCATCCTTTTAGTAGACCCTCTTCAATGGACTTTATTTTGTTGCCAGATAAGTCCAGCACACGTAGGTTCTTCAAAGGATGAAACTCTGCTGTGGAGAAGATTGGATTCAAGCTGTCACCGAGCAGATTATTGGCCAAGCGCAGTTCACTGAGCGAGTCGCGTAAGCCGACGAACGATTTCTCCGGGATGCGTCGTATTAGATTGTTGGACAGATCCAGCACTTCGATGGCCAGTTTCAGAGTGCCAAAATTCTGCAATTAACAAACGAGTGTCAGAAATAAAATCATGTGATTTAGATGATGCAATTCTCAGCATTGCCACACCCATTTCCACTGAGTCTCAATTAATAAAATGCATTGTGGTCTGAAGCAGGAAGTGGCAATTAAAATCGGTATTAAAGCAGAAGAAAGAAAAAAGCTTTGCCGCAAATGCAGTATTTTGCCGCATGCAGTATTCGCAAAACGAGTATCTGCTGCTTAACCTTGGCCACCTGGTGGCGACTATTAATTCGAGCGGTTGCTGCAACAACAAGAAACCTACTTTTCAGGCTTTAAAAGGCAGCGTGATGCTTTTCCTCTTGCTGCTACCAATCAAGAAAAATGCTGATTGTTATTTCATTGCGCTCGCGGCGGCTCGTTTCCCACAGACCACAGCCAACCAGCGACCAACCAAACGAACCGACCAACAACCACGCGAATCAGCAACAAAAACAGCCAAACTATATTCTTTTTTCAGTTACAGAAACTATGATTCAATCTGGTTGGATAAGAAAGAATCAGATCTTGTGCACCAACTTGTACTTGGCTGCCTGGAAAACTCGTACTCACCGAGGCTGGCAGAAGTTGTTGGCCACTGAAGCGCTGCGAGTACGAGACGATTGGTGCACCGTACGGCAGTTGCGGAGCCTCGCCGTGGAACACCACACGGTCGCAGTCCATCGCCACAGCGCCAAGTTGTCCAGTCGAGCCGAAGGGGACGACATTGCATCTGATTGTAGTGGGTTGAACCGCGGGGTTGGAGGGGGTGGGAGAAAAACAAGATGATACTGGTTAGATGAGCCTCCAGCATGCGGAAGCATTTCAAGTTAATAAAACTTAATATTAGAATTTTATCGCTGCTTTCAACTTCAGCTGCAGCTTCAGAAATCCGATCAGCCGTCGTCGCGACGCGTCGTCGGTGCGGTGCTTCGACTGATTTATCGTTATATGAGCTGCACTGAAGGGGGCGAAGTCGCCTGCGGAAGCTGGCCGCACTTACCTGCAGGGTATTCTGAGCGCTGGACTGAGCTCCGGACACGGTCGCCAGGCTTTGATTTGTGACAAGTAGAGGAGCAGCAGGAGGAATGTGGACGGATGCCGTATCCGTGCAATGTGACTGAAGGAAGGCATCATCTGTGGATTATGGAAAATTATTAGTCATGATTTTTAATTATAATTCTAATTTAGTTCAGAAGCAAACTTAAGAACGGAAGCGGAGAGCAATCCAGAAGCAATTTTATCTGCAGGAAAAAATTTCTACTAGATAACATAAAACGAAAACCTAAATTATATTTAAATTTGGTTTTAGGTTTGGAGTTTCTTAGAAAACATTGCGAATATTATATGTATAATTTAAAACGTTATGAAAACAAACTTCTCTGGATAAAAATGATTCAATGACCTAAAAATATTAATTTAAGCCAAGTGGATATCAAAAGTGCATCTTCTTCAAAATTCTGCTTTTCTTATACATTGAAATCAGTTAATTTAAAATACAAAATTCACATTAATAGAAATCCACATAACATAATTCAGTCTTTACTAAAACAAAAACTAATGAGACAGCATTAAGATAATCGAAAGATTATAAAATCGGATATTTTAAACGCGTACCCAGTTAAAAATCCGACTTGATCCCATTTTTGAACCTCGTTGGTCGACGCTACATAGATATCGGCATTAAAATGTTAGCCTTCACTCGTTTTAAACCGAGTTAACAAGCCCGAAAACACTGATGGCATTGAATTAATTTAATCGGTGTTCATTGGTTTTCAATTAGCGTTAAGCGCACCAGCAAATACTTTATAAAATATGGAAAATATAGAAAAAGGTAAAAGGGTGATAATACGATTTATAAACGAAATGTAAACTAAATTAGTATTCAAGCAGAAGTAAAAACCGAACAAAATTTAATAGTGAAAAATAAATATTTATTCTTTACATACTTAAATTTTTCTGAAAATCTTCCACGGCTGCTTTTGTTTTGTTAGTAAAATCAAAGAAGTTTAATGTTTTACACGACTTCCTTTCATTTGCAGATACCGATGCGATTATCAATGATTTCGAACACATCTGAGGCTTGCTTTTCAAGATTAAAAGTCATTTTAATTTATTTCATTTTGACCAAGAATGTTGCGGTAATCACGTCTCAAGAGACAATAAAGCTAAGAAATACAAAGACATTTTATCGTTGCACACTAAAACAACTTGTAAGCAGATATTTTTAAGAATGGATATTCTGAGAAACTGGTTCGGGTGGCAGATTTATTGAAAATAAAGCAGTTTTTCAAAAGTTAATTTGCATTCAGAGATCGTGTTCTGAAAACAACAGCAAAAAACGCTTGGTTATTAGCACAAAGATGACGATATAGTTAGCTATGCGGATCCGGTGGCACACTTTTATATAGAACGCTAGGTTTTATAGGTTTTGGCTTACGCTTCCAAAAATTTAGGTATCAGATATGGGAAGAACTTTTGAAATAAGAAAATGGAACACTAAACTGTGGAATAATAAACGATTAAACTGGCTTAGCTTCAATTTTTGAAGAGAACGGAAACTGAGTCATTCATACGTATATTCGAAGACCTATTATGAACCTGTTACGCGACTACAAGTTGTTATATAATGGGACCTGTAATGGACCCATTATACAACGCATAATTTTGAGGTTAAGTATGACATTCTTTCAAAAATTAAAGTCACACAAAATATTTGTTATTTCCTTTTATTAACAAAAATTATAAAAGTCCGATCCTTCGGCAGTAACGATCAACATTAATTAAATATTTTACTGTGCAATTACTCGTACTTCCTTCTTGTGCAGACGCATTAAAGATTGCGCACCAATCTCATATAAATTGTAATCAACCCATACGGACCCCGAGATCCATCCATCCAGTAGACGTATAGAGAGGAAAATGAAATCATTTAATCGCCGCCTCTGTGGACTTAATTGTGGGTGATTAAAAGTAATTTCGCTGCAACAAACAATTTGTCTGCTCACATAACAACAAAAGAATGGCGACAACGACTGCGATTGCGATTGCGACGGCGGTTGCGATAAGCGAAGCAACAGGTTCGGCAACAAGTGCAGACAGAATGTTGGAATTTCTGGTTGTGGTGGTTGCAGCTTTTTCACATGCATGCAACAAAACAGGTTGCAGCAAATAAAACAAAGAAACCCACGAAAACAACAATATTGAAATGCAAAATGCGTAAATGGCTTTGAATTCCAATCTGGTTTTAAGCACGCATTTTGGTGTGAAGTAGAGAAAAAAGAAATTTAAAGGCTGCAAAGACGATATGCAACTTTTAAGGCAAACCACACAGAGCACAAAATGGAATTAAAGTGGTTGAAAAATATGTTTTCAGACGAAGTGGTTGAGAAGAAATCTTGTTGTTATTATTGTTGTTGTTGCTGATGCTGTTGCTGACGCTGTTGCTGGTCATGGCTATTTTGCAATACAAGCCTATCATTGTTGCTTTTGCTTTTTTTATACACAGCTTTTGCTGATGCTTTAAAAAATACGCAAAATTTCATTTATGTAGCAGGCGCTGCTGCAAGTTGTTGTTGTTTTCGTTGTTGCTGCTTTTGCTGGTAAGAGGTTGATGATGCCGCTTAGTGTTGTAAAAACAATCAAGACGATCTTTTTTTCCATTTTGCGAGCAATTAAAGTCCATTGAAAGAAAAAGTTGCCTTTAATCGAGTTGAGTTGCCTTTAATCGAGTTTGTTTCTTAAGTTTTTCTTTATTATTTCAATGAAATTTTAAAATATTAAAACAAACGTTCAAGTTGCAATAAAAAGCTTTCACTCTGCAAAATATGTAATACGATGAATTTTTAAGAATTTGTTGCTTCTTCATGTGATCGTCGACTGAAAATCTCAAGAGCTGAGCAACTTCAACGCACACAATGTTGCTACTCACTTATGCTGACAGCGTTTCACGTCTTTGGCTTAGAGATTTTTCTTTTTTTGCTTTCCTACAACTTTCTACAACTTCAAGGTTTCACGCTACATATGAAGGTTTGACCTAAAAACCAAGAATTTTGTCCACAAAAATCGAGCCAGATTCCGCAGGTCTCGTGTTTATTTTGCTGTGTGATGCGCTATTTTGAGCGCTTAGATCAATTTTAGCTATGAATAAAGTGCATCAGAGTCCCCAAAGCTGCGATTCATTTGGATTTACAGCCACTGCGACTCTTTTGAAGATAAGATTTTCATTTTAAAAATCTACTTGTGATTAAAAATGCACTTGGAAGTCCTTTTCTCAGGTTGTAAAGTTGAAGAGCTTCCTTTGGAACCGCTGAAGACGTTGAAGTCTTTTGAAGTCTGTAAAGTTTGAAAGTCGCTGAAGTCGTTTATAGCCTTTTGAAGCCGCAGAAAACGTTTGAAAAAGTTCTAAGCGCTTTGAAGTCGTTTAAGCGGTTGTCATTTGATATCGCTAAATCCAGTTGAAGTCATTCACACTTTTTATCCTGCTTAAGTTTACTTTTCTGTAGTCGGTTGAAAAAACTGAAGTTGTTTGAAGTCGTTTAAAGTCGGCAAAGATGTTAAAGTCTTTTAAAGACTCTCTAAGTAATCACTGGAGTTCTTTGAAGTCTTTTGAGGTCGCTAAAGTCCTGTTTTGGCCTTTTGAAGAAGACAGAAACCACCTGAAAAAACTCTTTGAGGTCAATATATATGCGTGCATTAATTCTTGCCTTGAAAACCTTGAAATGCAACTGCAGTGTAAATTTAATAAGGTTAATTAACGCCGTTACGCTTCTGTTTTGTTTGTTGAATACTGTTATTGTTGCTGTTGTGGTTGGTTTCTTGTTACCGTTGTAGTGCTGGGTGCGAGAACATCACAGTTTTAATTACAGCTTTCCATAATTAAAGGATTTCGTATTAATGCCTCAACACTGCCTGTGAAAGAAATTGAATCGCAGTTTTGTTTCTGAAGTCTTTCGGTTTGGCTGCCACAAATGGCGCCCCGCGTGAATCGCTTTGCTGGGAGCGTAACAACCGATTTCTTCATTTTTAATTTATGCCGAAGTGTTGTTTGCTTGTTGTTTATGGATTTTGCAATGATTTGTTGATTAGTTTTCTTACTGTGATGGAAGAAACGTAAATAGAAATCTCTTCTCTCCACGTGAAACAGGAAAAAATTGAATTTTTAGTAACGAAAAGTTGGAATGAAGCTTTTCAAGGTTTTCATTTAATTTTTTTTCACCATTTTAATATACGATCTCTGCTTTGCTCAATATAACTGTGACAAAGCGGTGAGATCTGTGTGTTACTGTTGTTGTTGTTGTTGTTGCTTTGGTCACTAGCCCTTCGACAACAAGTGGATGTCGTTATGTTGTTGTTGTTGTTGTTGCTATGATCGTTTATCGGACCTTTTCTCGGCTAGCAGCGCCTTTCAGCTAAACAGGTTAAACTGATTAGCAGCTGCGGCTGCTGCTGGATACCAGCGGCCAACGCCTGGGTTGCCAGGGCTTGAGAAAAAAGCAGTAAAAATTAAATCGATTTTTTGGAATGCGCGCGCTGCGGAAACGAGTTGCGAGTCGCTTCTTGTGGATGGTTGCAGCGTCTTTAAAAGTTGTTTTCGTCAGTTATGTGGTCGCTGTTGCTGCTGCTGTTGTTGTTGCCGTATTTTGCTGCATAAATCTTGCTTGAACATCTTTTCGAGTTTCTGCTTTTTTGCTGTTGCTTTTTGTAAAATATTTAGTGGAAAATCGCTTTCGTTGTCTTAAACTCAATTGAGTTTCAGCAGAAATGCAATTCTTTAATAACTTTTAAATGCGTTTAATAAAAAGTTTCTCAATGTTTATCCCCGAAAAACTAACACAAAAAGGAAAAACTTAAAAATTGTTTATGTATTTTCCTTCTAAATTCCAGTATTGATTACAACAAATTAGCTGCGCCCCGCACACCGAGCCGACTCGCAACCAGATTAAGTCGCTGCGGCGTCTCGTTGTTTCTGCAATCCAAGCGAACTGGTTTTCGCAACCGCATAAGGAATTTTCAGCCATGCAAGAAAATAACACAAGCAAACCGCAAGCCCGACTGCAAGAGTTCAGATCAAAATGGAAGGAAAGGAGGAAAAAGAAGCGGAAAATGGAAGCACCGTACATGCGGATGAGTATCGCAAATCAAGACCAACTCGTACCTGTGCGGCCAAGAAACGGCTGCTCGCTGTAGACGTTTACGCAGCTGCTACGGTTTGAATAAGTTTCACACTTAACTGCAGGAAGCAAACGAATGTATTTTTGGCTTTCAGATACCAGCGGTTATCTGAACACCGCGCATGCACTCGCGTTGGAGGCTGAGATTTCTTATTTCGAATCTCAGCAAACACTTAAAATGCTCTTTAGCCGCACTCGTGTGCTTGGAGTCGCGCGTTAAGAGCCGCAGTCGCACTTGCCGCGCACCGTACAAGACTTTCGTTTCGACAGAATGCTCCTCCCTGCCCGGCCCTCTTCGCCGATGGCTGGGTAGGTAAAATTTAAATATCTGCTGAGTAACCAACGACAAACGTACGTCGAGTGTGGCGAAGTCACATGCAAAAAATGCGGTAAATCAAGTGAACTTTGAGCTCCCAGAAACTGACCATAAAAAACTGACCAAACAGTTAACCAAAATTGTGGTTGACCGCGTGAGCACGAAGTTTCAACGCCACAAATACCGAGTTCCAGAGAAAAGAACCTGCTTGAAAATCTTTTCAACGATGAATAATCGCGTTACTTCCCGTCGCCACTTCAACGCTTCGCTCAGGTCGAATGCCACTCCAAGACTAAACTTGAAAGAGGCGCCACTGCGACGGCGAGCCGCCGGAGTTTTGTTTGCTTAACATCAGAACTGCGCGTGAGACTCTCGTGCTCTTGGCTGCCATCATGAGAGTTTCATCCCGCAAGAGTACTAAGAGTCCAACAACAACTAATGAGACTAAGCAAACTCATTTTAGTACACTTGCTGCGACGCTGAGCGCTGAGTGTGTGGCAGTCTGTGTGTGTGTGCGTGTGTATGCGGGCTGTTTGGTTGAATTTTTCCTCGATGCTGCTGCTCGTGCGAGTTGCTCGCTTAAGTCTTTTGTTTATCTCTGCATTCCTCGTTTTTTCTTCTCTGATTTTCATTGCGATTCACTGCTGTGATAACGTTATTTTTCTCTCTTTTCTCTTAATAGCATTTCTTTTGATGGTTATTTTGATAACTATACGAACAGTTGATGTTGTTGTCGTTGTTGTTTTTGTCGTTGCTGCTTTTGTGTTTGTTATTATTGTGGTAAAGCTCTCGTTTGTTTTTGTTTTCTTGAAGTATTGCGTGAAGAGTCACATTTTAATGAGTGATTTTATATGGAGGACGTGACTGCATTTGTGTTGGGATCTCTTTTTTCTTTGGCTGGCCTGCGTTCACATGGCGCTTCTTCTTCTTGCCTGCATACTAATTAATTAGTTTGATGAACTCCGGAGCAGCTGGAGTGCATTTTTGAAACCTTCTTGTGATGTGTTTCGACCTGCGGAGGGATTGCTGGAGAAGATGGTATGATTGGTTTCATTCACTTCGTCTTCATTCATTTTTATGACTACTTCGATTAAAAAGACGGTCGCTCGGGTTTTCTGTATTTATAATGTAAAACTTTGACATAGAGGTTTTCTATTAAATTTCACAATTCTCTTCAGAGGATCGCATTACCTACCGATTTATCCATTAGAAAAATTTCTAATAAGTAGATCAGGCAGTTTATTTAGTTCTGCTTGCAGCAGAAACTTGTTAGCAACTCACACGCCCACTCCGACCATCCGATGTTCACTCGGTTAATAAGAAAACAGCAGCGAAACGCGCTGGATGCACCCAGTGTGCAGTTGAGCGTACGGTATTCATAAATATTGCGTGCAGCTCTTCGATTTTAAACAAAAGAAAGAAAAATCATGCAACGCAATGCAAGAGTTGCCTACAGTTTTTTTGAGCCTTTAATTGAATCTTTCAGGATCCAGAAAGTCACTCGTACGCGATGGCAACTCTTGCGTGTGATTCGCCAATGAATTCGTCGTCTCATTTCAGTAGGATTCAATAAAATGCATTCATTCAGTTTTAACGTTGATTCCCTTTTTTTTGTTTTTTTTTTTTGCTCATCTTTTGATTTTAAAATGGAAAGTTATTACAGCGAATAATTTTGTTCGTGCATCTTGCAATTAACAAATAATGTTGTTAATTTTGTAGTTGTTCTTGCTGTTGTTGTTGTTACATTAATAAACTCTTTAGTGCTTTTAATTTGGCGCAAACTTTTTTCCAGTATTTCTTCTCTTTCTTTGTCTCTTTTTTTGCTTGAAGTGACATGCAATCGGTTTCGTGTGGCACGCAATGTGAACAGCAACAACTACTCTGACAACAACAGCAACAACAACTACAGCAGCAACAGCAACAATGGTAATAAAATTTCACCTAATATGATTTTCGCCATACACGTATAACAACAACAACAACTTGTGAATCATGATAATAACAAGAACAATCATGGTAACAGCAGTAACAACAACAATAACAACAACAATTAAACAATAACAACACACACTTCGTACATGCAGCGAAATTAAAAAGCAGAGAGTGTGAACAAATTTTGAGTTAAATCTGATGCAAGTCGGTCACCTCGGCTGCAGTGGTGCGCTATACAAGCTGCGATTGAAAGCGGAATTCGAGGTGGGATTTCAATACCTTTCCAGCAATAAAACATAAAAAAAAACAAGAAACTAATTATTTATATTAGATTGTTCAATTGTTTAAGTTTTATCTTTAAATTTTTCAATATATCAATTGTATGTTTTGTTTTTAATTCACTTTTCATGTTTCCCACTTAAATTCTTCGTCTTGCGTTTTATTTTCTCCCCATCATCTCCCAAATTTTTCTTTTCTATTCCCTACATTTCTTGATTTCTTTTTTCATTTCTTTTCCTTTTCTTTTCTGCTTTCTTTTTTCTTCTTCCTAGTTCTTCCTTTGCTTCTCTTATTCCGTTCTTTTGTTGTCTTTTAATTTCTCTGTCACTTGTTGTGCTTTTTATTAATTTCTAAAGAAATTTTCGTTTTTTACCCCACATTTTTAGTTTTTCCTTTTCGGTTTTTCTTCCTACTTTGAATATTTTTCAGTTTCTACTTTCTTCTTAATTTCTACTTTCTTCTTATTTTCCTCTCCCTTTTTTATTAATTCGTTTTTCACTTCTGCGTTTTGCTCTTCATCTCATCAACTAATCAACTTCCTTGATCGCTGTAGCGCTTGAAAAAAAATTGTGGTTTTTTTAAGGACGCGGGAGGAATGAGTGGAATTCACAGGTTAGGCTTTCTTTTGCTGTTAATGGTGTTGCTGTTAACTTTTGTTGTTGTTGTTTTTTTGTTCATATTTATTATAATAAATTTTGTAGGGTTGCAGCAGTTCATGAGTTCAGAATGTGATTTAATTTCTTCAAAACTCTGGAATCATGACATCAATTCTGCGTTCAGTGAATGACGACTTGGTGCGAATCTACAACAAAAAGGGACGGAAGGGGTTGAGACTCCAACCAAATAATGATATTTCTCATTTTCATTAATAAGTTCGCGAATTCAAGGAAGATTTCATGGAAATGCCAACGTGATTTCCGTCATATTTATATTCCTTCGTTTTATTTTAAGTCCTCAACTTCAGCCGTAAAGTTTGTTATAACGACAACAACAGCAACAACAGCAACAAGTGGCGGTTACGATAACTGTATTTAATATTATATCACACTCGAGGTGGTCTATAATAAGAGAAGCAACATCTAATTATACATTCAATGAAATGCAAGCAAATTAATGCTCAGCTCTCGTGCGATATAACCGTGGAAAAAGAAGAAGAACCAGAAGAGGAGGAAGCAGAAGCAGCAGGAGAAGAAGAGGAACGCGAAGCGAAGAATGAGAGACGGGCAGAGAAACGAGACATTCTCACTCTTTCACCATCCTCAACGACAGCAGAAACTACAACAACGCATTTGAAATTCTTGCCTCCCGCCTTCGCGAGGCAACTTTACACAACTTTTAGCAGGTTTTCCATTGCGATTTCTTTTTAATTATGTTTTCTATTTCCAGTTATTGCTCTGTATTTAGGCACGCGTGTGGATGAATTTTTCTCGTGCTCTTCGCTGTATGCAGTCAATCACACCAAATAAATACGCGGTCCACCTCATCGTCGTTCCTTAATCGGTGGTCGGCGAGGTTAGTTGATCACAGAGCGCGTCTTAGTCTACTGGCCGTCCTCACCCACTCCTGCCCCACCGCACCCCCAAAGAATATCGAATGGGTTACAAAAACAAGCGCATCCGCGGCTTTAGAAGTGCAAAATCATCGGCATCTTATGCTTCTTCCGTGTAGCGTACTATAAATTCATTAAAAACAATGCCGACTACCGTCTCGACTGAAAAATGTAGCTCTTCTTCGATATCGCCTTGACTGAAAAGATGGCTAGATATTATGAACTCAATTGCCGGTTTGACTGAAAAAATCCACCTCAATGTTGATCATTGGCTCGATCAGGAAGTGCTCTGAAAACTGAAAAAGTTTCCTCGATCTCGATATTCTCGCATGAGGGACGAGAAAAAGTCAGCGACGACCTCGGTTCTCATCTCGATTGAAAACGTCTAACATTTGATGAGAGTTTGAAGAAAATTTCTCTGTTGCTTACTTTGAAAGTGAAATGATTTCATATCAATAATCTTAAATGAGATACACAAGTATGAGTTCATTCACACTCGCAGCAACACAACGCACACACACATGCACACATAGATTAACGTACGCAGACGTATGCGAAGTTACAACCCGAAATGACAGAATTTAGTGAAATTAAAGCAAAGAGACGCTTTGTAGGTCAAAGTTTCCCACTACAATCGCGAGCACAACAGCAGTAACTGAGTCGGCAACAAGAAACGATTTCGTTTCTAATTACAGTTTATGAGAGTTCCTCACACTCTGCCATCCCCTGCCGCCCCGAAAACCCGAAATCCAATAAACTCACTCGCAGAATAAAAAGCACGCAGCTTGTGAAAGCTTCTCAAATGTGTGGTGGAACCACAACTTGTGGCTCGTTGCAGATTCGACGGAGTGGAGGCAATAAACGTCGCGTGGTGAAACATGGTTGCTGTGCTGAGTGAGTACGTGTTGCCCAGGTCATCCTCTGCGGAGCAGGTGGTGGCGTCGTGTGGCGACGCACTTCTTTTCGGAGGGTAGTTTCACCGCTTTAGTAGTTGGCCTAAAGCACGTTTCCAGCACGAGCCACTTCGGTGGACGACACCAGCACCGATGTTGTTAAAAGATGGACGCGCTGGCACTTTCTAATTACTCGAAATGTTCGTTTACTTCGTGGAGAAATCGAAGTAATGAAATTCTTGAAGTCGTCTTTGTGTCGTAGAGTAATCAAAAATGTTATTTCTTTGGCTTAGAAGGGAAATCAAATACGTAAAAGTTACTCCAGATTTGCCAAGCAAGTAATTCTGAAACTAACTTTGCAATTAACTTCGGAACTAACGCACACAAATCTATTTAATATTCTTACTGAATACGCGATCCCAACGATAGAAAATTTGCTGTATTTTCTTACCATTTTTTAACAAAAGTTTCTTTTGAACTACGATTGAGGATTCCGATATTGATTGGTCATGGGAAACACACAAAAAACGAGATTAGAAACTCTTTTGTGCGGTTAACTTAATTTTTGAAGCGCATAATTAACGCCGAAAATAAAATCATACATAACATGGTCAACTTTAATTGCCACGCTACTGTGGTTTTTGCCACAAATGCTTCAGAGGTTTTAATTATTAAGTTATTATTTAAGCAGTGCTGGCGTGAAGAACCTTGAATTGTTAACGTGTTCTACTCTGAGAAAACCTTAAGACTTATTTTCCCTCTTTTTAATTTTTCCATTTTCAATCGAGTTTCACTTTTGACCAAATTATTTTGTCCAAAACCTAAAGCTGGTGAAGTGAATACAGAAACCACGAATACTGCAGGAAGTTATTTTGGTTCCACTCACCACCAGATTTCTACCGGTCGACTTTCAAGGCAATTCTTTTGAGATGCCAACTCACTGTGAGACAATTGGGAATTCACTTTACTTACCCCCATTTTTACTCTACATCCGAAGGTAGAGGTCGCATTCACTTTGTTCTTCCCTTTGTAACGCAGAGAAGGAGACAAGACGTATATATAACTCTTCTTCAGCGTCAGCTACTGAGTCGACTAAACCCTGTCCATCCGTCTATCTGTCCGCCTGTCTGCTGTCTGCCTGTCTGTGAAAATCACGATTACGAGAGAACTAACAGAAGCGCGATACAATTTGACACAAATATTCTTCGTTGTGTAGAGCGGTTTGGGATTTAAAATGGGCCAAATCGGTTAATAGTCACGCCTAACTTTTATAGGGAATGTAAAGGCACCTTTTTCAAAAATATAATATATAATATAATATATTATAATGTGAATATCTCATAATCGGTGCAAAATAATACGAAATCATTTCATTCTAGAGTGTCTAGAAATAATGTTATCTTTATGCGCACAGGGAAAATAGATTTTACTAGTTTTGATCCTGTATTCGGTAATATTAAGACGATATTTAACTTCGACATTAGCATAAATTACTTCCCGAAAAATGAAATGGGTGCGTCTTGCCCACTTTAACTTTTTGTTGCCCTTTCGTTGCTTCTTCAAATATAAAATCTTCAAATAGAATTGAATTTATGATTATATTTTATGATTGTGACCATAGCTAATTTATATCTCCTAGATGTAAGTATTACAATTTGTGTGTGTGTGTGTGTGTGTGTGTGTATGTATGCGTGTGCATGCCTCTGGCTTCGTGTACAGCTGCGTTTCGCGAGTTATTCAAATCAGATTTGCATAAACAGCGAGCTCTAAATCTCTGCTCTGAG
The DNA here is from genome assembly GCA_922984085.1 of Sicus ferrugineus. Taxonomy (NCBI): domain Eukaryota; kingdom Metazoa; phylum Arthropoda; class Insecta; order Diptera; family Conopidae; genus Sicus; species Sicus ferrugineus. The sequence continues at coordinate 29,495,982 of OV277352.1, forward strand.
TCAAATTACTCGGAAGCAATAACTCGAGTGTTAAGAGAAATGAGAATTTTTCTCCTTATTATAATTCAATTGCGAATTGAATAATTTTTCAGTTGGTGTAATAAAATTAGAATGAAATAAACAAGTTCTTCGAAGATTTAGAAGCCATTATTAGGGAAATTTAGTGAATTTTTGGTAGTGGAAATACGGGTTCTTTGAGTTAAAAACAGTTGGAAGATTTAAAACTGATGAAACGTTCGAAAAACATTTGAAGTATCTTGAAAAATTGATAATTGATTGAATGTTAGAATGATTCAAATTAAAGTTATTTCAGCTTCGATATATATATTATTATATTTTATATTTTTACTTTTTCCCCCCCTAAATACTTCAAAATTTTGCCAGCCTTACACGATTTAATGTTCTGCTTCAATTAAATTCCTCTAGCAGAAGCAGAAGATTGTCGACTCACATCTTCTTTGAAAACTCTGCTCGTGGCAATTGTCCTGGTTTTCGCATCGAAAACGTTTTATTGCATTTTAGCAGAATTTTAAACAATCCTCGAGGGAACAACAGCGAAATTACTTTTACCAGACGTATTCCTCCAGCCAATTTACATTCGTATCATTCGGTAATGCAAGTCTGTTCTTCTCTGAAGTTTTATTGTATTTAATTTTCTCTTTTTTATTGCACAGAATGGCCTTGAAATTTTTCAGGATGCTCTTGAAATTCTTCAGAAGCTCTTCTCGCATTGAAGTTTACACGATTTTCCGACAGCAAAGAAAAATCTGACAAATACGAAGAGACAAAAACGTTAAAGGACTCGACGATGACTATGCGTAAAAAACATGATAAAAAATGCTTGCAGCAAGTTTTGGCTTAACATTTCCATTCTGTAATTCGAATTTTAAAGTTCTTGCAGGCATTTCTTCCGCTTATTCTTCTCATTCTTCTTTTACCGATTCTCCTTCGTCTTCTCCTTCATTTTTGATTTGCCAACGGAATCACTCAACAGCTGTTCAACTTAAATGTGATGGAAAAAGACCGACTTGCAATCACATTTAATTTATAATTATTTTTATCACTTCTTAAGAACAGAGCAAAAATGTAGGTAAGTATTTGACATTTTCAAATATTTGCAGTAAATGTGAACATCCGTTTTATACGTTTCTTTTCTCCAAATTTGTTTTTGAAACTATCAAACTTAAGATGAAACCATATCAAAAGTTATAACACAATCCAGGTTTCTCCCGTAGCAGGAACGTAGAAATCGCAATAAAATTTTGTGGTTTATTTAACCGTTTGTTCGTGTTAAATGCGAATGAGAAAAACACCGAATAAAAACTAAACGATTGACACGAATGCAGGTTATTTTGCGGTCCACACAGATACGAGTATCTATCTGACTCCGAATCTGACTTTAATCTGAAATCTGCGAAGTCTGCTTCAGTTGGCAAGGACATTTTTGGTAATGAACTTTGAGTAGTTTTATATATTTTATGTAGGTATCGCAGCTGCATGCATTTATCGATAATTTCATCAGATTAAATTTATCGAGTTTCAATAATAGGTCGTAATAATGGACTAATAAGTTATAATAAGTTATATCGATAAATTATCGTTATAAATATATAATCCATAAATTATCAATAAAAATATATAATCGATAAATTATCAGTCGAAATTATTATAGTCGAAATAATTAGCGTCAGTACATTTTCGATAAATTATCAGTAAAAGCGATGATTTTTAGATAATTTAAACTCATCGAAAATTAAACTCATCGATAATTTATCGATTATTTTTCGAGAATCTACTGAAGTTCTCTTAAATTGATTAATTAACTTGGCTTATCAGTGATACATTCAACTGTTGCAAGACCTTTTAGGGATTTTCGCGACGACAGCTTTATTTAAGTGAGGAAAGTTAATAGTGATTCACTCACATTGATTAGAGTGTGTCGCACAAAAAGCCGAACTAGAGGAGAAACACACAAATTTATATACTCAATAAATTATTGCGGTGGCTTGTTCTGGTAACCCACACATTTAGAAAACCCTAAACATCCAGTGCTGCGGTTCGTTCTTCCGGAACTTTGCAATTTGTTTATTGCTTTACTATAACTTTCGTCCGGGAAGAATTCCGAAAACCACCCAATCGGAAGTGTCTACACAGCCTTGGCGCTGATTGAACACGTACGGGTTGTAAGTCAAGTCAAAATAAACTAACCTAAAGTTAGTTGTATAGTTGTATACGAGTATAACTCACCTAAAGTTAGTTAGTTAGTTAGAGGCCAGACAACGTTGGAAAAGTCAGAATTGAAGCCATGTATGAAGTTTTTACTGAACTAGTGAGTCCTTTTCAAGTTAACTGACTTTCCTAGAGGGTTTATTCCTGTAGGTTTCCTTAGACATACATATGTATCTATGCGTAGACATTTTTGCGTGAATATGTTTCTCTTAATAAATGTCTTTTCTTGTGAGCTCAATAATTTATGTGTTCAATACAAAACCTTGTAATTCAGTGCGAATTCAGGAACGGCAATAGAAGAACTGCCGAAGAGAGGAAGAGAGGAGGGATGAATTGATGAAAAGAAAAAGAAATTATTAGTCTTTATTTATAACCGCAGACGAAATTTTCCAAGAACCTCAAGGGGGGATTCATAAAGTGTTGCAATATGTTTCGTATTGTGTATTTATATATTGTAACACAAGGTAACTAAAGCAATATAGTTTGGAGATATTGTATTGTACAGATATATATGTAAAATGGTGCCCTATTCAAGACTGAAACGCCTCTTCTCGGTCTTCATATTGGCGGAGAGTCTATGTCATCAAAGTTTTCACTTTCCAGGAGTTTTTCGTTTATTGCTCTTCAATATTTAGACAAAGTATTCTATTTTATGTAGTTAAAAAACTCTAATTGAATAGAAAAAGGCCCGGAAAAATTCGTTATAAGACCACAAGTGGAGAAATCAAATATTACAAACTACAAATATTCGATACATTATAATATTCAAGTATTTCGTAAATTGAAAGTTGTCAATGGAGGGCTTTTAGACCTTTTAGTCCTTATGTATCGTAAACCCGCCTGTGACACAGAGTGATGTGTTCGCATTAATATCTAGCAAGTTTTTATATATGGAGGACAATTTACAAAGGAAAACCGCTTCAAATCTCTCCCGATTGAACTAATTTCGTCCTTCTCAGGTTTATTAATCACGCTTTAGCCGCAACGATTATCTTGCTTTAAGTGAGGACCATAAATTAGGTTTTTAATAAGGTGGCTACGGTGGCTTTGCGATCAATAATACTGAAGTATTAGCTGCGCATTTAGAAATAACTGCTAAATGCTGAATATAATAAATGGAGCTTGTCATTGCTGCGATTAAATTGTAAAACTCGTCCTACTACAAATTGAAACTTTTTGGCCACATAAAGGCGCAGAAAAACTGAATGAATGAATTTCGGATTCTAAGAAAGAAACGATTTTTGAGGTGTCAAGAAATTTAGATGTCTTCTTTAGTGTTTTGTTTTGTATAACGTATAATCCTTTAAGCTCCGACAACAACAACAACAACAACAACAATGAGTTCATCGATTTATTAGTTCCTTTTTTTCTTCTTTCATTTCTCATGTGTATTTTCGCGACACCTTATTTTCTAAATATGATGATGAAAGGATTTTCTTGTTAACCTCAAAGTTGATGCAAATTTTTCTACTTTTCCACAGACTAACGCAGCAGGATAGCAAAACTTTAACCTCTTGTCGGGATATCAAGCAAGTGTGTTAAATTATTTTGCACTACTCGAGGACGTTGTCCTTTTTCGTTTTTTACAAAAATAAATGGATTTTATAATTATTGGGACCACAATATTATTATAAGAGAACTAAAGCTGATATTAAAGTATTGACAGCAGAAAATAAAAGGAAAGTTTGTATAAATTTAAAGTAGCTTTATACTTTTTCACTTCTCTGTTGTCATGTTTCATATATTCGTGTTACACTTTGCTCAGTGCAGCAAATAATGAAGAGTGGACAACCACAAAATTTAACCTAACTCAACTGCGAGTATCACGAGTATTTTAGGCGAATCATGATATTAATCATGCCGGTAATCATGATATTAATCATGCCGCACACTCTACATTAAAATAACCTGAGTGCGCACAGTAATTATAACCGCCGAAACTTATTAACACTTTAATTTTGTTTATAATTATGGCAAGCAACCGCCTTTCATGACACATAATTATTTTCATGGCCATTTAGAGTTCACTGAACGCTTCCTGACGAGGTTAAACGGTCTGTCGGTAGCCAAAGTTTATCGTTTTAACATTGCAAGGCATGTAAACATTCAATTTGAAGAAGAGAGTGGTATGAAAACTACAAATAGTATTCATCAAAGAGTGTCATTTCTTATAGTGGCGCGTTATTAGCAATTATCCGTCAAGGAGAGTTCTGATGAAATTACTCGGACTTGGAAGGCACGATGCATGGATTAAAGAAGATGAGGAAGCTTAACGGAGCTGCTCGTGTGAACCAGAGAGTAATGGATAAAGTCATCAGTCACTATGATGGATTATAGAGTTACGTATGCGACACACACACGAAACATTATGCGAGAACATTGAACACGAAATAAATTCCGTTTTATTTAATTTAATTTTACGATATTCTGTTCTACTTCATTTGTTTCTAGAGTAATTAGACTTAAATTATTTATTTCCCTCACGTTTTAATGGCGCAAACTTTTCCAAACTTTTTACAGCACAAATTTGATTTAATTAACAGCAAAGCACTTTTTTAATGCAAATGAATGCAAATCTCCCTGATTTGGTTTGTCCTAAACGACGAATCCTTCTTTTATTTTATATTAACAACGTGCGAATGTCGTTAAAACTTTTAATTAATCTAATCAGTAGGCGAACCCAATGGCAGATTCCATTCCAAGCAGAAGAATGCTTTAAATAACCGCGTTAAATACTGCGATGTCAAGTTGGTTAACTGAGTTTAATCTGTGAAGAAATTGTGTGAGAATTTCTTTTTTTAAATGTGGGATTTAGGTTTCACGGTTTTCGCTTACAATTTCATCAATGGAACGGGACAAATTAGATCATTAAGAAGGGAAGGGAAAGTAAATGAAAGCGCAATAATGAATAATTAAAAAATTCTATTAAAAAGTAAATTCCATTGTTGAAACCCATTAAAAAAGGAAGTCAACTAAAAATGGAAATAAATTGTACGCGTTTTTCGATCATAATAAAGTTTTCACATTATAATAAATACAATATAATAAAAAATCCTAATAAAAACCAAACTTCCTCAGCTTCTGCACATAAATTAGAGCTAAAAGCACATAAATTCATATTTGCATCGACTTTTAGGGCAACAACATTCTCAATTTCATTCGCAACAAGACTAAAACACGATAAACATAATAAAACTTCTGGCAGATTTCTTCTCTACGAGTTTTGGCTCTGTTTTACCATCAAAATAATGCAGGTGTATTGAAAGCCGTGAGTCTTTTTCATAGTCTGGTAAAGTTTAATGAAACTTTCTAGTTATTCCTGTATTAATATAACAAAAAACATTAGTTTCTTAGTGTTTACAAAGCAGTTTAACAAGTTAACATAATTCTTCCTAGCCTAGTTGCGAAGTTTATAGTGTTCTTATTTTAGAAAAACCAAATTTATAAGCAGTTTCTTGCATTTTTGATGTTGAAACACAGCAAAGAAAAGTTGGCAGAGAGAAAAGATTTTAAAAAGACAAGAAATATTTCTCAAAATTCTATTCAACAGCGGTCGCCTAAAAGTATGCAAAGAGATTTTCCTTCAATTTAATCGCTCACTCTTACGTTGCTTGGCTTTACTAAGAAGTGCTTCGCTAAAATCGTTTATATTTTTATGCGGAGAGTAAATAAGACGTGATAACAAAAGAATTTAATTTATGTTTAAATTGTTCTTATTATACTGTTGTATTTTTTGTCACTACGACACTGAGGTCTGTAAAAGGCGGTTCGCCATGTTAACGAGTTAAGTCTAGAGCGGGATTTTGTATATCGTTTTAATTTTCTTAAATTGCTGCGCACTCTCTATCTCTCGTTTACTCTTTATATTTTAATTCTGAGTGGAACACCGCGATTGAAGACCCCTCAATTATATTCGCACATTTCCCCTCTCCATTAATTCAATAAATGCGATTCTAAATATTCAGCTAAAATCCACTCTCGCTTAATACGTTGTACGAAAATTTTTGAAATATTTTATGCATTCGTCGTTGTAAATTCTTATGTTTTCCTTTTCACTAAAAGTGCAAATTTGCCCTATTATTGCTGAGAAGGTGAAACTTTATCAATAACATGGAATTTAGTATTCTTGACTCTTCCTCTTTTTCACAAAAATAATGCGGTTGTCAGAAAAGAAAACTCCATAAATTGCTTAGTTTACAAGTGAAGTCTAAAAGCTTCAAATCAAAACAAGGAACGCATTTTAGAATTTCAAGAATATCTCTAACTTTTACAGAGAGGGTAGAAATAAAAAACTTTAGAAATCTTTTAAGAGATTACAATAGAAAACTTTAAGTTTAAAGTTTAAACTGAAAGTTGATTGAGAAAGTTGTGAGAGAGTAAAACTGAAACACATTTACGAAAAATACTATAAAATAGGATGATAGTTTAATGATATCTTTCATTATTATGTTAAATTGTTAAAAATTATAAATTCGAAGACTGAAATACTTCTCCAGCTGAGAAAGTGAATAAAAAGCTGCCTTGAAGATGGCGTTGCATAGTTTTAGGCGGCGGTGATAATCGGCCTCTCACTAACACTGAGAATAAAAACAATTTTCATTGTTTCAGGAGGTTCGGCGAAAAATTACAGGAGCAACTTAGTCCTGGCTGCCTCTGTAAATTACGTATGTTGCCAATAATATAACTTCTAGTCTCTCAAGCATCTTGAGGAGTTCAAAGTATCTTTAATATTTGAAGGCGGTTCTCAGTGATCATCACTGTCTCAGCGTGAGTTAGCAGTCTCCGGTTGTATCTTTTGTATGTCTTCAATTAAGAATTTCTCCACTCGGATGCGTCGCCGCGTGTCGCCTCTTATTTAGTCTGCCTTCTCATATTTTTTCCATTATACGGCTGAAGTTTCTTCATTGATGGTTTCGTTTATTCTGGATTTATTAACGGCTGGCTGAATTGCAGAAGTGTTGTTGTCGAACCTGTTGTTGACAAATTGGACTTCTTTGCGGCTGTTTTCGTAAACAAGACTTACTTTTCCGATGAACGAATGAATAGCTTTTAATCAGAAAATCATTTCAATATAATTTGTCATTTTGGATTGAAAAATTGTTGATTGAAGATGTGGTATGATTAATGAATGATTACTTGCAGTACAAAGTACAAATAATTTGTATTAATTAAACTACGGGGTCCAATTTAACTAAAATTAATTACATAATTTTGATGGTACACAGATTAGTTAAGAGTTGGCCATCAGGAGACAGATAAAGAGAGTGAGGGAGAGATAGAAAGAGGGAGAGAGAGCGAGAGACAGAAAGAGAGAAAGGGAGCGAGAGATAGAAATATAGAAATATATAGAGAGATAGAGATGGATGTAGAGAGATAGAGAGATAGAGTGAGATAGAGAGAGGGAGAGCAAGAGTTAGATAGAGATAAAGATAGAGAGAAACGCATAGAGAGAGCGAGAACGGGAGAGAGAGATAGATAAATAGAGAGAGAGAAAGAGAGAGAAAGAGAGAGAGAGAGAGAGAGAGAGAGGGAGAGGGAGAGTGATTGAGACGGCGGCGAGAGTTAGAGAGGAAAAGAGGTTGTCTGGGTTGGATTCCAATATATTTGTCTGAATTCTGTCTTCACCTGTGTGTTCTGTTTACGAAAGAGCTGCCAAAACAGAGAATCCGTGGAAACTCGTTGCTCTCTCGATGGTTCCAGTTTGCGCATGTGTTGAGTTGGTTGTAAGAATTCGTACTACCTAATTTAACACAGCAACACTGTTAACTTTTCTCAGTCTATTCTCATGACACCCAAAAAAAGACGGTATATTAATGTTATTTTTCCGTTTGTAAGGCAGAGAAGACGGCAAGATAGATACAGAAATCTAAATTCTTATATTTTTTTGAAATCCTGGTATTAAATCGTCACCATTATAATTTCTAAAACAAGATAATCAATTCTGTAATCACTGTTATTGTCCACCTTTTATTCAATACTCCTTCAACTCCTTTTTTCTACTACTCCAGCTACTACATTCCGTTACTTTTTCCGCGAAAGTAGTAAAATTTTAAAACAGCTTCATTCAGTCGCCGCGTTGTGTGATGAAAGCAACGATTCCGCATTCATTGAAGAACCAGTGCGCAGTGCGTAAGAAATCTTCAATCGAAGCGGTCGTCGGTCGTGTTGAAAAGTTCTTCGCGCATTATAATCAAAAATAAACGATAATCACAGTTTTCTCCAATCCGAAAAGAATTAAATTCCTCTACGATCTTCATTTCTTCACGTTGTTCGTTGTTCGTTCTTCGCACGCAGTTGGCAAGAATTTTATGTGCGCGTCTTCTGTTCACCATTGAAAATAATTTTTCATCGATAACAAATTAAACGAAACAATTAATAATGCAATTAAATCGAAATACAGCAGAAATTTCGCAGAAATTTCGCAGCAATTAATAAGATTTTAATAGCTTCATAAAATGTTCAATTAGTATTCGTGTTAACAAAAATAAAACTTAACGATCAACAAATGGCTTTGAATGCTTCGAATTCTGATTAAAGTAGCATCATTTTCGCTACGCCATCTGCAATTTTTTCAAATCCTTTCATAGGAAGCCAAGGACACAAATGAAAAAGGAAACCACAACAATGAAATATTTATGAAAACCCCCGACCGCAACTTATTCTGATATTGAGGAACGAGTGCTATGGAAAGATCAGACCAAAGGCCTGAAAAATATTAGGTAACTTCGATATCATATCAAAAATTTTATACTTTGCAAATCGTTTTAAATATCGTATCGTAAAAAGCTGCAGTGGGCACTTTTTTCGCATATTTTTCATGTTTCTAGCGACCGCGATACAAGTAGGGACACCCGAGATAAGACACCCGACATAAAAATGCCCCTATTTTCACGAATATGTGAATTTAGATACATACAGAACTTATTTTCATTCTCTGATTCCGATTCTGTTGGTCTTTAAAAGGAATTCCTTTCGTTAAAACCGACATTGCATTTGTTGCATTTGTTTGCTGCATTAAAACTGAGAATTCAGGAAAGCAGTTGTCAGTTTTTTTTCCTTTCAAAAGAAAATTAATTCTTTTGAATTCCTGACGAGGAGATTTACTTGTGAAGGAAGAACTAGGGAGAAAAGAGAGAGAGAGAGAGAGACAGATAGAGAGAGAGAGAGAGAGAGAGAGAGAGAGAGATGGTATTTAGAAAATTCAAGAAATTCCATGAAATAAGGTTTTTGTAGTTATTAGTGCAATTTCGCTTCAAAAAAGCGCTTCAAATTTCGTTGAAATTGTTTTAAAATTGTTTTTTAATTTATTTATATTTCACTAAATTCAATATATTTTTTAACGTAAAGTTAAAGAAATAAAAGTCTTAAATTAAAAGTTTTTCCTTTACATGAGAAATTAAAGTTATTTAGTAGTAAAAATAATTGTTAAACTCTTGTTTCCGAGAACGTAAATACAGATCGCGTGATTACTTTACCACTGCACATCCCTTAAATTACACAGAATACGATATAAGTATGTGAAGTACAATTTAAGTACAAAAATGAGAGCGCTCGACGCCAACCACAGTCAACAACAAATCTGACAGCTGACTGCCAAGTTAAAAGACGCACAACAAATTCCGCGAGTAATTTATGTGGAAAAGAGAAGGTAAAGAAAGGACAACAAATACAACAACTATACAGAGATAATTGACCCGAGTGTCAACCATAAGAAAGCGGATGAACTCTCTGAAATTACGGTGCATTTCGCAGAGCGGTAAACTGTAGACTGAGAAAATGAAGCTGTGAGAGAATACGCGTGAGATAGATGTAGGAATCTCACTTAATAGCTCAGTGTATAGAAATTCGTTACACATAATTGAAGAAATATTCCTCTTGAAGACGCAAAGTCAACGAACTCATCAGAGACGCCTTCTATCAAAAGTGCAGTTAAAATGTCAGACAATTTATGAAGGATGTCTGCGAAAACTCAACCTAATTGAGTTATTTAAGCAGAGATTCAAATCTTATAAAGAGTTACTACACTGAGAAAATATTGGCTAAAATTGTTGGATGTACTTTGTCAATATAGAACCTGCAAAGTTGTTTATTTAAAAATAACCGAGTCAAATTGATAGAAAATAATTTGTTTAAAAATAACTAATTCTCCCCGCTAGAATTAACCAACCTACTCGATTGAAATCAATTTGCTCGTTTGGAATTAACGAATTTAGTCGGTTGAAGTCTATGACTTAACTACAACTAAATCTACAAAATTACGAGGTTCAAAAAATCTTCTCCTCTCTACAGAAGAAACAATGAAATGAAAGAAGTATTTTTTCGAATTTCATTGATTTATTTACACATTTTTCCTAGTTTTTCAACTTTCTCTAAATAAATGAAATTTTTGGCCTCCACGTGTTCCATTGATTACCTTAGTAATTTTGAGTTTAGAACCTTTCAGCAGCCAACAACTTTCTAAAAAGACTTCGTTTCTAAGAACAACTTTGTGTTTCACGTCAGAAATACCATCTTGACAGTGGGTTGTAAGATATCAGGGACTGTCTATGTGATCTGTCTCTGAATTGATGATGGAGGTTTTTCTAGCGAAAGAAAGTTTGCACAAGCATGTCGTCTCTTTAACAAGGCAGCCTCCGCAAAATCAGAAAGCATTACGAGCAGTAAAATAAGAACTGATAAGAGCTTCCATACTGAAATATCCCTCGAACCCGAACACAAGACAAAGGAGTCCCAAAGGTCCCATTTTCGATGCGGAAAAGTGTCATCAATAAACAAACCGAACTGCGTTGACAGTTCGACTCCAACTCAGTTTCAGGTGACGCCGAGTGTAGAATATTCTCGCCAAGTAGACAAATATTTGAGCAGATATTATTAGAATGTTCATAACACGGAAAATTGCACCGAGGGAGATCGAAAAGAAAGGAACTTGTAAAGGGAAAACTCGCAACATTATAATATTAACAATAGCACTCGCTCTTGTTCTTTCATAAATACGCGGATATAAATAAATCTTTTCTTTTAAAATAGTAATTGAATGTACAGGGAAGGAACTGCATGGGGTCATGTCATGCGTGAAAAGGATTCAGTATAATGAATCATCCCACACACCAATATCACCCGACACGCATGATTTCCGCCCCTCGTTCTCAGCGGGGTCGAAATTTCGTTGCTTGCGTATTGTGCTGCGGCGATTGTGAGATTTTTATGAGTTTCTCGTGGCGAATTCATGCCGTCATTCAAACCAGCTGTCCATGAAATAAAATTAATTCGCTTTTCCACGTGAGAAGCGCTATGGAAGTTAAACATTTCTTCGTTCATTCAAATTCTTTCGTGGAAACTTTACGAGTCCATAAATTCGGCAACCACTTGCAGACTCCTTCTGTGCTCAGTCACCAAGCGTCCCGAAAACACCTGGGCCATTTTTTCGACCCTGCACTGATTCACATTATTTGCCGGAATACTTTATTGCTCTTAGAACTCTATGCGTCTGAATTGCAATTAATTTTAATGAGGGGCAAAGGAATTCGGAAGGAACTATAAAAGCTTTTTAGCCGAACCTTTTCGAGTGCTGTGAATTTCAGACGCGTATACGATTGCAGATGGGCGAAAACATTTTCTGCAACTCGAAATTTCATGTCCACCCCTTTCATGGTGCGGCCTTGACGTGGTGCGGTTGTGGTGCCACGTAAGGCCGGGTCGCTGTCCCTGATTTTCATTTAAGCATTTTAAAAACTTCTAGCATTATTTTCAACTAATTTAATGTGTTCAGAAGTTTATAATGCTCTGGCCTTCGTTTATTAACACAAAATGGATTTGAGTATATTTAAAGGAATTGTCGTATAATATATCGAAATGTAGCATATCGCTGAAATTTTCTGAGGCGCATTTTCGAGAAATCAATTCCAACCTTATATATTAAAGTAAACGCAATAAGAAGGAAAGTTTATTAGTGATGGAAAGATACGGTCGAGTATTAGAATGGAAGGCTTACTCATCACAGATAATATATTTTAATTGATTTCTAATTAATTAACCACTAATTAACCACTAGCATTGCTTCTAGTTAATCACTAGCATTCTTGCTAACCGAAAAATGTCAAGTTCCACCTCGTCACTCTTGCGAATCAAGCCCGGGACTCCGGCATCTGAGGCGAACACTCACTTCCTTTTTTCCTCTTATTCAATTTCAGGGAAAAATTCCAAGGTTGACAACAGGGGACGCATTGAATGTTGCAAAATTTAAGAACCCCTACTGCACGACAAAGGCAACAACAACAACAACTACTACTGCGGCAAATCTTGGTATTTCCAATGCTTTTCGCTATGAAAGCACTTAACGAAAAGATGCCATGATAAAAAGGACAAAGTGGTGCTGCAACAACAGCAACAACAACAACAACAGAAACAACAACAACCTAAGCAAATTTAGCAAAGAAATTAAATATCACTTCAAAATGTTTGAAATTAATATGCCAACGCCGACGACGACGACGATGACGACAACAGCAATAATCGCTGCCACAATAGCAACAACAATAGCTGCAACAATATTGCCAACGCACAACGACACCAACAACAACAACAACAACCACAACAACAGCATTTACAGCAACAGCAACAACCACTCGTATTTGTTTATCAGTGGAGCAACCACGCGCTTTCATCGTGGACTGTGCAATCAATCAACGTGGCAGCAGGTGTACGACAACTGCAGCAGCTATAACAACAACAACAGCAACAACACAATGTTACGGTAAGTTTAGTAGAATATCTCAATCAATATATATATAAAATTCTATTATTGTGCGGAGGAATAAACTGAAAGATCTGTTTAAATTACAAATTAATGATACTTATAAATCTCAAAAAACTTTCAAATCAAGTGTCTATTTGACTGATGATTTTGAAACCTTTAAGATTTCATGCACGAAATGCGAAGACAACAATAACAATTTCATTAAAGTGCTTAAGCACGCGCGCTCCCATTGAAAATGAACAAAAAACACACATGCGACGTGTTGTTCTCATTCAAGTTACTCGTAGCATCACTTCGCGCACTTCAAGTACTTTTTAGCCGTCTTTAAATACTTTAGAAGTTGCGAAGTTGTTTTAGAAGTCTTCTACGTCTACTTGAGATATTTGCCACTTATAATTTAATCCTTAAAAAACCTATAAACGACTTTTTGAGTTTGTATTAACTCCACTCTGTTCAAATACACTGCTAAAATACTTTACTAAATTGTTTTTCTTCTCATGTAGTAAAATCCCTTTATGGAAAGGGATGTGTTTCGCTTGAATTCGCAACTTGAGCGCTAGAAATACGCAGTTTCGTGAGGAGAAGAATGGAAAAATCTCCAGCGTGTGTGATTATAATCTCTAATGCTGTGTTCGCAGCTTAACTCTCGGATTCCTAATAAAGAAGGCGTAAACTTAAATCGACAGAAGTGGGAATCAATATATCTGGTTCATAAATTAGCTAATTTATAGGATCAAAGGATTCGTTATAACAATAAATGATGATACAATTTTTATAAATTTAAAAACCATGTCTGTGGTTATGTTTTATTTTATAAAAAGAATGCTACTCCAACTTTATAATCATGCAAATTTCTGAATGTCTAGCATTGATTAGTTTTGTGTGAGGGTCCATAATATTTCTGGTGACATAAATATTTGCGAACGTCTTACGTATCTTCGAAATATATTACACTAAATTTCATTATAACTTGGCGTGTGGCATCACGTATTATATCGGGTTTGTAGTTGTTTGTTCTAACTTCAATCCGCAAAGAATTCATTCCGTGTGAGTTACATATACTGAGCTCAGTGTGGTGCTTAAATTTCGCATGTGAGGGATACTTAAAAAGTGGAAACTTCCTCGTAGCATCAGCGTGATGTAGCGTTAGAGAAAACAATCTCGGTGCACAGTGTGACATTTATGGAGTCATGAAATCACACTCTAATATCTAAAAAAGCATATATAACACTAGAAAGTCAGTTTTCCAAATAAGCTGGATTCTTTCATCCTTCTTGAATACTTCGAAAGATTTGAAAACACACAATTGTCAGCGGCACGTATGATAATCTGTGTCTTTTAAAGTTCTAATACATTCTGTCAACCATTCTTTCATTTGCAAGTTATTTATACAAAATTTAACTGCGATATAAGAACTATTTCCAATTTTCACTTAGAAAATCACTTAGAAAATCATTAAAAATTGCGCCGAGAGTGCAGGAACAGATGGGGTGGCCCATGCCCACTTTAAGAAGTTAGGTTTTCAATTAAAATACGTACATGTTCTCGTATTTGAGCGCAGCTTATGTGAAAACGTTACACTGTGTGGAGCGCGCGTGATTTCAATTAATTTCTAATCCACTTAAACATGCTTTGTGAGTACAAATAAGAAAATTAAATAGTTCCACTTAGATGAGTAGAATAATGAGTAGATTTAATAAAGGAAAGCGAAGAAAGTTACTCTGCTTTCGGATCAAAAGTTTGTTCTTTCAAGATGGATTAAAGACACTCATACGCCACGTGAAACTGAATTTTAATCGTAAATGAGAATTCTAATTGAAAAGGAACATGGAAATATGATTCCTGCAGCATGTCTAACCACAAATTCCTATCCTTTGAAAATATCAAAGAGAAACTACTAACGGAAGCTCGGTGTTGCATCCTTGAAAGGAAACTGCAACAATTTAACAATTTTGTTTATAATGTTGTTTGACAACAATGCGGGCAAATTAAGTTAAATGGACGATTATTCAGCGCAATTTGCGTCAACTATATAATTGTTTTTAATTTATTTGAGCACCGATTCAAATTAACTCGATTCGGACAAACAAAACAAGCGTATGGAGTTAATAAAAACACACCAATATACACACCGAAATACTCACATGCAAAACATCCTTACAGCGCAGCCATGAGGCACCGCACGCGACCCAGTAGGAAATTGGCACGTGATGGAAATCAGACAAGACAGTGACGCTGTATATGACGATATCTCTCTCTCGATCTCTTTCTCTGCTCTCTGATTGTGGACAAAGAATGCAAGAGAATGGTTTTTATATACTGAGACGCTGTGCTCTCTTTTCCCCCTCTCTATCAACATATAGCAACAACATAGCATCTCTCACTCCCCCTCTTCCTTTTTTTACTTTCAGTCCTGATGACATTTCGTTTATTCTGCCCTGGTGGCGTCAAATTTTGTGGAGTCTCCTGTTCGGCGGCATGGTGATCGTGGCTACGGGGGGAAATTTAATTGTCGTATGGATTGTGCTGGCACACAAACGGATGCGTACCGTAACAAATTATTTTATTGGTGAGTAAAGGTCGAGAGCAGTGACTGCTTTTTACTGCCAGTCAGCAATCACATTCAGCGTGATTGGGTGACCCATCATCCTCAGCAAGCCTGCTGTTCGTCGTTGTGTTTGTTGACGAATAGCAATAAAATCCCAACCATCACCAAAATCGGCATTCAGCTTCTTTTATCGCACTCGTAACAAGATTAATTTAAAATCGAAACGGTTGAAAGCCACTTGCAGTTTAGAACACTCATATGAGGGCATAAAATGTTATGAAATCTATTTAAAACGTGCGTAGAAGTTAAATTTAGGTGTACTAAACAATCAAAATAAATTAACAATAAAAAGATTAGGTAAAATAAAATAAATAGAACCGATTTTTCCAGCTTTATATAATTCAGGAACTACTTCGCTGAACACTTTACATACATAAATTTGTATTTTTTGCCTTTGCCTCCACATTCGTCAGTATGGCTTCAGAACGAAACTTCTCAAAACTATTAACATCATCGACACCAGCTGCAAACGACGCAGGATATACGACATTTTAAGGAAGTCCCTTTTATAGATTTTCTGCGAAACATTTAAAAACAACTGTGAAGTCTTAAATGATTGCAAAGTCTCGAGCGCAAAACCTTTCGACCTTCTTCGGCCGTTCGAAGGCCTTCATGAATATGCAATTAACAATGCGAACAAATGGCCGGGACACTTTATTCGTTTATTCGTTTATGCTGACTTCATTTGGAGTACGAAAAGGTGCCTCTTGTGTGCGGAAGCATATGCGACCCTGTGCTGTGTCGCATTCATTTAGCGCAGAAGCAGCCAAAGCGAAAACAGAGGGTACAGAGGGTACAGAGGATACGGAGGGTGCAACTACAGAGCGCGAAGGACGACCGTATTTGCATGTAAACTTCATCCCACAAGGTGCGAATTCATTAAGCAGAACGCGAAGAGGAAGCGAAGTGCTATCGCCAGATGTAGAACTTGAATGGTAGAGCTATATAGTCTCTGGCGTCGTAGTGTTGTAGAAGTAACAAAAAGTTACTTTTAGCTGCCACAAACAAAGCGGAACAATTAGTTGAGGTTACGAGAAGCTTCAGAGTAATTTGAAGTCCTTGTTGCAAGCCCTGCAAGAAAAAGGGAAGCCCTGACCAAATGTGGCAAAGTTTGCGAGTCGCGGTTTACAGATTTCATTTAACTGTATTCATCATAATGACGATCATTATTTAAAGAACTCTAATACCTTCAACTCTTTCAAAATTGTGTCTATATATTTTCTCTGGAGATTTAAAGTTTCGTGTACAATTCCCTATCAATCAGCAGCTCAGGTTATTTCTCCCCTTCTGTTCTTCTACTTGCAGTCAACCTCTCAATAGCGGACGCCATGAGCTCCAGCCTTAACGTCACATTTAACTACATCTACATGCTGGACAACGACTGGCCCTTCGGGCAGGTGTATTGCAAAATATCGCAATTCATAGCCACCGTAAGCATCAGTGCGTCGGTGTTCACGCTGATTGCTATATCGATAGACCGGTGAGTAATACCACAACTAGGGAGACCAAGTGGCCAGAATGTTTTTTTAGTGTTTTGAGATATAGGAATGTAGTGAGTGTATTTTTTCTACAAGTGAGTTTGTTCTTTCTTCTGCTTCTTCATCGCGGCAGTTATATAGCGATTATCAAGCCTCTGAAACCGCGAATGGGCAAACGCAACACGCTGATCATCGCTGCTTTCATATGGATCTGCTCGATTTTGCTGTCGTACCCGATGTTACTGTTCTTCACCACGGACCAGATTGAATCCAAAGACGGCATCCGTACGGTGTGCTACTCGCAGTGGCCAGATGGTGACACCAATCATTCCACGCAGGAGTACATGTAAGTGTGGAGGGTTATCGCGCCTACCATTGTCACGCCTACCATTTGTCGCGTCTAATATGGAAGTTTGAAAAGTGTTCGTTGTTTTATTGCCTTCCAAGTGTGCAGATTGGAAGTGATTTTAAATTTATGTATAAAAGCGTGTCAGTATTTTATAAGTTCATCATTTCCAAATGTACTTTTATCGTGTTTTAATCCTTTGCAGCTACAACATCCTCTTTATGATCCTGACATACTTTCTGCCCATTATTTCGATGACGGTCACCTACTCCAGGGTTGGCATTGAGCTGTGGGGCTCGAAGGCAATCGGCGAGTACACGCCGCGTCAAGTGGAAAACGTGAAGAGCAAGCGTAGAGTAAGTAGGGGACGAAAGCCGAAAGATACAGTGACTTGTGTCAAATCAACCGCTCAATAGTTATACTCGTACTAATACGAGTTGCGAGTTCAAGTTTGCAATGCTTTCTCTCAATTCGTAGGTTGTCAAAATGATGATAGTCGTGGTGCTTATTTTCGGCGTTTGCTGGCTGCCCTTCCAGATCTATTTCATTGTGACCTCGTGCTACCCCGCCATCACGGAGATGCCCTTTATTCAGGAACTGTTCCTGGGCATCTACTGGCTGGCTATGAGCAACTCCATGTATAATCCGATCATTTATTGTTGGATGAACTCGCGGTGAGTGCGAAGCGAGGAAATCAATTTAGTTTACTTACATATACACACACACACACAATTTATTGGCTTGATTTACTGAATTGATTCAAAACGTTTACCTTGTTCGAGGAATGTAGTCGCCGTTTAAGTTCTTTATTAATTCGCTCCAACCTGAGGCAATAAATATTTCGTTTTTCCATCAGTCGATAAAATCTTTTTCAGCGCGTTGCTGGATGCCAACTGAATTATTTTTATTGCCATCGTTAAGAAAATGACGAACCTTTTATTTATTTTTACTTGTTCCGCCTTGATGTTACTTTGTGGTGAAACTATCGTGTTGCATGCCACGCAAGGAGGTGGAGAAGCATTTGCAGGAGCTTAACGAGGTTAACTATGGAAAAAGAAAAAATTCTCTTTTTACAAACAACAAATGGAATTCGTCAAACCCATCACAATCACCATTTCATCACTTCCTCCATCTCTTTTCCTATCGTCATCGTGTCTGTCATTACGACTGAGCGGCACGAATTCGTAGGATTTCCTTATTTGATCCTGTTCTTGTCATGCGATTTAAATTGCAGATTTCGACGTGGCTTTAAGCAATTCTTTTGCTGGTGTCCCTTCGTGAATTTAGAAGCGGAAACCTTGAATCGTCGCGACAACATGACATCGCGCTACTCGTGCTCAGGCTCACCAGATCATCTTCGTATCGTACGGAATGGTAAGTTTAATGCAACGCAATCCAGGAATTCGGGATCGACAGTTAGACAGTCGAAACTGTCGTAGACTTGTCATTGTCATTGTCACAGAAGAGACAGAATGCCGCGGTGACGTATTCCGATGAGTGGAGAAGGTTTTCCCCATTAAAAGTTGACACCATTTCCCAGTTTGCTATCAACTCCCTTTTGAAATGGTGAAAAAGAGGACCGAGCTCAGGAATACGCCACCTGTGTGTGATTGACTTCGCCAAGTTTGGGAGCGTTAAAACGAATTTCCTCTTTCTTCAGATACTGAACGATCATTCCTGTATACATGTTCGGGTTCACCGAAAAGCCGACGTATATCGCACTGCGGTAAGTTTTCCCATTTCCCACGTCTGTTGTTACTGAGGTTTTTAAAAAATTATCGAAATATCGAAGCAGATATTGTGAGACTTCTTTGAATTCTTCTCACTCAGGTGCTCTGCGTCACTCGGGTCACATGGTGCACCGCGATCTTGCGCGCCATTCTTCGCCGATCGGTGTAGGTTCAGGAGTCCACAGCTGTCCACACCAGCGGCAGAGCGTCAACGGCAACAACCAACAGGCCATGGCTAGCACGGATAACATGAAAGTCGCAATCCGTAACAATTCGTCGCGGTTGAGGCAAAAATGACCAGCATGCATGCTCATCGCGAGGGAAAAACCATCTTGCGATGATGTGCAGGCAGAGAGGACGGCAACAACACAGATCGTAGGCGCAAATACAGCAACAACAACAACAACAGCTGCCACACGTCAGCATTACGAAAGACGGTTCTTACCGTCCTGACATACTGGCAAAACCAACAACTGCGATACTCGTAACAACGTTAGTAAGCACGGAAACGGAAGTCAGAACAGAGAAGACTTAAAGGTCGCCACCAAGTGCGGAAAACACGCGCCCACGGAGATGACGACATTCCGAGGGTTGCAGGGAACTTCAAGGAACCCAGGCGACGTAGCGGACAAAATATGGCTTTGAATTGAGGGTTACTGGCCGTGGGAAGCGTTAGGAGCGCGGGAGAGGGAGGGCAGGATTGGCTGAAGGGGAAAGAGCATAAAATGAAATGGATTTCAATTAATTTGGGGTCCCAAATCATGCTGGTTGTGAAGACAGGTCGACAGCGACAGCAAAGGTGGAGGAAAGAAAAACAACAGACATCATTCTCTGTGATTTCTGGAAAGTCCTTTCAAGCTTGCTTAACTTTGCAATGCTTTGTGCGGCTCTCCGAGATCCCTTGCCGAAAGGCGCGGCAATCCATGCGAATGGATGTAATGAATGCGATTAAAATGTTCGTCTTTAATTCAAACGTTTTAATCTGCTAAATCTGAAACTTCATCTATTGTCGCGCTTCAATCACAATCACCGAATGAGTTTTTGCGAGGAAAAGGCAAACGAAATCATCTGAAATGTACGACGATACCTTCAAATACTCGTATAACGTAATAACTGTGCATTTTTTAAGTAGTTTGAATACTGTTTCAGAATAAAATACAGCCTAAAATTGTGTATAGTTAAGTCTATTTAAATTGCTCTCGCTATAACAACTTTTAGCTTTTATACTTAAGATTATTAAATTCTACAGTGTTACAGTGTTAGTACAGACGGGCTTTTAACTCTGTGTGTGTGTGTGTGTGTGTGGATGTGTGGCAGCACTTAACAAAATTGATAACACATTCAAAGAATTCACATTCAAAGAATTTCACAATTTCATGATTGTTTTCATTTCATTTATTTAATTATGGCTCGTACAATAAGATTCGTTTGTTGTACAATTTTACAACTAAACGTGTACAACTTTAAATAAACAGAGTAAATATAGAACAAATTAATACAAAACTTATTTAACTCGAAACTTAGAAGTCTTTGAAATCGTGAAGTCTTTATCGTGAAACTTAGAAGTCTTTGAAATTTTCAATCACTCGTTACGTATTTTCACATTTTCTTCACAGAATATTTAATTTCCTAACTATCTGGTTTTATATTTAGAAAGAATAAATTGTAAGTGTAAAGTGAAAGATTTCCTAGAAATTCTGCACTTTCAAAATTTTGAAAACAATAAAATTTACAAAATAATCGTAATTTCATGCGTTTAAAACTAAATTCGAAAAAAATCCAATTTTTCAAAAATGTTCATTAGTTTCCGCGGTTAGTCTGCTAACGTGAATGGGCGGAATTTGAGGCCATCCTTTGCGTTGTTGACCATCCTGCCTACCCATCGGAGGGAGTGAGTATACAATGAAATTGCGTTGTGCACTCATGTGTAGCGAGTCACATTCGTTGGCTTTGCGAGTCACATTCGTTGGCTTTGCGAGTCACATTCGTTGGTTTTGCGAGGCGTGTTCATGGCTGGAAATCATCTAATGTCGGCTTTAATTTAGTTCTGCAGAATTTCAGCTTTTATTACATTTCGTAGAATTTCATATAAATGATTTCTTTCATATGATAAACGTTATGAACATCCCATTGTCCTCATTGAGTTTCTCGCGCTGTCGTGTAGTTGATTTAATGAAACCAACACCAGCCTTACAAAGCCGCACACTTTCTGCATGCAGTGTGAATAAGTTCGCACTTAATATTCACTGCGTTTAATAGCGCCGTTAATTTCTTCGCTAATTCCACTTCCACCTGTTCACCGCTGCACACTCGCGCGCTGTTTTGCTTTTAATAACCCACTTTAGCGGTAACCGGTGCTTTAAATCGGATATAATTGAGCAATAATCGACATGTTGCACGTGGCAACAAGAGTGAGTCGACCGCGACAGCTGTTGGATGAATGAGATGGGAAATTCTTGGATGAAATACTCTTTCAAGTGTTTAATTTTCGTCCTTAAATCTTTAAGTAGCAGAAACATCTGTGTAGGATTTCAATATTTCGAAATCCACTTGAACAGCAACATGTAAAAGCAAAGAATATTCAGCTGCAAAGTTTTACCGAGAAAATAAAGAGGTAGAAGAAGGGGGAAATGAGTGGAAAGCAGCGAATTCGTATAGAATTTCGTATTAGTGAAATTTACACTCGAAAACTCTCCCCTCTCCTGACGAACCGATTTCATTCTCTCCCTGCTGCGTGCAAATCCACGAAAATGCTAACTGAAAACGAAGGCGTTCATTAAAATCACACGCTTTTCTGCATGACACCGACTGAGCGTCGGAACGTTGGCGGACCAGTGACGAATCCATATCGCAAATGATTGCGATTGAAGGTTCAGTCAGTTGCATGCGTCTGCTTGTTGGTCCGTGACATCCGCCTCGCTGGAGCGCTTTTCTCCCTCTTGTTTAATTTGTCCGAGCTCGTGTGTCTGTTGGGCTGCGTGCTGCTAATTGGGGAGCACATGCAGCTGTAACGCGCCACCAGTTTTACCACTCATTGCGAAGTGCGATAACTTGCGAATTCCGATTAAGTGGAAGTCATTTCAACACCAGCCACCACGAAGGACTTTTTCCAGGAGTGGCAGCATTTTGCTGGCGAAAATTCACAGCAGTAAATGAACAAAATTTCCTTAAATTCATTTTTTCAGTATCGAAAGGTTTTGCAACAGTCATTCCTTTTGCAATAAATGAATTGAATAATAATGAATAAAAACGACACATTAAAGTATTCTTAAATTTTTTCCTCTGGCGATTTTAAATAAATTAAAGCACATTTTCGCAAATTCTTTCCATTTCAGTATTAAAGGTGCTTGCGAAATGCTTCCACTCCCAGGCAATTTTTAAAAAATACATTTTTAAAATTTAATTTTGTCTTAAAGTAGAAAAAAGCGAAATCGAATTAGTAGATTTTTCTGTGGCAAGAAATCGAATTAGTAGATTTTTCTGTGGCCGAATTGGTTGTTACTTGGCGCTCACCAACAATCCTTGAAAACTGTTGTTTCTGGTGCCGACAACGTTAGCGGCTTCGATACGTACTTTCAATTTCCGCTTTTGCCTCCACCTGCACCGCCGCCTTCGATGCAGACAGCAATGCAGAGCAGACATTGGCAGAGTTTAATTGAATCTTCTGGGTGTGTGTGTGCAACTGGCACGCCTTTGCTGCTGCTCCGTGGTGAATGAAATTGGAAGCAGACGCTGTAAACATTTAATGCGGCAAGCAGGCTTCAACCAGAACACCATCATCAGTTTCCTCATCATCATAATCAGCAGCAGTGGCAACGGAGAAACAAAAGCCGAAGAAGCCAACAGCAAGCCGCCGCTGAAGTGCTTCGGTGGCTTCTGACTAACGTGCCTGCATCGGGCATCCTTTGCGTTGCAACAAGTTGCCCACAGACAGTGATTTCCACTCAATTTAACCACTGAGCGGCATCTGGAGCCAATTGTGTCATTTGTGGCTTCTTGCTGAGCGCAGATTGGACTAAATTCGGTCGAATTGGATCGAATTTACAGCGACTACCTTGAATTGCTGGAGTGAACGATGCGCGGAAAATGTAATTTTCATTGCTGCAGTTCAAGGATTTCACCAAACGTGTATTTTGTCACGACCAGGTTTATTTTTTGGTCAATGCTCAAAAATTTGTGCAGCAAATCATAATTTATAACAATTAGAAGTCCTAGCAAGAACTTCTTTTTTACATTGTAGTCTCTTCATGAGGTTTTTGTTTTATGAGATTTCTTTCGTGCTTGTTTTTGTTGCTGCCGTCGTTAAGCAGTTAATTTTTCAAACTTTGCTGCACAAAAAAATTTGTTGGTGTTTTTTTTATCTAGGTGTTGATCTCGTCAAGGAAAACTAAAATGTGCGACTGCATGAGAAAATTTTCGGCTTAAAGGTTCTGGAGAAATCAAAAAATTTTCACTGGAAAAGCTCCACTGAAACTCCTTGCGGTGGTAATTCGTCCACTGCCACGCCCTAATGGCTCTAGTGACAAATGTCAAAACTACGTTCACACATCCTTCAAATTGGAAGTTTTCTATTTCGTAGTAAAAAAATACCAAGACTGGTTTAGATTCCTACAATAATTAGCTTGTGTGGAAAAACCCAATCACCATCTGAGAGCGAGTTTTTGACAAATTTAAAGCTGCCAAAAAGGCAGCTTTTTAAAATTATTTTAGACAACATTCATGTGACAATTGTCAGACACGAACTCTTTAACGTCCTAAGATTAACAGCGTCGCTTGGTTCGTCATATCGAGTTCATATGAGTATGTTCACGAACAAATTCGAAACAAATGATAAATGATCGCATGACTTTTTAAAAATATCTATTTAGGTTACGTCTGAAATACCCTGTGTGGATAGCCTATTCGTTATCGAACAGAACTTTCAACCTACTGATATCCACAACAATCTGACGTTTCATTCATTGAAAAACAAACCAGAGGCCAAAAGAACTTGTAAAAACGAAACACTGAAGAAAATAAAATATCTGTGCGTGTGAAAAAACAAATAGAGGGTTTATTTTTCTTTTTACGCACAATAAACTCTCAGGAAACTTCGAGGAATACAACAGCAGCAGCAGAAATTACAAATTGGGGACATCGTTTCATTCAAAAGTGTAAAGATGTGGACCGAAACAAGGCCGCCCGTTTCCAAGTCTGTGCAAAATACTAGTAACAAAATTCTGGGAAACTGAGTGACTGTGCAGGCGACGGTCTGGCGACAGCCAAGTGTGCTAAAAGAAAACCGCCGAGTGGTTGGTTAGCAAAGGCGGCGCAGAGCGGTGCCGTGTGGCCATCCGTATAGAAAATCAAAACATCCAGCTAACTACGCCTAAATATAGCGTAATTGAAGCTGTACTAACACGCTGCTCTGGTTTCCACCCTAAAGTGCAGAGTTCAGTCATTGCGAAATACTACGAGATTACAAACAAACAGTCGCCTGCGCTCTGTCTGCGTTAGTGTGTATGTTTGTGCGTGAGGCGCGATAAAAACAACACGAAAAACGAAACGAAGCCAGAAAATCGGAGTACGAGTATCAAAACAAAGCGCTGCGGGACGAAGCAACAACCTTTGAGTCAAAACAAATAACAACATCAGGAGTGCAAGCACAGCAACGCGACGATGGCCCCATCGGCGTGTGCTGGTTTTTCCATTGACTTCTGGAAGTACGACCCGCCGGAACTGGTGGAGCTGACCTGCCTGATGCCGAACGGCATCTTGCTGTTGCTGACGATGCCACCAACTGCCACGATACGAGAGATCAAGAATGTGAGTTCAAATTGGGCGTGGTTCTGCGGTAAGATTGTGAATCCAGCCACATTGGTGCCACTTTTGGAGGCAAAGACGTTTTCCACAAGAAGAATCTTTTTTCCTCACAACAAGAAAATCTTATTCAAAATTTTCACAATTGAAATTTCCTAAGAAAGACAAGTCAGCAAAAAGTTCCGTAAAATTACCGTAAAATATTTCAGCACTTAAAATGCCACATTAGTTTGAAATATACCGCAATGAATAAAAGAAAACTTTTGTAATAATCCAATTTATTTTATTAAAAATTCTTTAAAAAAAATTCTTCCCAAAATGAAAAATTCCTTCACGTATCAAAAATTACCGCGCTAGCTCCCATTTCCCTTGTCAAAAAGTCCTACAGTTCCAAAACTTCCCAAGAAACTGGCAATAACGGTGACGCCTACCAGTGAAGTGATTAATTACGTGATTGGTAAAACCCCGACGCGACTAAGCGGTGCCCCGCTGAAGCCATTCGGCGGAATGCGAATGTAACGATTTGTAACAGCAAAACAAGTTTTATCTTTGTTTGATGAGGCATTAATAACTTCACTTCGAGCTGAACGGCATAAGTGAATGCGTACATGTTTGCATGGGGTTCCCCACTTCCTTTTCTTGTGGAATTTCCTGATCTTATTTAGAAATTCGATGGTGAAAACACATCAACGTTATTTTTTTGTACTCGCCTGACCTTTCACACCCCGCTATTTTACTCTCGTAAACAGGAAATGATCGAGCAAGCCAAACACTTTCCGCTGAATCATCTCATCAAAGACGCCTGCGACTATGAAATCATAGGCATTTCGGGCTACGCGAATGTGGAGCCCTTCAACGAGACGAAGCGCCTGTCCGACCTGCAGCCCTACTTCTGCCTGCTGCGTCTGGGCGAGCGCAGCGAGACCACAGAAATATCCAGCGACTACGAACTCTCGAAGTTGGTGAGCAATATGATCGGCAAGTCCTTCGAGGAATACTGCGCGGTCAGCTGTCCCGAGATTGTCGACTTCCGCATCAAGATGGCGGAGATGTGCGAAGAAGTCGAGCTGGAGCGCTCGAAGCACACGTGGTACGAGAAACTGCTGTACCAACATCCCCTGCGCTTGGCCACCACGCCGGTGATGCCCGAGATCATAAAGCAGCGTCTACGCAATTCCAATTTCCTAATCGTTGTTAAACTGGAGAACGATGAGACGTCGTTTACGATTTCGGCCAGCGAGCACGATACGCCGAAGTCGCTAATCGACTCTGCGCTGGCCAAAATGTCGCGTTGCATCAAAGTTAGCGAGCGATCCGCGGACTTCATACTGAAAGTACGCGGCCGAGACGAGTATCTGCTCGGGGATTATCCGCTGATTCAGTTCATCTACATACAGGTATGACTTTTATTAGTGGCGGGGATTTTAAAAATTTAGAAGGCAGTCGCAAAACGTCTCGTCCGTGTTTGATGAAAAAAACACTTAGCTCCTAATTCATCAAAAACCTATTCAGAGATCAGACATATAATAAATCGTTATTTTTAATGTGAGGTTTGTGTTAAAATTAAGCTTCGATCGGTCCAATGTAATTGAAACTTTAGACTAAAACACGACCTTAATTGTAACCAGAATTGAGAAGTCAACAAAACAACGCGACACTAAAGTGACTTTAGATTAGGAAATTAATTTAGAAATTAAGAAAAGCCAGGTACTCGTATTTGAGGAGGTCTTGAAGACGTTTGTAGAAACAAATATGATGAATTTCAGTTTCCATTTTTATCCGTAAATGATAAAACGAATAATCGTTAATTGGGAATTACTATCCATCTTCATTTATTGTCATCAGGAAAGTGTATCCAGTTCAGAGGTGCCTAATGTGGTGCTGAAGCCAATACATACGTTGGATGTGTACATCAGTCAGAAGCAAGAAATACTCGCCGTGGCAAATCGTCCGCCCAAACCGCGCTTCCGCTCCATGTCGAACAACGCACTGCGGAAGCGTAAGAAATACTATTCCTCGTGGGACATTAAGGAACCGTTCCGCCTGACTCTGCACGCCACGCTAAACCTCAACTGCGATCTGGCGCGTGCGGTTAAGGTCGGTGCCCATCTGTGTCTCTACCATGGCGAGCGGAAGCTGTGCGCCCAGCAGTCTACCGATGTACCGATTAGCAACAGCCGCACGATCATTTTCGAGCACAACATCGCGTTCGACATTCAAATACAGAACCTGCCGCGCATGGCGCGCCTCTGCATGGTCATCTACGAGGTCACGAAGGGCTCCCGCTCGAAGAAGTCTTCGAACAGCAGCAAAGACAAGGACACCAACGTCTACAGGGACCCTTACACGAACGTCAACATCAACCCACTCGCATGGGTCAACACAACGGTCTTCGACTACAAACACCAGATGCGTAGTGGGTGCATGTCGCTGTACACATGGACGTACGCCGACGATATCCAGTCAGAGGAGATCTTCCACCCGCTGGGGACGATCGAGCCGAATCCGCGGCAGGACGAGTGTGCAGTCGTGCAGCTCACATTCCACAGGTGAGTAGCTGTAGGCCTAAATTAGTAGTTTCCGTCATCTGGTGATAACTAGAACTTCTGTCTGCTTTTAGTTACGGCTACGAGAACATAACGTACCCTTCGGAGGAAACGGTACTCAAGCACGCACTCGACATGAAGCGCTGCGAAACGCTGAGCCGCTGCAAGTCGCAAGACGCCACAAGGACCCTCAGCCGGGTGCTGTCGCAGTATCAGCGCAGCGACAAACTCTACGAGATGCACGACCAGGATCGCAACGCCATCTGGTCGCGAAGGTGCGTATACAGCAACCGGGCTGCTTTGGCGGTCATTAAATGTGAATGCGTTATTTTTATGAACTTTTGTGCAGATTGGATTTGAA
Source organism: Sicus ferrugineus (assembly GCA_922984085.1). Classification (NCBI taxonomy): domain Eukaryota; kingdom Metazoa; phylum Arthropoda; class Insecta; order Diptera; family Conopidae; genus Sicus; species Sicus ferrugineus. Next base: position 29,523,835 of record OV277352.1, read on the forward strand.
GAGAGAGTCTCCCGAGGAGCTGTCCGTGCTGCTGCACTGCGTCAACTGGAATGAGCGCGACGAGGTGGCCGAAATGTGGAGTCTGCTGAAGCAGTGGCCGATGGTGTCTGTGGAACGGTCGCTTGAATTGCTCGATTACGCGTACCCGGACCCAGCAGTGCGCAACTTCGCCATCTGCTGCTTGCGTTTGCTGAAGTCAGTCAATATCGCAGAAATAATTGCAGAAACCTTACCCCCTACCTTCCTTCTGTCTTTTAGGGACGAAGAACTCCTGCTGTATTTGCTGCAACTGGTACAAGCCATCAAACATGAGTCGTATCTTGATTGCGGCCTGGTTACATTCGTGCTGGAGCGCGCCTTCCGCAACCAACGCATCGGTCACTATTTCTTCTGGCACCTGCGCTCCGAGATGCAGACGCCCTCGATGCAGACGCGCTTCGGCCTGCTGCTGGAGGCTTACCTAAAAGGCTGCAAGCCGCACGTGCCACTGCTGCGCAAGCAATTGCAATGCCTGGAGAAGTTGAAGCTCGGCTCGGAGCTGGCCAAGAGGGGCAGCAAAGAGAAGGTGCGCGTCTTGCTGAACGACTTCCTGTCGAACCAGCGCAACAGCGGCATCTTCCAAGGCATACACAGTCCGCTGAACCCCAGCTTTCGCTGCAACGGCGTCAGGCCCGAGAAGTGCAAGGTGATGGACTCGAAGATGCGACCCCTCTGGATCGTTTTCGAAAACGCCGACAACAACTGCAACGACATTTATATTATCTTTAAGAACGGCGACGACTTGCGGCAGGATATGCTGACGCTGCAGATGCTGCGAGTGATGGATCAGCTGTGGAAGAACGAAGGGTTTGTTCGCCGAGTTCGGACTCGGGAAATCAAATATTTTAAGCAGCGTATGAGTGTCTGATCTTACAGCATGGATTTCCGCATGAACATCTACAACTGCATCAGCATGGAGCGCCGGCTGGGCATGATCGAGGTGGTGCTCAACGCCGAGACGATCGCCAACATTCAGAAAGAGAAGGGCATGTTTTCGGCCACCTCGCCCTTCAAGAAGGGATCCCTCTACAGCTGGCTGAAGGAGCACAACAAGAGCGAGGACGAAATGAACAAGGCGATCATCGAGTTTACGCTCAGCTGTGCGGGTTACTGTGTGGCGACTTATGTTTTGGGCGTGGCCGATCGGCATTCGGACAACATAATGGTGAAGAAGAACGGTCAGGTGAGGAGTGGGAGAGGGAGAGTAGTAATGAGGAACTTGTGTAACCGAATTCCGAACACTTTAGCTCTTCCATATTGATTTCGGTCACATACTCGGACATTTCAAAGAGAAGTTCGGCGTACGAAGAGAGCGAGTTCCTTTTGTTTTAACACACGACTTCGTTTATGTCATCAACAAGGGTCGCGCGGACCGAGAAGCTGACGAGTTCCGTTATTTCCAAGACATGTGCGAGAGGGTAGGCAGCGGGTAGTTAATAATTTAAGCTGTTCAATAACCAGTCGCATACGTTGCAGGCATTTCTGGTGCTGCGCAAACATGGCTGCCTTATATTGTCGCTTTTCTCGATGATGATATCGACTGGGTTGCCTGAGTTGTCCTGCGAGAAGGACTTGAATTACTTGAAAGAAACCCTGGTGCGTCTCTTAACCAGATACATCATCACTTATTAACCCGGAAAGTATTGATTAATCTTAATTTTTCAGGTACTGGAATATACCGAGGAGAAAGCTCGCGAACACTTCCGCTCGAAATTCAGCGAAGCTCTAGCCAACTCATGGAAGACCTCCCTGAACTGGGCCTCACACAACTTCTCCAAGAACAACAAACAATAGTGAAGCGCAGAGTACATCTATCTACACGCATAACTAGTAAAATTTAATAGTGTTTAAAGGAAAACCGTGTTCAAACCCTAGCAAAACGATAAAACGAAAAGCAAAAACTCTACTTCATCCAGCGCAACAACAATACATACTTTTTGTACTTTACAACTTCATATACATATTTAGTTACTGCATTAAGGTTAAGCGTAATTTATGTACATTCTTCTGTTTCCTTCATAGTTGCTCTAAAGCCGTGAACTGCTCTTGTAAAGTCATCATTATTGTGAACGATTCAACTATTTAATCATTGAGTGTAGGCCGTAATATTTTAAAGTACTGTAATTATATTTTGTAAAAATAAGTATACATTTATAATTATTAAAGTGAACTGAGTTATGCATTAAAACTAATTTACTTATAATCTAAAAGGGGTTTAATAGACTGTATTTGAAGTGTTTCTTTTCCTAAACAGATTTAATAAAGGTAAAATTTAATAATTATAACTTGGAAGCGATAACTTGTGTTTCCTCTTTGCACTCCCTGAAATCTTAGTTCACGATTAATCGACTTCTTTATGTAATCGACTGCAGAAGTTTATCAAAGATAGACTGCAATTAAAACGAAATCGACAAATACTATTATTCAGAGCCTCTTTTCTCTCCTTCGTTTGCTTTCATCTAACGGTAATTTTGTAGAAATTTTGACAGTCACTGAGAATGCCTGAGTGATGAATATATTTTTGCTTGTCTTTCCTTCGTTACGTGGCAGCTTAACAAGAAGTAATTAAGAGGAAAGAATAACAGAGTTTCGATCAAAATTTCAATTTTGCGACATTTTAGAGTAGGTATAGACAAAAAAGACTTGCAAATTTGAAATAGAACTAATGAGAAAATAATTAAATTTCATGGGACAAAAGTAGAATAAAATTTTGTATTGAACCAATCTAACAATTTAAACAGCTAAAACGGGTTTCGGGAAGTTCGTAGGTGCTTTTACCAAAAAGCTCCTAGTAATCTTCGCCTTTTTTGGCGCTTTTGTTATGGAACTGAAGCCGTCACCACAGCACTTTAACCATCGAACACACGTGTATCCCCAACATCATCTGCAGTCCTCTCGGAAGCCGCTGGATTTGGTAAGTTGTGATAAACACAATAAAAATTTACCCTGGACTGTAAATTCCTTCATCGCCCGTAAACAATGGCGTAATTAGCACTTTTTTTCGGGGATAGGCGAGTTTCGCATTGATTTGATTAAGATTTTTGCGCGCTGTATACGCCGCCGCCCATAACTATCCTAAAATCTCCAAAAACCTCATGTCATTCTCAGATTTTTGAAGAACGCAACGGAGTCCAATATAACAACAACTACAGATCGGATACTATGCAGCCATTAGGTAAAGCCTTCTGTTAGTATTTCAATTCACCCATCCATATTTCCTCCCTGGCCCCACAGACCAACCTTGTGACTCCTCGAGTACACGACGAACGCGTCGCACCCGTACCACGTACTCGCCCAGTCAAATCGCCGAACTGGAGCACAACTTCCTCCAGGCCAGCTACCTGACGCCAGCGCGATTGGCTGAGGTGTCCGCCAAGTTAGGCCTGGCCACGACGCAGGTCAAGATCTGGTTCAAGAATCGAAGACGTCGTAAAAAGTTAAGTATGGAAAGAGACCGCATCAAGGATGACTCCAACCCTCCTTCGCTCTCCCCGTCGAATTTGGCCGATCACACAGATGGATATGCGGGCCCTTCTACTCCATCTGACGGCTTTGTGGAGAAAAGTGGTCACTTTTTCGCCCCTCCATCCGTGAGCGCTGATTCTAATTCTTTCAGAAGCTCTTACGACCCATACTATTACAACGAGAACAATACCAACGACAGCAGAGGTTCCCATTATATAACCGCCGCATGGTCGACGCAATACCAAGGCGATCACCGTCATCAACAGTACGATTATCAGCCCAGGGTACCGCCGCCACCACCGCCGCCGCTGACGACTGGTACCTGCATTAAAACTCCAACCGCCAATTTCAACATCGACAAAGCGTACGACCCTTGCGGTGCAGTGGCACCACCTACATGGGACCTTCCCACAGCGGTGACTAGTATCCAACCCGAGATCTACCCGAGCTCGGGAATGAGCACTGGAAGTGTTCACACGGCGAACGACTTCCCCGATAGTTCGCATTCACGAGACCAACAGGTAGGAATGGTGAAAAAAAACTATGTTACCTTGGTTGGGTTCCAAAGAGGAAAAACCTTCAGTTAGCCTGAATTTGATTTAAAATTTTAGATATTTAGATATTGGCAGAGCTTTCTAATTGAGTTTAACATAGCTTAATGAATAAAATTCCACACTAACTTTCATATCGGAACATAAGGATTCGTACAATTATTCTGCATCTACCACTTCGTATACTCGTAGGTGGTAAATTCATGCAACAACATCAGCGTTGTGGATATTGGCTTCAAAAAGGATGTCACTACAAATCCTTGCGGCACTGCTCAGGTAATGGATGGTTGTACCAGAAGTTTCCACACCTACAATAAAATTCCGAATGAACTGGACGAGAATAAAGTTTACCGTACCATGGATACTATAATGAGAGCTTATAATCATCAAAACACGTCCACTCAGTTTGCTTATTGCTTTAGTTAAACTAGGAAAATTGGAAAGATGAAAGAGATTATAAAACTCATAGATACCGGTATATATTTTAAGCGTACGATCGTCGTATTTTAAGGTATTACGAGTAGGTATCATTACTTTAAGAATCAGATAAGCACATATTTTGGTTGCTTAATTTTTGCAGTTTTTTAATAAGTTTCAAGTACCTTTTTTTAGTGATGGTTTAAGATGAAGCTTCTCTATAATGCTTTCTTTAGTTTTCGGAAAGCAGTCGGTAATTCAAAGCCCAAGAATATTGGTTGCTATGCTGAAACTTATGGGCTTGAGAGCATTAAACTGAAGATTTTGAAGGAATTGATTGATGAAGGGAAGTCTTGACTTACAGTTGTAAATCATCACTTTTCTTCATCAACATATTTTCCGACCTTTCAGATCAGTTGTTTGGAAACACCAGGAAATGGAAGAGCTTTCTGCTGTTTTCGATCAAACTGATCACGGTTTAAATTTCTAAAATTAAAAGCTAAATGAGTTATAAAAGATCCTTGTAGATTTTTATCATCTTAATGTAAGGCGCGCAACAGATGTAAAAGTTGAAAGAAATCTACAAGGAATCTTAATCTGTGAAAGAACCCGCTCATAATCTAAAACTCTTTCTGAGCGGATTCTAACCAGTTTTAAGCTCACTTCAAAATCGTCGTATGAATCTACACATTGACCATTTGATCACTAATCTGCTGCGATCATAAATCCGCTGCGATCCCTTCGCATATGGTTCTCAGTGGATTTCTGATCGCGATTATATTTTCGGAGAAGTCATAGTTTGAAAATAATAAAAGTGGACCCAAGAGCACCATATAAGTTTCTTAGGAATATTTTACATTTGGAAATGATTACATTTCATTCAGTTGAAATAATTACATTTCCATTTAAACCTCTCAATAATGGTCTACTTTTCGTGCGCTCATTAAGCAACAATTTTCATTACCTAGATTGCATAAGTAATGAGATTTTTTGTTGTTTTCTGGTGTTATTATTTGAAAACTATATCTAATTAATCTGATCGCACTTGTAGTCTAAATTAAGCACCCAAAATATACTCGATCACTGCTTCTAATTGGTGCGCACCTTTGTTCTTATTATTGTGATTTAAGCTCTAGTTCTAAGCGTAGCGTAAAGGTTATCTATAAATCATGTTAAGTCCTTCTTTTATGATGTTAAATACGTACTTTTTGATTTTTTAAGCAAAGCAATATTCACTGAGTGTAATAAGACCATGTCAGTGAATTTTGATGTCTGAAACTGTTTTGTATCAATAAATAATTGATATTTTAAAAAGCAGTTCAATAATGAATTTCGGAACTAATAGTTTCTCGTGTAATGTGTAGTTATGCAAAATTAGATACAATCTCTCGACGAGATCAAAAAAAATGAAACAATTTATTAAGAAAGATTAAATATTTTCTATTTAAAAGAGATCAGTGACCAAGCTGTTTAGCACGATATCTGCACATATGTCGTCTCTAAATGTATTTAATAGGTTTGTTGAGGAAAACCTACGTTGTTGGTTTCTTGCGGACCAAATATTTCTTGAACTGCTACGCTACATGAAAACTTAAAATGTAAGTTTAAGCAAGCATAATTCAATTACTTTTCAAAAGCCAAGCAGGTATTAATAGACGTTATTGAGACTCGTTCGTTACTCTTGGTATTCCAATATTTTGGGAAAATATATCGAATTTACTTTATCTTTTTAGAGTTCGCAAACAAGGCAAGATATGAAAACAAGGATAGGTATTTTTATTTCGATTGCTTTATCAGATGTCAAGGTAAAATCATTTAAGTGGAATGTGAGTCGAATCTTTGAAACAAAACAGTGAACCACCACTTCCTTTATTGTTTTGAATTGCCGGATTAGTGGCTTGCCTTTCAAGGCCCATTTCTGCGAAATGTGAACTCTTCAATAAACAAGTAGAGGCCTTAAGGTGTATTTGTAAATCTCTTGTGATCCTGAGGATTATCATTAGCGTATGAGGCGTATTTATTAGGATAAGAAGAGGCTTTAAGACACAACTGGGGTTTACAACACTTCGAAATTCGGTGATGTAACACGTGTTGAAAGCGCTTTATGTATTTTAAAGCTGATACACATATATCTTCGTAAAACTTCTCTTTCAGCGAACTTAGAAATATCTGTATAAAACAATTTAAGTAATCTAAGGCATAATTTGTTCGGTGTTTCATTGAATAATAAAGATTATTAAACATAAAAGTCATACGATTAGAAAAGTGGACACAACTGCAAGATGACTGTGTTTGATCCTCAAGTGATTTTTCGAAATTATAAGGTCTCATAGCGATGAAAACGCCCTTTACCCGAAATTATTTGTTTAATACGTTATTTTCAAAGAAATAGAAATAATTTTAGTAAATAATGTTTATTAAATATTTCATGTGGTTACACAATTGTTTGGACGCATAGAGTTATACTTCTACAGTCACTGGGGAAACTTAACATCTAAGGTCATTTAGTGAAAATTATATTTTCTTAGGTACGTAAAGTCAAATATACATTGAAAATTTATAATAGGCAACAAACAGATAGATACACAGCCAATAAAAAGGACCCGTGTTAAATTCAGTTGTGGCTTCCGTTGTTACCAGAAGTACGGATGGTACCTGCGGGAACGGATCCACGCCTCGGCCGAGAGCTCCAGATCGAACTTTATATTCTGCACAGTGCGGGTTTCCTTTGAGTCCTCCGTCGATTCTGCGATGAAATCCAGAATCTCGTCGAGCTCCGAGCAATCGGATGTTGATGCCGCTGTCGGTGAAGGCGTTGGCGGCAACAGGGTCAAAGGTTGTTGTTTGATTGGCGTTGATGGCACGTGGAGAGTTGCCACGTCTGCTGCTGCTGCTGCGTTGGGCGACGTTTGTGGGGTGGTGACATCCCTTCTCTCCCGACTGCGACGGTTCTGGAACCAGACCTTGATGTGGTTCTCGTCAAGCGACAACACTTCCGACAGCTCGATGCGGCGATGGCGAGGCAAATACTTGTTGCACTGAAATTCGCGTTCCAGCTCGTGTAGCTGAAATTTGGTGAAGGCGGTTCGAGAGCGTTTCGGTTTCGCGGGCTGATGGCTCTCCGCCGTGCGAAGAGGATCTTGAGTTGCGGGCACGGGTGGAGTCTTTTGTTCAGCGTACGTCCTGCTTACTGAATCCTGTTCACGGTTCAAGGGAAAAGTGGTTAATAAGGCCTTTGAAAATATTGGCGATGGAGTCGTCTTACCATATCGACGTAGTTTAGGATGGACATCAGCGGGTAGAATTGTTGCTGTTGGCACGCTCGATACGCCCCCGAAGGCTGCTTGTAGGTCTCCGATGAATGCTGGTCTGCCGACATTTCTGGACTGAGTGGCTCGTAGTATGAAAGCATTTTGCCGTTTTCCGTGCTTCCTTAAACTGTCGTTGAAATAGTTCTCGTCTTGCTACTCTACGTACTTCTGAAGTCTGGTGCTGAGTTGCTTGCGATATTTAACGTCGATTTTCACTACCTGCACCTGTTTATCGGTGGGCGGCGCAACTCACTTCTTGCTTTCGTTTCCTTGAATACACACCACTGCTTTTGCCTCTCTTATTTCTAAATAAATCGGCAGAGATCGGAAAGAAGGTTACTTCAAGTTGAAGTAGGTATCTGGAGCGAACTGTCGCACCGATTGGTTCCCTGTGAAACTGAGAAACCATGAGGATCAGGTGCCTCAGTTTCTTTACTTTCTAGTACTGGATACTTTGATCCAGAAGCCGCTTGAAGGATGTTCATTGGTTACAGTTGTATTTTTGTGGATTCGCATTTTTGCGAGCACATTTTACACCTCGTTTTCATGCAGAACCGAATTAAGCACTTCGGTGGTTCTAGGCCTAAAATTAGAGGTCCCCACAGGTGTGGATAATCTGTGTTTTTGCTACTTGTGATATTAAAAAATTTCTGTAAAAATTTGAATACAACTTGGTATCAATTAATTGGTATCAGTTAAGTAAACTAAGCTTCAAAATACACAATAAAAAAATTCTTAAATGCAATGTATGCATCTAATAATTAAGTTATTAGGGTAGACTAGGGTGTATCTGGAAACTTCTGTCTCTCAGTTTAAAAAATAAGAACGATGTAAGTAAGCCGTTAAAAGATAGTGGGGAGAGTTAAAATGGCAAATTTTTATTAGCACCAATTGTGATATTTGCACATTTGATTTGACACTTTTGGGTAAACAAAGAAAAATGTAAAAAAATAAACATGATTTCTACCGCATCGTTCATTCTCTTACATCGTGCCTACATTTTTCTCACAGCGAAAAAAAATTATTGTCAATTTGTCTATTATTTAATTTCTTCCTCATACAATACCATTTTACTCTCATAGCATCTCGACATATTGTTAAATGATGATGATGAAAATGTCACAATGAAAAATATTATTTGAAGAATAATTAGTTTGTTTTCTTTTAGTGAAACACATTATAGTTGACTGTATTTTCTTGCTACAACTTTCTCTTTTGATTAGGGCGTGTTTAGAAATTTGAAAATTTATAACGTATGTGGTTATTGCAAATCATTTGTTTAATAAACTCGTCCTCCAAAACCTAACCACCGATGATTACGTGCAACAAAGCAAGGTTACAAATTGCAAGGATCAGGTAATCGTGGCAAAATGCTGGAATTCCGAACAGTAAAACAACAGAAACTAGGCCGCCGTCCTTTTGTACCAGGTGTTAATTAGTTAACAGCTACCTGTGCGGCAGAAGTTAAGAATATAAGGAAGGTGTAGAATAGCGTCCTGCTTTCTTTAACGGTAGAGAAAGCGAACCTTTTATAGCGGTCATTAATTAATCATGACTTTCTGTGTACCTAAATAATAACGGTCAACAGAAAGGAAGCTTGCGAGTTTTAAAATAATTCCGCGAATTTTTGCACTTTTATGGAACGAATGCACTGAGTTCACGATTTTACGACAAGTTGCTTGGTCCAATCCTGTTTGAAATTCTCCACAATTATTTACTTTTTTTACCGAGGTACGTAACACAAATCTCAAGCTTTCAACTTTAAAGCAGTCAAAATATAGATTTTTTAAAAAGGAACCTGAAAAGTGGCTTGAATACGTATTTCCTTATTTTATATAAGAAGAATAAATAAGTGTAAAAGAACTTTTCCACATATGATCATATATAAAGTTTCAGAGTGTCTTCACATCCCATATTTGTTGTAAGACATATTTTCGGAAGGTTCCAAAACACATGTTCTCTAGTTAAGTGTGACAAAGTTAATATTTTGAACTTAGATTTCAGAGATTTGGCCCGAGACTCTTTAGAAGGACTTACACTTGTCCTTGAGAATATATTATGGGAATGTCTGGAAACACGTGTTTCTTTTACTTCTTTCGCGGGAGTAAGTGTGCCAGATTGCACGCGTCTAAATTAAAGCGTATCCGATATATGGTCGGTTCTTGCAAAGGACTTTCACATGCAAATGAGGCAGACCTTTGGAAAGTCCGTATTCCATATAAGACGAAATTTGAAAGAATTCTGAACACGTGTTTCCTTATTTTGACGAGTGCTGTTTCACGCTTCTAACAAACGCATCCTATAAACGCATCTTTCATTACTTCTTAACGAGAGCAAGCGTGCCATCTTTTAGGTACATGAAATGATTTTAAACTTTTAAGAGATAAACTTCGGGTATTATTATCATTTTCTCTTTATTAAAAAAAATTGTGATCATAAATTATATAATGCAATACTCAAATTAATTATAGTGTTTGATGTGATCTGAACATATATGAGTTATATTTACGGAGAATATAAGTAGTTTAAAATCATCTGCACTGCCAAGTCGTGTTCGGGAGAGTGGCTTACAAACGGCTCTTGCGTAGAGATAGAATCTTCCTCTATATACTCCATGATGTCTGAAAGGCTCAGTGCGGGAGAGGAGGGTGTCTTCAACTGTGCTTGCTCTATGGGTGTTTTCGGTGGTGTCAGAGGAGGTTGCACAGATGTGATGTCGAGATGTGACTGCACAGATAATGGAATCAAGGTTCCCAAATGATCACCGGCCCAATGGTCCAGGTTGTCTTCGGATAATGGCTGCTTGATAGTCGTCTCATCGATGTACTCAAGGACGTCTGAAAGATTCAGTGCGAACTCGGGTGAACACAATGGCTGCTGGTAATCAGCCTTCATCAGCAAGTCGGTGTTTTTTTGAGGGGAGACCATTAAAGCTTCAAGTTGCGCCTGGTATGCAGGTGCACATGGATGTGAAGATGACATATGATGAGGATCTGGGGCCGCTTCAGCCGCACGTTCCTGTAAATCTGTATCACGATCCCCCTTCTTTGCTTCCATAGTCTCTTTTCGCTGGCGTCTACGACGATTCTGAAACCAGACCTTCACTTCATTTACGCCCAACGAAAGGCGTTGAGCAATCAAAATTCGATGATTGGGCGATACAAACTGTCGTCGTTGAAATTCCGCTTCGAGTTCCCTGATTTGGTGCGAGTTGAAGAAGGCGCGCTTACGTTTGAGACCACAATGTTTGTTTGCACGGGATGATGTGTGAATCGAATCAGCTCTCTGATTTTCAGATATAGATTGTTTTGTTTCTGTCAGATTTGACATCGGATACAAGGAGCACTTGTATGTTTCTGGGATGTTGTTGCTGTGAGTCATTTGAATAGGAATTATTTAATCCGGTGAAAGCTGTCTGAAAGGCAACGAGATGCTTTTACAAAAATGTTCGAAACAGTTTTGATCACTTTTCGACCTCTAACGGCGACTTTTATAGATTGCCAAGCTACTTTGCACTCCTCTACCTGTGTGTCCTGGGGAATGTTTCCTGGGGAATTCAAGAGCCTTTAGCTCCTGGGGAATTCAAGAGCTGATGAGCAGGTGTGAGGTGTATATTAATTGAAGGTTTTCCCCAATAGTTTCAAAATCTTCATTTCACATCCTTTCCTGGATCACAGAAGTAGAAACTTCTGGAATTCATACGATCATCACTCTCTACAAGTTCTTACAGTTCTTCAACACTCTCTACAAGTTGAAGAACTAATTAACTATGAGTATCGTCAATACAATGTAATCGTCTTGAGGAAAAGGCGATTTCTCATGTAATCGAAAACATCTCGTAATCAACTGGCTCTCGGACAAAAGTGATTACATTACAGTCGCCTCCAAAATAATGTAGAAGATTCCAACGCAATTGGGAGACAATCTCTGCATGAGTTCTGGCTGCTGTCTAGTCGGTCCCAGCGAGATCATTCGACTCATCTGGATTGTCTTTCGTCAGACAATCGTCTTGCAGAGTATCGAAGCATAAAGAAGATGCTCAGATGCCAATGGCGAAAGTATCGTTGCGATCACACATATACGAGAAACATGGAGTAACTTAATTGAAAGTCCTCAACGTGTTCGACGACAGACGGCCGACGCGCCTTTCTAGTCTAGCCTCCTCTGAATAAGGGCGACTAACGAGGTCTGGGAAAAAGTCTGAAGTCTGGACCGCCAACGGCATCGGGCATCGTCTCGCTAAGGACAGCCCCGTCGCCAGCTCGCCTTAACCTTCGCCGGTGCCAGTCTGCATACACAAATTTAAAGAGTCGGAAAAAGTGCCAGCAATAACAAGGCATTCATTGCAGCGCGCGCCGAGGTACGCCTGAATGAGAAATTCGCAAGGATACCGGCAAGCGAACGGTATAAAAACCATCGTCAGTGCAGAGGTAACGATCACTAGTTACCGAACGTCAGCCGCATCAAGCTGCTATTTACAAGTTCCTGTTGAAAGATGGTTTCTTATCATAAGTCTGAGTTCGCCGTGAGTGAGGCGTTGGCAGAATTAAATAATGTATACTCGTCCTTTCGTGTTGACTGGAGTCCATTTTAACATGCAAACATCTTTCAGATGATGTACTCGCACAATCGCTACCAGGAGAATCTGGCCCACTTAGAAGTGGCTCTTTCCCCGACCACCGTTGAGGCGCCACCGCAAAAGAAGAAGCGCACTCGTACCGTTTACTCTGCATATCAACTCAGTGAACTGGAGTGCGAGTTCCAGCGCAACATGTACATGTTTCGGCGCCATCGAAGCCACTTGGCCAAGCGTCTCAATCTTCGGGAGACGCAGGTTAAAGTCTGGTTCCAAAATCGGCGCATGCGACTGAAACGAGAGCTCAAAGCATTTCATGAGAAGAACTTTGAAGCAAACGCGTCCATTACTCAGAGCGCGACAAATGCGCACAAAGAAATTGTAAAACGCTTGATGTCCTACACGCGGGATCCAGCAGCACTGCAACGCCAATCAAAGCTTCCGGTCGGACGCACGGCGGATCAGTCGTTGAGAGCTACGACTTCGCTTCTCCCCACAAGTGCAACGGACTCTTCGCAGCTTCCTGATATTTCGAAGGCCAGAAGTTTTGCGGAAGTATCAGCGTCCCCACAAGGTGTGTCTTTCGAACTGAAGTCACCCGCGACGTTCGATCCGTGCGAACTGGACTTAATACTGCAGAGCATCAGATAGGAATCCACAGATTAATCAAGTAATCCACAGATTAAGCAAATACGAGTACATATGTATATATGAAATTGATTATATATAAACTACACTTGTAAGTTAAATTATATATTGTACATATCTTATTAACTAAGCGAATCGATAACATTAAGTAGACTACAATAAAGTAAATAATAAACAAATAACAACTACATTTTTAATTTGCGATATCGCATTCAAATTGCGATAACAAAAAACTGAAAACTGGACAAATTACTATGAATTATTGAATGGTCTGCGATTTGAATAAATTTTTATACCTTTTCAGTTAAATTGCAAAGAATTGCAAATTAGAAACGTTTCCCCTCCATTGGATTAAATAGTTGCATAAAGACAGGATTATTTGAGGTTACGGATTCCAAATCCGAATTGAGATTAATGAATCTAAGCTTGCAATTTTTTAGAGAAAACGAGAAATTTCATATTTAAACGCTAGCAGGTTCTAAAAGAAACTTTAATATAATCAAAACATATTATTTTGATTATTTTCCCATAATCATTATTGATTATCGTTCCAGGTAATAAAGATTATCTTGATCTTATCTTTCGATCTAACGTTTTGAATTACTTCGATTTTGTAGATTAAATACTCATCAATAAGTATCATATCGAAATAGAGAACGTCCTCACGGGATACACCTAGCCGCCTAATTTTTAGGTTTCACGCCTTTAGTAAACAGCGTTGACTCAAATTATAACTTGACATGGAAAAAGAAATAAAAATAGGATTTCTTAACAAAGAATTTACATTTATTTTGTTTTTATACATTTTTTTAATTGTTTTGTTTACTTGCTTAATACGGGATACCTAATTTTAAAAGTATTTATATTGTATTTTTGTATTTTCAAGTAAGTATTTCTCTCAGTAACGACGCCGATTTATATCTACTGATGACGATTCATTATAAACACACTCCTCGATAGCCTCGAGGATGCGGCGGTGGGCAGCGGCTCCCCCACGAGAGGTTGATTGTTGGCGTCACACGCATGGCCTGCTGCTGGCTGTGGACGGCCCACTGGTGCGCCTCCTGCTTCAGGTCCTTGCGAATGGTTTGAATGATCAAGTCCAGATCGTACGGTTGCTGCGGCTGCGAGCTGGGCTGGCAGGGCGCTTGGCGCGCAGACGTCCCCTCCAAGAAGCTGAGGATTTGTGAGATTTCAGGTGCGGCCGAATTCGTGGCGGCTGGCGTTGGAGGAGGTGTAAGTGGAGGTGGTGGTGGAGGGTGCATCTGCAGTGGCAGAGTTGGTGTCGTAGTGCGGAACTTCGACTGAGCATAGAACGGGGAGGCTTCCGGCTGCTGAGCCTTCGGATCCGAGTAGGACATCAGCCGCTGCACGATTTCCTGCTGTGCATTCTGCTCGTTGTGGGGCTTCGACCTGGGCTTCTTGTCCCCAGCGGATTTCTGCAGCTTCTTCTCCTTGGTGCGACGGTTCTGGAACCAGATCTTCACTATGCGTTCGTGGAGGCACAAGCGCTGGGCGATGTGGATGCGCTGTGGGCGGTGCATGTAGGTGTTTCGCTTGTATTCGAGTTCCAGCTGCTCTATCTGCTGGGCGGTGAAAGCGGTGCGGGAGCGCTTTGGTTTCCGTGGCAACTGGCCGTGGTCAGATGGGGCCAGAAGGCAGGTCTGAGCTGGAACGGTCACTGGGGATGCGGCTGACTCCACTGACGAAGACTGATATGCTCGCTAACGGTTGAGAAGTGCATTAAGAGTGCGATCCATTCGTTCTGCAAGGAACTTACGTTATCAGCACTGACGCCTGGAGGAATATCATGTCCTGATATATGGTGCGCGAACTGCGGAAAGTATTCATGGTTCATTTTACTTTATTCTTGTGAAATTTCGGCTGCAGTGCTTTCACGTCGACGACCCGAACCGAACTGTCGACCACTACTTCGTGTACCCTCGCATGTCGTCGCCAGAATGTGCCGGTCCTTTCGCGCACCGCCATAAATCCTTTATTGCAGGTTGTTCTGCAACAGGAGCGCAAAATTCCATCCTTCGTCTCAGTCCCGCTCGCTTTTAGCTTTCGTACCATCTCGCTCCTACTTTGCGTTCCGGCTGAACAGGGCGATCGCGGCCGGCACCAGCGAAGGTTAAGCTGTAGACAAGCCTTCGTAGGCTTGCAACACGATCCTGTTAAGATTTTCAACGGCAGTTCGCGTGAGTTGAAATGCAGCGTCGCGAGCCTGTCGTCGCCGCTCGGCGGCCATAATGCAAATCCGGACAAAAGAAGGCTCAACCGAGAAGTCTAGCCAACCTGGCGCTGGCTAGACGCGGACTCGGTCGATCAGCGCCGTCCGCTGGGAGATCGTCGTGCTCTATAAAACTTACGGCACCTGTTACAGTGGGATGAGATGACAACAAATAAATACAGAAGACAGGAGTCGAACGTCCGCTGAAAGTGAATGGATGAGGGCTTAAGATTCTCTTGTCTTTTCTGGATTTTCCGGATTAAGCCTTTCTCTCTCTGCTGCCCTGCTTCCCGTCTCATCAGTTAATCTCTATTTTAGAAAGACTGACTTTGAATTCCTGATTATGATTTGCTATCTTAACCTTGGGGGAAGAAAAACTTTTCAAGTCTGTTAGAGGATCGGAAAGGTTTTCGCAATATTTCGCAATCTTTCTGTGTATCGCCCTACCTACGCAAATATCTACCTACATATATCGCTGAAAGATCTCATCCACTTGATCTGTTCAGTGAAAGATCACTGGCGCACTTAATCCTTTCCGTGGTCCTCGTCCTGTTTTCAACTCTTATAAAAACCTCGACTCTCCATCGCGTAAGCTGCAGAAGTGTCTCGATCATTTGAGTGATAACATCACACCACAACAACAAATTTTTCAGTATAAAAATTAACCCACAACATTTTTAAGATACTCCCTCGACCAGTCATCTGATATCAACAATACAAGTTAGATTCAATAGCTTTTTGCAATACAATATTTAATTCACAAGCATATTTTTCCAGATGATGCATTTGTTGCCTGTCGTTTTGCCTCTTCACGCCGGCATTAGTGCTTCTTCGAACAAGCTGCCCCCTTCCAGCCAAGAAAAAAAGTCTCAGACGGACAAGAAGCCGAAACGAATTCGCACCGCCTTTTCCAGATATCAACTCCATGAATTGGAGCTCGAATACAAGAAGAATGCGTACACTCAACGCTATCAGCGCAGACTGTTAGCACATCGATTGTGTCTGCACGAAAATGTGGTGAAGATCTGGTTCCAGAATCGGCGTATGAGGGAGAAGAAGCTGCTGAGGGCATCATCCGCGGGCAAGTCAGCGCAATCGAAATCCTCGAAGCTACAGAGCGAGCAGGAACTCCAACAGGAAATCGTTCAGCGTTTGATGTCATACACGACTTCTTTGGATCGTCGACACTATTATGGTCAGACGGATCATCCTGTCATCCAAACGATATCCACGCAGAACTCCGACCTCGGTGAACTTGAGCATATGAAATCTTGCCGAAGTTGGTCACATTTTAATCCGAAACTCTCAAATCCACTTGAAAACTTTTATTACAGACACACTGGAAACTCATCGGAATATTCACGATATCCTTATATCTGCAATAACAACTACTAACAACAACTGGATAAGTATTGCTTAGTTTAGACCTAAAGTTTAATTTGTTTTAATTACTTTTATCTGTATTGGTTTTTCAGAAGTTTAGGAAATTTAAAATAAAAAAGACTTGAAACTTAATGAACTCGAAATGGCGTCTCATTCCTTGTAAATTTCGTTGTGTACCGTTTTTAGAAAGGAATTTCAACTAATTCTTGAGTTTCCCTTAAAATAAATAAAAGTTTAAGGAGGACTTGAAAGATTAAAAATACAATTTTAAGGAATATTTTAAGACAGAGAAACAGTTAGAGTATTCGAAGTATTTTAGTATTTTATTCGGTCTATAAAAAGTGGATCTGCTGAAATTACAATTATTGCTGATATAATGATATTCTAACAAAAACAAATTAAAAATTTGTCGAGGCATTCATAGATTTTTGGAAATCCCTCGGAAAACCCAAAGCCCAGGTGTATCGCTACGATTCTATTTAGTATGGAGTGCAGTTTATTTAAAATGTGCTTCCGGCGTTCGAAACATGACCTTAACCTAAATATCCTTGATAAACGGCATGCAAATTCGTAATAAATACCAGTACCTGTACAGGATATCGTGTGTGAAAGGATAACAGGGATAACAGGACCGTGGATCCACAACTCCGGCACATGTGCATGTCATAAAAATGTTCCTTTCCAGGAACATACGGATCTTTCAGAGCATTTTATAGTGCATGTATGTTCACTACCTTTTTAGAAAAAAGATGGTAATAAAAGAGATTAGCTTTTATTGGTTTTGCACTTGCCGTTGCAGCTTATGCTTCGAGAGGCTGGTTTTTTGCAGAATTCCCTAAATTGCCCGCCGGCATTGCATGATATCATCGTTCAGCGCGTCGAGGGAAAACGATTTTCCGGGAATCAAGAGCGTGGGAACAGCTATCTGTAAACTTTTCTTTCCTAAACTATCCTTAACCGGACGACTGCTTGCGCTGGGGCACGCCCACAATAACCGCTACATGTGTATATTATGCAAATACACACACACACATATATGAATATATTTCATCAATTCGATTGCTTGTAGTGGCATTAGAGAAAATTTTAATGAAAAATAATACAGAACTTTTAACTGATTTATCACAAAATGTGAAATGTCTGAAAAAACATTTTGGATGCAATGTTTAATAGTTTACAAATAAAAAAATGGCAACACTAATTGTGTTTTTGTTTTTACAAGGAGATGAGATTCTCGTCACATAAATACTTTAGAAATTCGAAATAGAGAAAACAATAATCCTTTCTGTTTTGAAAATCCTTTATCAAAATACGATTTAATACAGGCGATTTTAACATAACATTAAACATCGTTTAAATGTGATATAGCGATTTTCGCGTGGTGATTCCACGAGGCGTTAGGTCGTCCATGGTTAAGGTGTATTTAAGATTCTTTGCTGGCTTCGGTAGCGATTATTAAAATTTGACCAGCACTTAAAATAAGCAATAAGCATTACCTTAGCATCCGCACTCTGGCCACTGCCACCAGCAACTACTTCTTCTCCTGCTGGACGAGACTTGCGACTCTGCAGTGCATCGTTTGACACTTCCGAGATGAGTTTAGGCGCAGCCACTGAGATGAGGCGTATAATACGTGGACTCTCGGCTCTAATCCTCCACTGCTTACGAAATGCGCTACTACTTCATTGGGCTTGAAGATGTGATCCTTGTCGTGGTCGTATTAATCGTCGAAGGTCTTAATCCATCCCGAATCATTATGCGAATGCGGTACCAGCGCATTCACATAATACAGCGATCGTATTTTCGAGCCCTGCTTCCAGACACCTCCATCCACGTCAGCGAAGTTCATGTTTTTGTACAAGTCCAGCATCTACAGAGACATCAATTAGATTCGCGTTGCAGGCATATAATGAACTTACCTGAACATCCGGCTGAGGCGCACTAGCTATATTCACTCCGGCTGTTCTGGCCAGCACATCCAACCCTCCTCCTCCACCCGCCTTCGCCAAAAACACTCTTGTATCCACGGATTTCTTGAAGCGACGCCCGACGCCAACCGCGCATTTCAGCATAACCTGGCTATGGCGCTCCAACTACAGCAATTTGGTTTTAATGTACTTTAATGATGAACCGAACCGTGTGATTTCGATTCTTCGACGAAGAAATAGAAATTTTTCCACCTGACTGCCAAAAGGTGAATAGGTATTATGGTGGAATATGAGCAACGAGATTATATAAAATCGTTGATATGCGTTTAATGTTATGGAATAAGGGTTTCATTGGTGGATTATGTTGAGTTTCTGTTTTAAAACCCCCTCCTAAAAGTAGGCAATTAGTGGTAGTTGTTCCTTTTACCGGATTATTCGCAGCGCCATCTTCATGTTGATCCTATTTCGTGCAGTATGGAACTCATCTTCGGTTTGAGTAGCAGCTAGATTTGGAGCTAAGTTTAGAACAGAACAGAACCATACAGCTCTGGTTCTTGCATTAAGTTGTTAAATAAATGTTTCTCACTCTCTTTAACACCATAATTCACCAGCTTCAGAAAAAAGCAAGATATTTAGAATGCCAGCAGGAAATTTAAAATGTATTACCAACTGGATTATTTAAGTTAGGGCTATTAAATGATATTTAAAAGTTAGTTTTTAGTATAAAAATTCCTTGGTTTTCATAACATGACGAGTTCCGTTTCCTTGTTCCCAAAACAACAAATTTTTAATTCCAATCTCAAACCAACAATAAAGCAGAGAGTTTCAAAATATGTTTCTTCATCACACTTTGCGGTCAATTGAAAAGTGAACAAATTCCGCTATTTATTTGGAATTTTTATCTTCACACATCATTTAATTCATTGATAGGATTTACCAGCAACATGAAATAAAAGAAAGCAGAATTTGTAGCGAAGTATTGACAGCAAAAGCTGAAATAGTTGATATTTTCATTGCTGCTAAGCGGAGAAAAACGCTGAAGTCATGCTGACGCTAAAGGATTAATTAAGCGAGTTTGCGCTTGTGTCTCGAAAAATAGACTGGGATCATTTGATAATTGCAAGTTATGGTCGCCAGAGGGATTCCAGGAAAGGATGAAAACATCCTTCGCTCTTTGAATTATCTGACATCTGATGCAAAATGAAATCGAGATAACATTTTTGTGCTAATAAATGACTCGAGCCGTGTTTTCATTTCGAAAATTCACTTCTTTATTGCGAACTATTTTGAAGCAAATGCATTGATTCTGTCAACTGAAGTTGAAACTCCTGCTTATCTCACCTGAACGCAAAAGGCAAATCAGAAGCCGAATAAATGGTTAGCGCAACATGAGCGCCATCTGCGTGGAGCGCCGGACGATATGAAAAACAATTTCCATCGAAATCCTGGACGGAGGCGTGTGTGTGTATTTTAAAAGCTTTCACCACGCATCGTCTCCACACCCCACACAATTCTGTTTCTTGTGATAATTTAAGCCCCTCCCGACCTCCCACCCGACCACCCTCCACCCACCCTCCGTCCGGCCAGGCAGCTGGAGGGAACCCCCGATGCCATTCGCTGCACTCCACTTGTATATTTCAATATTGCAAAATTCGCGTGCAAAATTCGTCCCCGCTCCTCGCTCGACCACCACTTTCCAGCAAGCTGTTCGCAATCCCTCTCACGCCCGCCGGCCACGGTGGGCGGGGCATCTTTCAATATGCCAAAATGACTTTATGATGCGATGACACCGATTTATCTAATTTGACACTTGGGAACATTATTTGCGAAATGAAGCGGAGGGCGAGCGAGAGAGTTTGGCGGGGTAGAAGAAGAACTCTCACGTTCGTTAATATTGCGAGATTCATTTTCTGCGGTGACATTTGTTGTCGACTTACTTATTTCATCACATTCCAAATGTATTCCAAATTTGCAGGGTAGCAAATTTTTTATAATTTCAACTTCAGAGTGAATTTTCCTGCAAAGTAAATTTTTTAGGAGTTTCTTTGGGTTTTCCATAAAAAAAACATATTATTAATCCCAAAAATAATAACACCACCAACAACAACAACAGTACAAACAACGTTAAATACTAAAACAACGGAACTTTTTTCGATAAAGCAGCGATTCTCAAACTGTGGCACGCGTTCCGCCAAACGCATGAAAATCTTGTTGCGGTTGGTTTTAATTTGACTATAAAAAACAATTGAAAGGCATTCAAAACTTTTGTGAGCAAATTTTCGTAGACTTTGGTTAGAAAATAAAGAGCGAAAACTGCATTTTGGTTTTATTTAATGCTTGTTATAGTTTTAAAATAGTTTCTTGAAAACGTTTGAGAGCCGCTGTGTGTCCCACCCCGGCACACATGTCTCGGCCGACGCAGAAGTGGTACCGGAAACGGAGACACACACATCTGAACAACCCTGGAAGAATTTCAGGACTACAGGAGACACACGAACAGGACTTGCAATTGGAAATGAGAGAGTGACACACACACACACACGCACACACACACGCAAACACGCACCCATTCGCAATTACGCCGCAGAGCTGTCAGTCGAACGCAGTAGAAGAAGATTGATTACCGCCATGAAAGGCCGTTCGTTCGTCGGCAACGCGGTGGGGACGGCTTCGGTCGGCTTTACTCGGTTGTGCAGCAACAACAAGGGAAAAGAGTTGTGCGAGGTGTTGTTGTATTTATGCTAGTGATATCGAGTAACAGGCGGGTGAGTGCATGAAATGTTCGAACTTGATTTAAATATGTTTCGGCAGCTTAGAAGGGCAGCCACGCAGCCCCGCTCTCGCTCTCGCTCTCGCTCTCTCACGTTCTCTCATTCTCTCTTTAGTAGAAGCTTAAGTGAACCCTCTCACGAGTTGAGTTTGAAAAAACTTTCAAATTAATATTCAACTAGAAAAATAGAAAAACCCCAAGAAAAAGAAGAAAAAATGGCGGAGGGGATTTTTATTTTTTGACATGTCGATCACGTTTTAACGTTATGACATGTGACGCGTCCCCTCTACGAGTCCATGTATGTCGCGCAGTGACGGGTTTGCGGGAGGCGTTTTTGGTGTTTAAGGTCCCCCGAAGATTTTTCTAACAAATTTGTACTGAACTCAACCCGAAGTCTTTCTCTTGCTTTCGTTTTTCAGTTAAAATAACCGAACCCCTTTCAAAAATTCCTAACTTCGCCACTGATGCGGAAGCTTTTGTTGTGGCAACACCTGCCTTTTGGTTGTTGTTGTTGTTATTGTTGCTGTTGTTGTTGTTGTTGTTGCGGATACCCTTACATTCTGCTTCTGTTCACAGCAACAATAAGTTGCCATTTTCAACATATAGGAGAAAAAAAATTACAGTCAACAGAAATCCTCTCGAATGCGATAAAAAGCAGTGCAGTGAAATGATATGAATTATTTGCACCAACAACTGAGGTGCCCCCTCTGCACCCACCAACTCCACGAACATCGTATTCAAAAAGTAAAAAGTTTCCTCACAAAATGCCGTCCACGGCCACGGCATGCCAAGGATGCTTTTTTGCGCCTTCGCGCGTGTGGGGCAACAAGAAGGACCAAAGCAGTTGATGTTGCTGTGCTGCTGCTGCTGCTGCTTTCATTCCCACCACGGACACGGACACGAACTCGGGCGCACCTTAATTTCGCGCCATCGTCTTTCGTTTCATTGTGTTTCCAGTCTTTCCACTTGGCTTTCAAGGATTCCGTCTGCACCATGCTGTACCTGTTGGGTAGGCTGTTTGTCGCATCTGCTGCTGCTCTGCTGCTGCATTTCGAGATACGAGTGCAAATTTCTGCTGCTCTGGTTTTTCATTTCGAAGAAAAGCAATTTTAGAAATGCTTGTGTATCGCGGGCCGGCCGGTTCAGAAGTCGGAACGATGTGTGACACAATTTGAATACTTGATATTGCACGATTGCTGGCGTGAACATGGTGAGGCCCGCGGCCCGCTTCCGTCGGGAGGCGCAGTATTTCTGCTTTTTATTGGCTTTTCGTGAACTGATTTTTCACATTGTCACGTCTCGTTACCAGGGGTAAACTGTGACAATTGATTACAGGCTGAAGTCGAGGCTGAATTCGAGGTCGTAGCTGAGAGTTCTTTCATTGAACTTTGTTACGAACTACAGATTGCCCACTTGCATGCTCGAGAATCGCAAGTTCATATTGAACTTCTCGCTCTAAAACTGTAGTTAAGGTTTCAGTGTGGACCGAGAACACCTTTCTTTCAACTTGAATATTCACGTCTTCATCATTAGATGCGCATTTATAAATCTCTCACAAATCGCTTAAACGCTCCACTGAACTGTACTGCGTTTATCTTGGAAATTAATATGCGGATGTTGATGCAAAAAACGACACCGATTAACTGCATGCTTCACTACGAGAGCCTCGTAGGAAAATCTGCATTCTAACCAAACCACTCGCGGACATCTAACGATCTCGATCTGAGATGAGCTTTAATAATTTTGCAGCGAGTCATGAGACACGGTGAGGCATCAGGGAAGCATCATCGCCGCGCCACGCGGCTCTCGTATCGAACCGCAGCGGCTGCGGCTGCGTGCAGCTCAATTTGTCTGCAACTAAAAGCCTGCAATTATGCTGCACAAGCGCATTTGTAACAATCAGCGAGTTGTCCGAGTCGGAGTCGGCAGTGCGAGTGTCCATCTGTTGGTTGGCCGCTTGGCAGGCTGCACTCCTGCCAGAGGCTTCGAAGGATGGTGTAACAACCAGTTCAAGCGGAGGCCGTGTAATTGTTTGTTTCTTCGTGGTTCCCCGCCTGCTTGCCCTCGAACGGGGCGCTTAATTCGGCGCCCGACCGACCAACGCGGACGAACAGCGAATGCGGCCGAAAATGCGAGTCAAAGAACGTCCACCTGGGTAGCTGTGCAGGTGCGTGCGTGTGTGTGCAGGAGTGAGTTACACACACAGGATGTGTATGTGTGTGTGTATGAGGAAGCAACGTAGCGCACATCCAGCTAGGATGATTGGCAGCAATAACATCCGCTGCTGCACCCAGGCAAATGTTGAGCGACATGCAGCACCATCAAAAACGTCCTCGGTTCCTCTATTATTAGCCGTCATTACATTTTATAGACCATAATTGATCCTGGCTTGAGGAGTGTTCCCGCTTTGCTGTTGCAGCTAATGCCCGGTGTAAACTTGGCTTTCATTCGAAGTGGAAAATGTGAAAGACTGGCGTAGGCACGGAATTGACAAAAGCATTCAAATTCGTACACTTTTCAAAATCCTGTCTTTCGAAGCTTAACTCTAGGAAGAAAGTGCGATTAAAAATACACCGTTAGTACGCAAATGAACTCTATTCACCTCCATCACCGGCTGTTGACAGCAGTGCAAACATTCCGGTCCTGCGTCCGCACAACAAGCAACGCAACCTAACAACCCGCCTGACACACATCCTTCCTTGTGCTGCTCCTTTTTAAGCTCCTTCGAAACGAGTTTCCGCGCCGACCGCGTTTCGACTTCAACTTCAGGTCTTGGCCACATTTTCTCCAACCTCTGAAGTCCATTTGCGGTCAGAGGTCAGCTTTCGGCTTCGGGAAATCCTCGCAGGAGTCCGAGGAAGCAAGCGAACTGCAAGCACACACTGACCCCTCTTCAGCTGGCCATCTATTAAAAGGTCAGCAGACTGTCAAGTACACTGAACCGCACTCGCTCCGCAGAATTCTCCGCTCATTCTTGGCTCCATCTGCGGATGGGTATCTTAAAAATTCGGACCGAACATCTTTCCGCATGTTGACACCGACAAACGTTTGATTTATGGATCTTTAACCGCAAATACTTAGTAACAGTCGTTGTTGTTCTTGTTGTTGTTGTTGCTGTTGATGTTGTGCTCATTGGTCCTGCTGAACGGTGGCGGTCCTTTAGTGCCGCTTCGCTCCGAAAGGACGCTCCCCGGCGGCAAATTATTCTCCCCCGGGAAGTCACTTGAGAGGCCGTCACCGAGCCTGCGGAAGTAGTTGGTCGTCGTAACCGGCAGCTTCCGCACATGGACCGCACGGCCGCGCACGCAGGACGCCGTGAAGGGTTGAGTGGAACTCGGCATCCTTCGAATTTGTATCGCTTTAGCGTTCTGCGGAATTTCATTTCGAACATGTGGTGTGGATGGAATGCAGGGACCTTCATGTGCGGAGTCCTTCAGTCCTTCACGCCCACTGCTACGGAATGTTCGGCGCGTAATGAATATAGATGTGATTTTGGTTTGAAGGGTGTGTTTATGCGTCTTTAATGCGTTTGTTGTTTGTCACAGAGGAAGCTAATCAAATTGTAAGGAGTCAATTGAGGAACGCCGTGGGTATTCTGCGACTTTTCACACACAATTCTTCAGAAATTTCGAGAGGTTTTTGGTAGACATGATGGAAGGGCACATTTTGGAAACATCCTTGGGAAATACAGCGTTATCAAGGGTGATTTAAATGATGAAAAGAATGATTGCGAGCAAGTTTAAAGAATTGGCTTACTTTTTGAGGAAAAATATTAATTGGACCAACGAAAAAGACAACATTTCACTACAAAAACGTTTGTTGGGTGAAATAAAAGTATTAACGCTTAATAAGGATTTTTGTTTCCAAAAGGACGAATGCAGCCTGCATCAATCAGGAAGAGCGAAACCGTCCTCCGCCTATAAACTGCCAAAAAAGCCATTCCATCGTCTCGAAAAGCCATTCCGTCGATCCATCGACACGAGCCGCGAAACAGTTCATGAAAATTTCCTCGCAATGTCTGCTGAAAATGAGACTCTTAATTCAACTGCCGCAGAGGCAGCCGCCTGGCCGAAGGACGTATTTTTCCGTTCATTGCGTTCCTAGGCGTTCGTCTTGTGTGGCAAAAACCCGGATCCTCTCCGCTTCTCTCCACTCCTCTCAGCTCCTCTCCCCTCCTCGCAAACAATAAATCCCAACTGTGCAAGCGAACAGAGCGAATTCAATTCACTTCGGAATGCTTAAATGGCTTCGTGTTAATTAAATTAAATATTCAGCTCGAATGGCAACCGCAGCCGCCGCGAGTTACGCAAGAAATACGAGTTCGCGCGACAAAACCGCGAGCGCGCCACGACTTCTAATTAGATGGCGTCTCTATTATTTCAGCGGCTAATCGTCGAGCAACGCGTACCACTTGAAAGCGAAATTCGTGGCCAGCAAGGATTTTCAATTATGTATTTTCAAACGTAAAGCGGAAAATCGTCACAACAAATTGTCGCGGATTCATTAGTTGGAGTGAGTGGGGGTGGCGGCTGAGTGAAAAATGGTCGAGTGGTCGGTCGCACGATGCCAAGGCGTAGAAATGCTGGCGTTGGAAGTGGAAGGATGTTGTTACGATGCTTGAGGTTTTAAAATTTAAATTGCTATTCTCTTCGCGCAGCACTTCTAGTATTGTGAAATAATATTAAAATGAACTGTTGCGTATGCGGGTCCAATTAACGGGTTTCATTGTGTAAAACTGTTTCAAGATAGTAATGAAATTTCGGAATAACTGCAATCTAATCAGCATCTGAGGAGATGCATTTGATCTAAAGACCTTTTTTCGTGTGACAGCAAGAAGCTTCAGATAAAAATGATTAACCGAATAATAGTTTCAGATAGTTATGTTATAATAAGACGAGATAATGCTGGATATCTCGAATCCTGCACAGCATTTTCCGTCGAGACGATAATCAAAAGTGTTCGTCCTTCGTGACCTTTTGCTCGTCTTGAATTCAATGCGACCATCAAGATCGATATGGCTCTTTCACGGTCTGAAACAGCCCTCTCCTCGTCCAGTCCGGCTTATAATCGAAAACGATGCGACCTTTAAAGTGACGCCACGCCGACTGAGATCGAGAAAGTCGATGTGACAATCAGAGTCTAAATACTACGAATCTTGATAAGACTCGATCGTGCGCATCACTAGTTACAGAATTTTTATAGAGCGATTGCACGGTAATTGAGTACGATAAAATTTTAGTTCTTGTTCGCACCGCGATTGTTTTGGAATCACATTTTCACCAATCATAATTCAAATACTTTTATATTTCTTGCTATCCGAAACCATAAATAGTTCGTTCTATATAAAAAGTTTATTGACTTTTCTTTCTAAGTCGTCTATTCCGTCGTGGTCGACGATTAGGATGCATTAATGAAACCTCTAAGCATTTTAAAAATAAAATTAAATTATTCCAAACTTCAAAAACTCAAATCAAATTCAAGTTTAACGTATCCTGTGATTTACTTTCGAATGCTTTTATTCGCGGCACAAAATGTCGAATAGTATTTGTGAAACTTTTTCAAAACAACAGAGAAACTTTAAACATTAAATATGGAGAGAGAAAAACTTTCCTTACTATTTTCAACTCTTAACTTTTGTTGGATTCCATTGCGTAGACCGTCGTTCGTCCTTTTTGCTTGCATTTTCAGCTCGGAGTCTAAATGTGTCAATTTATTATCGCAGCTTTTCCACCAAGGACTTTTAGTTATTTTATTGCTAGTGCTGTTGTTGTTGTTGTTGTTGCTGCTGCTGTTGTTGTTGTTTCTGTTGTAGTTGTTCTAAGATCGAATTTAAAATAGAGAAAAAACCGGCAGAAAACTTCCATAACAACAAAAAGGACAAATTCGTCATGCATTTTTTTTGTTTTTGAAAAAGCATTTCAGAACAGAGTTGCCATTGACACAAAGTTTGTGTGCCAACAAAAGAGGATTTTAAATTTTAAATCCTAATAAACATAATAAATATTATTTTATATTTGAATCAGAGCTGTGAAATTTAGATTAGAGTTTTTCTTATTAAAATTACTAAGTAGCTGATTTTCCAGTTAACGATTACAAACGTACAAAAGTAATCTGAAACATAATCAAAAAACAATCCGCTTAGTTTATTTTTTCTTTATATTTTTACAATATTTTTATATATATTGAATTAGTTTTCTCTTTGTTATTCATTATTAATAGAATTGATTTAATGGTTTTTAGATTACTGAAGAAATAAAGAGAAGTAATGAAAATAACGAAATTTAGATTAGTTTTTGGTTATTTTCTAATGGACAAAAAATAAATAAAAATAGATTATTTTAAGATTATTTTGAATAATCAATTCATGGTGATTTGAGTGTGTTTTAGATTATTTGTAATTGTTATTTGAAAGTAATGATTACGAATTGACAAAATATAAAAAGAAAACAAGTTTATAAAATGACATTTTCGTTTGAAAAGCATCAGGAAGGAAGTTTTTTATTACATAAAGTATCACACAGATAATTCGAAAAAAAAATATCAGACATATTCCAATTGATTACTTCACTGTGGCAACACTGCTTGCTGGCAATACAAGACTTTTGGGACCTACAATGCAGGGTGAGAGAATTGGTGGTGCCGTGGATCGGGTTCGGGAAGAAAAAGCGAGGAAGGACGGATATCAGCAAGAGTGACAGCATAACAGACACCTTGACAGACAGACAGACAGACAGATAAGCAGCCGGAGGGGGCGGGTGGTAGGAAGAACAACACTAAATGCGGAGCGGAAAGAGTGCGAAGAAGGCAAAATGTCAGAAATACAACAACGAAAATAATAACAAAACCAAAGGAGAGGTGAAAAGCGTCTTCAGAAAACTAAAAAAATTCCAACGCCCATTGAAGCAACACGTTCAGCGGCAGCAGCGGCAGTTTGCAGGGCCAGCGGCCCCAACGACCCCAACGCACCGAGCGCCACAGAACCGCTGCTGCAAAGCCACAGAAGACGGCCTTGTGGCGCGCTAGAGACGGCTCGACACCCAGCCAACCGGCCAATCGGCGCCGTGGAGACCGAACGCTTCGGTTGTGGTGGTGCGTGCGAACAGGTCTTCCGTGGAAACTCCACCCCGCCGGCTCGAGCAGCCATAACTGTGCGCAGGTCCGTCGCGCGTCCTTCCGTGCGACCGGCCGTTCGCTGCCGCATGAAGACCAGCGAGCATTTTGATGGATGGCAACGAAAGCCACTCCTCGCAGCAAAAATAACAACAGAAAGTGGAGTTGTTGCTGTTGTTGTTCGCCAACTGACTGTGTGACCCGACACCTTGACGCATTTGTAAGCTGTTGTTCAGTGCGTTCGGCGCGATTGGATGCAATAGATGTGTGTATCTTACAGATACGAGTACTTCGCGTGCGTGCTGCGGAAAAGAAAAGCGAATAAAAATAAACATGGTGAATAAATGATCGTAAATCGTAAATATCAAATAAAATATTGATAGCAAATATTTTTACAAAATCAAATAATATTTAAATAAATAAATCGCGTCGCAACAATGGAAATCCATCCCTAAGATACGAGTAGTTGAGATAAGTAAATTGAGATTTGGGAAAGTTATAACTGATGTCATTAGATTTAAAACTACTGTGTGTTGTGCTGTGATATTGTTGAGGATTCCAGGATAACCGCTTCGAAATCCAGTATCTCTCAGATACTCATCGCTGTTGGAACGAATGTTACCCATGAGAAAGAACAGAACCAAAAGAATGTCATAAATAGAAATTGTATTTCAACCGTTTGCAAATATTGATCGAAAATATGTGCATATAAACTTATATAATGCCGCTGATAACTTAGAATGGAGTAAAATGTTCGCGATTACAGTACGTTCATTAGATTGGCATTTCATCAGATTGGAGTTTTTATCGGACCAATAAGGTCGCTACTGGTGGCGCATGCAATTTTTCGGGCTTTCATTCGCTGATAAATTCCATATTCTCCTCATAAAATCACTCTTATGCGGAGGAGGAAAATAAATCAACCTGATAACGCCTAATGGTGAGTTGATAAACTTATCATCTTGTTGGAAATTGGCGTTAAGATATATCAAATAACTTGCCATCGGTATATTTGATCCAAACCATTTGATTTCTTTTTTAAGTTTTATTGGAATCAAGTTCCTTTTGCAACAACTTCCCATAAATTTGTGTATAAGACTTCAAAGACTTATAGAAAAGCTGGTATTTTGCGATAAAACTGAATATCTTTCGAATATACGAGGCCAGTCTGAAAAGTTCTCGGCCAGACAATGAAAAAAAAATCTATTTTGATGTGAAAATAACACGTTAGGCCGAGAACTTTTCAGACTGCACTCATACATTTTAGTTAATAGAGCGGAACTCTGAAAAAAGCACCAATTATAATTGAAGAATTACAGATTTTTAAACTGTTTTTATAAAGTCGCTTCTTTGCCTTTGTTAGAGGCCTGAAACTTTAAACATATATAGCTCAACACTGGATGACAATGCAATATGAAGTATAAAGTGACCTCCGGCGCCCACTTTGAGGCAGGAAATTTTGAAATGAAAACTTGCGCCTAAAAAACTGCTTCATAGTTTTTACACACAAAGTTCCGAGCATTTCGGTTTTTGTATTGACTAAATTGCTTCGTGATTAAGAATTCAGATGAAGAGATAAACATGAAATGAAGAAACAAACATGAAATGTCTCTGTCTCATGTCTCTGTTGTAATCTCATCAAAACGTCTAAAATCGTTTGAAAAACTTCACACAAGACTAAAAAGCAGAAAATAATTATTTAAATAAAAATACGCTTTTAAATACCAAGTTTTTAAGACGGACTAAAAAGATTAAAATAATTCCCACCCGCATACAGATTGAAAAGGAAAAACGTGGGGCGTAAGGAGTGAAGCAGTGTACCGAAAAATGCAAGTGTACCTCTTCGTCCCTTCTGGGATTCAAACCTGGGACTTCGGCATCTGAGGCGAACATTTATACCAGTCATTAATTTCCTTTTGCGCATTTGTGTTAATAAATTTGATGAAAAGAGGCAAAATAAAGAGCGAAACCTGAATTCTGTTTCACATTCATTGCTGAATTCTATTATGAAAACATCAGGTTGGTCTTTTTCGTAACATTTCATGGCTGAATTCAAGTGTAAACACGGATGTGCTGTAGAATTTTCAGATCTCATGCTGGAATGCATGAAAGAATGAGGAAGGGATGATTAAAAAAAAATTATAAAATTTTTGTTTTCAGTGTATGAGCACTGAACCTGTTTTTGCTTTGGTAGTTTGGTCAAATATTGTAAATGGAGACTCTCTTGACTGTCAACCCCCGACGTTAGCCATTAGATACACACAGGAGTGCATGCGGACACAAAGACAAAGTAGACAACAAAGACAACGAAAAGCACAGAAAATGGCAACAAACTGCAGCACTTGCAGGCCTCACAAACTTCCCTAGAGAAACAAACAAAGAATCGTAGCAACAAACGTGGCCAACACGGACCGTTGCAACCGGTTGGCAACCTCGACGTGAAAGAAAGACAGAGATGGCGAGCATAAGCAACAGTTGCGGATGAAAGGTAGCTCTGGAGACGAAAGTGGACACAAAAGTAGAGACAAAAGTGGAGACCTGTGGGGAGCAACAACGCCGATCGTTTTTGTCGCCTGAAGCGTTTTGTCGGTCGTTTTAACTTTCAGCAGCAACTACAATTCAAAGTCTCCACTTTTCACACAGATACGGCGACGCACACACACACGCACAGTGTGCTGTTGGAGCAGAAGCA
Organism: Sicus ferrugineus; assembly: GCA_922984085.1. Taxonomy (NCBI): domain Eukaryota; kingdom Metazoa; phylum Arthropoda; class Insecta; order Diptera; family Conopidae; genus Sicus; species Sicus ferrugineus. Next base: position 29,554,958 of record OV277352.1, read on the forward strand.
ACAACAGCAACTGATGGTGTTGGGCTCGTTGTTGTTGTTGTTGTGGTTGTTATGGATGCCATTGTGGGCTCAACCATTTCGTGCCGTCCCGCCTGAGTGAGCGCAGCGCCATTAAAACTCGCGTCGGTTGGTCGGATTGTCGACATCGAAACTTCTGTCGCTGTTTTGCCGTCGTTATAAAAATTTTTGGAGATCTTTTAAGGAGTTTCTATTAATAATGGAGTCTAAAAATTAGAAAAAATTTTTTGCTAGATATTTTACTGTTTTTAAGTGTAAAAACCGATAATAAATTCATTTGTACACAATTAACAAATAAAAGTAAAAAGAAATAAATAAAAACGGACAAAAATTTAACAAAAAAAACGTATTTTTTGTTGTGAAAAATTTTCAAGTGATGCGATAACTATTTCTCGCTGACAAAATGAATGTGAAAATTGTATGCGTGCAAACTAAAGCTGAAGGTTGACTTATTTAGAGGATTAGAAAGAATTCGAAAGATATTTCGTTCCAAGGTAAACGTGGCTTCAAGATGGTTTTGACAACTTTCGCGGCAGGAGGACTTTTTTAAACGTTTGATAGACTATCGTGGAATTTAACGGAAATTATCTAATTTTTTCTTTGACAGTTTGATCGAGTCTTTGTGCTAAAAATGATTCATTACAATTTTCTTTTATCTTTCTATCCGGTTGAACTTTTTTAATTCACTGCATTTTCACGTTTGCAGAAGAATAAAAATAAAAACAACTCAAATTTTAAGCACGTTTTTCATTTTCCAATTTGGATTCATGAAAATTAATACCTCTCAGTTGTCCTATAATGAAATCTCCACTGAACGAGGGGAGAAGTAGTGTTGGGTAAACATATTGTGAGGACTGGGGAGAGTGAGGACCTTCTAAACTCCATTGAAGGGACGGAGTACCTCTGAAAATGTGAAAGCAGGACACTCCAGAATGAAATCTTATTCGCCATTTCAAAAAATCTCAAATAATTCTCTCATTTGATTCGAGGAGTGGTTGTTTCAAATTTTAACCAATTATTTCAATAAAGATACACTGAGTGAAATTATATTTACATTTAAATTAAGTGTCGACTTCCCTGTCGATGAGGTCAGGGGTACAGCAACACCTCTGGCAATAAGCTTGTCAAGTTCGGCGGAGTGAGGCTTCAAACCGAAATGATAAATGACTTCAGAGTTGAAAGACAAGTAGAAACCAATCAACTGCACTCAACTTTGGCCATCGAAGCAGCTTGAGATGCTGTTTTCAATCACTTGAGTCGAACAGAACCACCGACGGCACCGAAACTCCAAACTCAATACCTTTATTTTCTCAATAACTAACGAAAGCTACAGAAATCTGCGGCAGAAATGTATTAATTCTTGTGATCTCTTCATTTTCAGCTGGCGGACGCAAGTGTGGGGCGCCACAGCTTTGCACCGAGTTTCGCCTGAGCGGCCAGCATTTCGGTTCCCCTCACGCCGGCACGGACTGAAGAGACCGCGAGGATGCAGGAAGTGTGCAGCAGCCTGGAACCGCCGCACATGGGGGGCTCCCAAGTCAAATCCGAGTCGCCGCTGCATGCGCTGGTGCAGGCGCAGACGGGCAGTGGGGTCCTGCCAGCGCCCCCGCAGCCGCAGCCGCAGCCGCCTCCGCTGCCCATGCCGCCCGTCGACCCCGCTCTACTGGCCGGTGGCAACAACAAGCTGGTGCCGAACTGTGATAAGCGCGTCAATGCGAACAGCGCTGCCGTCGCCGACACCGCCTACTGGATGGCGTCCGAGGGCGGCTTCATCAACTCGCAGCCCTCGATGGCCGAGTTCCTCAGCCACCTCGGGCCGGACAGCCCCAAAATGGACGCGGCCAGCATCGGCGGCGGATATCCGGTCAGCGGCATGCCGCCGACGCCGGACGGCTTGGACGCGGTGCCCGAGTACCCGTGGATGAAGGAGAAGAAGACGTCGCGCAAGAGCGGCAGCAACAACAATCAAGGTGAGTGCAGAGATTAATCGTAGCAATTAAATTGCGTCAAAAGTCGCGCTGCATCAGAAGCCAGCGACGGCGACGGCGACGGCGGCGACACAGGACGCACTCATTAATCACGAAATCAGCGCCAGCTCGAACTGACCCGCAGCAGCCGGAGACGGCGCCGGGAACCTCCCAGCTTCGCCGACCTGAATTCGGAGCGCCGAAATTGTGGGCCGCTTTGTGAGCGGGGTTGTGGAAAGCGGCTCCCATTCGATATCGCGACTCCGATGTCGACCAACGCATCGCGACGCGTACACAGGTTCCCAGCGTAGTCGGTCGGTCGGTCGGTCGAGCGGGCGGGCGGTTCTTTTGATGCGCCGAGCGCGGTTGCAGCGAATGCCAGCATGCAGCACGCATCGGCGAAGATCTGTTATTTGCGATCATTTGTAAAATTAATCGGGGAGGAGGGGCCGCTGCGAGACGGTGATGGAAAGACGTCGATCTCTGCGGTTCGTGTCTGCGGAAGAAGACGAACCGAGGCGCGCACACCACGAAACTGCGGCGCGCTGCGTCGAGCGCCTTCACTGAAAGCCGCAATAAATTAGGCATCGCGACTCTGCTGTTGGGTACGTCTGTCCGTCCGTCCGTCCGTCCGTACGTCTGTCCGTCTCCTGTCCGCTCGTCCGTCCGCTGGAACTGCCAGATGAAGTGTTTCTTCAATGGGAGCGACGAGTTTTTTCGGGCGCAACGCAGCAACTGCGCGATCAGCGATCACCACTCCGCAACCTGTTATTTGGATTCATTTGTCAAAATAGTTTTTTCCTCGCTGCGTTGCCTCTTCCCACCTTATTTCACTGCTCGGCGCTTGTGTCCTTCAAGACTGAGTGACGGATTGACTGACTGACTGACTGACTCAAGACTTCAGTCACTCGCAGCAAACAGTTGCGAGATCTCTTGCATCCACGGCTTCAGAGCAGCCGTCCCTTCAGCCGATCGGTCGATTTGTCTGCGTCCGCCGCGGAACGGTTTCCGCCTCACCGCCGCATGTCCTGAGGACGTCTTGAGACGCGCATTTGCACCGGCTGAGTGTACCTGTTAACCTATTGTGGTGCACCGTAATTTCACTTATTTCGCCAATTGGCAGAGTCCATTAATCACTCCCCTTCCTGCTCGGTGCGCGTTCACATGGCGGCCTCTGCGTCTCCTGGCTGAGTGCCGCGGGCCAATTTCTGTACGGAATTCCGGGAGGGACCATTCGAGGGTATAGTCGGTTGTTTGTATTTAAGAGTGGAAGAGGCAATAATTAAATTTAATTGTGTTTTTATTGCGTACTTCAAGTTTTGTTTGTCCCATTATCGGTGGGAAATTCACGAAAATACTTGTGATCATGTATAAATTCACAAATCAAAACGTTCTTTCTGCGAATGATGCAACTTCAAAGCCAGTGGGATACATTCAACCCATGTGGTGTGCTGAGGGTTAATTTTAGGAACCAGTTTGTGCTCATGCAAAGCAACAGGAAGCATTAAAATCGACCATACCGAGCATTAACCACATCCGCGCAGTGGCAACGAACGGCAGACTGCGGCAGGAAAATCACGCATTTAAATTCAGGAAGCAAACTGGACCAATTTGTAGATCCGTACAGCGCAATCGACGTGATATCGGCCGGGATTTGAGGCAGCAGATGCTCACCTCACGTTTCCCGGACTCAAAGCAGATCCCTTAAAGATGCTCAGGTAGATTTAAGGATGCTCGCTGAAGGACTCTGCCGTCGACAGCCTTAAATAATTTGACAAAATTAACAACACAACCTGTGAAGGTCAAGAAAAACGAGAAAAACGCGGAGAATAACACGTGTAAGCGTTCCGGCGACTCAACACACATCAAGAGCATCATTTGTAAAGCGCTGGCAGTCCGCTGTGGCCGTGGCTGTGGCTGTGGCTGTGGCGCCCCCCGTGGTTGCACTCGCCCCTGCGACGACGGACGCCGTGGGGATCGGGCGCGCTCGGTGCGGTTAAACAAGATATATTGACCCTTCAGCGTGGAGTCAGTCGTCGTTGGGCGCCGCTGTGCATAACTTAACTGCCGCTGGAAGCACGTCGTCCCTGCCGCAGCCCACGTCCGCCCCCGCCTGCGTCTCCGCCGACAACTCGTTGCCAGAAGTGTGTGAAAAACCGTGAAAGAGTCCTCGTTTCGCTCATGTCGCTGGGGACTGCGTTCGTACGAAAGTCCTGCGTTGCAAGTGTTGCTGTTGTTGTTGCTGCTGCCGTTGTTACGGCCGTGTTGTTGGTGTTGGTGGTGCTGCAGCGCCATTAGTTTGGTCCATTTATCATGGTGCAGAGTTTCAAGTGCCAACGGATTAGGAACAAATTAATTCGCATTTATTAAAGTGCGAGAAATGCGTACAAATCGAGGGTGTGTGTCTCTCGTTAACTGTGTGTGAGTGTGTGTGTGCGTGTGTGAGTGGAGCTTACATTAATTACTTGTTGTAAGAGAAACTAGGGAGGGACGAGATAAAGACCGACGATGATCATCTGCTTCGCTTTTCCCCCAACAAACTATTTACATTACTCAGAATTCGGAGTTCTCTACAAATTTTACGTCTTCAAATCTTATTCGAAAAATCCTACTTACCCTACTTTCAGTGTTAAATGTTTCCAACAACAATTTAACAACGAATTCTAAAACACTCATAAAAGCTCCACTTAATAAATTTGTAATTAATTGCCACAAAATTAATGCCAACTCCGAAATAACAACAATAACAATGAAAACCTTAAAACTGCCATTACAAGTATCATCAGCACCAACAATACGACCAACAACAACAACAACAACAACAACAACAACAACAGCAACTAACAAACAATTACCACTGTTACTCACTGAAACACAGTGCGCATCTGCCGCTATTTAATACTAATAATGTAGTCAAATATAAAGTTATTACGCGATTATAACAGGGCAAGATGGCAACACCCGCCAGCGAGCCCCGGCAACGAACGCGGCGAACATTTTGTAGCGCTACCGTAACATTTTTGAAAGCAACAAAGTATTTTTATTTACGAGCAGCTCAAGCAAGTCGGTCTGCGACGCGAGACCCCGAGTATCGCGTCGTTAAATTTGATAGAGACAAATAAATAAAAATTGAAACGTGTTATGAAGAGAAGAAGAAAAGGAACGATCTAAAAAAATCTTCTAACCTCAAATTTCAGTATAATTTAATTAGACGAGTATCATCCGCGCTCAAAAGTCGGCTAAACCAGCAGCCTCTTCGATGTGGTTTCAAGCGCGCTTCCTGTTCACCCTTCACGCAGTCAACGATCTCCACCCACTCAACATATGCTGCGGCCGGCTCAGCACACTCAACTCCGGCCGATACCGCCGACATCCCTTCTACATCCCTTCGACATCGCAACCCCTTGACTTTGACTTCTACGCTGTTTGCATTTTGTACGCTTGTGTTTCTGTGCCCCCGCGTGGTTCCGGCGAATCCCGAAAAAGTGTCCGCGTGCTCTCCGTACCGTACCCCCTGCCGCTCGGCGATTAGAAGGGATCATTTATCATAATATTTATGTTGATGTGGAATACTCAGTTTTCTCAATGAAGGTATTTTTTCTTCATTCAGACGTTGAATGGGTTTCGTTCCTTCGCTCTGCGTTCGGTTTCATTAATAATTTTATTTATGATGAGTCATTTGCACATTTATAGAGTACCGCGATGGTTATAAACAGTCCATGGAAGTCAGCGGCTGAAGGATATTTCAATGGTTTAGCGGAAATCTGGCGAAGTTCCATACATATTTTGAATTGAAGATAACTTTTCAGAGAAACAGTTCTTTAAAATTCCCCAAATCGTAGTAACATTTCTCTTTCCTTTCAAAAGATTGACGATATTTTGGATTTGTCTGAGAAATAAAATGAAACCACATCAAATTCGATCTGATTATATAAATCTTTTTTTCGAAAGGTTTTATTACGTTTGCGATTTCGATTACGATATTTGGAATCCTTGAATAGGACATCGTCTACATACTCTATAAAAACGTAGCGTACGTACTCTATAAAGAAAAACCTACCGTGAACTTGAACAGATTGCCCTGTGAACTCAGTCTTTGTGGCCTACTAAAACAATCTCTTCACCAAAGTTGTTCCAAAGTTATTTAAACACCAAATGGTTAATTAAGCCAAAAATTGTCGTCAATGTCTAGAAATGGGACTCTTTTTTTAACACCTTCCCCTCACTCCCCGGCACTCCCGAGTATTCGACGAGCCCCAGCTTACAGCGACACAGAAATCCGACACAAGGTAGTGAGAGCGATAAAAACTTTAGAAAGAATTCGCGCAATTAATTGTTAGGACTTTATTATGAAGATAACTGCTACCCACTTCTACCTTCGCCGCTATCTTCGCCGCTACCTTCGCCGCTACCTTCGCCGCTACCTTCTCCTCTACCACCGCTAACAGCAGAAATAAGCCGTCTCATGACCGTTAAGTACACTCTGGACGAGCCACGCAAAAGACTCTAATTGAGCATCAGAGCGAAGAGCATAATTTTCATTTTTAAATAGCGGTTTTCAGTGCGGTTTTAAGGGTTATTTTTTCGGTTAGGGCATTTTTTGCCCTTTGGCTGCTGGGAATGAGAACAAATCTGCTACGATTAGTTATGCCGGAAAAGAGAGGAAGAGAGGGATGATCAAGGCGAACGCAGGAGTTTCCCTTAATTTTATCAGCCAAGTGATTTGTCATTATTATTATTCTCTTCTCTTTAATAAATAACATTGAAGTTATTAATAGTGAAGAAAAAAGTAAGACAATTTTAATTCGGCGGTTCTGCATGGAGGCAACTTTGCAAAATTGATAGCAACTGATTTAGAATATTTTAAAATACATATAAGAATAAAAGTTTACTTGGCGTTCCGTCTTCTCTCGGCGAATCGGTCGCGCCACACCCATAACTCCCCCCGTTGAGATTGAAGGAGAGAAATGAGTGAACGAATATTTCGACGACCTTACTTTGTGGTCCAACAAATGCCAGAAAAGGGAAAAGTTGAGGGCAAAACAAACAAAAATCGATTTAATTTTATGCCAGCCGGTGGTGGGAGGTTCAGTTTTAAAAAGCGTTTAATTCAATGTGGCCACATGGTAGCGCGTAGCGGTCCTGGGCCTCGCCTCTTAATTTCTTCGTCCCCGACTTCTCCCGCGGGCTCAAGGAACTGCAAGCGGGGCAGAGGAATGATGATGGTCGCCCTGTGGTGTGGATTAGAGCGCTTTTAAAAGCGCCGGCGATAAACTTATCTTGTTCTCCCTTTAGGGCGGAGAAGGGCGAGGGAGTGGTTCGGTAACTAATGTTAATGTAGAGCCCTTCGTTTCAAGTTGGTCGCTTGAAGAGTGACAACAAATCGCTCGCTTTTATCCTGGATTCCACCGGTCCTCTTCAAGAGAGTAAAACGTGCTTCACTCTCTCTCTTTCTCGTAATAATCGTAAAAAACAAATTACAGCTCAACATTATTTTCAATTTGTATGCGATTTACTTTTATGTGTTCACGAGTTCTTCTTTAGAGGGTAACAAATTTCAAGGATGAACCCGTCACTCTATTATAGCGAACTGTAACCGAGTGATATTTTAGCTATTATTTTTTTAAACTCGTCAAATTAACAGCTTTTCTAGTCTTTTCTTGTGTTTGGCGCAAATTGCAGTTATCGTTTGTTGTGAATTAGCCAAGTATTTGCCGCAAACACTCTTCAATTGCGTGTAACTATAATTTAATCTAAAGAAAATCAAATATATTTTTGATACATCAGACGATAAAATACAAGATCTTCGAATAAATTGTCGATAAAAACAAAAACGAGAATAAAAACGTCGCCAACATCTCGGATGTCTGAGCACTGGAAACAAAATTAAGACAAGGAAGCAATTTAAAATGTTGCAAGTCATGCATGCAATATCAGCAATTTTTACTAGCGAAATGTTGCTGGGAATTTTCTTTCAACATGTACAAGTTACACAATCCAACAAAATCCACAAACTTGGAGTTTATTTCCCCTGCATCCCTCCTCCACCGTGACCCTGATGAATGTTAATTTGTAGATTATATTTACTTTGCTTCTTCAACCGCACTTTTTTAACGTTTTTAACGTAAACAGATACTCGTGATTGCCGAAGCAAGAGTCGCTTCCGGTTTTTGGCCATCACAGTTTTGTTGACCAATTTTTCTCCCAGTACACGATTTGTTAATCTTATTAATTTTTGCCTTCGTTCTTTTTGCTATGTTTTCTTTGAACTTCCTTATTTTTATGGTTTACCACATTTTTTTAAATCTTCCTGAACTTCGTCATTCATACTTTCCTCCGAATTCGTGGAGTACAAAGAAAAATGCTTTTACTGGACTACAAAACAATTTTAAACGCTACTCGGAGAGCACTTTTAACGGTACTTTACGAGCTGACATCTCGGCGGATTTCGTCTGAATTACGAGCTCGTTTTTTTTTCTCTGCTGGCAGTGATGCGCGTTTTAAGTTTTATGAAGATGTTAAGTCAGAATTAATGGTCTGTAAGCTTTGATTTACATAAGAGTGAGAGAGAGGAAGAGAGAAGGAGAGTGGAGAAAAATTAGTAGGTGGAAAGAGAGAGAGAGAGAGAGAGAGAGAGAGAGAGAGAGAGGAATAGTAAAAGAGAGGATAGTAAAGTAAAAATCAAACTTAAATATTATTTAAAGATGTTGCAACAAAGATGACTGAAAATAATTCTGTTGTCGAAATAAGAAAAAAATCATCAACATTTTCTCAACTCTTCGGTTCTTCTCTCGACTAAAAAAAGCTGTCTTAATCCTCATTCCCGTCTCGTCTCGTCTCTACTGAAAAAGAACGCTTCAATATTGAATATCACCCCAAATTGGCAACGAGAAGAATGCGATCTCGGTTGCCCTCTCGGCTGAAGGAGACTGCCTCGATTTATAGTTCTCGCCTTGACTAAAATAAGTTGCCTCGATCTTGGTTCTCGTCCCGATTGAAAATACCTACCGCGAGCTCTCGATTCTCGACGAAAAGGGCCGCGTGGAAATCGAGATGAGAAAGGGAGTCGTCTTGTCTCGTGCCGAAATAAATTTCAAATAACTTTCGTTATTTTCTAGTTTTCCATAACAAACTCTTTACACTCTTCTTTAATTTTTGCGGGGACTATCCTAAAATTTTTATGGATTATATTTTAAGAACGAAATCTGTACGTGTTCTTCAAGCTTTCAATTGGTTTTGATTGTAATCCACAGTCATCGATCAACATCCAATAACTGATTCCTGTCGAAACAGCAAATGGTAGCGATAAAAACTCACAAAACGGTCACGAGCAGAGAAACCATCAGAGGACAATTCAATCAAGTCACGGCTAATCAAATTTTAAATGCAATTCAAGCGATGACGTATCGAGATCGTGAAGGAAGAGTTCGAGAATGTGGAGGAAGAGTTTGCAGTAGGCGAACCTGGTGAATGTCAGGGCTGTTTGTGATTCTTAAAAGTCACACAAACCAATTTAAGGAAGGCAGGGAAAGCAGTCGCTCGTTCCTTTCTTAACAAACAACAGATCAAGAGTACCTAAAATTATAAGAACAGCGGTCTTCAGTTCAATTTGTATTTTAATTTTTACAACTGTATCAGTTTTTGGTCTTGAAAATGTGACAATCATACGTTTTTCCTTCACATTTCTATCAACAATCAAAGTTTAAGCAGCCTCACATTTCGTCACACAGATAAAAGGATCACACACACGCACACACCTTAAAAATATCTGTCTGTCTGTCTGTCTGTCTACCTTCGAAAGGAGTCCGCCACTCACCCCCGTGTTGCGTACACATGCGAAGCTTTGGAAAAAGGTCAAGTCCAAAATGATGGATGATGCTGTGTCGTCATTTGCCGAGACGTCACTCTTTAAAGACGTCATCATCTACCCTCGCAGGCAGCAGACGGCAGACGCACGGTTGACATCGCGAGTTGCGCGTTTGCATTTTAGGGTGAACTCAGCTGACATCCAATTGTGCGAGTATCTGTTTGCGATGATTTCGTATCTCCGTGTGATGGCGAATGTTTTCAGAAATTATATAAAACAGCTGTAAAGGCAGACGACTACAAAACACCTCTGAGTTATACATCGATTATACTGCTATTTTTTCTTTAGAATGGCGTATAATAAAATGTGATTCTCCATTAGGTTACTTTTTCCGGAACAGAAATTGTTCGTTGAAAACTATATTATATATAAAAAAAGACTTTGTAATTCACTCAGAGGTTAAAATAGTAGTTTCTAACCCCATACAATTTTCGCTTGTCCCTTTAACCCCCACCGCCCACCCGCTACCCTTACCATCTCCTCATCGTGTGACTATTTTTCCCGCGACATCCTATTTACCCAAACAACTTTAGAACTTTACAACTCCCTTCTTCACTATAATTAATATAAATTCAATTTCTGGAATCCCCCCCCCAACCTTTCGGGGAAAAGAAGAAGTCCGAAAAATCAATATTTATTCTAAATTTTCTCCCTTCGTCAGTTTTTGTCAAAGTTTAAAATAAAGTGAAGCCTTCACAAAATGATGGATGACAGTGTTTTGTTTTTTTTTTGAAGCGTGAAAAATAAAACTTCATAAAAGTGGCGCGTCTGCAAACACAAAAAAAAACGAAATAACAAAGAAAATAGATTCAAACTTTTTTTAACTTTATGCAAAATTGTTTTTCGTGTGTTGTTTTCTGAAAAAGTTCAGTTTGAACTGAAGTTTTAAATTTCATAACTTTTTAATATTTTAGCATTTTTTTTTCGGTAGCTCGAAGTACTCGATCAGATGAAAAGTTAAAAAAATAAACCTTTATAAACGTTATTCCAAGTCGAGAAAACCACAGTCGAAATTATCGCATTGAAAAGTCAGAATCGAAGAAATCGTAGTCGCGAATATCTTTATATTTAGAAGCGAAACTTCTCGTATTCGCCTTGCAAAAATTTGTCAAATGAAAAGTTGATAATGTGAAAAGTAAATGCAATAGCAAGCGTTACATTATTTCTCCATTATATTGTGCTCTGCATGACGATTGACTTCACTTGATTATTTGAAAAGTGTAAAATTATGAACGTGAAATGAGTTTAAAAAGCTTTTAATCATTAAATTTTAATTTCAATCCTAATAGATAAATTTATTTTCGCTGATATGTTCTAGTTGCGTCTTCCTAATAAGCGAAATAATTCAATTTGTTCTCGCTACACTTCTTTTCTATTTTTAAGCTCACCGCCTGCCTTTTCTCCAACCCCTTCTTCACGACGAACGTAAATAACAACGTACTCAACTCAAGAATCACCGCATCCTCTGCTGAGGTGTTAAAATCCTTTCACACCGCGTAACCATTAATTTCAACTGAAAACAACAACAATTTCAACGTGTGATAAATGGTCGAAAGGGGGTTGAAAATGTCTGGATGAATCTCGTCGCAACATTTATCGGTGTTTAAAAGAGCGTGAAAAGTCAAAGCAAACACATGGTTGAGAGTCACCTCAGCTCACTTCATGCCTGACGACAGGGACAGCGACACTGACACTGAACCCGAATCCTCCTCCTCCCTCCCCCCTTCCCATCACTTTTCGCGTAACCAATGCAACGCGGTACCATTTTACAATACGTATGCTAAACAAAACTAATGTTTGCTGAACGGATTTAATGTTTGTCATCGCGTTCTCTACGTGTGCGTATGTTAGTTGATTCGACTGTCTGTCAGTCGGTCGGTCGGTCGGTTGGCAGTCGGTTTGCGTGAGTTTGTGTGTCAGCCTCACAAACCCAGTGGGAAAGTTATGTGATGAGATCACGTGAGAAGTCAAGTCAGTGTCAGCGCCTTCTTCGTGTGTGACAAAGTGTATGACACACAAAAAACGCGACTGAAATACTGGGACCATCGCTTTTTTTAATTTAACATGTGAATTTGTATTCTTGGCGCCATACAACTCGCCTTTCATGTCCACAATTATGTGATATCAGAAGAAACATTTCCATTTAGGACATCGATGACATCTCTCCTGACCATGTCATGCGTTCTTTGATTTCCAGCTGGGAGATCCAGATCACAACACACACGCTCACATCCGAACGCATCTTTTTCCACGATTTCGTATTCAAAAGCAAAACCACAAAAAGGATTTCAAGGATTCCGCACATACAGACTCTGCTTGCGCTTTGAATTCATGTATGAAAATCTGAGCCAGAATCTCATTGTTGGTCCTCGCTTCACGGTTAACTCGGTAGTTGAATGCGTGTGTGTGTGTGTTGTGTGCATGTATTTGCTCGCAGGAAGGAAGCTCCGATGCTCAAGGAAGGATAACACTTAGCTTTCCGCAGCGTCATGCATCATCCTCGCAGCTCGCGGAAATAATAACCAGGGGTGGAGCGCGTGGTTGACACGTGATTCGGCGGTCGTAAATTACATAAAAGTGGCTCGTCTCCTTACTGCCACTTCTTGCTTTCAATTGCGGCTCGTTGACGACGACGACGGACGGCTGCATACAGTGAGTGATGCGGTACCAGCGGCGCGGTATCGAGTTGCGGCTATCAAATTCGCTTACAACTTAAAACTAAATGGAATCCATATGTTTGCGTTTGCATAATTTGTGACCTCTGTGATGTTGACCTATTTTCGGTCAACTCAAATTGAAAATAAGCAGGAAGGACTCTCTTGAAATTTACTATTCAATTCCAGTATTGGAATTGCTAAGAGAATTAAATAAAATCATGCAATATTATCAACAAAGCGTAATGAAACCATTATTAATAACACCATGAAAGCAATAATTGTGAATTTATTTATGCTGTGCGGAAGCACGTACTGGAGATTTAATAACTACGTCCCTCTCGTCCTCATTTAAGCCCCATTCTCCACCAAAACCCCTATTTTAATGACAAAATAATACCCGAAATTCACAATTTAAAACAATCAAATGAATGCAGTGTGAATTTTATAATTAGTGCCGATTTATAATTAAAGTCACATTCGCTGAAAAAATCAATTAAATGAGGCGCCATAAAATGAGTAAAATGAGGCAGACGGTAAAACGAGCAGCATATAGGTGAGGAGCGAAAGTTATATCATCTGAAAACCATTTGGAGTGCGTCCTTGCCAATAATAATCACATGACATTCGAAAGCAGACTTTAAACCGACTTTATGAGAACCGAGAAGATACTGCGATGGGCATAAATTTCAACAGCACGTTGTAATGATTGTCAGCAGAGTATTTAATTTTTATTAAAATTTCGCAGTGCTGCCTCATATTGCGATTCTAATATTTGTACTGCTGGCGGTCCGCTTGCATGTCTGTCTCTTCGCTGTGCCACGCGAAGTTAGATAGAAATTCTTTTGTTGCAAATTTGCATTGGAAAATAATTTGTCAACGCGGTGCAGGTTGCGGGTGCGCGGGTGTGCCGGTGGCCCTGAGCAGGGTGGCGGAAGTACGCCATTGACGACGGAATTTTACGGTCCACTTTTTGTATTTCAGCGGCGGTTGCTCTTAATTTTTACTGTCATTGCTTTGCCCTCCCCTTCACTCCCCCACCCCTCCACTGATCCGGCGGCGACGACTGCTGCGGTTAATGTTTTTCGAATGCAAATTCAATTTTATCGCACTTTTGCTTTTAATAAAAAAATATGTGCTTGAAAAGTCGGAAAGTTTAGCTTTGCTTATGGGGGACGGGTTTTTCTTATGTTGTTGTTGTTTGTTATTCGTTGTTGTTGTTGTTGTTGTTGTAGAACAATGCAGGCAGCCTATTTACAAACAACTTTATAGTGTGCATCGATTTTTTAAGTGCGAACATTTGACTACTGAATTTCTGAAAGTGTAGACGAGATATTACATCACATATTTCTGGTGGAGTCACTTGTGGATTTTCTTTTCAAAGCGGTCTACGTCACATCGAAGACCTGTTCTTCGTTATTGTCCGCATTTATTCCGACAGAACTGAATTAAATGAAACCTACGGATTTACTGAAGGACATCAGGACACCTCAGTTTGGTTATCATTTCACAATTTGTAGTCACTCACGCATATGGCGTTGTAACGAATGGGAACGAACAACCCAATTTACACCCAGTGTGCACACACACACATATATAAATCTACCAACACACATCTAACACCAGTGTCGTGTCTCAGCGTAAAGAAAGCAACATTCGGTCAGGTTTCAACTAAAGTACGAGCCAGAGCCATAAAAAGGCGATACGAAAGTTCGCACTCGAGTACCGTAGGGCCATACAAAGTGCAGAGGACAAACATATGTATATATAGATATATATATATATATGTGTGTGTGTATGTATGTGTGTGTGTGCGTGTGTATGTGTAGTATGAACTACAACGCGCCACAATACACGTGGGTGGAGCAGACATGCCAGAGTGACTGAGTTCGGTGTCCACGCCCGCTTGTCAATCAAAATGGAATCGAATGCACAGCCTTGGAGGGGCCCGAGGCAGGTTTTCTACTGATACGGAGAGCATGGAACTCGTGATTACTAGCGGAAAATTGTGAATGAGCGTTTGGGTCGGTGTTGGGGGTTGCGGGTGGGGGTCAATGGTGGACGAGGGCAGTTAAATGTTAGACGCATAAATAAAAATAGTAAAATAAAATCGATATACCAATTGTTATATAATTGGAATTATTTTCTCTCCTTCTCTCTGTCTCTCTCTCTCTCTTCTATTTTTATATTGCTTTTTCTGTCTCAATGCAGAGTTCAGTTTTATATTAGAAATTGTTAATTTATACACTCAGTGAAAACCTTATATTCTTCATAACTTGCTTGAGGAATTTCGTAAACCTCTGAAAATTGTTAAGGTTTCGGAATACAAGAAGTATTTTAGATCTCTTCAATACTTCAAAAATGGCTGATTCTCTTTATTAATTTCTATTTTATCGATTTAATAACAAAGTAATCAAAAGCTAATGTTTCCGAGTTAAATGCAAGTAAATCAAGAGCTACATTTTCGCAACAAGCGAAGATATACTTCAAGATTTCATATTGTGTACGCAGCATGACATTTCATGTCTGCGAGTTCTGCAAAATCACGTCTAACAGAAACTCGCCAACTCATTTCAGAACGAGATGTAATGATAACTCATTCGAATCTTGGATGCTCGTAAATAAATCGAGCAAAACTAAGACATCTGAGAGGCAACAGCAGAAAGAGAAAACGTCTTCTTTATCGTCGAAATCATGACTGAAATTATGCGTAGTATGAAGGAAAACCGCATCCGGTCCCCTTTTTTCTATTGATTCCCAGCAGTTTTGAACGAGTTTTTATGCGCTTGATTACTGGTTTTAATACGCTTCAACGCTTCAGATGGTTCTGGCAAATAATGAAGTGACTTCAGACATTTTCTTCTCAAACGGCAGAAACTTTTACATGAAATTCTTCCTCCTTCCCCTCATCTCTCCTCTTTCACCACTTCCTTCGTAACTTCAACTCAGGATGTGCTTGTTTAAACTTTCGTAGAAAAGATAGCAACACTTAAAGTTCCTGTCAATACTGATAAAGTCTCGGAAATCGACTGGATGCCGAAGAAATTGTTGACCAGTGCATGTTGTTGGCACAACGTTGAGTTGAAAGGATGCTTTTTCTTCTCGAAACTTTGCCGGGTTAATAGTTTTCCACTTTCGGGTTGAAGGTTTGTGCGACACTTGTTACAAGTCCTTGTTTAGTTTTGTAATTTAGTCGGCTACTGCACGGAACATGACCGGAATTGTATTAAAAGCTTAGTAAAAATGAGGGGGAAAAATAGAATATTTGTGGATTTCACAGATAACTCTTTCTTCTCTCTTCTCTTTTTTAGACTTCTCACTTTAAAAATTAGCTGAAGTCGTATTTAGGAAAAGTTATATTTAAAGTTGTCCTTTGTACGAAGAAAGATAAAATAAGTCTTAGATTCACAAGTTAACATCGCACGAGGAAGAGAATAGGAAAGTACGTTCCCTCTTCTTCATCCTCTCTTCTTGTTATTCTTCTTCCTCTTCGCAGGTGAATGGGATCTTCATTGAAGGTAACCCAGGATAGCGAATCATTTATATCTGAATGCGTTTGCTTGTGTTTTATGTGCGACACAATCTACGAAAGCTTCATTCTGGAATTGCGCCAGAACAACCAGAACATTTATGACTCACCCACGAACGAGTGCAACGGTAACTGCAAAGCTTCCGTCGCGGAAGCTGCGCTTAAAATGACAGGGAAGCGGAAAGTCGGTGTCCTCTCTGATTTTGAGTACCAGATCGTGTAGAAGAGACATCGACCTCCGTGGCAACCTCCGTCGCAACGAGGATATTCTAAAAATTTGAAAATATTTGATTCGCGAACGGAACCGCGATAAATTTTATGTATTTAAAAGGAATTTGTTTGTGTTGTTTTTACCAGAGGCTTACTAAAGTTTTCTTTTCAAAAGGGTGGCGAAAAGGAAGCGAAAATCATTGTTATTTTTAAATTTAATGAAGTTTTATCACCTTGTTTTAAAGGTGACAATTTCTACAATGACAAACACTACAATTTCAAAATAAAAGGAAACGAGAAGCCTTCGACAAGCGTAATTTGTAGTTTAAAACCCTCACTATCAATACTGAACCGAATGGCATTGAAACATTCAAAGCCCTCCTTTTTCACCGCCATCAACACCCGCAATGAATTGCAATAAAAACTTCAAGTACTTGAATATTTTATGGGTTTTCCTTGACGACAATCGCGAAAACCCTCAACTCATCCCCTCGCACCCCACAACGACATAAATGTCTATAAAGTCGTGGAATTTATAGATTTGGCAAGTATTTTAAAATTAGATAAGAAGGTAAGGAATGTCCTCGCGGTCGTCCTACCTTCGCGAATCGCGTCGAGTCGCTGGTGTTGAAGTTATTTATGGAGGCGGCAAAGGCAGTGCTTCGAATTGCCAGCATTCTCTGCGGCGAAATGCAATTGAAAACGCGATATCGAGCACTTGTATTTATTAAATATAGCGATTGCTATTAAGTGAAGCCATTCGAGAGAGCGCGAGGCAGAGAATCGAAGTTTACGAAGGGTTTGACAGGGTTTGCGGCTTCTGAAAATATCACTTTTATATATTTTAGCTAAATAATTTAATCGAATACTAATAAATTTTCAAGCGTAATGATAACATCCTACTTTTCTCTTTTCTTGCAGGTGATAATTCTATAAGTAAGTAACTTTTATTTTTTAGAGTATCTTTAGTTTTTGATTTATGGAAAAGTTTTCAAACTGAAATTTAATTAATTGGTTTTAAAGACGAAAGTGTTGCATTCGAGACAATTGAAACATGAACGTGAATGTGAAAACATGGAACCTGATTGCGAAATCGTTGATCCACAACATCTGCAACTCATGCAAATACTTTAAATAATGTGTAACCCTTAATTAATTTAATAAATCGTCCCTTTTATAGAGTTCAAAGGATTCGCATGAAAAAGGTTGTGTTTTTCCAACTCCAAACAGACGAAATGGGCGTTGAGCACCCTGCCAGCTGATGGCAACCCAAGCAGCTTAATTCCAGCAAGCAGTTTTATCTACTCTTGGCAACCCCAGCCACGACGGCGGCCATATTTTAGCTGGATTTCTGCTACGGCCGCTTTTGCTATTTTCTGATTCTTTCTGTCGCTCTAAGCAATTTCTCTGTAAATATGTTTTGTGGAATTTTTGTTTTGTTGTGGCATAAATTAAAAATAATTTTTTTGCTTTTTTACGCTCGCTTGTGTCTTGTTAATAATGGCGGGCTTCGTGTTTTGGCGGCAAAATCGGAGTTTCTTCGCCGCTACGCTCGAAAGAATTGCTTTTCTCAGGCCGCTTGACTACTTCCTCCCTTTTTTTGCTTTCGCGTTCTATTTTGTTGGCTTTCCTGTTCACCCAATACAGTGATTCCCAACCTGTGCTCGGTCACATCTAAAGCAAGGTAAAATTAGCAGATATAAATTTTTCATTAAAGTCGCTTGACTATTCACAAAATCCATTAATTAATTTAAGCAATCCCTTTAAGTCTGAGGAATAATCAAAATCTATGTTTAAAAAATTAGAGACTTTTTACACCTTGCAGAGCGTTGGGAACCGCTGTTCCTAACCGTGTTGCCTTCTGGGCTTCTTATGCTCGTATCTCCAGAATGTCTTAGCCAAACCCTGAAAAGCTGAAATCAAAACCACCAAACCAACAACTGAACAGAAGCTAGCAAAGCCGCGCGTAAAAAGTGTTTGTTGGGAAATAATTATAATTTTTGTGGTCATATTTTACTGCTGTGTTGCATGCGTTGGTTGCTGAGGGTTTTTGTTTTTGTTTGGTTTGCAAAGAATCTGTTTTTTTTATTCTAGAATAAAATTGTTTCTTCTCCCCTCCGCACCCCTTCTTCACTACTGTTGCAACAAATTCCATTTCCGTTTATAATAAATCTTAGAAATCCGTCCGAAACTTGGCAATTTTTAAATTTAATTTCTACGATTTCTTTTCAGCAATCCATTTGATTTGTTCGGATTTATAATTACAAGTGTTGGCTGAAAATCACACACTTCCTGCTCCAAATATCCACAAAAAGTTTTGAAATACAGACCTCGACTTCCGAATAGATATTTCAGTAAAATATTATGCGTTCACTTGTGAAAAGCCGTCTCATGCATCCACAATTTTGTTGAAAGTCTCGACTATTCAATTTCCGGAGAAACCATTTTGAGTTTCAAGTTTGAAGGTTTATCCGCAGTTATAGCCAAACTGCATCCACCTGAGTGTTCGAGCTGTGTTCTGCTAAGTGCAGGAAATAAGATAAATGAGAAAACATGATACCAAAACCTCCTCTAATCGAGGGAAATACGATGGCAGGCCATCATATGTGTGGTTGGTGTCGTTGTCGTTGGCGTTGGCGTTGTCGTTGTTCTTGTAGTCGCTGGTCCTTCAGCGATGATGGTGGAGGTGGTGCTGGCTGTGGTGAAGCAGTTGAGGAAATAATTATATGATTGAGTTACAGAACCTGAGCGGTTTCTGCTGTCTTTTCTTTTCTTTTCGTGGTTGATGCAACACAACATGGCAACCACCAGGTTAAACACATAAAGCAATTGTTATCCCTGCTATTCTTGTTGTTGTTGTTGTTATTGTTGCCTATCCATTCAGTCTTTATATTCGAACGGCTCTGTCTGTCTGTCTATCCATCTATCCATTGCATGTCGTTCTCATACCTGGTTGGTAACAGAATGGCGAGCTCTGTTATTCGAAGCTTTTTTAAGACTTCACAACAAACAGAAATACCGCGCCATACCGACCGCTATTATGGCAGGGCTTGACTATTAATAAAGTAAACCTGAGGGAAGGCATAGCGTGCAACGTGCTATTATGAACGCTTTAACTCGTGTAATACAAAAAACATCCTCTGCCTCAACACGAAGAGGAAAACGGACGCCCTTATATACAAAATTGTAGGCACTTCTGTAGGTAAATACAATATATAAAGTTGTAGTTTACATACCGTACGTGGTAAATGAAATATATGAAGTTGTATATTACACGGCATACAAGTGAATATCGCGGGCCAATGTATGAAATTGACGCCTCGCTAAAGGCAACCGTGAAAAAATATTCAGTTATCGTTTGTGGTAAGAGGCTCACTTAGTTGCCACCGTTGCCGGTCCCAAACTTCTATCCGAGAGGAATAACATGAAGCCAAAATATAGCGCAATATTTATCGGGATACAATGTTCTCTCGGAACCTTTTGTACTCATGATTTCAAGAGACTGAAAGGAAGACACACGGGGAGAGACAGATGTATTTTGCATGCATCTTGTCTCCTGTCTATCTTGTCTCGTCTACCTATCTTGTCTCCCTACGTTAAGCTGCTGAAATAAACGAAAAATTTTGAGGTGAAATTAACGAAATCTTTTCACTTTTTTCTCGAATTAATTCGTATAAATACGTGGGACAAAAAATTCTAAATGAAGCGTCCGAAATGATTTTGATCCCTCTTTTCAGAACCCCTCTCCACACCTCACATTATATATTATTAAGAATAAAACAAGAATGTGCTCGCAATTGAGTGTCTTAAGTCGTCCAATTGGTTCCAATTTTCCTGCGCTCGATAAAGAAGACAACGACTGACTTCTAAAAAATTATATAATCAACACAACAGAACATCCTGCTGCAAATCCATCAGCACAATCATCTTACAGGCGCACAAATTCACTCCTTACCGAGGGCTGAGCCTCCGCTGAGCCTTCAAACGCTTAATAGACGATTTCAAAACATGCCGAAAAGACTGCATTTCCTCCGTCTGTCCGTCCGTCTGTATGTCTGTCTGTCCACGGTTTCTTCAGCCCCCTTGTGTCCAGTCTGTGTTTTCATGCTTGCGATGTGCGCTGCTGCTGCTGTTGCTGTTGTTGCTGCCGCAGCCGCTGCTGATCGGCCGAAATGTGTCAGCCTCGAGACGTCATGATTAATGATGCCAACATGTGGGCCCGTGCAGCCGGAGTCGCGGCGTCCAGCCCACCGGCCGGGGCAGGAGAGCCGCAAACGAGGCAACGCATGGGGCGAAGCGCGAAGCGTGTGGACGGGGCGAAGACGGATTCTTATCAAGGTAATTCGGTCAGCAATTGATGAGCAGCACAGGGAACGCAAACACGGAACCCTAAACGGAAACAAACTATTTCGGTGTACCAAAAGTCGGGCGTCATTAGTCAAAATGAAGAGCTAAGCCGTGTGAGATGGACGAAACGTTCTCGCTGGCGATATCAAGTCGTGATGATCGCTCCGAGTTATTTTATCCGTGCCGATTTCAGTGAATTCGCAAGTATAGCGAAAATTTAAATATTAAAGTGGGGAAACATATTTATAAATAAAAAACTCAAGTCTTTCTGGTAACAAGTTATTGGCAAAAAGCGACCTTCAACTTGTTCCCTCTACAATACCCGATTTAAGTCTCTAAGAGCTACAGGAACTTTTATCCTGCTCGACGAAACGATCCCTCCGTCACCTCCTCTGCGTCCCGCAAGCAAACATTAAATACATTTGTCCCGGTGTCAAGCGAGAACAAGGAGCGCCAAATCTAGGTTGACTTATATACTTCCGTTTCCTGCGTCGCCCACCATCTTTTCGCTATCGCAATGCCTTCCTCTCCTCAATCACGCCGCAGTATCCCGCGACTCGCCCGCCCCAGCTTCTGCACCACGAGTTTTATGCAAATCCCAATCAAATTCACATTTCGCAGTTCAACTTGCTCAACTCCAATCTGCCGCGCAACAGAAAAACTTTTGACTCTCACGCGAGTGCAGAAAAGGATCACTTCGCGTGGAATCCTGCTCAGGATACGGGGGCGCGGGCGCGGGCGCGGGCGACGCGCTATCGACCGAGAACGCGTGCGGCAGACCCAAAGTGGATTTCCTCCCACTTTTAATTTATTCTCAATGTACAGCGCAGCGCAGCGCAGCAGTCGAGAAAAGTACGAGTAACCTAAGCCAACCCAGCTTCGCATGTTCCATCTTCGTGCATCCTGTGGGTGGTTTTATCGAAGACGGAAGAAGCGCTTTTGTCGCCTCAGCCGCATGCAGCACATCCTCCGCTACAGCCGCAGCCGCATCCACATCCGCCCACAGACACGCGCGAGAGGGTGGAGTATTTCCACTTATCACGACATTCATTGTGGTTTTATCGTTGTTGTTGCTTCTGCTGTTGCTGTTGTTGTTGTTGTTGTTGTTGTTACTGCTTGGGTTTTAATCAAAAGGACGCGCGCGGCGAAATGATATTAAAAACTTAAAGCTGCTGCCGCGGCTGCATGTCGAACGCGATTAAGCAGCTGTCGCCTCGCTTTGTAAGCCGCGAATTCTGAGTTTCCAAGTTGCTGTTGTCGCTTGCGTGCTACTTGCGAGGTGAAAAACCGTCTTTTTTGCTGGAGTTCTTTACTAGAATCCTTTAATTGGACTTCAATTGCCTTTTGGCTGCCCTCATTAACGGTGAGGAAGCAACAGCGAGAGAAAGTCTTGCGTTTGCTCGTGACGGCGATGGGAGCGGAAGCGCATTTGTGTCGCGTGATTAATTGCAAATTAAACGCATTCAATTAAGTCGGCCGCCGCACAGCTTGAAGGCTGTTTGCTCGGCGCATCTTTTAAACTGAAGACCAAGTCTAATTTGAAATCAGTAAATTAATAATTAAAGCTGATTTATTTCAAGCTCTTAAGCAAAACGTGGCAAAATACAATCGCGCAACGTGGCAAAATACAATCCAATTCTCTAATAGTCATTCTCGGGCAGAAAGAGTCTGCATTCGTGTTTGTAGAACACTTTTTGCTACTTCTTTCCTTGTTTATTTCTTACTTCATTTATTCCACGAAGTTCAATGATAGTTCTCAAAATCTACAAAGTTTCTATACTTTTTTAGCTTTTAATAATCATAACTTTCTCGTTCACCTCATTAACTGTCCTGTATCGGCAAAAGAATTCCTCGCATAACAAAAGTTAGTTCGAGAATTTCGCGTGAGAAAAACTTGAAACACTTGTTATTCGCAAATGAAAAGGAAAACTGCGAGAAACCATATTGATGAGCTTCCAGAAGTTTGCCGAATATTGAAATACTTTGCCAATCGATCAATTTCGCGAAACGTCGTCGAATTCTACTCGTGCGCGGCAACGTTTTCACTCCGTAAGCAACGCGCGGCTCAGCTCAACGACCATAAATCGACAGCCAAGATGTGAGCATTATGGAAACTTAGTGCTCTTCAGGTTTCTTGCAACATGTAACATATGCCGCAACGCCTCCATCATATGCCGCGACGCCCCCATCTGCATGCGACGCGTAACACACGGCGCGACTCGGCCGAAGCCAGGGTAAAAAGGCCTTCCAAGTTTGAAGCGTCTTCGAAGCCAGTAACATGGTATTTTTATAGACATGTGTGTGTATGCGTATGCGTGCGTGTGCGTGCGTGTGTATGTGTGTGTGTACGTGTTTGTGTCATGTGTAGCTGCATGTTTCGCGCCTCTCAAAGCCGGTGGAGAGCGCCGGGAAATCGCATGTGATCGCAACATTTGGCATGCAGCGATTTATTTAATGTCTTGGCTCAGGACGCTCGGCTCTCGGCGCTTCACTGGCTCGCGCTCATGCATGTTTAAGTGATTTAAATGATTTATGTGTAAAGATTTTGACTCGAGGGTTAATATTAGCTTGCCAACAACAACAACGGGTTGTTACTGACATCGAAACCAGTAGGCAGTGGCAAACACCGACGTTGCGTTGCTACATACGTACCGTGCAACATGTTATGAGGACATTTGTTCCTCTTGCTCGCCGTCACCTTAATGGGCCAACTTGAGTTGACTTGGCTCTGAGGCCGGCAACACGTTACTCGTACTCAAGGTGGAAACGAGGCTTTCCGGCGAGTGAAGCGGGATTTCTGTCGCAACTTAAGTCAAAACTGGAAAGCACATAAAATTAGCCAAACAAAAGATTACTGAAAACAATTTCAATTTCCAAGATTTCGAACCGCGCAGGATTGAAGCGCTATCCTCAATTTTCAAGCTTAGCCTCTGATAAATTGTAATCGGTAATGAAAATTTCCCCAATGTAAAATTACAACCGATTTTGCTCTTACTATAGAAGAAGAAATACTAGCGAGGCAAATGACTGCTGAACATTTTTTCCGTGTCATGTGCTTCGGACGACAGTAACGGTCGACAGCCACAATGGGTGGTCTCACGACTGCCCACCGCAAGTGAGTGTTGCCGGCGTCATCATCACCTTCTGGCCTTGCTGAGCGCACTTTATCCCCCCCCCCCCGGCCACGATTCAGTCCTGGAGCACCGTGACCACTCCACCTTACGCACCACGATGACTTTAGAGTTTTGTTACGATTGTTTCGTGGAGCGTCGGAGGGCGACGCCAGAGCGAGACAAATGGAAATGAAGCGTTTATTTTGCTTTATTGCACGAGATAAGCGTGCAACTCGAAGACTGCGCCCAGTCGGCTCTTCTTAGTTCCTGTATTTCTTTCCCTCCGCTCACGTCGCTTATTTATTCCTTCTCTGGCTGCGAGGCAATTCCGGCGTGGAATTTGCTTTATTGCACCGAGATAGCCACAGGTCGATATGAATGGCGTCCTGCCCCCGGGACGAGGATGGCTCGGGGGACACGGCAGCGATGATTCTTCGCCGAGTTCAGCCAAGTGGAATTCTATGCTGGACGTGAACATGATTTCGCGGTTTTCTTTTCATCCGACAGCGACGCAGAGTCGTCTTTGCGGTGGAAAAGTTGGCCCGAGCGAGGATTTGCAGAGATGTAATCGAGCGGAAGTAGAAATCGCGCGGGAATTATTTGCATTTTTTATGTACGAGTATAATTTAAAAGCATTACTTCGGCTTTATTTTGGAGGGTGTTGCTTGCATCAGAAGGGGAGCTTTCCTGTGTTTCTAGAAGAGAAGCGGGAATCCGATCCGGACTCTTCATTTATTTCTAAATTCTTATGTTTGGAGACAATTTGTGAGTTTAGGTTTCTCAGTACAGACGAAATTCTTAGGACGATTTCATGCACAAACCACTGAGTCAGTTGACGGAATGGCTAAATTTCGAGGTTATGATCTCGTTCGGCCAAAAATTCACTGGCAAAAATAAAAACCTAAGTGAGAAATCTGAAGTAAAGTAATTTTAACGGAACGAGTTCGTTTCCCACTGCGTCGGCAGCCACGTTACCACTTTAAAGAATGGAAACCAACACCACCAAACAAAGAAACAAATACTTGTTCGCGTGAAAAATAGACTGGCTACCCGGCAAATTTGATTCAAAGAAGAACCATTAATTATTGCCACCATTTTTCATCGCACCAAACGCAGAGTCGAACGCTGAACGCGGACACAAAGACGGATACAAGCTGTCAGCACTCGCTGTGATCCGTCAGATCGCGACGCTGCGCGGTGTCTTCGAGAGCACACGGCGGCTGCGGTGGCTTCAGTGGCTTCGGTGAACTACGCGCGAACAATGAAGCGATTTCTTTCACTTCACCTCAAAATTCAAGCACAAAATATTGATTAATCATGAACGAATTGAGCACAAGCCAGCGGAAGAGACACGAGTGTCATGAGCGGCGGAATGTCAAAATCGACTCAACGGTGGCAACTTCAAGCGGAAGCCTCGCATGCATACGAACGACAAAAGAGAAGCGGGAACGGCAAAAGTACTGCCGAGAAAAATGGCAGCCGCGAAGAAGCGGACCTCGAAAATAAGATCAGTCCATCCTGAGCTGACTTTTGTATTCCGTGCAGACCATCGTCGCCCGTGGGCTCCGAGAGCGCTTCCACGCATCTCACCGCGAAACTCCTAGCAGCGGCTACGATTTTTCTCCTCTAACAGCCTCTTTGCGGTTCGCAAGCGCCTTTGAAGGCAGTGAAACCCTTTGACAGCCGTCATCAGTCACATCTTGTGGTCTAATTTGAAGCGATTGTTCGCGGCGAGCGTCAGAGGCCGCTTAAGTCTGTGCGGCTTTATGAGCTTCCAGAGCTGTCAAGTAGCCACTCTTCTGGTGTTCAACTAGACGCGGTAAACGGGCTCAAAGCACGTCAGCCCGACTGACGAACGCCGTGACGTGACGAATTAGCGGCCTGTCTGTTTTCACGTGCAATAAATTCGTCTTGCTTCAGCCTGCCAGAATGCATTTGTCAGAATGCACCGAAATGTGCCGCACTAGATTCCGTATTGTAAGAGTTACAAAAGACTTGTGGAGAATGCAATGGCTTGCTTTTGTCGCGTGCTTGTTGTGTCGCATACCCGCCCCATTGTTTGACACCGCATTGTTGCTTTTGCTCTGCCTTGGTGAGACGAAGATCATAGTTGGACTCGTAATGGTCCGCAGAATCCTTCAAAAATCCGAGAACTAAACGTGATCTCATCTGAGTTCGCTCTTCACACACACAATACTTCTTCAAAATATTGTATTTTAATAGTTGGCCATTTTTGTCATGAATCAGGAGCTAACGTTCTGAAATCTGAAACCGTTCTGTAGATGATAAAAGTCATCATTCACTAAGGAAATTTCTGTATAACAAAACATTAAATAATTCCATAGCTAAGTTAAATTTACTTGTAATTTATTTGGATTACTATGGGGTTTTAATTACTGATGTTGTGAGCTGTAGGATGTAGAAACAACCTTGAAATGATTTGATTAATTAAAGGTATTATTAATGCAATTGTTGCATGTCCGAGGTTTGTAAAATTCGCCATCAGGCTGAAAACCGAACAGAGGAGAGTTGAGTCAGGTGCGATTTCGAGTTTCAAGCTTTCAGACGGCTGCAATTCCGCGCCATTGTTACGATTATTTAAAAGTCCAACTAAGATGGAGTTTCTACAGTGGCATTGAGGATATATAAGGACGAACATATATAATTCTTGTATAATAATCTCTTTGGCTGTAGATGATGACTGAAAAGTCCTTTCAAGAAGGTGGAACAAACGACCAAAAATTGTCCCTAGAATTGAACCACTCAAAAAGTGAGTCTGTGAAAACTAACGTATAAATTAATATTTTCAAACTTTCGAATGCCTTTCGAAATATGAAAATAAAACGTCTCTAACTGTAATTATTCGTTTTTATTCACTCAAGCCATGAAATTATCATCTTTTATAACTGTAATGTACACCGAAAAGTAATTAATGCGCAAAACAATAGAATATCGTCATTTATTTCATATTAATTTGGCTAAACAAGATTCTATTTAAAGCTGTTTTTATTCAGAGCTTGCAATGAAAAATCTGATAAATTTAATTTTCCCCAAAAGTTAGGAAAAAAGAAAACTAATTAAAATCGTTTTAAAGAGAAAAAAAAAAATATGTCAACCCATCAAAAGAGCAGAGAAACTTGAACTTTTTTCTCACAAACGCATTTTAGGAAATATGAGAGGCTCGTTGAGTGGTGGGGTTCCCGCTCGAATCTGTCGTTCAAGCGGCAGACGGCAGACGGCGGCGCGTCGTTTTATTAAAAAGTCATTAAGTGAAGCTTCTCTAAACTGTTTACCTCGCCTTGTTTAAAGCGGGACCTGCGCTTTGACCTTTTTTTGATTTTTTCCATCATGAGGCAACGCTTCCCGCAATAACTTTCGCTAAATAAATACAAACTTGGGACCAAAGTTAGTTGGTTGGCTTTAAATTGGTTGGCTTCCCTTATTTTGCGATCGAGAAAACGCCTCTTGTATTAAGTTTTACATATATACGCACCATTTATTTATACGAAATTATATATACCAAGTGCACCCTCGTCGTGATTGGAGGTATATAAAATACGAAAATTAAAAAAAAATCTATTTACGCAGATAATCCTGTGGAAAATCCTTTCTCGTACTTTTTATACGCACGTTTGTGCGGCTGTGTTGTGAGCTGTCATTTCGCCATGCCGTTCATTCACTTTCCAACTCGCTCAAATATGAAATCCATCAGGGATGCTCAGACTGTCAATCAAAACCCGAGAGAAACTTTGTTTAAAATTTGTTTTGTGCCTCTCCTCCGTTGCTCGCTGGCAATACACACTCGATGCTCTGCAATGGGGTGGAATTTTTGGCTGCTCTTTTATTGGAGAGAAATAATTGAAATTTCATTATATATCTGAGGATTAACGGTGGAATTTCCACGATGAATATCCTTCATTTTGTGAAAAACTCAAAAAATACAGCAAATTTATTATTTTAGCCAGTTTATTTAAAGCGTGTGGAACTCATGTAATTATTGTAAATGAAATTTTTAAATATATATGAAATTAATATGCGGATTCAGTGAAGAAATTCTGGGTTTTCGCTCGAGGTCATGTTTTAAAATTTTTATAGGTCGATTCTTAGATTATTTTTGAAATATTTACGTAAACCTGAAAATGAGTTGATCGTTTCAATACAATCTTTTAAATATCACCGAGAACTACCGACTCAATGACAGACAACAAATATCACCTCATAAAAAGTATCCACTTTTTGAATTTTCAGTTCAACGTTCTCTACTTGGGAAACCTTCATTTCGTATTTTCCGATTTCTACGCGTAGCAAATTGTACTCAAACACACGAGTAGGAGAACATTAATCAAAATTCTTCACGCTTCTTTTACAATTTCACTATTTAGATCGAGATTAATTCTGTTTACGTTTTGAATTTGATTTGTGGACATTCGTAAGTAGAAAAGCCGTCGTGTGAAAAAGTCATTAGGAAAATATGATAAAAAGTTGTATTTCAGAAACAATGCAGAAATAAAATCACACCACACGAACGGGTTTTTATCACTAGTAACGCGATTGGTACTCATTAACCCCGTGGTGGTGGTGGTGAGCTCGAAATTGAACACAAGTCCTTCATTCTTCCTCTCGTTCTTGAAAAAAAGGACACACTAATTGGCAACACTTTCAGAACCACAAAACTTCATAAAAGCAAATTCATCACAACGAAAGACTTGCGAACACATAAACGTCAAGAAAAGCCTCGATTAAATGATGGAAGACGTTTTCCCCGTCACAGCCGCCGTCCAAATAGACAAACGGCTGCCTGCGACTTCAGCGGCTCCCGAAGTGCTAATGAATTAGTTGCCATAATTAAATGGATTACCAGCGGCTGCTGATGAAATTTATTGCACTCTCGACACCCTTTCGGCAACCCTTTTGCGGCAACACATTCCGGCATCTGAGTCTGAGTCTGAATCTGAGTCACCCGCTGTTTCTTTGTGCTGATGAAGCTGTTTGCCCACCGTCCGTCCCTTCTTAGGCACCATCAGGGCTTTTTGGCAGCCAATGAAAGTGCGTACAGCCACTCTGAGCTTCAAGAAACCGCAACGACAAACTAAAACTCAAATAATGTCACCGCAAAACGTGCAGGATAAGATCTTCACACTGGTTGATGGCGTAGAAATGGAGGGAAGTGGTGTAGAAAGGGATTGCGAGGGGGCAAGTGGCAGGCAGTGTGTACGAAAAGAAAAACCTGCATGCTTCGCGCCTGATTATCGGTGTAACAAAGGGTTAAATTAGGGCAGAACAAATTGAATGGATTAAAGAGGTTCTCGAGGTGGCTTTCAGGATGAAAGTGGGCTACAAGGGAGAGTGAAGTGAGTCCTCACTCAGTAATTTTGGAATGTTTGCGTAATATATAAATAATGTATTGAAATTGACCGTTCTATAATTTTCTGCTGGAAGTCGGGAACTAACTTTAGTAATTAATTTCTAATGGAAAATTCGTTCGCTTTTCTTTTAGTGCAATAAAAAACAAACCTCAGATGGCAAGAATCGACACGATTAAAATTGTAGAGCCGCAGATAAACTTCGTTTTGAAATAAATCGCGTTTTTCATGATGCCATCCACTTTTTTTCAGTTCCATCAATTTTTTACTCTGAATAAAATTAATAAAAAACGCTGTCAGAAACCTCGATGTACGTAATTCTAAAATCCGATTTGAGGCGTTTTCGTCAGTCGCACAGATGAGAAGACAGACCAGACCAGACTGACAGACGAACGAAAGGATCAACTCGACAGACGCACCGGAGAGACAGCCGGCGAGGCCGAGACGCTGGGCGGCAGCCGGCGGTGCACATCGGCGAGCTGAGCCAGATTCACTTGGCACACAAGGCTGCCATGAGAAATCGACTTTTTTCCCGAATGGGCCGAATGATTAATGATGGATGCGTTGCTGCTGCCGCTGCCGCTGGCGCTGCTCGACGCTCGACGCTCGAGCCGCTGTTGTTGTCTGCGGCGAGTATCTCTGCGTATCTGCATCCGATTTGTTTTTCCTATCGTGGTCCTTGATGAAAACTCCACTGCAGAATTGCAACAGCAGCAGCAGCGGATGCCTTATTGTTGTGCAATTTTTTCGTTTAATTTTTTATTGGTCTTTCTTTCCTTTTTCGTAGCTGCCTCATTGTAGTCGCTGATGTTTCGCCATCACGCGTTTTGTCCCCGGCTGACAGTAGCAGCGTGGAAGCAGTAGCAGCAACCGTTGCAACAGCAGCATCCTGCTCTTGCTGTTGTTATTTTTGTCGAACGAGTGCCTCGATTCTTAGCGATGACATGTTTAAGGATCCGTCGTGCTTGTCATGGCTGGCAGGACGCGGTGCAGGCGGAGGAGGATGAGTAGCGTGCGAGGTGGAGGTGGGGAGTCACAGTTGTTCGATTCGTTTCTGCTGTCATCACGTTTTTTAAGCGTTCAACTTTGATCAATTGCTTTCTGTTGCATGATTTGCATAACCTCGGGAAGTCCTTTTTCTTGCCACACCCTCGAAAATAGAATGGAGATTGCCAAACCTTGTGATTTGATTAAAAGAGAATTCTGCGAACATTTGCTTTAATGCAAATTCTTCAACTTTTTGTCATTCTTCGTTTCCTTTGCTCTTCTCGCTCTGTTGATTTTCTAAAGTTAAATTCTCATTTTCCCTGTGAGAGCCACAAAACGAAACGTAATTTAAGTCAAAACCTTCCACACGCGGTGACAATTTACCGGCCACCGTCCAACCATCACCATCTACTGTCCCTCCTTCCCGCTGCGGCGGACCCAAGTCAGAAGATAAATTGGGGTCATTTCGCCCAGTGGCAGCCAAGGTGCGGCGACTGCTTTGACATCGAGGACAACGTCGAGGACAGTAACAACAGCAACAACACCATAACCACCTCCATCACCATCGCCATCGCCATCGTCAACATTTAGAAGGCACCACAGATGTCCACTTTAGATCGTCACTTGACCGCGTCGACCACCACTTGCTCTGCATCCTTACGCGTCCTTAATTCATTCATGCTGCTGTCGTTTGTGTTGTTGTTTTTGCTACTACTGCCGTTGTTGTTGCTGGTTCTTTAAACGCTCTATCAGATAGCTAAGCTCTTCACAGAAACTTGTCCCTCTCTCTTCTCTCGTTAGACTGTTTTCATGGTTTTCATAGGCAGGATTCGTTGGGGGGAAAGAAGAGTGCTCACTTCAACCGAACATCGTCTCGTAACCAATCCAACAAGCAGTCCAACAAGCAGTCCAACAAGCTGTCCAACAAGCAACTCAACTGGCTATCCAACAAGCAAAGCAATAAGCTACCCAACAAGGTACCCTACAAGCAACCCAACAAGCATCCCAACAAGCCAACCAGGAAGCAACCAACAAGCTAGCCAATCAAACAACCCAACAAGCTACCCAACAAACAAAAAACCAACAAACTAGCCAACAAGCAACCCAACAAGCTACCCAACAAGCTACCCAAAAAGTTGCCCAACAAGCTACCCAACAATCAATGCAACAAGCAACCCAACAAGCAAACCACCAAGCAATTCAGCAACCCCGAAAAGAACTCAACTGGCGATTCCACGAACAGCTGAAACACCGGCTATCAACCCAGAAACCGGACCATCGTAGCCGTCCACCCAACCAAGCCACACCTCCGTCCGGTCGCAGGGGACTTGGACACGTCACACCGCTACGCTCTCCAGACCACTTTAGAAACCAGCTACTTTTGCATTTCGCTACATCAGCATTCTGGTCCACTGCGGCTCTTTTTTCGTTGGTCTTTTCGGTTTTCCAGTTCCGTTTGACCCGAGTAAGTTTTTAGCATTTGTTGCAAAATTTACACTTGTTTTAACTTTTGCAACCGACATTATTTCACCTCTTCAAATGTGTTTTTCGTTGATCTCATTTAAATTACACTCAACCGAATATGTTAGCAATGAAGTTCAACAAATTTGTTCATGCTTGAAGAGACGAAGTGATGTCTTTTCACAATCATAATGTAAAGACGCCAGAAACTCTTTTTATACGCGACACCAGAAACCCTTCTTCACACTCAGAAAATGCTCGAAAACAATCAGAAGTCCCTTCAAAGACTCAACTCGCTTGGCTTCACTAACTTTTTCGTTTGTGTTGAATGCCACGACTGTGCGGCATAAAATTCCCATCAATTATAAACACTTAGTTGCTTCCGAGGTGGCAAAAAATGAAGGCAGCCGATAGAGGTTTTTTGTCGCCACTCGAAATGAGCAAAATTAGAACTCTCAGCTGGGTTGCGTGGAGTGCACGAGTGTTTCTAAGTGCGCACGAGTAAATCACGAGTGCTAATGTGTTGTTAAGGACCTGCTTACACATGTCGACAGCCGCTGCGAGCGATAAATTCGTTTTATTGTTTCTTAAACACCGTACACCACGTCTGCAGTGCGATTGCAAGTGCTCGCTCTCACCTCGCCCACCCACCTCGACCAAATCGGTTACCGTCCCGCAGTCAGTCCGCATTTGTGACCCAAATGAATGCGCTTCGGCTTGAATTGAATGCCAGTGCTTTCGAAGGAAGCTCTAAATCACTGCGACTCTGAGCTCAGAGCTTCCGTCAAAGGTTGTCGTTGCCAATCTTTGGCTTCAACTTCTCCCCGCACTTGAAGCCCATTCGGCTTGGCCTCGCAAACAGGATCTCTGCTGCACATTTCGAAGTTCAGATAAGTTTCACTTCGGCTTTTCCGGCGTTTCTTCCGTGTTGTTCGGATCGGCTGGGTTCCGCTCGCCATGGCACTCGATTGCCAGCGCAGCCTCTGATGGCGCCGATGACAAACTTCATTTCCACTACAGTGGCGTCTCCCCCCACCACCTGCTGCTGCGCCGCAAATCGCAAATCGTGCTTCCATGTTTGACCAGCGGCACCTCATCTGCGTTTCCACTGCTGAAGCAGGCATGCGAAAGTCTTACCATTCCATGCCGAACCCGCCTCGGCCGGCGCTGATGTCTCTGCTGCAACGGGTTTTCCGGCGGCTGCAGGTTAGAAAGCAGCCGTCCGTATCTTTTCG
The DNA here is from genome assembly GCA_922984085.1 of Sicus ferrugineus. Classification (NCBI taxonomy): domain Eukaryota; kingdom Metazoa; phylum Arthropoda; class Insecta; order Diptera; family Conopidae; genus Sicus; species Sicus ferrugineus. Next base: position 29,587,709 of record OV277352.1, read on the forward strand.
TGCTTCGTCGAAGAGGAAATCATATTTTCTGCTTTTGTGCACTCTTGCCAGGGCTGCCCCCACCTGCCTCGACTGCCTCGGCTGCCTCGACTGCCTCGGCTGCCACGGTTGCTGAGTGAGCGGTGTTTTTGAACGAAGGTGTGTGTGTGCGTCGAAAGTTGTGTATCCTGGCTGAATTTATGCCGTCTCCTCCGTGCCGAGTTGTTGGGCGCGATGTGCTGATGACGTTCAGAAGTTGTCGTTCCCCGCGCCCTCCCACTTCCCGCAGGACTCCCACACGCTCAACCAGGTGCTACACATGACATCCGCTGTATTGATGAAGAAATCCCGCCTCTGAATTTCAATCTGCGTCTGCGTCTCGCTCTGGCTTTGGCGTTGATGGCTTTCTGTGCTGTGGGAAACGTGGATTTCTGAAGTGGAAAACGTGGAGTTTCTGAGTGGGAAATTTTCATATATGTAAAATATAATATTCATAAATGTTTATGAAAAATACAGTTTAAAAAGACCACGAACTTTCAAATAAATGATATTTTAATCCCCGAAATGACTTCTTCTCCGGAAGTGTCTCCCCATGTCGCGAAAACACAAACCCTCGCACGCCCCTGACAGACGCGGCGTGATGAGTTACTTTGGTGGAAATCGCGTCGTCAAGCGGCTTCGAACAACTCGGCGCACAGGGTGTTGCGCGTATTTTGATTGATTGATTAGGATGCTGTTAATTACTTCAAGTGAAGGCAGCCGATAGGCAGCGGCAGCCACAGCAATCCACGAACTGCGCGCGCTGGTAACGACACCAGCTGCAACCTGAAGTATCTGCTGTTCAACGCAGCGGCAGACACTTTCGGTTGGTGCTACGTCAGCGCACACATCACGCCACACGAGAGTTGTAACAGCGAGGTTTTCAATGCAGAAACAACAAGGCTTCGGCTTGACACTCACATTTGTTGCGCTTCTCTGGCTCGCTGATCGATACGCTTCGTCTGCGCGTACCACGCCGCTTCTGAGTGATGCATTTGCGAAGAAGCAGTTCGAACTTTCCCCAGTACAGCCTTGACAATGACGTTTCAATTGTTTGTTTTCCCGGAATGCAACATTTACGTTCACTCATTAGACTGCGGCGCCGTAACATTGCGTGCCGCGCCGCAGCCAGTGCTGCCAAATCGCCGCCTTCACTCAAGCACCGGCAACGCGCAATCTTCAATTGCAGCTGAATTCGTTCCAGAAAACGGGCTGCCCCGCCGTCTGCGCACCGCGTACACCAACACGCAGCTGCTGGAGCTGGAGAAGGAGTTCCACTTCAACAAGTATCTCTGCCGGCCGCGGCGCATCGAGATAGCGGCCAGCTTGGACCTGACGGAGCGGCAGGTGAGTGGTGCGCCGACGGGCCAACCGGCCGGCCAGGAGCGAGGAGCGTGCGCTGTGCGTGTGCAGGAGCCGCCGCACTCCATGCACGCCGGCAGCCGTTGCAAATGGCAGAAATGCAATTACTTTTGACAAATTGCACGGCGGCTCGGTTGGCGCGCGGAACACTTTGAATTTTAATCGCGGCTTCTGCTCTCTCCGCACGGAAGAAGAAAGAGAAGAACATGTTTTTGTTCGGCTATTTTCGGTTTCTTTTTCTTCTTTCGTGTTCAGTTGCGTTTTAGTCGCGCTGATTTTGTTGGCATTTCACTCGGTTTCTGATTGCAAATGCTGTCGTCTTTGCAGGTGAAAGTGTGGTTCCAGAACCGGCGCATGAAGCACAAGCGCCAGACGCTCTCCAAAACCGACGACGAAGACAACAAAGACAGCCTAAAAGGTGATGACGATCAGTCAGATAGTAGTAAGTGCCCTCCACACACACTATTTTCCCCCTCTCGCCAACAATCGCTCAGAGTTCGTGCATCCAAATCATGCGCTTGAAATCGAGTGCTTGAAATCGACACTTGAATCCGTTCGAAGGCGGCATTTTAGCAAAGCGCCGTGTAGCTCGCAAGATTCCCCGAAAACAGAGACAAGACAACAAACGCTCGCTCGCAGCATCTCCTCCCTTCCGCAGACAGCGCGCGCAACTCTTCCAGTTTACTAACTTCCACTGTCCGCGTCTCACAAGAGGTTTCTGCAGATCTTCGCACGCAAGAGTCGTCTGCTTGCTGCTTCGGGTTCTGCAGCCCCACCAGGCTTCCCCTGCCCGCCAGAAGCCTATCAATCACTGTCAGCGCTGCACGTCTGCCGCGACGTCGAGTTGCGCTGCGTTGCGCTGCGTTGCGCTGCGTTGTGTTGCCTTGCGTTGTCAGCGCGCCGACGACACCCTTTCGACGGCTGTTTTATTTAGTCGGCTGCGGAAGAGCAGCTCGTTGCGCATCTCGTAGACTCTCAATTACATCCTCTTTCGCCCGCCACGCCCTCTGTTGCTGCGTCCCGTCTAATTTTGCGCTCTCCGCAGATTCCAACTCGAAGAAATCGTGTCAAGGCTGCGAGCTGCCCTCGGACGACATCCCCGACTCGACGTCGAACTCACGCGGCCACAACAACAACACGCCCAGTGCCACCAACAACAACAGCAGCAGCAACAACAACCACCAGAGCACCGGAAGCCGTAAGTCGCCTCGATGGCCGCCAGTGAGCTTCTAATTCATTTCGCTCGTTCCAGTGACCCCCAACTCCACGCTGGAGTCGGGCATCTCGTCCAACCTGATCGGCAGCAGCGCCGTGTCGGCCTCGAACGTCATCAGCGCCGACTCCAGCGTCGCGTCGAGCGTCAGCCTCGACGACGAGTTGGAGGAGAGCGCCGCCAAAGTGAAGAAAAAGGAGGAGCAGCAGGTAAGAAGCCGCCGCCGCGACGGTTCGCAGCAGCAACACGCAGTCACCCACGTTGTTTCCCCGCAGAGCATCAAGAAGGAGGCGCAGGCCGTCGTCTCCACGTCCACCAAAGTGTCGCCGTTCGGCTACGATGGCGCCGCGTCGCTGGCGGCGGGGGGCGCGCCGGCGGCCTACCAGCGACGCAACTCCGACAGCTCTTCGCATCACAGTCAGCAAAGCGCGCCGTCCGGGGGCGGCAAGAAACGCTTCGTGAACGCAAACGCGCTCGCCACCACTGCGAACATGAACGAAGCGGCCTACTTTGCGAACTACTATCAGAAGCAGCAGCAGCAGCAGCAGCACCAGCAACAGCAACAGCGCCAGCAGCACCAACCACAACAGCAGCATCACGAGTACTACGGCAAATACGACATCGAATTCGCCGCCGCGTCGCCTCAGCAAGCACAACAACTGCCGCTCAAGTTGCAGCAAATACAAAATCACATGCAGTTGCAGAACGGCGCTGGCATCGACGTCAGCGCCGAATACCGAAGTCCCAAACCGGATTTCCACGCGGTGCCGCAAACGCAAAGTTCACCACATCACCTCAGCGCTGGTGAAATGCACGCGCTGAAACTTCAGCACAACGACGCGTTCCAAGCAAAGGCAGCGCATTCGTTCCACCATCCACAGCAGCCAGCTCGACAGGCGGCGTCGAGTGCGTACTACAACCACGTGGGCGAGCAAGCAATTCAGCCGCACGTCGCACCAACAGATGGCGCTGTAGCGTATCACAACCAGCAACCCTACCAGCTGAGCGCACACCACGCCACCTACCAGCCGGCGCAGTACAACCACCACGCCAGCTCGGAATTCGATGCAGCCACCATGAACGCTCACGGCAACTACTACGACGCGAAGACGCCAACCGGAAGCTACTACGAGCACAACATGCATTTTCACCACCAGCACTCCGGCGAGTTGCAGCAGCAACAGCAACTTCAACATCAGCACCAGCAGCAGCACCACCTTCCCCACCAAGGCCAGCATCAGGCAGCGGCACCCAACGACGCTTACATACCGCCCTCCGCCATCGCGCTGGGCGTGCAGATGGAGCAGTGCGAGGGCTACCCACAGTTCGCGGGCTACTACGAGGCAACGCCGGCTCAGCAGCAGCAGCAGCAGCAGCAGGCGACGGTTGCAGCGCAACTGCAGTCGCACGCGCACCATCACGCCCACCATCCTTCGCATTTACACGCCCACGCAGGCGGCGCGCAGGCTCCGCCACCTCATGTGCACGTCAGCTACGCAACAACAACGAATGGCTCAGCCGCCGCCGCCGCCGCCGCCGCACAAGCGTACCCCGTGTCCGGCAGCGTCGTCGCCGCACAGGCGGTTGCGGCCGCACCTCTGGCGGGCATGGAAAACTCGAACAGTTCGTCGGACTTCAATTTCCTCAGCAATCTGGCGAACGACTTCGCGCCCGAGTACTACCAGCTCAGTTAGTTCGTGTAAACGCGGATTTACTCGTACTTTATTTTTCTCATTTGAGCGTGATGTACAGACAATTTTTGGGTTTCCGATTAAGACTTCACAACATCTTTCTTGATGAAACCGAGACGCTTCATCAAACAGAAACCTCAGAATTAATAGGAAACTCTGAAAATTGATTAGGAAAAACACTTCGAAAATTATTAATTTATCGGGTGCTAATAAACACAAATATTGTCTTGACTAACAAATTCATTAAAACACGGGGAAAAAAGAGGACGAATTACATCCGATTTTATTTTGATTGTCAAAATTTATATGTTTAATTTTAAGTTTCTATTTTAACGTGCTAAAATCAAAACCGCCTTGAAGAAATAATTTTAAACGCTGGGTATTTCAGTGAGAGAATCAATTAAGAGGTTTCAGTTTGAGAGTTTCACATTCAATATTTTCAGGAAATTCTGGAGCAACCGATAAAAGTATCCAACAGTGTTAATCTATGTAAAGTAAAGTTGTAATTTGTAAATATGTAAATACGAAACGCTTTTTATATTTAGAGGAAATTTATGTAATATTTGTCTGCTAGAAATTAGATTGAAATCATTAGAACGACTAGATTAGATTGTAACCGATATGAAAAATAGACCGCGGATATGTTAAGCCTTGAATATCAAGGAATTTCAATATAGAAATAGTTGAATACAATATTTTTTGACGAAATAATTGTTTTTTCATGGTTTAATATTTGTTTTATAATTGAGATGTTTTTATTTGTGCGCCGTTAAGGAGAAATACGAGCACGCTGTAGATAATTATTCTGTAAGCTTATTAATACAACGTGAAATAACTCTTAAAAATCGTCAACTGTGAATTAATTTTCTATTGTGTACAAAGTGTTTCAAACATGAACTGAATTTTCAAGATAAGACGTGGTAAGCAAAATCTATTTAAAGAAAACTTGAGTTGACCAAGAAAGGATCGAGTTGACCACGAAATCCTACTTTTCAAAATACGTTTTGAGCAAATCAAACAATCAATTTGTTGTCTCAAACAATCGAGAAAACTTGTTATTTTATGTTTTGTTTTTCTTTCCTTTCAAGTTCATTTAGAGAAATTCTTGCATCACTTTTACCAAACAATAAAATGAGAGCGTATTAAGTTTTCTAAATGTAAAAGAAAAGCTTAGAAACTAAAATAAGTGAAAATATACTGAATCCGTTCTGATTCAAGTGCAATTTAACGAAAATCAAATGAAAATTCTTTAAGAAATTAGAAAGAAAATAAGAACGAGTAGGCAACTGCAGTGGAATTTAAAATTAGCTACATTAGAAATGCTTATTCTTTGTAAAATAAACGAACTATTAAAGATTTTCTGGTTAACGTTTTATGAATTTCTATTTTAACCAGTTTTCACGAATTCAAACCGCACTTCAGTTCATCGCTGCCTCGGAAACTGCGGGTCTCTCTCTCTCTCGCTCTTTCTCTCGCCCAACTCTCCCAACTTCAGATCCTACTCTCCTCTCGGCCGCTATACACGAAATCACACTCTGCGTGTTCCTCGCGTAGAAAAATGTGAGCAGTTAGCCTAGCGGGAGAAATTTTGTCCTTTTCTAAAAACTAAACTTCTGCTTGACATGTAGAAGATGGATGAGATGAGTGGGACGACTGGGCATTCGTCTCTGTGTACCACAGAATGGTTTGTGAACAAACAGAATGGTTTGTGAAAAAGCAGACGAAATGGTCTCTGCAACGTTGTTAGAATTAGAATCCGCTTTCGTTTTCGGCTACGATGATAATTTCATAATATCTACCAGTCAGGAAATACTATCGAAATGTCTGCCTGTCCTCCCTCCGTCTCTTATTTTTCTTTATTCCCCTCGGTGAGGCGCAAAAGTGTCAAACTGCGCTGAACTGTCGACAGCTCGGACACCACGGAGAGGCCGAATTTTAGACAGCCCGGGAGACCTCAAGGAATCTTGACAGAAGCGGTGAAAATTGAAGATTGATCACTCTTCTGTAGTACAGAGCGAGGGAGGATGGAACTCTTTCGTGGCAGCACAACAACATTTCAGTAGAAACACAAAAATGCCATCGCAGGACTGCCCACAGTACTCGTGAACCTCTCCACACAGAAAAACTCGCACTCGTTGCAAGAAGCCGTTAAGGAAACAGTTAATTGAATTGAGTAACGCTTAGTTGAAATTGAAAGAATGAAGGCTGAGAACGCCTTAGCCTTGAAATATTTTGCAGATTTCGGGACGAATGTTGTTCGCGCCCTTTTACTCTTTTAATTCGATACTCTTTTCCAATCCGCTGTTCACAGTGGAGCAAATGCATTAAAACCCATGACTTGTAGCTTTTTTGTTACTTTTTCTGATAGCTGAAATTTTCGCTTTAATTTCTACGCCGAAATAACTGCACGTTCGATCGCAATTGACCAAGTTAAGGTCGATGAGGCATACTAAAATTAACGCTGTCCAGCAGCTGCTTTAACGTTATCAATCACAGACATTGAATAACGTAAATTTAAATATCTTCGTGTGTCGAATCAAATGTTATAATTCGGGGTTTCTTTTTTTTGTCTTGTCGCCACATCACATTTACATTTTATGTGTCATAAAATTACGTAAAGGAAACAAACATTCAACAAGTTAATGGAATGCGGCGCGAATTCAAGTCGTAAAAAGGACGACTTGAAAAGCTACAAGACCGAGTTTTTTAGCAACAGGATAAGATTTTTGAAAAGCGCTGCAAACTTGCAGGGATTTAGATTTGGTGCGACCAAAATCAGCCTAGCTTTGCTTATAATTAATTAAGGTTTTGACCCTCTCGCTGGGCAAACAAAGGGTTTCAACAATTTCATTGTCGAGCTAACAAAACGCCTTTCAAGGAAAGAGCCATCTTTTGCGTTTCGAAAGTGTTAATGAAGTTCGTACCTACCTTCGTACGCAATTAATTGTGGCATGTAACCAGTTTTGTCTGTCACGACTTCTGCGAGCTCAATTAAATGACGATGACCTTGCCGCATGTAACACTTTCAGTAAAAGAAACGAAAAATTAAAACGCTTAAGAGAGGCGAGCAACAAAAGTCGAGCAAGTGAAGCTGAAAAATAAATATAAAACGCCACCCGTGCTGAAGCCGCACGAAAATGCAATCGATATGACAGTGGCAACCACGGCAGAATGATAGCAGCAGCAACAACAACAATAAAAACACACAAACAAACAACAACAAAAACAATAACAACAACAAGACCAACAACCACAAATATGTTGCCAACCACATGAGCTACAAAATTCACATTGAATGGACGCCACGATGTTACAACCGCAAAATGCCATTACCAACCGGACTTACGCACTCGCTGGATGGCGGTAACGCGATTTCGGCCATAATCACTTGGTAACAAGCACTCGCACATACAACCAGAAACTGTTGCGTCCGCAACCCGAACGACGCATTAAAAAGGCACTCGACACCACTTGCTGCTGGGCAAGCGCACATTTTTCGCCTATTGTACTTTTTATTATCGAATCCTAAACTAATGAAAGCGAAATTTTGTCCAGAGGCCGAAACAGCGTTTGAAGTTTTCCAGCAAACCACGCGATTCAGTGTTCCGTGCTGAGTGGTGAAAGGGGGAAGCGGGAGGTGGCAGTGGTGGTGGTGGCGGCGGCAACGGTGCGGATGACAGCCGTCCGCGGATGTGCGAAATTCAACGTCCTTCCCTTTCAACGTCCTTCCCTTCCTCTCGCCAAGCCAGCGGCATTTCAGCCGAAAACCTCAAAGTCGTAGTCGTGGTAGTGAATGGGCGCTCCAACTGGTTCCGCATCGTGATGACCAGGCTGAAATTAGCGAAAATGAGTTAGCAAATCTCGACAGAGAACATTCATGAGTAAAAGGAATCGATTTTAATAATTATACACTCTGTTTTTCCTATGAAAATAATCACATTTCTCATCTCACTAATCGTCGTTCTATTTGGAATTAATAAAGTTAGCAGAAAACTTAAAATCTTCCTTTTTCAAAGTCAAGCAAACACTTCAACACACCTCGTGTGCCATGTCGGGAACACTCAATCCTTTTGTCGCGCTGTGGACGCTACTGCGGCCGAAGTTGGCCCGTTGCAGAGTGGACACTCGGCCGCAGCTCGACTCCTTTGACTCAACACAAGACACTGAACGCCGCGCCAGGAAGCAGCATCAGCTTTTATAGCCGCCACACTCGCGCAGACGAGTGCAACTCCGCGGCTAATGACGATCTTCGAAGAGTTCAAGTCTGCACTTTTTCCCTTTACAGTTTTTGTCCTGCTGGCTTGATCAGTCAGTTGTTGCTGCCTGTCATCGTCCTTCTTCTCGTCTCGTGCTTTTCTGCTGCTGCAGCAGCGGCGACCAACGACGACCCTTTGTCTCCGGTTCCGTTGATCCCGGGTGTGCGTTTGTGTGGCAAGGAGAGCAAGATTGGAGTCTCATTCCATATCGTTGGATCGAAGCTCAGCATCAGCGAAGACCGCCGCTACTACAGGCGGACAATGTAATCAAAACAAATTCTGCAAAAGTTCTCCGCTTCGAACTTCTCAACTGATCACAGAATCAGACTGAAACTGGACTGCAGGAGCGATGAGAAGTCCTCTGTGTGCTGTTCGATGCTGTCGCGGTGCACCGACCAGGTGTACAATTCGAGCCACGGTAAAGCAGCTTCTAAGTGAGCCATTAAGTTCTCGAGATCCGGACCTAGCATTGTAAACGGCCTTGAGTGAGTTTAATGGAGCCGCATTTATTGACCTCTCGGCGCGTTACGAACGAGTTACCGAGCCTGTAACGCGGAGCATCACTGGTCGGTCGCCGTCTTCTCGTATTGGTCTCTCTTCTCCTGTTGGTCTTTTTTGCTCGCCAACAATGAGAAGCATTCTGGAGCACTGAAGGCTCGAGGGTTAGCAGGTGTTCGTCCGGTAATCGCAATCGTCGATGTCGTCTGGATGAAATGGGGTCACAATAGTGATAAATATTGTCGAACACCCCTAAAGATCAACAGAAATGGTTGGATGAGAGTTGGCAACCACTAAAAAAGCAGAGGGTTTCATTAACATGATTTCGTTTGAATTTTTCAGGGAAATCTTAGCTTTGAAAACTTTATTTCACAAATATTTATACAGAAGTCCTTCTGGGTAAAAGCAATTCCGTGAAATACCTAAAGAAATGATTTTAACTTATCGAGAATTCGTTATTCCAGAAACGCAATCGCAGTAGTAACACTTTCTGCATTATAAAAATTCTTCCAGTCTTTTACGCTCTGTCACTTCATTCAGATGTAAATTAATCCTGACTGTTGAATGGATTTCCTGGTGATGACTGCTGCAGCAGTCGTCAAAAGGGTCAGCGGTCATTGCACTCTTCTGAGTCTACGATCGCTTATGATCGCATCTACTGAGGTCCGGCCGTCTTCGGGGGCTGCAATTAAAGTCAGAGGCAGAATTTCGCGATCTGTTTGTCTGCTGCAGTGATTCCCAGTCTGGGGTTGCGCTGTACCCTACGGTCCACGGAAGCATTTTTAGAGTCCTCCCAATAAGATAAGGACGCGACTTGCAAAGGTTGAAGAGCACTGATGTCAGAGCATTCGAAGCAGATTCACAGTCTCTCTTGGAGATGGAGAGAAGTAGAGCCACTGGCTGCAGACAGGGGCACCCTACGGATGCCTGTTGCGTTCAGTATCGTGCAATACGAAAACGGCGCTCTTTTCAAGATTCAAAGAAGTTTTTTTCTGGCTTCACCATGTAATGGGAACCAACCTGAGATGCGTTTCGTTTCCTTTGTTTCCTTACTCATGTGGTGCACTCTGAGGACCCTCCAGATGGCATCCAACAACTGGAGTTCCCTGCAAATAAAGGAACCTAAAGCAGCCAGATATAATGCAAGAGCGACCAGCTTTCCCTCGCCGCTTAAAATAAACTGAGACGTGAAATTGCCGAGGGTTGAAATCCTTTGATTTATTATTGATATCAATGCCTCAGCTCGAACTACTTACTGAGCGTTTAATTGCAAACAAATCCTAGTAGATGTCGCTGGGATGAGCTCGGTAACAGCTCAAGCCAAGAGTTTCGGCTTTAAAAAATTGAGGTTATGGTGAGTAAAGTTCCGACATACGGGTAAATACTCGAAATTGACTTCCGCAAATTAAATTCGGACAATTGAGGTTTGACCTCAGAAGATGGGGTAAGACAGGCTCGTGCAAACAAAGCGATAACTAGGAATCGAGATGGAAAAGCTTGTTTCAGTTGGGAGATGGGAGTTGAGATGTAGATGAACCGAATCTCGGAAAATCTCGCTCTTGCGCACCATCAATTCAAGTCATTTCTGGTCTTAACGAGGGTCGACTTTGTCTTAAAAAGCCCCCACTGTAATTAAACGGAAAGTGGGGCTTAATGGAGTTTTTATTACTGTTAATTAGATACAAGCGCCCTTCAGAAGCTGCTAATTTCTGTTAAAATCTGTCGGTTCACCACGGAACCGCGAACAGGTGCTGTCGGCAGGTGCTCGCAAGTTCAAGGTCAAGCGAGTTCAAACACTCGAAACAGATGAATTGGATTGAAATTCACATTTGTAGATTATTTTACGATCGCTACGCTTTTATCTCGAACGAATGAGTTTAGAGTTCGCCGAAGGTCTTGCGTTGTGAGTCGGATGCCGCTCCACACCCACTCGCTGGGGTGAAGCAAACTTACGTCGCCTGAAACCACGACTTGGGATGGATTATTAACGCGTACCCACCCACCTCAATTCAACCGAAATGAATTTAATTCAGTTCAGGGTGAATTCTCACTTATGGGCAGCCAATACCGATCCTTCCCCACTGAAGTTAGATTTCTGATATTTGAAAGAGAAACCACGAAATCTCCATTAATCAATGTGTTGAACACGTGTTGCCGACACTTCCTGCTTCTCAGATTACTGGCTGTCATGCCGTTGACGGGTCTGAGTTCGGCAGTCATGAGCTGTCCAAATCCACCGAAATCAAACGACGCCGAAACTGGTTCGCCGAGAAATCATGAGGTGACAGCATAGGTTCTGAACGAGTTATCTGGACGACCGCATGTAGCGCACCTTCGTGAACTTGAAGGTACGTTAATGCGGTGATCGTTAAAGTTTTGGTTATAATTTTGCTGGAAATGGTAGGAGACATTCTTCAGGAGGGCGTTAGTCACCCGCTCGATATCTTCCACATGATTGCAGACAAACTTCATTTTTATAACTTTGCTTTTAACACCAAAATTGCTCCAAAATTATTTTAATTGTTTCCCGCTAACGATAACGATAAAATCAGCAACCAATAAAACTACCGAGTGGATCAAGTTCAGTGCCAACAACATTAATTTTAAGGCATTCACTTTCGTCTCGAGTTGCTTTGAAACGCGACTCGAAAGACTTTAATTGCGGCGCTGAAAACACCCAAAAATTACTATAGTCTACATTGATAATGTTAGGCAATTCAGTTGGCTGGTCGGTCGGTCGGTCGGTTGGTCGGTTGGTCGGCCGGGGCGGTCGGCCAAAACCAACACCAGCCAGAAATTAGTTCATTTATTAAACCAGTTTGCATTCCACTTGCACTTTCCGCGTTGTAGTTGCGGTCACTCTACTCTTACTTTCAACTTTAACTCGACCCGAGTCTTCAACTCGAGCAAAGACCGACCATTAAAACTCCAATTACTGACACGAAAAGTTCGCTATATAAACGGCGTGTTCGGCGTGCTAATTTATCATTCAGTACCTGAACTCATTCTAATAAGGAACCAAAAGGCGCTCCGCCGGTCGATCCTCTACAAGCTCACAAAGATGGCATTCAAGGTAAATTTTATATTGCAGCAGGATTCTAGGGCTTCACACCTCACACTTCAAATCCCTTTGCAGTTACTGTTCGTCCTCGCTCTCGTGGCTGCTGCCAGTGCTGGTTTTATTGCGCCGACGCATCCGTACCACGGCCACTCCTCGTACCACGCGCCCCTTGCAGTGGTGCACCAGCACGAGGACTACGATCCCCATCCGCAGTACAAATTCTCCTACGGCGTGGACGACAAGCACACGGGCGACCACAAGAGCCAGTACGAGGAGCGCGATGGCGACGTTGTGCACGGCGAGTACTCGCTGGTGGACCCCGATGGCTACAAACGCGTCGTCAAGTACACCTCCGACCCACACAACGGCTTCAACGCCGTCGTGCACCGCGAGCCCCTCGGCCACTACCACCACCACCACGTTCCAGTCGTGACCTACGCCCACGCTCCAGTCTATCACCACTAGAACTGACCCCCTGACTCTAATCGAATTTAACTATTGACAACTTGTAAATATTCGTAATTTATCGTAAAATTATAATATTTTGTGCACGCTGAGAATAGACAAATAAAGAGCAAATTCTGCATCGTTTAATTCACTTTTTCGTTGATGAATTCATGGAAAACGTTATGAAATACTTTTGACTACTGCAATTTAATGCAATGGAATTATATAAGTTAAATGGAATTATATAAATTAAAATATAAGTGAAATTAAATTGAATAAAACGAAATAAGATAAAACAAAAAATCAAATTAAATACACAAAATTAAGGGTCAAATTCAAGGGTCAAAATAAACTGTGTCGAGGTGAAGAAGTGCAAATTTATAATTTACACCGTCCGACGCATAAGTCAACCTGAGTGAGTGAGTGATTTAGTCGCAGACGAAGTGTGTTTTATTTATGTTTACTTTAGTGTCAGGCGTAAATTTGTGGAAGGCAAGTACGAACGCAACTTAATTAACGTAATTATTTCGCAGCCCGACTTGATTGTTATTCATCGAGTGCCGCTTTACGGTTGACTAACATTGCTGGCCAACATTCAGGCAGCCACAACATATTGTGGGCCAACCACGTGTTGCACATGTGAATCAGCAAAGCTTCGCATTTTACCACAAAAATAAACGCAAGAAGCTGCATGTACGAGCTTAGCGCTCCGGCTGAGAGAAATGAGAGCTTTGAAGAGCACGCTAGTGTTTTAAAGTGTTTTAAAGTGGTCGAAGAAATTAATTCAAGACCAGCATAATGGCCATCCGCATGCTCTAGTGGTTAATTACGGTTGGCAAAACAACACTAGCAAAGCTAAAGTTGGCACGGAGAACATTAAACTCCGTCAAACTCACTTCACTGAACTTTGAATTACAGAGGTGTGAGATTGATAACTCAAGTGGGGATCACTTTTGTGGTAATCGTTGCTTAAAAGGTCTTAATTAAGGTACACGATGAGATTTCCTTTACCTTTGATAACTCTTTCCATCTCACTCGATCTGTAGTAGAGGCAAACCAGGTTGCTGTCTTAAGTCTTTCGTTGCTGTGGTTGCTCGCTTAAGTCTTTCGTATACTCGTGAACATACAACGTTTCTGCATGAGGACAGAATCTTCTGTGGATACAAGTTTTACGAAACATCTTTCTGCATTTGGAAAATATAACTGGAAAATTGGAATTGCATTTTATTTTCTAAAAACGTCTAAAAACGAATTTTCCAATATTATATTTCCACAAAACTAATGCAGTGCATTGATGAATTAGCATTCAAAGCAGGCACTCGAAGGTGCTCGCACTATTCAATTGAGCTTCACTACAAACAATAAACAACAACAACAACATCTATTGCTTTCAAGGCGAGACGAATCAATTGCCAATTTTTTAATATGGATCGAGCGGGACGGGCGGGAGACGGCTGCTCGAATGTTTGGCCTACTTTCAGAAATGCCGCACAGCGTTTACTTTCGATGGTGTGGAAATCAATGACATCGATAGCACGTGGTCATTGCAATTCCAAGAAATGCTATCAATTGTATTCACTTTTCCGGTTTTAATACTTTTTGCGTTTTTATATACTTTTGCTTTTTGATTTGTAGCGGGCTGTTATATAATAATAATATACTCTATCGATACCGATATCGTTGATAGTTTAAATGTAGGATTCTTCAAAATTATATAAATCATTGCCTTCATCGAGGTAATTTATTCGCCATCCATCCCACAACTCGAATTGTTCACCATCATTTTACATCCTCTTCTCACCAGTTCATCCCGATTTTCGTCTTTCCGATGTTTGTCTTTCTTAAAGTCCTCCTTCAAATCTTAATAATCACTCTGAGTCGCTTATGCCACTCAAATACACTTGATCGGGATTAGCAAAACCATACCATGAGCAATAAAACCACCAGCATCTTTGATAAATTCAGGTGTTTACATTACGATTTCGTGTTTCCATTAAGAAACCATGAGTTTGGTTTAAAACGTAATAATATATCTTCGCGAGAAGGTGTTATGGTGTGTGTGCGTGCGTGTGTGTGTGCGTGTGTGTGTGCGTGTGTGTGTGCGTGTGTGTGCGTGTGTGTGCGCGCGCGTGTGTGTGTGTGTGTGTGTGTGTGTGTATAGTCAACTACTTATCCTCGTTGACCGATTTCAGTGAATTTGATCTCGTTTCTTAAAGAAGATTAATGGATTTTCACAATAGGATTGAAGTGGTTGCGTGTGCAGTTTTTTTAATTGAAATAACTTGCGTTTTTCTCTAGCTTTGCATGTAGGTGGAAATACATCCAGTCTTATTTTGCAGACAATTTTTCAGAACAAGCCATAAACATCCGCTTTTATACCGAAAATACATTATTTATATATTGTATATACAGCGTGTTCCACCCTCGTCTTTGATTTCAATTCGTTCTTACCTTGTTGGTTTACAAAACGTCTAAAAAAACTCCATGGTAAGCGACGGATTCTTTCTTTCACGGACAAATTGTGTTGGCATGCTTTTCCTTTGACCACTTTAGGAATCTGATTTCTGAACTTGAAATCAGTGCAAAGCCACACAAAAATCTTTAATTAACAGCGGAATGACAACGCACGTTGGAAGCGGACTCAATGTTACACTTTCGCCACGCCTCGACATTCGGCGACAGACTTAATTGAAAAAAGTCGAGCAAGAGATGACGAAAGACGCAGGTATAAAAGCTCCGTGCTCGACGGCTTCTCACCACAACACCACGAACAGTCATCACAGACACATCCAGTGGACAACAGACCAAATCTAACGAAAATGGCATTCAAGGTAGATCTGGAGGACCATGAGAAGGATGATTGACATCATCCCCCCCCCACCCCCCAATTGGAGGACTATTTTTAAAATACACTTAAACTTTTTTCTAGTTCATCGTAGCACTCGCTTTCGTTGCTGTCGCCAGTGCCGGATTATTACCGGCCCATCAGGTATACCACGCAGCCCCGGCTGCCGTGGTCAAGACGGTCGCTCCCGTGGCTCACTACAGCGCCCAGCCTGTCCTGGCCAAAGTCGATGAGGAATACGACCCACATCCACAGTACAAGTACGGTTACGATGTCCAGGACTCGCTTTCTGGAGACTCCAAGCACCAGGTTGAGGAACGTGACGGCGATGTTGTTCATGGCGAGTACTCACTCATCGATGCGGATGGCTACAAGCGCACCGTTCAGTACACCGCCGATGATGTGAACGGATTCAATGCTGTTGTCCACCGCGAACCGCTCGTGAAAGCAGTGGCAGCTGTTGCCGCTCCTGTCCACTACACGGCACCGGCGTTGGTAAAGACAGTCAGCCCAGTGGCTCCAGCGTACACCACCTACTCCGCCCCAGCTACCCTCGTGAAGACTGCCCCTCTCGCCCACTACCCAGCCTACACCACCTACGTGGCTCGCCATTAATGCTTCATTTCCATTAAACTGTGACTGAGACCGAGATGAATTTAGTAATAAACTTTTAATTAAAGCTTACTTAAAGTATTTTATATCTAGTAATGATAATCTATAAAAGATACTCGTAACACTGGTTCTTCCTCTTTTCTTCACGCGAAGAAGCCCCACAGTGTCGCAACTTACAGTCCTTTTGCGACACGTAACAATAAAATATTGCCGTGTCATTGAATTGTTATCTTAAAATTGTTCCAAAACACGAACTTACAAACACAAGAAAGATGTGGATATATATGTCTCAAATCTAACATTATAAACAAAAATGGAAAGTTTCAAATACCACAATAAATTTTTTATGATAATTTTGTGAATTAGAAACCTGGAAATACGAATCCAAACCTAATCCCTTTCTGAACCTTGTCTGTTCTGTAAAAACGGACCTACATTGAATGGGAAAGTAGTACACTCGCTGTCCGTCTGTCAGTCAGTATGTCTATCCGGTTGTCAGTCAGTCTGTCTGCCCGTCTATCTGTCAGTCTGTCTGTCTTGCTGTCTGTATGCCATTATAAAAAATATATGGAGGGAGAACGAGTAGAGATATCGCAAAGAAGTATTCTTTGTTTACTAGAGTAATTTGTGATGCAAAAATGTTTAAAAGCGTATATTCTGTATGATTTTGGAGTATCTAGAGATATTAGCATAATACCGCAAAAGTTCGTGTTGTTCATCCTCTCTAGATGTTATAAAAGATTCCCGGGCTTTTAAGAATTTATTGTAGGATATTAAGACCTAGTTAGGCCTGCCAAATACATCATTCTTACTGCTTTCAATATCTACTATGACTGGGATTACTTCCTACGCTGTACTGTCGCTGTACTGTCGAGTACAGTGTAATGGCATTAAAAACCAGCTTAAGGTATCAATACACATCATCGTGATAATTAAATACGGATAACTTTTCTTTGATAATGTGTACTCATGGCTCTCTCTTTCGGCTCTTGATCTTCATTCTTGTTTGCGCTGCGGAATTAAAAAAATTTCACACTTTACGGAAAACAAGATTAAAGAATAAAACCATTGCGATTGACTTTTTCTATTTTGTTACCATATATTCCTTATATCTTTCCAATATATTGCTTTTTAACATGATGTTTTAATTATATGGAGAAATAAATTAGAACAAAGGAGAGTTATGTTCTGCATTGAAGAACTTTATTGAAATAACTTAATTGAACACTTCCTATTTTATAAGTTTAAGAAAATCGAAAATGACTGTGGTGTGGAAATTAATGGTGGGCCACGTAAGTAGCTGGGGCGGAATAGGTGGTGTAGGCAGGAGCAGAGTGGGAGTAGGTGGTGTAGGCAGGAGCAGGGTGGGAGTAGGTGGTGTAGGCAGGAGCCACGGTCTTGACCACCGTTGGGGCAGCGTAGTGAGCCACTGGAGCAGCCTTGACTAGGGCAGCAGGCTGGGAGTGGGAGTACGTGGTGTACGCTGGAGCCGCAAGATGAACTGGAGCAGCGACGGTCTTAACGGCGGCCACAGTCTTCGCGAGCGGTTCGCGATGGACCACAGCATTGAATCCGTTCGCATCATCAGCCGTGTAGTGGACGGTGCGTTTGAAGCCGTCCGCGTCGACGAGTGAGTACTCGCCGCGTACCGAATCGCCGTCACGTTCTTCAACTTGACTCTTGGAGTCGCCGGAGAGGGAATCTTGTACATCGTAGCTGTACTTGTACTGGGGATGCGGGTCGTATTCCTCGTGCTCCTTGGTCAGGACAGGCTGAGCGGCATAGTGGGCAACGGGGACGGAACTCTTGACTACAGCTGCAGGAGCGGAATAGTGGGCCACAGCTGGGGCCGCGTGGTATTCCTGGTGAACTGGAATCAGTCCGGCACTGGCGACAGTCACCAGAGCAAAGGCGGTGAAGAACTAAAGGGAAATGGAACGAAAATATAAACGAAAAAAGCCTCAGTGCCATCCTTGCAGGATTATCTACCTTGAATGCCATTTTCGGTTGTTTAAGTTGAAGTGACTTCACGAGTTCTGTTTGTGATGGATGACAAGTTGCTTGTGGTGTTCAGTGCTCAAATTCGGTGTATTTATACCACTTGCAAGGGAAACAATTCACAGTTTTGCAGCGAAGTGATCTACCGAATGGACCGTCGAAATGAAAGGTGTGGCAGAGTGTAACACTTAACAAAAGGGAATCAATAACGCTGTGGACCCGAAACACCGCACAACGTTAGCGCGAAGCCACGAAGGCAGTTCCAGTTTTCGATGGACTTCCCAGCTTAAAAAGTTAAGGTGATTTTGAAGTCTATTGTTGGCACTGGTATCTGCACCCGCACACAATTTGTTGCCACACAAACCTGCCGCGATTTGCCACAAATTGGTATTTATTTCGAACTGTAATCTCTGACACCTTCCCCTTCCAAAAGCACAAAGATGGGAGACCCAAAGATACGTTCACTACAAATGCCTTTTTCAATTAAATATGATCGTTATTTCGCAGCGAGTTTCTCGTGTGTGCGGTATTATGATGTTTCAATCTGGGATTCCTGACCTTGAATTCTTCAATCTCATTACGCAGCAAAAGGTCTTTATGTTTGCGCGGGTGCAAAGAAATAACTAATTTCGAGAAGTACGTCAATCTTGCGAAGAGAAAAGCTCCTCAAAAACTGGAAATACTTTCATGACTTCGCGCAAACCGCGTTGTATTTGGTCCAGAGCAGCATTTGAGTCGTTTTTCATGTTGTCTTTGGACTCACCTTCCGTGACTATTGTCCGTTCCGTTCGATGGATAGGTGAAGCATGTTTTCAATGCAAAACGCTCTACTGTATCCCTTGCAAGTGGTATAAAATCGACCGATTTTGAATGTTGAGCACCAGAAGTAACTCGTATTTCATCACAAACACAACTTGTGAAGTCACTTCATTTCGAACAACCGAAAATGGCATTCAAGGTAGACAATCCTGCAAGGATGGCACTGAGTCTTTTTTCGTTTATATTTTCGTTTATTTCGCTCCAGTTCTTTACCGCCTTTGCTCTGGTGACTGTCGCCAGTGCCGGACTGATTCCAGTTCACCAGGAATACCACGCCGCCCCAGCTGTGGCCCACTATTCCGCTCCTGCAGCTGTAGTCAAGAGTTCCGTCCCCGTGGCCCACTATGCCGCTCAGCCTGTCCTGACCAAGGAGCACGAGGAATACGACCCGCATCCCCAGTACAAGTACAGCTACGATGTACAAGATTCCCTCTCCGGCGACTCCAAGAGTCAAGTTGAAGAACGTGACGGCGATTCGGTACGCGGCGAGTACTCACTCGTCGACGCGGACGGCTTCAAACGCACCGTCCACTACACGGCTGATGATGCGAACGGATTCAATGCTGTGGTCCATCGCGAACCGCTCGCGAAGACTGTGGCCGCCGTTAAGACCGTCGCTGCTCCAGTTCATCTTGCGGCTCCAGCGTACACCACGTACTCCCACTCCCAGCCTGCTGCCATAGTCAAGGCTGCTCCAGTCGCTCACTACGCTGCCCCAGCGGTGGTCAAGACTGTGGCTCCTGCCTACACCACCTACTCCCACCCTGCTCCTGCCTACACCACCTACACCGCTCCAACTGCGCTGGTGAAGTCCGCTCCCCTCGCTCACTACACCGTTAAGTCCGCTGCTCCTGCCTACACCGCCTATTCCGTCCCAGCTACTTACGTGACTCATCATTAGTGGCAGCCATTCGTGGGATTCTTGCTTGCAATCGCGACTTCATTATCATACCGCGGTGCACTGCAATTATCGCATTAGTGTTATTCTTAATTTTTATACAATAAAGACTCGATTTACTCTACAAGATTCTTTGAAATGCAGAGGTAGATCAATTATTCGAACGAGGGATCATTAATTTCCAGACGTCGGATTTAACTTACTCGTGAGATTAACACTTAATATAGCCGTGAGTTTATTTACTCGTAGTTTAGTACTCGTGAGTTTAACGCTTACGAATTAAGTCGAATATCGCTACAAAAGCTATTGTTTGCAAACTATGTTAGATAAAACTATGAAATTTTGAGCAGATTGCAAAGATTGAGATTTTCTGCCATGGGCGGAGTGGATAAAGTTTCTGCGAAACAGCACGCTTACCTTGTCTATTATGGGCAGAAATCCTCTAATCGGAGCTCGTTCCAGTCTTCTTGATTTTTCAGTTGGATTTGAAATTCTCCAATTCTTTTGGAATATGCAAATAGTTCAAAGAGCAATGTGGGAAATTCAAAGGGCAATTTAGGAAAGGGAAAATTTAGGAAGGTGTGATTTCGTATTTTATACCAATTAATTAAAGACTTCGTCCGAATTCTCCTCCAAACTAAAGCCTCCACCACAGCAACGCCGTTTGCAGTGCAGTGTGCGGGGTTCGCATTTCATTGACACTGCAGAAGAACCCAGTTATGAAATGCACGCCATTAATACGCTCCTCATGCGCTGCCAAGTCGCTGTTATGGCCAACGCGCTGGAAATGAATTTCAATGAAGGCGCCTCAATGCCAGAAGAATGGGTATAAAAAGATTGTCACCGGACGCCGACCAACATTCAGGTTTCGAGACCGTAGACGAAGTGAAGAACAAAAACATTCATTTAATCAAAATGGCTCTCAAGGTGTGTAATTGTGTGTCTCGCAAAAAGGATCTAAGAAAGGATAAAACTCTGAAATTACAAAGAAACTAAAAACAAACATAAAAAAAACATTATTTTCACAAAACGTGATTGTTATTTCGAAAATAATAAACGAATTCTCTCCTACCCGCAGTTTGTGCTCCTTCTGGCTTCCGTCGCTGCCGCCAGCGCTTCTGCAATCGTGCCCGCCGCCCCCGTTCTGGCGAAGAACGTCGAGCTGGAAGAGTACGACCCCCACCCCCAATACCAATACGGATACGACGTGCAGGACTCGCTCTCCGGCGACTCCAAAGGCCACGTGGAGGAACGCGATGGCGATCTGGTGCGCGGCGAGTACACGCTGATCGACGCCGACGGCTTCAGGCGCACCGTCTCCTACACCGCTGACCCAGTGAACGGATTCAACGCTGTGGTCCGTCGCGACCCACTCGTCGCCGCCGCTCCAGTGGTCGCCGCGCCAGCACCCATCGTGAAGGCCGCCCCTGTGGTCGCCGCTCCAGCGCCCATCGTAAAGGCCGCTCCAATAGTCGCCGCTCCCGCACCGATCGTTAAAGCCGCCCCATTCATTGCCGCTCCCGCGCCGATTGTTAAAGCCGCCCCATTCATTGCCGCTCCCGCACCGATTGTTAAGGCCGCCCCATATTTTGCCGCTCCCGCGCCGATTGTTAAGGCCGCCCCATACTTTGCCGCTCCAGCACCGATCGTTAAAGCCGCCCCATTCATCGCCGCTCCCGGAGCTGCATTCGCCTACCCCGCCCCCGCACCGCTGACATACGCTGCTCCAGCTGTCGCTTACAGACATTTGTAGACGTGCAGAACTGAGCTATTTTGTTAAATTCCTTGATGACATTCAATAAATGTGATTACTTCTCTACTGTACAGAAATGTGTGTCCTTTCTTGTGGAAAAGCAAAGTGATTATATAAGAAATTCTCGGCTGCGAACTTTCACAAGTCAATTTTGAGATGTTGCTAATTCGCTTATGTTTTGAGATGAAATGCGTTAACGAGTCTGATGGGATACATTGAATTTTTCAAAAATATTAACGAGGAAGTTATTTTGAACTCGTATTAGTTGGTTAATTAGCGAAGACGGTACGAGTAGAAATGGGGGTTCCCACCCACAAGAATCTCTCCAGAAAGAGAAATACGCCGAAGAGGTACAGTGGCGGGTTTCCTTGCTGTCCCTCCCCTCGTACTTGGGCCAAACGATGTTAAGGTCAGGTTTTACTATCAATTAACTCGGTTTTGTGTGAGTTACTGTCTCCTTGTTCTTCTTTCTGTTGTTGTACCTGCTGTTTGCAATGATCGACTCTTTTTTTTGTCTGATCAGAAACAACGATAATAACAAAACAATAACAATAACAACAGCAACAACAACAACACCACCAACACCAACCCAACACGCTTTCAATCACTACAATCATTACAAAATAAAAGTTTAATTCAAAACAACATAATGGTTCCAAGTGCGCTGCTGCTACGCATGCGTTCCTCGTGCCACCTGCGCCGCGCGACTTCATTCAACGCGACTGTCGCGTCGTCGTCGCCGTCTCATGTCTTCATTACGCGAGGGCACGACAAGCACGTAGTCGCCGCCGTAGCCGCCGCCGCCGCCGCCGCCGCCGCCGCCACCGCTCACCTGATGGTAGCTTTCATTTTCATTCGATGCCATTTTGCTGTGCTGTGCTTGGATCGCAAGAGTTACCAAATCGTCGTCGACCACCGAATCGTGGTCAGCAGTTTTTGTTACCTTTAGAGGTAATGCGGCGTTCTGTGCGTTTGTTGTTGTTGAAGTTGGTGTTTTTTCTTTTATTGTTTTCATGTTTGCCCGAAAACCCTTAAAAGTAGACCACCAGCCGCAGTGACCATGCAGCCTGGATTCCGAATGCTGCGTCGCGACGCGTCGTATGCTTGAGCCGCGCCGCAGGTAGGGCCAGTTCAGGGTTGACCTTGATTTGGGCGGCAAGCGAGAGTGGAGGAAATGATTTATTCGCTCGTAAAGATGTTTTCGGCCAAATTTAATTCAATTACCGCACAATTACACTGGAATCTGAGCGTTGAGGTTTTTGATTTATGGCGGGAATCAATGTTGTGTGATCTTGAGGTCGTTGGAAGTGTTGTTAATATTAGTATTGTTGTTGTTGTTGTTGTTGTTATTGCTTTAGGGTTTATAAAAACAATTAGTGAGTGATCTCGAGAAAACTATAAAAACTTCTGGCAATGAGAGTTCCTAAAATTAGATGAAGAATTAAAAACAATAGCGAGTAAAAAGGATTTTTTTTATGCTGAGTCACTGTAATTTCTAGACAAAACCCGACATTCGCAGA
This sequence comes from Sicus ferrugineus, assembly GCA_922984085.1. NCBI lineage: Eukaryota > Metazoa > Arthropoda > Insecta > Diptera > Conopidae > Sicus > Sicus ferrugineus. The sequence goes on from OV277352.1 coordinate 29,610,700, forward strand.
ACGATCTTCTCTCACGAAGAGGCGTGCTGTGAATTCCCTTTTGAGTGAAAGAATTACCACTAAAAAGCGTTTCAATCCCGATCTGCTGTCAACTTCTGCTGTTTTTTAGTTTTTCCTTTTAATGCAGTCGTCAATCTTTTGCCACAAACTCTCACAGTTTGTCCACAAACGCCAACGACGATTTGCAGCTGAAATGAATCCGTAGCAACTCTGTGCGAACTCGACAACAATGACAACTAATCGCAGCCACACGCCCACTTCTGACGCTGTGCGAGTGACGCTTCCACGGAAGAATCCCAGCCAGTGCAGCGTAACCACAATCAGTTGCAAGCGCAACGCCTCCTGAACGCAGCAGGTGGCATAGAAAAGCCGGCACACGAAACCCGTTCGTGCGCCCATCGCATTTGCAGTGCTAATCTAGCGCTTCACGACGTTCCTCGCATGCTTCCCCGAATCGTCGCTTTAAATGCCCAGGCAGGCGCTGGTGAGTAGCTGGCAATGCTGACGCGCGGTCAACTCGGGATCGAATGCGGCGTTCGAAAGGTGTGTCGCATGCTGCCGCAGTGCGTCATCAGAGTCGGAGTTGAACGACAAGCCTGTGCGAGGGATGACGTTGCATTTGCACTGCGTTTTGCGCAAGTGAGTAAAAACGAACACGCGGCGGCTGGCACTCGCAATGAATCACCCGAAGTGGCAGCACACCGGACTACCGGTCTTGAAATTCGGTTCGATTCTCGGCGCTCGCTTCCATCTTGATTACCGAGCATGGAAAAACGGTAGCTTGGATTTGTTTGCCACCGCGATTTTCGCAGTATTTCACTGATGCGATTCGCAGATCGAAGCGATAGACTACTCGAACAATTAGAGTTGAGTTGCAAATACTCGATTGATCAATCCGAATGACGTTTTCCACGATGACTCGTACTTTTGGGAGCCTAGAAACACTCCGTCTCCAAAAATACGTTCAAATAGACGTTCAATGGCGTAACCAGAAAATATTTCCTCCGCTCGTTTTCCCCTCGATTACATCGATGAAATTTTACAGAAATTTAGTTCAAAATTCTAGTGCAGGCGGCAGGAAATTAATAAGGAAAACACACAAATATTTTCGTATCAATAAAAAGTAACATTCACATTCTTTATTCGACTACAACAAAAGGGACATTCAAACAACATCCTCCCTCGCGGCTCATGGATCTTCGACTCTAGTAAGCATACGAGATGAGCGGCGACGCGAAGTTGGTTTTCACAAGTGCGGGTGCGGCGGCGACAGTCCTCGCAATCGGCGCGGGTGCTGCTGCATAAGCAACTGGCGCGGGGGCGGCCACGAGGGGGGCGACGGGGGCGACGGGAGCAACGGCGGCCACCAAGGGTTCACGGCGCACGACAGCGTTGAAGCCGTTGACGGGGTCGGCGGTGTAGTCCACGATGCGTCGGTAGCCGTCGGCGTCGTTCAGCGAGTACTGGCCCTGCACGATGTCGCCGTCGCGCGTCTCCACCTGGTTCTTGGAGTCGCCGGACAGAGCGTCCTTGACGTCGTAGCCGTACGAGTACTGGGGGTGGGGGTCGTACTCCTCCAGGCGCGCCGGAGCAACGGCAGCAAGGGGTGCGACGGGGGCGATGACGCCAGCGTTGGCGACGGCCAGACAGGCGGCGAACAAGGTGATGAACTGAAATGAGGAGAGATAAAGGGATTCAAACACTTGCTGAAATGCGATATGCGAAGCTTTGTGTGATTTAAAAAGAAACACGCGGCTTTCTATTCTCACTCCTTCACACTTAATTCGCGTGTCCTTGAGAGTATCCTTACTTTGAATGCCATTGTTGCTGGATTAGTTTGGTTGTTTGCTTGTGTTGCTCTAGATTCCGTTGACGGATTTGAACTGCTTCGGTGGAGGTCTGGGCTCGGCTTTTATACTGCCCAAGCTTCCGATTAAAATTACGCGTTCATCGAGAGCCGAACATAAAATCGCGACGTGCGTACATAAATGGCAGCAGCGACAGCTGTCGCGTTGACAAGAAGTTGACGTAAAGCGCGCGCGACGCGACGCGACGCGTCCACAAGAAGTTCGTAGATTTGTCGCTCGGTGACTGCCTTTGTGTGAAAGAAGTGGGGTGGGAGGTGTGGGCGGGTGGAAGAGTGAAGGTCTATGAGCCGAAATGCATTTCTTTACTTACACACACGCACACTGGCACACGCGACAAACACACTGGCTCACGCGAACAGCTAACTGTGTCGCGCGGCTTTGCAACTGTTGCTGGTGCGCAATAAAATTTTATTAATTTCTGATTTTCCAAACCAAATATCAAGAAATTAATATTTGGCTCAGCTACTCGAATTCACCCACCACCATTCATTCGGTGGTTCGGTCTACACGCGGGCGTCGGGCGTCACGGGCGCGATGGCAAAAAATCGTGACTTTGTGTGCGAAGCGCGCGTGTTGCTTGCTGTCGACACGCGGATAACGAATTTCACCGACTTCGCGTGCGTGGTTTGGATGGGATGTTTTTTGTTGCTTCAGCGGTTGGTTGTTTTCCCAGATCCTGCAGATTCTTCTGAGATGGCGATGGCCTTCTCTCGATCGACACAAGAACCCGCAGCAAGACGAGAAACGAGACTTCGGCTCAAGTAAAGCCAAACTTTGTGAAATCACGACTGTGGGCTTCACTAGAATGGATTTATTTTTTTTTACCCAGCAAAATTTTTGTCATTTACAGCTTCAGTGCTCACGAGTTCAAAACTGGAAACTAGTGAACGCGAAGTTCCCTCAACAGCTTAAATTTGAACTCCAAACTCTTATTAAAACGATCTTTCATTTTTCCCTTCTTTAGTTATTAATTTGCAAATTAATTGTATCGTTTTGTTACAATATAAAAAGCACACGACGTGATATTTCATTTATTTCAATTATATTTCATCATGCATGCGATTGTCGCTGCTTATGAAATTATTTGACGTTACGCCAGCTCGAGTTGAGCTTGCGAACTTGAAATGCTTCGGACAAAAAGTGAAGAAACACATGGAAATGAAGGAAACGCTTTTGAAATAGCAAAGCAACTGAAGAAGGAAATCGAAAGCAATAAAAATTATCGAAGAAATGCAATTCAATCCAGTGCTTCACACTGAATGCCATGAATAACCAAAATTCTGCACGAAAACGTTGAAGTCCATCTGCCACCATCTCTCCCTCTTCCCTCTCTCCCTCACCATCTCTCTCTCTCCCTCTCTCTCTCTTTCTCTCGTCCGTCTTCTTATTATAATGAAACACATAAGAAATGAAATCAAAAAATGTGATTTTATGCTACATTTTTAAAACGCGCGTGATTAGCAACCCAATAAAATGAAAATAAAAGTACAGATTTTGAAAAATAAAACACCCATTTAACATAATAAACAAATTAGACTTTAATGCTCGGCTAAAACGGTAGCGATTTCGGCTTGAATGCGCCGGCCTGCAGCTTAACAACCGACCTGCTTTTGTATGCAGAGAGCGGCGTCTCGAAACAAAATCGAAGCGCTTCTGACACAAAAACGAGCCCGAGCGCTACAACAGCTCGAGAACTACGTAGCTGCATCGCGGTGGAGTGATCGCGGGGAGTCACCGAGAGTCGGCGTTACGACCGACTAACCGAACGACCGACCGGCTGACGGAACGACCGATCGACCGATCGACCGGCCGACCGATCGTGCCGACGAATACGAGCACCGAATTGACAGCTCGATAATTAAGACTTTCGCGGCTGGCAAGATGTCAGCGCTGGCAGGAAGGAAGGAAGGAAGGAAGGAAGGAAGGAAGGCGTGATTGATCTTCGTTGCAATGAGGACTCTTGACCCGTTTAAATCAATTTGCGAAATTTCGGCATCTTAAGTGCTCTGTAAACCTCTGCAAATTGGAATGCGGGAGGATTAAGTGTTTTTCGATTGATGTAACAGCAAAAGCCGCGAAACCTTTCCATAATTTTCAATAAAACAAATATTTTCCATAATTACGAAGAGTCGTGCACACTAGCGGTTGTCTGTCTGGGTTCTCATCTGGACTGGAAATCGCCGTCTCGATCTCAATTACGTCCTTGAATTCGGAAATCACAAGAGACGATTTAATCGACTTCGATTCTCGAGACGAGAAGAAAGATAAAGACAGAGAATGTTCAAGGAATCTTTTAAAATATAAATAAATTTCCCCAGAAGACCAAACTAAACTCTTAAAATTTTCAGAAAATCAACAATTTACGTCGCACTTCACGTCGAACTTTATTGCGATAAAATGCAAATGAAAATTTATAGATTACAAAGAAATGCACGCCAAAGGACAAAATTGACAAAATTTCCACGCAGACTGCTGGAGGCGCATCTAATAATGAACGTAAGAAATGTGAGGAGTGGCCAGCGATGACCTGACCAGAGCTGGAGCGGCATGATGATGAGCAATCAGAGTGGGAGTGGCCGTCTTGAGCACCGTGGCGGCCGGAGCGTGGTGGACAACATGGGCGGTCGGAGCTGCGTGAACGACGTGAGTAGCGGGAGCGGCGTGCACTAGATGAGCGGCGGCGGGCGCGATGTGCACGGCGGGCGCGGCGTGGTACAGCGTGTGCGCCGGCACCGACTGATGCACCAAAGTGGGTGCAGCGAAGGTTCCAATGAGTTGCGCGGCCTGCTGGAAGCGAGCGGGCGCTGGCAACTCAATTCGCTTGGCCGGCAGAACAGACGCTGGCGCTGGTGCGGGAGCTGCTGCAAGTGTAGCCGGCTCAATCCGCGCTCCAGCCTCGAGCGGCTCGCGGCGCACCACAGCCTTGAAGCCAGAGTCCCCCTCAACGGTGTAGTCAACCACGCGGCGGTAGCCGTCGGCTTCGTGCAGCGAGTACTGGCCCTGCACGAAGTCGCCGTCGCGGGTCTCCGTCTGCGCCTTGAAGTCGCCCGTCTCTGCGTCCTGGACGTCGTAGCTGAAGCTGTACTGGGGACGCGGGTTGAACTCGTCGGCGCTCTCCGGGACGGCGGCGGCGGCGGCGGCGTTGCATGCCGCGAGGAGGACGGCAGCGACGAGTGCGATGTACTGGAAAGGAACGAAGTTAGCCAAGTTGGCGCCGGAATTAGCACTTCTCGGCGTGTTTGGACTCACTTTGAAAGCCATTTCGTGGGATCGGAGGTAATTTCACAGAGGACGACTGGTTGTTGCTGGCTGCCGAAGGGTTCGTACTGAACTGTGTTGCATCACCGGCCGTCCGCGCGACTTTTATACTCTTTCAGTGCGATATCGAAAGGCGAGCGCACGGCGAGCACTTGACCCCGTGCTTCAAAAAGCAGGATTTGCAGTTTACACAGGCATCGCAACAACAACAGCAACAATCCCAGCAGCAGCAGCAGCAGCAGCAACAGCAACGAAACCAAACACCTGCAGACCTGAGCTGACGCAAGGTCAGTGCATCCGCTGCTCCCATTCACAAAACTCCACGTTACTGGGTGCTTCGCGGTGCCAGCATCCTCGCTGTCACCGCAGTGACGTCACGCGGCCTGCTGCTGTCCACTCGCGTGCAGCTGAAGGTGCAGCAGGCAGCATTTCGGCTCTCAGCCGCAACCGTGGCACTGGAGTCGTAAAAATACTTTGTAGCCGCAATCTTACGAGTCACTCGAATAAATTGCTTTTATTACGCGTTCATTGCGTCGCTTAATCCTGTCGAAGTTGTTAATTTGTTGGTTTTGCGGCAAATGCTGGAGGAGATGGTCAGCAAACAAAGCGAAGGCTAGTGAAGGTTCGTTTCTGCTTTTTATACCCTACAACTCGCTTTGTTCTTCCGTGTGTAACGCAGAGAAGGAGACGGGATCGACATAGAAAAATCGAGATAGGTATCGAAATACATTCATGCTCGGCGTCACCTCCTGACTCGATTTAGCCCTATCCGTCGGTCTGTCTGTCTGTCCCTCTGCCTGTCTGCCTTTCTGGTAATTTGTCTGTCTGTCCGCCTGTCCGTCCGTCCGTCTGTCTGTCTATATGTTAAAATCACGATTACGGGAGAACGAAAAGAGATATCGCGATGAAACTTGGCACAAATACTCTTTATTATGTAGGGCTATTTAAGTTAAAAAATGGGCTAAATCGGTTGTCAACCACGCCTACTTTACATACGGAATGTAAAGGCACCTCGTTTTAAAAAATGTTATAAGGTGAATATCTCATCAACCGTGTAATACATTCAGATAAAATTCTACTCCAGAATATATAGCACCATTACTGAAACTTATGCCAAAAATGGGCGTGATCCGCCCACTCATACAAAAGTTGGCAACATCTCATTTACAGTACAAGGTATTAAGACGTAATTTTATTACAAGGTATTTGTAGGCATTACCAATCTGTTTACCGAAAATGGGCGTGGTCCGCTTATTTATACAAAAGTTGTAAACTGGTGAAGTTATTATTTTTTCAACTGGTGAGCGACCTTGTTGTTGTTTGTTCACAAATTTATCGTGTTTTATTTGACTGCCTGAAAGTATGCTACGACAATCTGCTAGAGCTGTCATTATAACTCAGAAAGTTATTTAAAGAAAGAGTTTTCAAAGCAGAAGTTTAGAGAGTTGAGTTTTGTCGAGGTCGAATTAACAGAGATAGAGAAACCGAGAGAGTGCTTGCGGCTTTCGCTAGCAAGTGTCGGACAGCCATTTCGAGTCATTTCAACAAGCAGAAAATTGGTGATTTTCCTGATCACGTCAAAAATTCGAAGAGAGTGAGAGAGAGATGCTGTGGAGGGCGATGTGCAAATTAAATTAATATTTATTTATCTGTTGTGCTCGCATTCTGAGCACAACGTGGTCGCTTGTGTCTCAATACCGCGACTTATTGTGACCTTTTAAAGCCGAATACGCGGATACCAATGATTAATTAAGCCGCGCTTCACAAAAGAACGCACAACGTGTGGTAAATCTAATTATTAGCGCGCCCCTCAAACCTGCTGAAAGCAATTTGTGATTTCATTATAATTTAATTAACAATGGAATTCCTCCACATGTGTTTCTTTTTTATCCCTGCTTTCTGCAACAAGAATTTTGCCAAAAACTTGTGTTTACATCTTCTCTAACAACTTGTGAAGGGATCTCCAGGAATTATCTTTTATTTTTTTTCTCTCAGCATGGCCGTCGCCGCCTTACTTGTAAACGGGGCGCTGCAATCTGCGGCACGTTTTGGGGCGCCACATTGAATTAGATAGCCGCAGTTTGGCTGATCTTACCAAATCAGAGGTTGCACTCAAGTTAAGCTGAATAAAATCCCATCATTTTCCATACCTTGCTAGAAAATACATTTTTAATATTATTATTGTTTTTAGAAACACAGAAAAACCTAATTGAAAACACAAAAACTCCTAATTGAAAATTTAATTCAACACAAAAAAAACTACTTGAAACTTTAAAAAATTTATGAAATACATAACCGACAAAAAAAGACACTTTGTGGCAATCTAACAATCCTACAAGTTAAAAATCTCCAACACAAAAAATTGAAACATATGCAAGAATTCAAAAAATTAGGTAAAAATATTTAGAAAAGTTGTTTTCACTTCAATTTACCCGATTGTTACAAGACGAGTGTAAGAGCGGCTTTCACGACTTTCAGCAAGTTAAACATTCAGTGACAATTAATTTCCATTTCTATTCCACAAAAAACTGTTAATGTTCCAGTTGGAACTTTTTTAGCGCCGGCAAATGTCGCCCTAAATGAAGAACGCAAATTTAAAAGTTCGCACAGGGCGCCACAGAGTTGAGAGGCGACCCTGTAGCATCGGCAACAGCAACAACAACACAGCATGGCCAACATAGAGAGTTTAGTCGGCCTGCGTCACACGTCACACGGACACCATCATGATTAATCGTTGGGTAGGTGGGGCTGCAGCCAATCAGGACTCGAACAGAGATTGATTGGATGGTTTCGTTGCCACTGTACAGCGATCTCTTTTTAACTGCTGCAGAGCATTCGTCATATCGTCGATATTCACAATTGTTGCTGGTCCCTCCGGTTACAGAGACCTTCTAGCGTGGCTCAATTGTGAATGGAAGTAATGAGCAAGAAACTTTTAAATTTTTTATTAAAATGAACTTTTAAAATTTTGACAACTCAGTGTGAAGATAATTATTATTTTCTTCTCCAATCAAAAATTAATCTATTACGAGAAATATTAATTAAAATATAAATCTTTTAAGATTTATTATATATAAAATCTATATTATAAAATATAAAATCTAAATATATTATAAAATATAAAATCTAAGATTTATTATATAATGAAGACATATAAATTTATAATAATTAAGACTTCCATTGCAATAATTCAGATATTTTTCGTTTTTCTTGATAATTTATATATTCATATTTATTTTTACAGCTGTTTACTTATATTTATTTTTATATTTATATACAGCAACCTTTTTTTTTTTGTTACAGTTAACAGTTGGAACAGCAAAAACTTCCTCTACTCGTTTTTCTAAATTCAATAAGCGAAATAATAAGCGAAATCAGAATTCCGTTTTTATTTCAATGCAAAAAAAAGTTAAAATGTATTTGAAACATTCGAAGACACTTAATTCTCGTAACTTGTGCAGTCTTCGAAAGTGAGGTTGGATTTGATTTGTTTTCAGCAGAGAAAACTAAGCCGTGGACAAAATTGTTTATCAAATCCAAACTAGAATTCAAATGTCTTCGAAACAACTAAAACAGTCGTGGAGAAGCGAAAGGCGACAAAATTCCATTGACTTCGAGTTAAAATAAAAACAAAAACCCTACAAGAAGACAACAGAAACGAGCCGCTCGAAAGTTTGTCGCTGCTGCAGCCACCGCCGCGGAATGTTGCGGCGCCACCGAGCTCTCAATCCATCAATTATTGCGGGCCGCGTCGCGTTGTGCGCACGTAATTCGGCCGCCGCTACCGGCACGGAAGGCACTCCGTGGATCGAGTGGGGGTCGCGTCCGGACGCGCGCCGGCTCGAATCTTATCGCAGCGACACTCGGGCGAGCGGGCGAGTTGAGTGGCGAGCCGGTTTGGGACGACGATGGAGCCTCTCCGGCAAGCTGTGGGCAAGAACGACGGACTCTGCTGTCTCTGGCTGAACACACGAATCAGCTGACCATCACAGTGGAGCCAACGGCCAACAGGAGTGGCGGCCGATATCGAAATGCGTCGGGTTTCCCTGCGTCTGCAAACATAAAATCGTTGAAATGGTTTGCCGACGCGTAACGTGCAGCTGCCACGCGCGTTCGCAGGATTCATTTCACTTCTAATAGTCAATTTCTCCTCATTAACTTCACGTAGTTAGTTTTCGCTTCTCCATGTAATTGCAACTCAAGCTCAATAATTTAGCAATCCGCTGTAATCAAGATTATTATCAAGATTTCAACTGTCTTCGGAGGTGTAGATCGCCCTTCAGCGTTGGATTTTGGAAACTTCGAGAGAAAACCGAGGCAGTCAAAGAAAGAAAAACGCGACAACGCAGCATTCTTCGAGTTTTACTGGCGAGTTTTAGAAGCTTTGAACTTCGCTTTCGAAAATGTACACGAGAAAGTGACGAAGACCGCATGGAAAGCATTCACTCCGCTTCAAAATTGACGTTTCAATCCCTATTTGAGGTCCCCAGGCGGTCCCACGGTCCAGGGGATTCAGCCAAACAAACAACGAAACAGAGAAACACACATTCGCCAAAATTACGAGGATATCAAGAGATCCCCACCTCGCGGCTCCACTATCGACACTCGTATTTGACGAAAACCCCTCAATTTCGTCACACTTCCGAATTCCTCACCCAATCAACAGTTTCCTGCATCTCCCTCTTCAATCAGGGAAAGCAAATGGCCACCTCTATGCGGTCCATCTGCCGCCCCATTCACGCCGGTCCGCACTCGCAACTCGCAACTCAGACGTCTTCATAACCGCGTGCAGGGGAAATCAGCTTGTTCTCGACGCGTTGTTCCTCCTCGCCGGCGGCACGAAAGGACGACGACATCCTCTGTTCGGCTGAATGGCTGCTGTCGGCCAGCAAAATAGATCACCTCGACGCCTCTTGCGTCCCTTCGTGCGGACGCATGTGAGCTCGCAAGGGACTCACAGACTCACAATGCGCCGTATTAAGTTGTCAGAAGACAGCGGAACTCGAAGCCGCGTTCAAAAATGCGAGAACGACTTCAGATGACACGTACAACAAGCGCGACTGGTTCCTGCCGCACGCCGGCAGCAGCAGCCGCGTTTGTTGTCGAAACGTCAATCAGGCGAACGAAGCAACTGCGATTGCTGACGAAGTGAGGCTGCAACCGCGTTACCTGCTGCCCCGCTCGCCGCAGCACGGGCAGCGATGGGTTCACGCATGCGTGGCCGTCGCCGTCGCCTCCTACCCCCCGTCCGCGCGTGGAAAGCACTGCAACTGCGGTGATGCGGCTCCCGAGTGTCCCACTGCGCCAACAGCGAGAGTCGATTGCCATTGCCGAATCCGTAGCTGTCACTCCGCCGAATGCCGATTGACAGCAGCAACAGCAGCAGCAGCGACTGTTCATCGCATACCTGGCGGGCAGGAGTTCGAGGCGGCCGTGAGCGCCATTGGGATTTCGAGGAAGAGCAGGAGAATCGTGACCAACTTGAACTCTGTAGGATATCAAAAAAATGCTGCTGGATGCGGGAAGGAAGGTGTGGAGGACGAGAGCAGGCAAAACTAATAGCACAACCGGAATGGGCGTCACGCAAATAATAACCAGTGCCTACCATGCAACAACAACAAGCTAAAGCAACCTAAAACACGGCGGCCAGCACCACCACCAACAAACACAACACAACTACTTCTGCACCGCGTTGGAAACTCAGTTTCTTTCTAACGAAGTGCCAACGTTGGCCGCGGTAGCGTGAGAAGGAGCGAAACAACCAGAGCTTCGCATTTCGTCGCGGGGCGTTGCCGACAAACTGCGGCAGCCGAGGCAACCGTCTGCTATCGTGAACGCTGGCAGTCGTGCGCTGAATCAGCTACGATTTGGTTAGGCGGCAACTCGGGTTTCGTGAGCGCGTGCATAGAAAGTCCAACGGGACGCGTTGTGGTCGCGGTTCGGCAAGAAACAGTTCGGAACTCCTCATTCGAAAATCCTCGAAAAGTGTGTGGGATTTTAAAACTGCTCGGGCAATCAGACACTCAAATCGGATACCGAGTAATAAACGGAAAATCAAAGCGTTTTTGTGCCAAACGAGAGAGATTCGAAATTGAAAGTTTTGCAAGTCTGAAAAGTGTGAGAGTAGAAAAGCTCAGCTCAGGTGTGAATCTGAGCCTCGGTGATTTAGAAAAACAAGCGACACTTTCTCTGAAACCTTCTGGAGGAGAAAAATAGACATCAATTCCCATCCGCAACCCACCGCCACCCACCACCCACCACCACCCGCATTGACCTCCAATATGATGGACGTCAGCAGCATGTACGGCAGCCATCCTCACCACAACAACACGTACCACAGCGGCGGCGCCTCCGACTTGGCCGCCGTGGCCGCCGCCACCGCCGCATCCAGCGGCTACACGAACAACTTCTTCCCGGCCGGCAGCAGCGGGCCGGCGACTCATCAGCACCCGCATCAGGTCCACCACCACCACCATCACCACCACGCGGCGCAGCACGTCGCCTCGCATCAGCACCACCACCACTTGGGCTACCACAGCTACGACGGCGCCTCGGCCGCCACCAGCTACTACCAGCAGCAGCAGCAGTCGCCGCACCAGCAACTCACACCTCCGCCCAGCGCTCAGCCATCAGCCGGCGGCGCAGTTCAAGGCAACCAGCAGCAGCAGCAGCAGCAATCCCTGTACTCGCACACGCACCTCTTCAGTCCCAGCGCCGCCGAGTACGGCATAACCACCTCCTCGTCCACGCCGGCGTCTGCCGCCGCTGCGACCGCAGGCGTCGCCAATACGCCGCACCACCCCGTCGCCAGCCAGTCGCCCAGCGACTCGTCCTACTACGAGAGCGACTCCATGAACTCCTTCTACGGCACGGCCGTGGTCGCTGCTGTGCCGCCCACCGCCAACTCGCCCGTGAACCCCACTGCCGCCGTGGACCCACCTATCATCAGCTCCGAGAACGGCCTCAGCTACACCAACCTCGACTGCCTGTACAATCAGAGTCCGCCGAACAGTCTTCAGCATGGACAGCAGCAGCAGCAGCAGCCGCAGCATCAGCAGCAGCATCAGCTTCCTCTTCAGCAGCACCACCAACAGCCTCAGCAACATGCTTACGCTTCGCTGCCGCCGAGTATGGCTCCGGCTGAGGAAAAGTACGCCGCCGTCTTGCACTCCACGTACGGCGTCGTCTTGGACGAACCGCTCATGTCGATCACCGGGCAGCAGCCACCCGGCCAACTGTGGCACCACCAACACCTGAGCGGATACCCAATGGATGCAGGCATCTCTATGGATTCGTTGGGCATGCACGGGCATGGCCAGCACCCGCTACAGCACCCGCTACAGCACCCGCAACTCCATCAGCAGCAGCAGCATCAGCAAGGCGCACGCCAACAACTGCCGCTGCAACATCAAGCGGCTGCGAGCAGCTGTGTGAACTCCCGCAGGCAGGAAATTGTATCGCCCGGCGGCACAGCGACATCGAACCCTCTCTCCGCTGCCTCCTCCGCCGGTCACAGCAATCAAAGGCAGAGCCGCTCGCCCAACCAGGCCAGCAATCTTCCGACCTACAAGTGGATGCAACTGAAGCGAAATGTCCCGAAACCAGCAGGTGAGCCGCGAACATCCTTTGTGGTTGCGGAAAGGGGAATTACAGATGGGAATGGGGAAATTAAGGAAATAGTTCACCATTTCGACAGCAGTCCCCTAATTCTTCCAAAGTGCTTGGAATTGAATCTCAGTACTTGAAGTCGGTTAAAAATGAAGTTGATTCAAGTCTTTGAATTCAGTTGAAGTCTCTGGAGACGTTTCAAGTCGAATAAATCAAATCAAATCAGTTAAAGTCACTTAAGACGGTTGAATTCACTGAAGACGGTTGAGGTCGTTGTAGACCATTGAAGCTGCTGAAGACGGTTAAGATCGCTTAAGACCGCTTAAGTGACTGAAGACGGTTGAAGTCACTGATGATGGTTGAAGGCACTGAAGATGGCTGAAGTCGCTGAAGACGGTTGAAGTCTCTGAAGATGGTTTAAGTCACTGAAGACAGTTGAAGTCACCGAAGACGGTAGAAGTCGTTGTAGACGATTGAAGCTGCTGAAGACGGTTGAGATCGCTGAAGACGATTGAAGTCACTGAAAACAGTTGAAGTATTTTAAAGTATGTGGTCTAACTTGCTAATATGGTTGACTTGAAGTCAACCTTAACGACTTCAGCTTCTTCAACTGACTTCACTTCGGTAGAGAAAACGGTATTATATTGACCTGAAGCGACTTCAAAGACCTCAACTAACTTCACCGATATAAATGACTTCAATTAAGGAAAACGCAACTGAGAGACTTCGACCAACTTTTCCAAGTCCAATTCCCGATTTCGATTTCGAAATCACTTCTACTGATTTAATTCCCAAGACTTCAAGAAATGGTTTACAAGATAAATCAACTCCCTTTGAATATTTAAATTATTTCACAAATTTTAACAAAAGTTATTATCTGCGTGCTTTCATAGCGAATTCTTATTGCGAATATGAGTTCGCGAAACATGTTTATCACGACAATTTCGGGATATCGACAGGTTAAGTTTTCTGTTGTCTCTGTTTTCAAGAAGTCGCGACTTATCTTTTCACGTTAGTCGAAACAGTTTTGGTAATATTCAGCTCAGAAGGGCAATAATCGCGTCTTTTAAGGAAATTTTCAATATTTTCACACACGTTATATCAAATGCATCTCCTTCGTTTTCACTCTCTTGAGAGTTTCAACTCTTGCTCTCAGAAGCTCCTCTCTTGCTCCCCCATGACGTTAACTTTGCGCTAACATGCGCTCTCAAAATTTTATTTTTTTTAAATTATTCTTGAATTTTAACTGATCAATTCCTTTATATGGCTGTAACTCATCTTTATATTATGCGATCTTTATTAAATAGGTATGGTGTTGTGTAATTGGATGATCGTGTCTATTCAAGAAACACATTCAATTTTAAATTAGAATTCCTTCAAAACTAGCGAATTTTGCGAAAGTTACCACCATCTAAACTTTCAAATAATAGTTTTCGAAAAAACTCTTCTCTATGAGACGTTATGGGCATCTAAATACTCTCGAAACGGTTTAAAATATGACCTTTGCTTTTGAGAGAATATCACAGTGCTATTTTCTGAGACGCCTTAGTATGCGCGAGGGCATCTTTAATTGCCTGAAAGCTAAAGGAACCGAACTAAATGAATAATGAACGACTGATTATGTAACTTGTATCCAAATGAAGGTACCTACGAGTGTAGAATAAGCCAGTCCACTTCGAACTCCTCGCCTGTGGGCATCCCGTATCCGAGCATCCGAAAGCATCCGAGAACAAGACACAGATTCGAGGCGAACTCATGCAAAAGATGACTTTCAAATTTGATTGACATGCCAGATATTTTAGCTAACCATCGGCGGAGACGTCCAACCGCGGATGTCTGTCACCTAAAAATAAAAATGTCTCGCACTGCCAAACAAGCTGGTTGCCTCGTGAGCATGATGATGATGACGCTTAAGATGATGACAGTAATGATGATGATAAAGATGGTGATGATGATGTTGATGATGATGATGATGACGATGATGATGATGGTGCTGTTCATCATCGTCAGATTTGTGCGGATTTCCATACAAACATCATTTACAAGATCCACGCCAGACGTTTATTTCTTGTTTCTTCTCTCTTTTAGTTTTGGAAGCACATTCAGACATATCTGCGCATACTTCAGATAATTTTGTCAATTTTGTGCAGTCAGACTGTCATGCTGGAGGCAGCTCAGAATTAGCTGCCTGCTAAGCGCAAAAAACCCCAGCATTCAGTGGTGTACGAATGCAAGGAGTCAGAGGGGACCCATTCCCCGAATCCCGCTCGTATGATGCGTTCATCGATGCATTGGTGTGATTGAATTTTAATTTGGCGATACGCACGATCGGAACTCTTCGAGATTTGTCACGAACTCGCTCTCGATCTCTATTATTGTCTCGGTATTACCGAATCCGAGGTGAAAATGAGAGAATTTCCTACTTCACACTTGTTAATACGAAGTTTATTCTTTTTGATTGAGTCAAATCGTAAAATTATGTTCATGAAGATATTTTAGAATTTCAAGAGTCCCCTGAAAATCCCTGCTTTGGCGTTTCCAAAGTCCCCGCCAACTCCAAATGGCATGCTTGAGGAATTACCACTCATGTGTGGCGATAAATATCTGGTCGAGGTCGAAGTATTTGCACGGCTACGATTTGGATTTGGGATGTGAGAACCCGCGACTTCTTCTTGAGTCGGAGTGACATTCGGTTGACAGGGTGAAACACGAAAAGAGAGCAAAAACCGAACCGAAAGAAGACAAAAAGAGAACACAAAAAAAAAAAACGGAAGTCTGCTCGCATCCCCACCTTCAACTAAAATAAGACCAGCAAGTGTTTCTCACCGTCACTCACGTGGGTGCCTGAAATGCAGTTCAGTGTGATGTATTGCAGTGCAATGACTGGTTATCGTTGTGGTTTCTGTTGCTGCTGCTGCTGCATGCAGTTAGCGGCGTTCTTAATTGCTGAGTGTCAGAAAAATTAACTCGATAATGCTAACTTTTAAAGCGCAAGACGCCAATGCGATCTCGCCGTGCTCAGCCTAATGATGACGTCGCTGATTAAGCCACAACGAGAGCATCACCGTCACGCCGGTGATTCGGCGATCGGTGGGCTGCGTCCGACACCGATCGCAGTCAGACAATCGCGGTCAGTTAGTCGGTCTGTCAGTCAGGTATGACGTTGTCGTGACTTGCAGCTAGCAGCAGTTCAACCGGGATCGAATGAGTGCTTCTTCTTGTGGTTCTTCTCCTGCTTCCACTGCTTGTTCTTCTTCTACTTCTTCGTATCCTTCTTCTTCTTCGTCTTTCTGCCTTCTTCTCTCGCTGCTGCCTTCTTCTCTTGCTGCTGCCTTTTCTTTCAGTAATCATCTGCCTGACAGCCAACTTGACTTCCAGATCGGTTTCAATTTTAAATTGTTTACTTTTGCGGTTGCATTAAATGGCAGACGTCATACCTTGCTTGCCATGTTGTTGTTGTTGTTTTCTTCACTTGAATCCTGTGATACGCTTTTTCCTTAACAATTCCTGTTGTTTGAGTGGCTGCCCTCAAAATTTCCTGAAGAAGAAGAATGTATCGAAAATGGAAATGAATAAAATTAACAAAAATTAAAATCTGAATCGAGAGTTTGTTTGAAGTTCGAAACTAGAAAAAAAACCTCGTGAATCCGCCACAGCCAGTTGGTCGCTTACCTTGATGGCTTAATAAAAAATGTGGGTGGGGTGGGGGTTCGGGGAGAGGGTGGGCTCTTGGTATGTAACTCCGTGATCAATTATTGTCCGTTCAAAGCTGGTTTGATCTCCCAACCGATTGCTCGGACCGGCCAACCGGCCTAATTGCAGCAGGCCGGTCAACCCTCATGTAAACGCCGCTCCATCTCGAACTTCTGATATGTTTTGCAGCCAGTCATTCATTCATTCGTTCATTCATTCATTCATTCATGCACTGCAATGCTAGAAAAAGAGCAAAACACTGCGTCAAATGCGGCTGAATGATGTTAATGCGTTCCCCAGAACAGGTCGTACAATCAGTGAGGCAGCAACATCAGCAGCAACATCAGCAGCAACAGGAGCTTCAAATAGTGCTTCTAGAAATTGTTGTTGTTGGTGTTGTGGTATCGTTTTGCGAATACGGATTCCACTACATTCATCCAAACGTATTTCTCAACTGTTTCGAAGTGTTAATTAAGGAATTCCACCAACTATGGCAACGCGTTTCTTTGTTCTTCTTCAGCAATAAAATGAGTTTATTAAAAGTTCGCCTCAATTTGAGGTTGAATTAATGACACCTCGCAAGGCTGCCCGAATTTATTGTTCCCTCTTTGGGTGGCTCGCGGCGCTTATCTGCCTCGGACCGAATGAAAAAGGTCAGCACGCAAGTTATGCGACACGAAAAATGAACCCCTTACAGGTTGCATTGCATTCGTGCCGAGCAGAAGTATGGAGTACGAGTAACTACTGCACCACCGACCCGACCCGTCAAGGTGGAAACAGCGCCGCTCAACTCCGAACGTTGTAAGTGAATATTAATTTCGGCGTGGAAGAAATTGGTCTCTTCCGACGCTCTGTCTAAACAAATGCGGGGCACGGCGAGCGGCAGACAGTGCGTCTGTCCGACCGGTGAGGGCGGCTAGCAAGTTCTGCGTATCTTGAGCTGCATTTCTAACATTTATTTGATGTGATGTTTTGATATCGCTTGACAACATCACGCGACGCCAGCCAGGCAGCAGAGACGTAGACACTCCGCGAGACCACCGACCGCCGACCATCTCTACCTCCACCGACCGCCGACCACCTCCGCCACCACAATTACCTTCTCCGTCGCCAACAAAGTGAGCAGCGAAAATGAATTAATTATCAACATTTTTCGAATTTGTAAAGCAGCTAAAAAATGGGAAAATAAATGTAGAAAAATGTTGCTTAGAAATCAGGGTTCCTCGCGCTGAGGACGGCGGTCAGCAGCGGGTACCGCAGATAACATCGTTGCGGCTGGGACGGGAAAGGGGACAGGGACTGGATGAGTCCGGCGACTCAGCGCTCGGCGCTCGCCGCTCGGTGTATCAGCGGCGAAACGTCGAGCAGAAATGCTTTCTGTGTCGTGACAAATTTGGTCCGTTCGCTGAGTTAACATTTTTGAAAGCCTATCATTAAATACACTTCTTGGCCACTTAGAAAGGTTGCCCTGCAGCACCCTCCCACCCTCCGCACCTGATTGTTGGATAGTCTTGTGGTTTACGTGAGTGACGTTGACACGACCAATTTCTGTTTGACCCACATGCGGGTCATGTATTGGATTTCATTGCTACCTCTTCGGTGGGTCATTATTTTTGGAGGTTTTCTTCGTGGCCAGATATTGTGTCCCCCACAGACGAACATTCATCACCACTTAGAGCGAATTTTGTCGCTTTCAGTGTTTGGTTGCATTAGTCACTGATACGTTTTAATTGCTGATAATTAATAAACCAAAAAACAACACTGCACAATAATGCGCTACGCTCGGCATTATGAAGTTGAAGCAAACGTCATTTTCGTCTTAAAAAAACCAACCTGGCACACAACTTTGTTTATTTATTTTTAAAGTCCAGTTGTCTCTCTACACTCTGAAATAACGAGCTCATATTGTGTTTGTCCGTCCGTCCGTCTGTCCGTCTGTCATATTTACACACCCGAAATGTCTGACTTCACTTCACTTCACCGCGCATCGTATCGTATCACCCGATACTTCCATCCACTCGACGCAGCCGCGTATCCCGACAACTACAAGGAAATCGCATTAACTCAGCCAATAAAGCGTCCAACGGCAGCAGGAACGTGTGCGCCTCGCAAAGCTGCTCCCAAATTTCTTCACAATTTCGCTTCTCATTCTCTGATTTTTGTGTGGCTTTTGCTCGAAGAGAGGATATGCGGCAAACAGTCGAGGGTGCAGGACTTCTTTCAGTTGTGTAATAGTAGCCGAAAAAGTGAAGCGCGACAGGACGCAGAATGCGGCGCTGTTTGCTTTCGAGTGCGCATTATATTTCGATATCTGGCTCGTGTGCTCGCGGCACACTTCCTCTCTCCGTGGGCACACTAAGACCCCGCTTCCTGAGTTCCCGCAGAAGCCTAGACCATCTTTGCAATGGTGCGATATCTTATCTCTGTGTTTTCCATATCGATTTGCGCACTTGCACTAAAATTATTTCTTCGAGTGCGTAAAAAGTTCCCGAGTTCGCCTTACCAATCGAGTACCTCGTTGTTGCGCCGAAAATGTTAGCCGTTGGTATTGCTAAGAAGTGGAACGCCAGGTCGCATGTTGTAATAAAAAGCGGCGACTTCTTTGATGCACGAATCCGTTTTAATACCGCGTATTTTCTGACGATCTACCATAATTCGGCGGTGTGTTGAAAAGGGTTTAAAAAGAGTGTAAATTGAGGGTGTTGGTTGTAGTATTCCGGGTGTGGTATTGAGCAGAAATTTCATTCAGCCCTGTTCATCCTTTAATGAATTCTAGTCTGCAATCTTCAAAATTATTTAGAACTCCCTTCCCTCTCTGAGGCCACAATTCAGCCAATAAATGGAACTGAAATTGGGGCTCCTCTCATTATTTCTTCGTTTTTTCTAAAGCGAAACTAAGGGAACCCACTGAAATTTAAGCCAAATATGAAGGATGGGTCGTTAGTTAGTTTCTTTTGCGCCCTGGCCGTTGGATTTCTCTTTAAGGGCGCCGTCAAGGATCGATATTATTATCTGATTATCCACAAACGATGCCAGACACCTAAGGATCCATACATCGTGCTAATCGAGGAATAGAGCCACAGATATAGCCACAGATATAGCCACAGAATAGAGCCACAGATCATCGTAAGTTGAACTTCACGATAAAGTCCTCTTGGCCAAAAACGAAAGTCCTCTCGGTTTACATTAAAAAGTCTCAGTGATCAAGACTATCAAATTTATAGCTCATGTTTACACATTTACATCTTACAATCCAGCACAGCACAGTTCTGAAAATAAAGCGCTGAGTGCCATTCATGTGATGGATGACCCGGCGCCAGTTGTATTTAATTTGTTGATAAAGAGCAGTAGAGAGAGGTGGCGGGGTCGGCGGTGTTATTGTGTAACAACGTGTAATAACAAGTGTAAGCTTTATTATTAACTGCAAACTTATTTGATGGAACGCTGGAAAAACAAACACAAGAAACTAGTTCAGTAGACAACATGAGGCGCCCCTTCATCACTTGCAACATTATTAATCAGTCCTGAGTAATTAAAAGTGTTCTCTCGCTCAAGCAGAGCTGAAAAACTGAAGTAGGAGCACGAAAGTTTCCTTCCTCACTTCCGATAAAGCAAATAAAAATGGCAGAAGCTCCGCCATTTTCTTTATTAAGAGCAAAAGAATATTAATACACACACATTACGTACGTACATACATATATATGTGTGCGTACAATTACTATATTCGCTTGTGATTTCTGAGATGAGGGTTAAAGTAACAGCGGACCACAGTATTTCCCGGTAGATGCAGCCAGGAGGGATTCTTGCGTACAGTTGGTTATTCGTGTTCGGGGTGTTTTGCAACACATTCTGTGGATGCAGGGATATTTTCTCGGAGGGGTTGTTTTATACACTGAACTGATCTGCTAAATCTAATCACGCTAAGGCAATAAATGAAAGGCTCTCCTAATTTATTTAATTTCACTAATAAAAATTCTAAACAAGTGCAGCTCCTCCAAGTTTGCTTAAATTCCACTTGTTTTTAATGCAGTCACTCCATTGGCTTCTCCCTCACAGCCATAACCCTCCCTCGCGCCACCCCCTCCCTCCCACTCTATCCACCAACAAATTGAATTCAACAAGAAAAGCCAGACTTCATTCTGCCACTTCACACCAGGCAAAACTCACCCACCTGCGGCCGCTGTCAATGCAACCCACCGACATTTTTCGAAAATTGTTAATTTGTCTAATGAATTTCGAACGTCAAAGTGTCGAGCGCGGAGCCCGCGTCTTATATTTTCCATCGCAGCCAGCATTGACGGAGACACTTTCTGACATTTGCGCCTGCCAAGCGCAACACAAGCGCCTGCGAGACGATGCCCGTCGTCGGCGGCAGCATCGAAATGTTCTCCAAGATTGATGATGACATTTTAGCATCATTGTCAAAATTCTAAAGTACGAGTGCGAGAGGCGAGAGCAAGCGAGAGTGAGATGGGGCACAGTTTGGAATGAGACGTCGCATGGGCCTGATAAGACTTTGAGGCCGACTGTCCGCTGAGCTGGTTTGACAGTCTGGCGGTTCAAACAGAAACGTATGAATACAAAATTATTATGTTGACAATTTAATTTGCGAAAAGTTAAGGATGGCAGCAAGAACAGCATTTGAATGCCACTGTAAGCGACAGAAGTGCCAATGAAACCAAGATTACTGCTCTGAATCTTCAGCTGCTTACATTTTAAATATACACAAATTAATTTCTCTAAAAAGTCCTTTCTAAAAACACAGCCAACGAAATAATGTCAAGTACGAAATAATGTTAAATAAGATGGCCGCACAAGATTTTGGTGCGTACGTATTAAAGATGCACTGCAGGACCCTTCGCATCTCTATACCACTGCCAACAGCACCCTTATCACACATCCCTTCTATATGCATGTGTTAGATTCTCGTGTATGTGTAAGTTGCTACTCGAAAATATTTTTTGGGATTTCCTTGGCTGCCATTGACGTGGTGATCCGTCATGTTGTCAGAATGTATTTTATACGAATTAAGATTTTCCCTTCATTTTATTTCGCTGCAATGCTATTGTTGTTTTTATTCTTGCTACACCTTTGTACTGAAGTGGCCAACTGACGAATGGCGCAGATGGAGCAGCACGGTGGGAACTAACGGCTAGAAAGGACATCCTGTCATAGTCCTGCTCACATGTTTCCTCCCGCGTGTGTGTTGAGGAGAGACAACTTGACACATGAAAAGCCTGCTGCTTCCATTTTCGATTAGAATTTTCAGGGATATCTGCTGTGGAGACACGTATATGTATAAATATATAAACGTATTTACTAAACAAACAACTTTATCATATATTGTACCTCGTTGGATCTCCTTAGCTAACTTTAAGTTATTTATTTGTAAAGACTCGACACGTATTTTAGAAGAAAATCCACAACCCTTATTTGAATAATCTCGAGTACTTCAAGGTGTTTTCCGTGTGGTGCCAGACATATTCCGACGTCCGTCAGAAGCGCCAGCAATAGCTACTGTGCTACTACCGAAAACCAACAGTAGCTTCCTGAGATAAGCTGTGTAAATATTTGAAAACATGCTATAATTTTCAACTCAGACTTGCCGCTTTATCTTACGAGATAATGTTGTTGAAATTTTGTAAGAAAGCAAATAAAAAAGGGTTTCTCGATAGAATTGAGAAGCGAAAAACACCACGGTTATTATCACGTCTTTGTATTGCTTTCTTATCGCATATGCGACATATGATAGGACATCTGCATGTCGAATGGTGTCCTGGTTCAACTTTCGTATCCATATAAAACATTGCATTATTTTGTAAGAAGAAACATGGAAACAAATATAAAATTCGCAGAATCCAGAAGGCCGTTTGCAAGTGCAAGTTAAACTATTCGATAAAAAAGATTGGAAATAGAGCGTTTTGCTCGAATGGAGCGTATATTCCAGCAATATAGGAGGATCTACTATATATATGACTAAAGAGCGTATTGCATACTAACCCCATCAAGTGCCTAAACATCCAAGTCTGTGACATTCTGACATCAACGTAGGCGAACCTGCATGAAGGCGAAACCCCGAGTTCAGAGATTTCTAGGCGCCATCCCAGTCTGTCGACTATCTGACAGATACCAAATCATTGGACAGATACATACGCACATAACAGATTGGAAACAAATTCGACAATTCACGCATGTTAACCGCAAACCATGTAAATGCTACGGCATCAAACGGTAACTTTTCAACCGTCACCTCACGCTCCCCAAGTGTGCCCGCTCACTCCCCTGGGAAGCAGACAAAGGCTTGTGCGCGGTGCCACCATGACGTTGTTGTTTTTAGACTCCGATACTGAGGAAGGAAAAGGTAAATCGTTGCTGTGCGTCTTTTTTTCGTGTTATCATTCAAGGCGACTAAACTGAGCTTAGCTCGGGGCCCACAAGGGAGCCCACATTGTTTTATTTTCATGCTTTAAAGTGCATTCGAATTCGATAACCTTCTCGCAAACATCTGATTCCATAACAAGTCGTGACTAATAACGCGGCAGGGAGTCCCGTCGCTGTGCGCCATGTCAAATGTTGACGTTGGGGTCTCATTTCGGGGATCGCTTGCATATCGCTTTAATTAAGCAGAAATACAATGCGACCCAGCCGTCATTCGCTCGTGCGCTGGTCAAACGTCACGTCACATTGAGTACGACGAATCAAAGTGGTTCTTGCATTTCCAAAATGTTACCCGAAAACTCCTCTAAGTGGCAACCACGTGAGGAGTTTGTGCGCGTGTGGTGTCTGCGTTCTGCATGTCAGCAGATCACATATTGGAATTCTTGTGGCTGACTCGAAGAAACTTGCTGTGACAAGTCATCTTTGAGTGGCAGTTTAAATTCTCTGCCAGCTTGGCTTCCACTGCGGCAAGTCATCGTGTCGAAATTTCAATTAACCTCAGTCATTCTCTTCTACAAAAGCAGTCCTTCGCTCTCTCCGGTATTTGGTTGCTCGATTTTGCTGCATGAGTATCTGAAGAGTTGACTTCGTGCTAATGACTGGCTGACTGTAGGCAGTTAATTTGTTAAACACCCCCATTCTGTGGTGCCACCGTTTCGCTCTTCTTTGTGCCCGATGTTGTTGCTGTGTGTTGTCATCGCAAAGGGTTAGGTTACAGCTAAATTGTTGACAGCATAATTTGAGTTAATTCCAGCAATATAGGATGGTTATGAAATGCGGGATTCCGTATAGTGTGCGGAAGAACCCTTTCGGAGTAAACGGTGGACACTCGAAGTCCAGTCATTGTGTCAAAATGAAAAAGATACGCTTTGGCCGTCCGAGCTGACCATCTGCTTGAACGCACACACAAATATTATTGCACTGGACGTTGTGCATATTACAAGGATTAAGTCAACAATTCACGCTCAAACGGTGCAGCATATTAAGCACTCTTAATTGGATTAAGTAACTTATTAAATAACATTTCGACAGCTGTTCCTGCACGAGGAGGTGGAGGTGCAGCTCTTGGAACGAAGTTCTCTTCTTACATAAGGGAAAACTATAGAGGGGCTACTTGGGTAACCTTCTGCCGACACTTCACTCTGCCAAACAAACTTCTTCCCACTTTCACTTTGTTCTTGTAGTCCTTCATATTTGTCTACCCGATACTTTCTAGGACTGATCTAGAGCACTCTTCTGAGCAACTCTTCGCGATATTTCTCCGTCGCCATAAGCGCTCTTAAATACCCTTTGGAGGTACAGTTTTGACCATTTTTAGCCTAGGGTTGTTTTAAGGGATTTTGTTAGTTTTTACGAGTATATTTCGCCCTCAAGGGCACAAGAAGTTATTAACGAAAGTTGTCAAAATATTTCCGCATCTTCTCGTATACTTCTATAAATTTATTAGTCAAAAAAGTCTGATAAACTGCACAAACTTGTTTTAGTATCCCACTAAAAGCGCAGAAGTACGTATAGAAGCTTCTCTATCTTT
The DNA here is from genome assembly GCA_922984085.1 of Sicus ferrugineus. Classification (NCBI taxonomy): domain Eukaryota; kingdom Metazoa; phylum Arthropoda; class Insecta; order Diptera; family Conopidae; genus Sicus; species Sicus ferrugineus. Next base: position 29,635,096 of record OV277352.1, read on the forward strand.
TCCTCTCAACTCCCACTGGTTTTTCCACTCCAATCCTACTTAGGAGTTTAATGAACAAATTGGTTTTTTCTCCATGTTTGCTGTCACGCAAGTAGCGCCTCTGCGTTGCTGGTTTTCTCTATTCAACGCGTTGTGTTCATGTGCAGGTTCGCTACTTCCAGCGCTGCCCGGTAATGAAGTTGGACACTCGCCTGTGGCTCATCCATTAATTAAGCGATGACAGTGCAGCGTGTATGGACAGATCTGACATCTCGTAAGGTTGTTAGAGCTGCCGTTGCACTCACTGCATCAAATACGATACGATGCCGCTCATATGCAACACGGAGTAATAGAAACTGAAGGATACTAATTATGAAATGACGATAAAGGCAGTGGTGCACATGCTAGGTGTACCTGAAAAGGGTTTGCAATTAATGAAATGTTAAGATGAATTAAATATTAATATTTTGCATTAAAAATCATATTTTTATTAAAATTCACTTGAAAATCTATATTAAAGTCAAGAAATATAAATTAAACTTTCAAAATATTCAAAATAAAACAGATTTTACTAAACTTGGGCTAAGCAAGTCGGAGCTAAATAGCTTTTAAGACTTAATTTGTATGGCAGATCATAGCTATAGCTGGGAAAACTCTTTCTGCTAAAGCGATAATCTCAGCGAAGAGTTTTTTATTGTTTCAAAGTTGTAATTCTATCGTCTTCCGTCTTCTAAAGTTTCAAATATTAATTGGACGATTGACTTCATTGACTCATTCAAGAGAATTTAAAGCACTTTGCAGTGTCGTTCGAGATCGCACCAAAATCTAACTTCTGATTGTGTGGTAATAGCAAACAAAGCAGTGATATCATAAATAAGAGCTGTCAAAAGATATCGCTACAATTTGGTCAACTCGATGAAGAATTTATGGCGCCTTCGCCTAAAGTTTACACGATTAGTTTTCGAATAAGTTTTGGGAAAGTTGTCCATTCGAAATGATGGGTTGGTTGGTATTTTTTAATTAACCCATTAAAAACCGCGCCTGAAATGTCCAGTTGATGAACGGAACCTCTTGAAAGACGAAAACTGGTTTTAAATTGATTTGTAATCCTTTGATAGAAATATAATAAAAATATACATTTTCATCTCTCCATAACATTCTGATAAAATCATAATGTCTCACCTCTGACACTGCCACCGTTACGCGTATTGTAAGTCGCCAACAAATAGTCATACCGATTATTATATAATTGTAATCCGTTTGTGCTCCATTCATGAAGCGCCTCCTTCACCGTTATCATTATAACGCATAAACAAACAGCGATAAAAGTCGGTTGCATATGCGTGCATTGGTGCCACCGACAACTGGGCTCTCGTAAGCTTGTCACTGAAATCGCGTCCCGTTGGCGGCACCGTCGACTTCGATGGCGCCAACGATATAGACGATATCGGTTGTATAGCATTATGGAGGATTTTCCCGCTTGATTGAACAAAGAGCTCAAAAGGGGGACAAACTGATGAATTGGATTTCTCGTTTAGGGCAACCGCAGGTGCTGTTCGACGCAATGCGGATGACGGGATGTAAATCTGGCGCCACGTTGGGACTCGAGGCGGGGTAATGTGGAAATGTATTCCTATATTCGAAGAGTGTTAACACAGAAAAACATGTGACATAGGCAAACTATGTAAAAGTAAAGACCGAGACTTTTATTTTAGCCCGCTTTTCAATTAAATGATCGGTCAATCTACGATTTCGCACAGATAAATTGGGAAAGAGCAATAATATTGTAATAATAACACACTTGATCGACTAAAGCCTTCGATTAATAATCGAATAACGAAAAATTCATTACTCGTACGAGTATAATAATATTACGATTAAATCGGTTATTTTTAGCAAGAGCAATAGTTCCGATAACAATCCTTTGGATAGGACAATCTAGTTTCCTCTGTACAGCGAATGTATTGACATTTTATCAATGCACACAAATGCGCCCAACAGCTGATATTGCATTCCAAGCTGTCGGTTCGTGCCCTCGTCGTAGCCGGCGTCTGGCGGCTGGTGGCTTACATTCGTATTACTTAACTCCAGATCACACTGACAGTTTGTTTGCTTCTTTGTTAGCTTTGTTGACATTCACTCGAGTTGTCACTGCTCAGGCGCCTCACATTCGCTCGCAGCCGTAGCCGTGCCGTGCCGTGCCGCTGGCGGGGGGATTCACACTTACCCGTCTCGTTTCTACTCGCATTCCGCAGCAGTGTGTAGAGCTGCCCACTTTATGTTATGAGAAGTGGACTACTTTCGTCTTCCGCCTCGTCCACACTCTGCCATCGGTACGTTTGGTGGTGATGAAAGTTCTTAATTCCAGTTCAAACATTGAATTATATTTCAATTAAAACCAAATTGCTTTAATTGCTGTCACAAAACGGCGCTTCTGCTGCAATTGCAGTAAATCAACACTTGCTATTTTGCATGACTTAACTGGTTAGAAAATGGAATGTGGAATCGAGGAGTGCTGTTTGGTTATAGAATTCACTTTTGAAAACATTATCTGGAAGTATCTTCGTGTCAGTGATTTGGACCTACTAAACTATTTATTTTTCTAACCTCCAAAAAGGCTGAAATATTCGGAAAATGCTAAACACGTGCATGTAATTATAAATTTCATTAAAAATTGACTCGAGATCCGCCCCCATAACGCTGGCCAGCCTCCCACACCACGCTGCCAGCCGCGTTTAATCCCAATGTTTCCAAACAAACAAGTTTTAATCCTATTAGCTGATCCTTCCAGCGAAAAACACATTTTATTGTCAACTCATCAGGAGCGCAGTCGACTGTAGCCGCGGGGCGCGCGTCAAACGTCAATCCCGCCTCATAATCGGCATCCTTGCCGTCCTCGTTTATTTGCCTCGTCCTACCTGTTGGTCCGAGCGAAATGGGAAACAATCTCCCCGCAAAAATCTCCATCGCACACAGAGCTGAGATGCTGATCATCTTAAATCTGCTGATCATCTTTTTGAATTACAAGCAAACCGCAAAGTATCGTCCACAACACAAGACTAAAAATATGTTTGTTGCCCTTTCGTTTCTTCCCCTCCGGTAGCTTCGAAGCAACTACCTGCCGCTGCCATTCATGAATACCAGCTCAGTGGTCAACCGGGTCTGGACATTTGCCGCAGCGGTATGCAGAGCCAGAGCTCGCTGCTACTCACAGCCGTGGGCACTGGCAACAGCAGTAGCCTGCACCAGCCGCAAGGCGCCCTGAGCCAGAGCAGCCTCGGGCTGGGCAGCGTGAGCAGCTGCAGCCTCAGCGCGGCCACCAACAATTCCGGCCGCACGAACTTCACCAACAAGCAGTTGACGGAGTTGGAGAAGGAGTTCCATTTCAATCGGTATTTGACGCGTGCGCGCCGCATCGAGATCGCAAACACCTTGCAATTGAATGAGACGCAGGTAAGCAGGGGCCACCAATTTCACCGGGATATGAAACAAAAATTACTAATAACGTCAATTTCGTCGTGAAATCCAAAATCATTATATTGTACAAACATTTGAATTTCACTTTTTAAATCTTCTCAATTCCAGGTTAAAATTTGGTTCCAAAATCGACGAATGAAGCAGAAGAAGCGCGTCAAAGAAGGTCTCATACCAGCCGACATACTAGCGCAGCCAACGGCAACAACAACATCGACGGTAACATCACCGTCAGCAACATCAACAGGAGCAACGATCGGCAACAACAACAGCAGCAGCAGCAGCACAAGCAGCAACAGCAAATCCATCATTAAAACCACCACCGCAAGCGGTACAGTGGTGAATACGGCCGCTAACATGGTCGCGCATACGACTCTTAACAGCAACAACAGTAGCGGCACCAATATTAGCACAATCGTTACAGACTGTTCGCTGGCCGCGTGTAGCGACAACAGTCGCGAGTCAAACTAGAGACAGTTTGCGCCAAATGACAGAGAAAACTTGCAATCAAAAAAACACCAGAGGATTAAATAAAAATGTTGTTCGTTCGGCTGTGATAAGAAAATCAACATAAAGTAACAATGAACTGTAGGTTAATAACAGTATATAACAGTGTTAGAAAATGTTATTAAAGGAAATTGTTTGTAAAAATTGTACAGAAAGTAAAATGCAACAGATTTAATTTAGATTCGAAACACTAAAGTTTTATTTGTGTCGTTTAAACTAGAATTTCATGAAAAATATCTTTGCGCATCTTGCAGTGAAGCAATGTTTCGTTTATTTCTTAGTTTTAAATGGAACGAATAAAACGCAGCTTAGAATTTGTCAACTGAACAAAATTCAAAATGAGTAAAAAACTACCATTTTAAGTATTGTTGTATGTAAAATTTAAAATCAATTTCTCAGGGTTCTTTAAGCACATTAAGCAGAAATTAGCGGTTAAAGTTTAAACTTAAGTATAAAAAAAATGATATCGAACATAAAAAAAAAATTAAAACAGTTGAGAAAAAATTCGGAAAAGAGTTTGGGTAAATAATTCAATAACAACTGCTATGAATTGTAATAATTTTAATTTATATTTTTATTAACTTTAAGTTAAATATGTAACAAAAAATTCTTATATCCCTTCGTTTTTAACTCCATAAAACTTATTTATGAGTAAATCAGTGATACAAAATCGAACATTTTAGAGTCCAATTTAACTCTTCTTCCACTGCAGTTCTATTTACTTGCTAACAATAATTATTAAAAGTGTTATGTTAAACAAAACTAGTCCACATTGTAAAGTACTTGTAAATTTGAAAGAAAATATATCGCCGAATGATTAAATATTAAAAGAAAGGCTTTTTTTAACAAGATCTAGATCTGAAACCAGGTGGTACAAAAGGGACTTCATGTAAAATTACTATTGTAGAACTTAATAAATTACGAAACAGTATTTTAAATGTCTTTTTTTGCTTAAATACCGATCTTTGTGGGCCTCCACAAATTTCACGGTTTGCATAAAAGAATTCCTTTTTTCCAGAACTTTTATAATTTCACTAATTAAAAAGGTTTTTATCAAGAAATCCTTGAATAGCAAACTTATAAATTTTAGAATTAAGGAACGATCACATGTTGTTTGTGAATTATCAACATCGAGGGAGAACTCAACAAATATGTGACGCCAATTAATCAAATTTACCCCGAGGGCATAACGATTTCAATTTCTTAAATCTGATGTGTTGATTAATTGCTATTTAAGACCTGGTATAATGAGGCTTAACTACATAAAACATCCGTAACAAAAGTATCCGCACGATATTAAAAGCTTTTAATTAATAGAACTGAAAATGAAAACTCAACGACTTATAAAAAGTCTGTGTCAAAAGCATATTTTTAAATTCCAATTATCCTTTTTGAAAGAACAGATTTAAGCAAATAATGATTATTATTAATCGCATTTTAATGCATATTTTTAAATCTTTCTATTGTGGGGTATTAAGACGATGGATTGGCCAAAAACAGTCCTCTTACTAATAGTAGCTTCCCTTGATAACTGCCTAGAATTAAGCTGGTACAATTGGTGAATACACCTAAAATTGTGGTCACACCATTTGCTAGAATTCATTACCACAAAAATCGCACTTTTTTAAGAGCCTTGTCACACAACGACAATTTGCAAGGCGAGCAGTTATCATGGATTTCCGGCGCAATTATTTTGTAAAAATTACATTTCTGCTCGTTAAAATGGCGGACGGAAGCATAAGACCTGCGGAAGTTTACCGCTTTAGTTTTCCTCATGCCTTCATGACTTGTTTTCTAATTTTCTAACAGAAGTATTCAAAGAGCAACTTTAGTAAAAATTTGAAATCTTTAACAAAAAGCCTAAACTTTGAAGTGTCAATCATAAATAAAAAGAATTTATAATTTTAACCTAAAATTTACTTTCAATTGACTTCGCCATTATATAAGTAGCCGTGACAAGAAATAATCGGCGGAGTTTTCCCAACGAGAAGAAAAACAATAGTTATAAAATTCCGTCAGCAGTTTTACCCCTCAAACAGGTAAATCACCTGTAATTCAATACAACGTCCTAGCTTAGATAATGGGCGAAGTTTAACGCACGGTAGAATCGTTCAACCGCTCTTGAGAGGCAGTTTAGTTTCGTTCTTTCGGAAAATAATTTTGGAATTTTTACTAGCAAAATGGAAATCGTGGGCGCACTAAAGTCTTACGATTGGGGCAAATTGGGCAGAACATCTGAGGTTGCCAAATTGGCAATGCTGAATTCAGTCGGATTCGAGCCACAAGACGAAACTCCTTACGCCGAGCTGTGGATGGGCGATCACCCCAGCGGGCCTTCGACCCTGAAATCTAACGGGAAGAAACTGAGTGACGTGCTGGCAGGTGAGAAGCTGCCGTTCCTATTCAAAGTATTGAGTATCAGGAAGGCGTTGAGCATTCAAGTCCACCCGAACAAGGTTGTTTCGAAATTCGAACGATTTAACTGAAGTTTTTCTGATTGCCTTTTCCTAAATGCATTTACAGACTATGGCGGAGTACTTACATCGAAAACGGCCGGATAAATACAAGGATCCCAACCACAAGCCGGAACTGGCCATTGCCTTGACGCCTTTTCTGGCCTTGTGTGGTTTTCGTCCTGTTGCGGAGATCCTGCAATTCTGTGCGGAGCTGCCTCCCTTGCAGACACTGCTAGGAAGTGCTCCGAATATGGAGCTTCTGAAAAGCGACGAACCTGCAGCGCTGAGACAGTGCTATGAGAAATTGATGACCGCCAGTGTATCTGATGTCGAACGGTGTATCGAAGATATTGCCAAAAATTATGAAGATGGTAAGAATTAAAGAAATTGACACGCAAAAACTAATAATTCTGTTTGTCTTAACCAGTCCTTGCGGGACACAAATTATTGGACGTTTTTCGTACCATTAACTCTGACTTTCCGCTGGACGTGGGTCTGCTGTCGCTCTTCTTTCTAAACCTGCTTCGATTGCAACCTGGTCAGGCTATCTTTCTGCCAGCGAATGAGATCCACGCCTACCTATCGGGCGACTGCATCGAGTGCATGGCTTGCTCCGATAACGTGATACGTGCGGGACTTACACCGAAATACAAGGATGTGACGCAGTTAATTTCGTGCCTAAACTACACTGGACTGCCTGCTTCTAAGAAGATATTTGAGCCACACACCATCGACACGCATATGCAGATCTTTTTGCCACCGGTGGAAGATTTTGCGGTAGCAAAGATCACATTGCCGGTGGATACTTCGGAATACATGCTACAAGTGCAACCTTACAGCTCGATTTTGCTGGTCTTGCAGGGCGAACGCAAGCTCCTCCTGAATTTGGACGGAGGTCAAAGAGAGCTGCAGCTACAACGGGGCTCCGTGCTGTACCTGCCAGCATCAGTAGCTCCCGAGATCGCTTTTGGAACTCCTTTGAGTGGGACTGACTTCATTGCTTACATGGCAATGTACAATTACTTTAAAAATTAATGAGTTAAAAGGTTAGCAAATTGAGAAAAATTAATAGTTTTCAGCGATCTAAATTCATAAAAACTGTAAATTGGCAAGAAATAAATATGACAATTTTTTGTTCTTGTTTTCATTATTTTGCGAACTATTAAATATCAACATTTCATTTTGGTTTATGCTTGCAGCGATAATATGTAGTTGCTTGAGCCTCTATTTAGATCTAACAGTGTATATTTTAGATAGCCGAATTCGTTCCATGCTCGTGATTCTATGTATTAGCATACAAGTCAATAATACCTCAATATAAAATTAAGCTCGTGCGCACAAATCTCTTTTCCCTTATAAACTAAACGGCCCTTGTTATAGACAATCGAACAATAAATAATTTATTACAGTAATTCATCACATGATTTAGAAATCTTTGAGTAATAATACAATAAAAAATTTTGTGTAGGTACGCGAAGAAAAACTTATTGTATAACTGGAAGTTTGCGCTGACTTCAGCGGTAAGCAGTCATTCTAGGTTACTGAATTGCGTTTGTGGTTGAAAAAGTTTACGAAATGCATTTTCTTTTCTTGCTTTAAAACCTGCTGAGATGCAAGATGCTGGCAAAAGGCTTGTTCAAAAATCTGATAAAAAAGTGTTGCATAAATACAATGCATTCAAAAGGTACGCAGAGTACAAGTAGATGGTTCAGTTACATTGATGTTCAGTTGGCTGTAAAGTATAAGTTTAGGTGGTTTTTAGTGTTGCGTTTCAGTATATAATTGTAAAGTTCACGTTTAGGTAGTCGGTAGTGTTAGGAAACTCTGATATCTTGTGCACTGAGATACGTCTTGTGCATTTGGTCCTTGTGGTAGTGTCTGTTTAACTCTTGAGCAGGTTGTTGGCGCGCTTGTTGACTCCATCCATTCGCACGTTGTTGGCCTCGCCCTTCTCGGTGATCCTCTCGATCTGCTTGTTTTGATTCTCCAGCTCTGAGCCCATGTCCAGGGCCATGTTGCGTAGGTTACCCAGCATGTTGTTCACCTGTCCCAGATTTTCATCCATCTCATCTTCGCGAGCATCGTTGGTGATACGCGTTATATAGCCCGACTGGGGCGGTCCTCCTATGCCTACACCTCCGCCTACGCGTGCGTCGGCAACGCGTTGCGGCTGGCTGTTCACCACTTTGCCGTCGTCGTTAGCCTTCCATGCGCTATCACTGTCGTCAGTGATGGTCACCTTCCTCCAGGGCATCACGCACAGGCCGCAGCACTTCTCCATGCCACTCAGGTTCTTTTCGGCTTCCTTCATGTCCGCATTGATGCGGTCCATGCCTTCCTCAATGCGATCCAGTTGTTCTCCTTGGTCGTCCAGGGCGACAAGTGTGCGGATGCCAGCCTCTTTGCTTTCCTCCATCAAGCCAAGCATGCGACGGGTGCTCTCCAGCGATTCGTCGGCCACCTGAGCGGATTTTAGCTGGAGCTCCTGTAGCTCGGTGCGCGGCACGATTTCAGTTGCCATTTCTGTGCAGGAATCTTGTTTTTGCTTTCAGTGGTACTTGTTAATTAGAAATGCTTTGATGGTGATTAACGACTTTCCTGCACTCGTGACTCACCGAGCGCAACAAGTTTTCAAATTTTTCTCACAAAAAAACTGGGGCTTCACGAACTTATTACTGTGATGAGCTAAATTCGATCGATAATACTTGAAATTCCAAAACTAAAAAAAACAACCAGCCACTTCCCCTGACTAGTTATTCTTTTCTGTTTTTGTATACCAAAAACACCCAAAGTATTCAAGCCTCGCTATTGTTGCCAGTTTAATTTGCCACCGAACTTTTTCCGTCAGACGTTATTAAAAAATTCCTTGTGATATAATTCAATTCAAAACTCCCATAATTCCCAAAGTTTTAGCCATGTTTACTTCAAAACGGCTTTGAGCCACCATTCGATGGATAAATTCTAAAAGCTATCACTACAAAAAGTCTAGCCATGTGAAAATATGTTGGTTTTAACGCAATGATAAGGACTCTTAATACTGTCAAGCATTAAGATGGAAAACATGGGTTGCGCATCTTCATCAAGCAACCAATATTTCCCAATAAAAGCAAAATTCCAGGAAGTTGGCAACACCAGTCATTACCAAAATTACATACACCTACAGTTATCCAATACACGAACCAAATTATTTGTAAAAATATTTTCAGGTATTCGCACTCCACTTCATTTTTAGCGTGTTTAGTCATCATATTATCAATATTATCAGAAAATCTCTTGTGGCAATGCATTACAAAGAGATATTTTGCGACAAGTAATTACAGCCATGCTTTTGACATTTACCAACAGAAAAAACATAATAGACGTTGATAAGATTCGTTTATTTCTGCACATTTGTTCCTTCAGAAAAGGTCACCTCAGCAACTTTAATAATTACCACTTAGTTTAATATTGAAGGCATTTTATAAATGTTTATTGGCACAAGGAATATTTAGAGAATTTTCAATATAAGAAATATTTTCTTAAAAATTGTCTGTACGAACGCAGTGTAAACCGAAACTAAGATTGCAAGACTGCAAATCTCAAAAAATTAATTCTTGACACTTTATAAAAGTCAATGGAAAAAAGGGATGTTGAATTTTTAAGAAAAGACTCTGTCTTCTCGAGAGTCTCAGATAAATTTAATTTAGTGATATTCTTCTAGGCAGACTTGGAAGCTAATGAAGTCTAATAAATGATGTTTTTCTCTCTTCAACTGTATGAGGAAGCAACTGCATGCGGATTAATCATCGTCGTGTTAAACTGTTTTACTGCTTGAAAATGAAAATAAGAATTAAACTTAAATATGTATTACCAAATGTCGGCAAAAGTGTACAAAAATTGCATTTTTAAAGTTTTGCTTTCCTTAGACACATATTAAAATATATAAAAAATTTGTTGAAGCTGTTTAACCAAGGAAGTGTTTTCTCTTTTCCAAAAGCAAAGTTCAATGATACATGAATCTGTGTAACTCCCGCATTAAATCTGATTTAAGTGGTTTAGCTTGGACAGAATCCTTTGAATGACAGTTTATAAAAGAGACAACTAGTTTCAATATGATTTTCTTCAATGTTGCCAAATACCCTTTTTCGTCTCAAAGAATAAAATCCCTTTTGTACATTAAATAGACTAAATAAAATCTTATTAATTATTATTCTGTTAAATTTACTTAGATCTTTTCTTTTATGTATGATTTTATTGGAAAAATAGATTAATAGATTTCATTGCAGAAATAGATTAAAAACTGAGTTATAAAAGTGGATTAAAATTATGCAGGGAAAAGTGTTGCCTACATGTGAACAACAAATCGGCAAAATTTCCAACTCAGCCCAGAGAATGAAAAAGTCAGTCAAGTTGAGCGTGTTGGTCTGTTGGGTGGCTTGCTGTGCTCTGTGTGAATTAATTGTATTTTTAACAGGACGAATGAAATTAATTGCAAGAGTTTCTGTAAATTTACATAGATTGTGTTACACTCTTCAATAAGCAAAATTATAAAAACAAAACTATAAAGGCAGAAATAAGGTTAGAAATAAATTAAAAGCGAAAAAGAATCTTCAGTGTGTTTAACAGGGGCGTCTATAAAGTGGTCAAGTGTAAGAAACGTTTTTGTGGTGTCTGCTTCGTGTGTTAGCAACGCATCCACTCCCGTGTTACCTTCCTCCAAGTGCTTCTTTTCTGCTTTTCTATACTCGGAATTGGATTTAGAACGGCGTGCGAAAAGGATCCTTCTAGCCAAAAATTGGTCGTGGGCTTGAGAAGTGCGCCAGCCCAAGTGTGTTCTCGCGAAAGGTGAGTGAATTTGCAGAAAGTAATACAGCGTTCACTAAAACTAAAATCCTCATTTAATTGCGAACAAAATATAAACTTGGAACTTTGTAATGGAAGCCCTATTAGTGATTTTGACTTGCTGGCTGGGCGTGTCTACTACTGTTATGGCGAAATCTGATTCACCCAACCTCAGCTGACAAGCAGCGTAACATCCATTGCAGCACAGTCGACAGCTTTCAGGCCAGCGCTTCCGTACTTTGGCCAAGGTGTACCCTACCGTGGTAGCTACACACTTGGTTTGCGCGTCGCCCGTTCTCCGTAGGAAGACTCCATCCCTACAATGCATTCCCGAGAAGCTGGAAAACCACTTGAGGTTTTGCCTTTCAGTGGTTTTCTCTTTTCTTCGTACTAGCAGAGATCTTCTTGCTTCTTTAATTCTAATAACCAATTTTGGTTTCGTATTTCATTCTGTACTTCGTGGTTCTTATGATCGAAAAAGGATTCCATTGTTAACACCAAAGAACACCACTTGTTTATTTTGTTTGTCGTTTTAGCGATAGGGTTGCCATATCGTATTTATTTATTACGGCTACACCGCCCCAGTGGTCGTACAAAAATAATGTGTGATTTACGACCCTTTTCGGTTTGAATTTTGAAGAATACCTTTTTTATAAAGCTTGCTTTAAAATGTTCAGTTGTTCACGTGTTTTTTTTATTAATACTAAAAACTTTTAATTAATACTAAACTCTTTATTAATACTGAAAACTGATATCAGATGATAGTCCTAGTTTTTCAAGTGACTAATATCGCCATTGATTTTGTCACAAAACGGTCTGCTCATATTTGAATTCTTTCAATTTAGAAAACCTGTAAGAAGCGTGATTATTAACGTTATTATTTCAGGTTGATTGTCCGTTGAATTAAATGACTCGAGTTCAAATCAATTTTATAAAAAAAATGGAAAATTAACTGATCTTTTCGGCTTTCTACAATTGATGTTTAAATTTAAAAAATCTTAAATGGGCGCCTCGATTCCTGCAAATAAAAGTTTCTTATTTAAAGATTACCATAAAAATTGTGACTCAAAATCTTAACAAATTTTAATAGTTTCTGTGTGCTTTTGTTTTATTAAAAAAAACCAAAACTCTAATTTTAAATACAAATATTTGAATTACTAGTAGAAGAACAATTTTCTAAATTTTAATGTCTTTAATCACACTATAGGAAGATTAATAATTAATCATTGAAATTATCACATCCGCTCACGCGTTTTTTTTTTCAATCTGATTCAGATTGCTGACCATTTTTCTGAAATACTAGAAGTCATATGTAGGATCTATAGTATCTCTGGAAAAAAGTTGGCATACCAAAGACAGTATGTTCCTCCCAAAACATTTGCTTAAATTTTCTCAGATTCGAGCTGGCTTATGCAGACACAGAAGTAAACGCAAATGCTTATTATAAGTTATAATTAACTAGTTGTAAATTGAAAGCTTTTTCTTAGCCAACTATCTACATATCTAATCACGTCTTCTGTTTTCCTCTTTTCTCTTTTAACCATCTTCTCCAACCAACGGAAACGCGCCGCATGTTGTTGGGATCTGCTGCACATGGAATAACAACGAAAGCAGATGCGAAAGAACCAACTTTGAAATTAGAACGTAGCGAACCGTAGCAATCAACAGCCCACTTACGGGCCGAGAACAGGGTGCCAGAGCGACCATCGTGCAGCCAACCGTCTACCAACTACACATCCATTAGAGCTGGATTTGAATGGAGCGGAGCGTCGAACTCCGACTCGCAGGAGAATCGAGCACAACGTCGGCGTAGTCGTCGTGTACATCGCGCAGTGCCACACCGCCCGAGACGACGACGTTGCTCAAGCGGCGTCGCCTTCGTCGTGTCAGTGAAATGTCGAGTGCTCAGCAGAGCGAACGTGAAAATCGGACGGATGCTGAATGCTCAGCATAGCGGAAGCGCGCGTAGTGCAAGGATTGCGAATTGAAGCCTCCGCTTTGAAGTGCGCAAAATTAAGAAATAAAAAAGCAGTCAAATCCTGGAAGCATAGTGCTGTAAAAAAGCGTTCTCGTGGTGCAAATTACACTCGGCTTACTTGTCTACATAAAGTTGCGTTTTACATTATTCGGGTAACGCCTCTCCGGGGTTTTGTGTCTGTCGCGTTAATACGGATTGTTGGCGGTGTTAATGTTGACGTTATCGTTGCGTTCTCTGTTTGTAGTCGTCGGTCTATTGTATATCAATTGTTTACGTATCTGCTGAATTCAGTAGCTCGTGCAGTGCACCGGGCATCTCGTTACGTTGCGGAAACATAAACATATGCTGTTGCATGAGTTGAGTCACCAGCGCCATCATGTTCAAGTGCATTCCAATATTTAAGGGCTGTAATAGGCAGGTGGAATTCGTGGACAAGCGCCACTGCTCACTGCCGAATGTTCCAGAGGAGATTCTACGTTATTCACGCACGTTGGAGGAGTTGCTTCTGGATGCCAACCACATACGCGATCTGCCGAAGGTGAGTCTTTTAGAGGGAAATCAAAACTTTTCGAGAAGAGTTTTCCGCAGCATGTTAAATATCAGCAGTAAAGTGGGAACCCCGTTGCTCATTTCTTATTGCGTGTAGCCATCTAAGTATTTAATATTATTAAATCCAAGTTCGTTCATCCGATTTCTATGCTCTACAGTTCAATGACCTATTGCGCTTGCCTTCGTTGCTCCTCGTATGCATAGTTTCCATCCTCGTAGAATCTTGCTTCGCCGGAAGTCTTTAATTAAATTTCCTGCCCCACACGCAATGATACAAAAAGCTTCTTCTCAGATTGAAGTGCTCGTCTTCGTTAGTGCGTCGCTGGAACTCTTTGATTTATCTCGTTCAGAAGACATCATAATAAGACTTCATTCAGTTTGCCGCTGCCCCACATCTGGACCTCAGCAATTGTTGTCGTCGTCGATAATGTGTTTGTCAATTATTGCATACGTTCAACAACTTGTTGGCAACCTCATCGAACAAGATTTTAATCGCAATTAACAATGAAAGAGTTCAGTTTTTAAAAAGATTCGGAGAGATTAACTTCTCAATATAAAAATCTCGAAGCATCTAATCTAACATTGAAGGTCGACTATTTGATATTCGTTATTGCTGTAAATTAATATTGCTTATATTTATTTGTTTAGATATATTTACGTATATTTTGTAAAACAAATTGTTATTAAAAACAAATTGGGTTAATTTTGTTTTTTGGACTGTTTCCTATTTCCTTTTAATCTCATTTTGAGCTAACGTTTGCACGTTTTCTCACCTAAATAAGTATTTGCTTCAGTTCTTCATATGCATTAAAGCATCCATTGAGACTTCCGCAATCTCTTCATCTTTAGAGTTTCACTTTCACCTTAAACTTTAACAAAATGCTTAAATTTTATTTTCTTTTTTCCCGTTGTATTGGCTTTGCATCCCAAAGCGTTTTCATTGCATTTCCGCTCGATTGCAATCTATCTGGTTACAAAGTTACCCGGCAACGTCATTACTCTTCTTCGTTCACCTCTTGTTGATTTTATATTTGTTATGCTAGCTTTCCTGTTAAAAGCAGGATGTAAAAGACTACAAGAAATTGAGTTATTCTGTGGTTAACCGAGTAAAAGTTTGCCCAAGCACTCGATTGCTACCAGCCACACAAGCAATGCATTTAAACTAAAATAAAGAGCGGCGTTAATCGTGATATTAAGATCTCAGAAGAGCTTTTAAAGAATTCGCTAGTAGAAAAACGGCTGGTGTTTATCTTGATTTTTTTTACTAAAATTAAACCAACAAGCGTAAGAAAATTTCGTACTGATTCAATATCGTAATTACTAATCTACTTACTGAATTCCGTGTAGATATCATCCTTCTGCATACCATATGAAGCTTAATAAGACTGTATGATCATTTCAATAAATTCGTTCAAATTTGGATTTGTTGCTCGTTTCTCTCTCGAATAGTCATCAGCTGTCTAAGTTATTCTAACAGAATGACCAACTCGTGTGTGAAATAAACACACAATAACCGACTTTAGTGACTAAACAACGGTTGGCATCACATTTAATAAACTTGTTGGTTCTCGTTGGTGTCATACTGGATGTAATCGGACGGGCGCGGTTGACTGCTTCGTCATGTGTGTGTATGTTTCTTCATGGCTCGGTGACTCTTTACTCGCATAACAGCTTAAGATTGAATGGCAGACAAGCAAAAGTTATGAAATCTTCACCAAACCGAAGAAGTAGAAAATCGTGAATCATGGAAACTGGATTCTGGTTTAAGTCTAATCAAGATTTGCAGTAATGTGAAAACCTATAAACGCCAATACTGAAATAACTAGCGATTAACTGTACATTCTTGCAAGAATGTGTCAGTTTGAATGTGGCTAGAAATGTATTGCGACATCAATATTCAAACAGTATCGGATAATATATTCACCTGCCTCCCCCTGATTAATTTTTACTCTCAAAGCTTTTGTGCAGGAGACCTTTTTGCAACACATTTTAAAATGTTTTCGAAGTGGATTTTTCCCAGCGAACAATTAAAAATTCATTTCAAAAACTACCAGCTATTATTGTTCTTCTCTTGTGCGCGAAGAACGCTAAAGATCCACAGTCGGCGTACTGCGTCCAGCGAGAGACAACGAGACGACCCAACTATTGTTGATGGAACTCGCCTGAGGCCGCTGCAGCTAAATGCTGTTTTCATGTCATTTTGTTTGTTCTCGTAGAACATCCTTTGTCTTGACTTCGAAATCCGGCCGAGAGCCATACCTTACTGCCTACTAACTAATTGAGATCTCAACAATAAGATACCCGGTTGTCTCTCTGCGCCCGACACTTTATTTACGTCCTCGTTTAAGGCTGACCCATTTGGACATGAAAAGCCTCTCGAACATTGCCTCTGCACTCAACTTTCCCCCGAGATTATCTTCCTTCCGATTTGTCGTTTTTACGTTGTCATGTTAGCCGCAAAACATGGGCCACATTCTACGTTAGATGGTACATCTAGTGTTTCTTTCTAACAAACTTCAGCTGAGAACACTGATAACCATCTAAACTGGTAGAAGGAATACCAAATCACTAACGACTAAATTCATTAATTTCAGCGCAACATGTGTGCTGCTGCGATGGCTGCAGGCAATTTGTTGCTAGTGCTATTACTTCGATGTTGTAGAAGCCGCTCACATGTTG
Organism: Sicus ferrugineus; assembly: GCA_922984085.1. NCBI lineage: Eukaryota > Metazoa > Arthropoda > Insecta > Diptera > Conopidae > Sicus > Sicus ferrugineus. The sequence continues at coordinate 29,651,539 of OV277352.1, forward strand.
CTTTCCGAACATGATGCGGCTGCGCGCAGCTTACGTAGGGAACATTATAGCATATCAGTACGAAGCATCAGCGTCACGGCATTGCGAACAACTGGGTACTCAATTCCAATCATGTCGTCAAAAGTTGTCAGATTATCGAACCGTCGTCAGTGTTCGATGAGGATAGAAAATAGCTTTTCCTAGTTGCAGCAGTAGTAAGACAAAAGAAAAGAAGTGGGGAGAGAAGAAAGCGGACAAATTAGGCCAAGTACAGGCAGGAGTGTTGATAACCGAGTTTAACCAACCTAAAAAACTGCAGCTTAATATAAGATATTTTCTTTCTTTACTACTGAAATTTTAATAAAAATTGTAAAATCTCTTCTTGAAGATATATTGTGTTCTTATCTTTTTTGATATTCTCGTACTAAGTGTTCTCGCATACGAAATGTCAATCAAACAGTTTTATATCTAAAGAAAAAGTTGCTTTACCACTTTAATTTGAGTTTAATTTTATCTGTGAAAATCACCATAATAAATCAAACTGCAAAAATAATTTACTAATGGTTATGGCTAATAAATTCTCTGCCACGGAGCTGCAGCTGGAACAACGCGTACACTTTCACAAACTGCTGGAGGAAGAAAAAGTAGTTTGTTCAATAGAAGTTGTCGCATTACGTTATGGTGTCCGTGGATGCGACCAGCACGATACGACTGCTGCTACTATTCCACTTGTAAGTACGTTTTGGGGGGGAAAATCACCCCCTTCTTGAATGATATATATTCGACATGATGGGGAAGTGATACTCGCGGAATTATCGCTCTTTTCGCAACTGCTATTCTGTGCAGTGAAATAACAGACTTTTGAAAGCTATTACAGCGACTATATTTCAATCAAAAGTGTTGACTCTATGCGATACTTGCGGTAAATTAAACTTAATAAAATAAAACAGTTTATGTGCAACAAGTAATATATGGCAAGAAATGGGCTGTTTGTGTCCATTAATGGAGTGGAAAAACGTCGCTAGTGTAATCAATTTTACCGAAAGCGTCGTCAGTGTAAAAATGATAATGAATTTTTTAGCCTGTACGGTTATAATTTGCAATGAATGTATATCGCTGTGACAGTTTATTTAATCCCAACATAAATTGCAACCACTAAAGCCGCCGTTGTAACATTAAAAACGCAAACGTAATTGTAAATAGTTACACTCAGAAAATCGATCGATTGGAAAATTAGATCTTCTGTTGATTCACTACTAATTCTTAGTTGCAGTGGCCAAATCTTAGTTTGACACACCAAATAAGCTAGTTGGGGGGTGGGAGCGGAGGGTAGGCATTTTCAGAAGACCTACTGGAGCCGCTCACAGCGAATTCCCTTGTAAAGATAATACCAAATTTAAGATATTATTAAGTTTTCTCATGAGTAAGTAAATTTTTTTATGCTGTACGTTCACACAAAGAACTCAAGTGTTCTTGTAGTTATCGTTGGTATGCGTTAACTTCATTTGCTGGTGTGTCATGAAGAAACCAGTGAAACGGGTCGAATATTCGCAAAATGACATCATTCGAAGTCTCTGCCGCAAAGACTATTTTATTCTGGTGTTTGTTAAATAGCTTCTGTGCTACCAGCCAAATTAAATTTGACCCGAGGCAATTGTGAAAGATATAAAAATGTCTTTATAGTGGGACTCTGAAAAAGTTCTCTCCAAATTACCTTTCAATGCAAATGTATTTTTGAATTGTTTGTGCTCACTATTCATGCTAAGGCTAAATGAAGGCAATTTGAGTGAATAACAATAATCTAGTTGTTGTTAGAAGGTGTGTTTAAAAGTCCAAAAAATATTTCCATTCGCACACAGAGGAGCAGAAGAGAAGCTAAAGCAGATGGAGCGCCACAAGGGAATGGAAATATTGTAGTAGACTATAATTCAAATAAGATCTAAAACGTCGACCTTCAGATGAGCACATTTGTTGCTGAAGCTCGGCAGCTGTCGATTTTAATTTGCAGTAATCAATGAAGCCAATAAACAGCAAACAATTGTATTCCGATAACTAGACACTCTTTGATCTCAATAATGTGTTCCGATACATATCTTTGATCTTAAATTCGCAAACTCTTAGCAATTTCGAAAGTAATAATGATATTGCTTCATAAATTATTTCGGCAAACAATGAGTTGCGAATTCTAATTCACATTGAAATTGCCATGACATCTTTTTGAAAATCAACTCTATCAATCCCGGTTTGCCTCATAAAAACATAGAATGGATTTTTGATGTGTGGCATTTTAATCGATGAATTATCCTTGATAATTTTTAATATAGACGTGGAAGAAAACTAGAACGGGAAGCATTAAATAAGCTTTAAATTAAAGATCAGATAGTCTCTTCAGGAATGCTTATTAAGTGCTTAACAGAGGTAACTACCGACGATTATCGAGCATCGATTATTATGAGCATGGGTGACCTACAAATGGCGGAAAGTGCCTACTTAGCGGGCCTTGTGTTCTTGAGAGGAACAATTGTTGAACGCAAAATACGATGCTTTCGTGCGCAACACACCAAACAACGTGGCTGAATCGAAAGTTACAACTGCTGCTTCTGTTGCGGTCGTTGTTGCTGCCTTCAATTGAGATAAAAAGCAATTACAGCGTAGCACCTTTTCATCACGAGCGGCAAAACAATCGCAGGGTGGTTGTGCCGATACCGACCCACAACATCGTCGTCCTCCTTCTGAGGTTCTGTGTGGAAAAATCCTACAAGTGAGAATTTAACTGCTCGTTTAAATTGGCATCGTTATGGGATTCCCATGGAATAATTTTTTTTTCTATTTCTCATTTAAAAATCGAAAATATCAACTTCTAACTATCGAAATTAGAAAAGCTTATATGGCATTTCGGGATGAGGAATAATTTAATTTAATTAATCACACCAAGTTTCTCAACATCAAGTTTCCAATCAAGCTGTGGAAATTCTTTGGGTTTCTTTAATTGCCACGGGAGTATAAATTTTAGCATAAGAAAAATGGGCGTTTTTTCAGAGATCCAGGGAATCTCGTTCCGGCAGCCTTGTTTTTCCTCATATTTAACGGCCAGCGAAGCAAATGTTTGTCATGTTCGATGCTTTCAGTTAGTCTCTTCGCTTCCCACCCTCCCTCCAACCACCGCTCTCCTCCCATGTCTTTGCTGTTGCTGTTAGCTGGTTGATATTACCGTAGTTGTTTTCCACTCGGCCTCAGTTAACAGTGTCAGATATCAGCTCGGTCGATAGCTTCAGCTTCAGCTCCATCGTCGTGTCCAGCTTCAGCTGTAGCTTCTGCGCGCCATGCTGTCGGCTGAGCTGCAACAGCCTCCACATGCTCGCCGTCGACGGGGGTTCAAAGTTGCAATCGTGAAGTCCTACATTTGCACCTCCTGTTTTCAGCGCTGACATTAAAAACTGCAGCAACAGCCAGCTGACAGCGTGCAAATCCGAAAGTTGTAAGCAGAAGCAACTACTTGCTGTTGTAGTTGTCGTTTTTACCTCATGCTGACCTCAGATACCCGATCTCAGGTGTTGTTCGTTGATGATAGAATACGATTGGTGCAACTAGTTAGTGATGAAAGCATCAGATGGAAGTAAACGTGATCACAGTAAGATTGAAAACGAAAAGGGAAAGTTCACAGTGCCTTTTTAACTGATTCACTAGGATTTTAACTATTGCAGAAAGACTTGGTATTGAGTTGCTTTTTATTTGGCAGTCGATTGACTCTTCGAAGGCTTGAAAATACTTTAAATATTGTTTTGTTAACCTTTCAGCTACCTTTGATTAGCTTTTAAACGACAATTCTTCACTAACGCTTAAGTTAGTCAATTTAAAAATTGGAAACGATTGTCCGCACTTTCAATATATGGAAAAAATTTACCCCACGATATCAAGGTTACTCGTTATTCTTCATCTCACCTCGACATTTTCTCCCTTCGAGACGTCACTGCTTGCAAGAGGATTTCGCTAATATGCAAGTAATTGGTTAAAATTCTGTGAGCTCCTGTTCCATTATGTCCGTCACGATTTCACAGTCGTTGTTACAACGCAAAGTGCTTGACAAAATCTTGACTACTTAATGGATTTGTAAAGCGAGATGTTTTTAATTTGAACTCATCCTCCTCAGCCGTAAATCTCATTCACCGACGATCTCAAGCAGTACTCGTTCGTGCGTTTTTCCACGTCGATTCTCTGCGTGAATTCTTCACGTTGTTCGCCCGCGTCAGCAGTGCTACCAGCATTCCTGCCAAGTTGTTGACTGCTGCAGCAGCAACCACTTTGTTACCACAGTCCCAGCTGCAGCACACGCAGAGTCAAGCGTCGCATTGAAGATGAGCAGCGACTACTAGGCGCTCAGACTTCTCAGAAGAGCAGATTGCAACGAATGCATTTTTTGCATTTCTTCTTTTGCATTTAGTTTTACAGAAAACAAAAAAAAAAACAAACAATAAAGCAAAAAGCAATAATTTAATGCAATTTTTCTTATCGCGGCACACTGAAGATTCTGCTCGCATCTACAAGAGGTTGCTAAGAGAAACAGATAAATGAATGAAGAGGTAACTACGTAGAGTATCTACATTTATTCGTTTTGTATCTGTTTGTACGTTACCTCATTTATCTCATTAAAATGAAGGTCACTCCACTTGCGTGTATGAAAGATCCGATTTAAAATTTTATCTGTGCTTAGAGTTAAATTAAAAAACTGCAATTTTGGAGTTGTTCGAGTATCAATCCAAGTTTAATACTATTTCTTATAAAATATAGTTGTAGGTAAAAAATACAAAAAATCACAAAGTACGTGGTAAAAAATACGAGTGAAAAGTACGTTTCCTTCCTTTCTTTAAAATAGATACTTAATTTTACGAGTCTTAGAATTGAAAGTAACTATCAAAACAGCTAAAACACTTGAATTTTTGCTTACAAACTCGAATATTCCGTCTTTAATGGAGTGGCAACTCTAGCAAGCAGGTATCTTGTCTGTCATTTGCAAACCCTCAACTCCCCCTCCATCCGCTGTAGCTTCGCTTCATCTCTCTGTTTACACGAAATCTTTTAGTTGAATTAAATTTGAATTTCAGTTCTGAGATCCCAGTTGTTGGCAACGTCAAGTGTAGTGTGAATGTTGGCGATAACTATGAACGCATGACGACCCAACTAGACTAGCTGACAGTGTTGCCGTCTTGGTTGTGAAGCCTTGTATTGCGTAGTTTTTTTTTTTGTTTTTTATTTCAATCATCATTTAGTTACCATGTAGTTGTGACACCGGCAATAGCAACACCAACAATAAAAGCAGCAAAACAACAACAGAAACTAGACAAATTACAACAACTACAAAAACTAGTTACGAACAAGTAACAAGGCAACGCGCCGTGAAACAACTTTTCAGCTTCATGTAAGCATGCATGCATGTCAGGAGTACAGATGTATGAATGTTTTGTTGCTATTTTTGCTACACTCCGGGTTGAAGTTATTAAATTTTAGTAGCGAAGATACGCGAGTATGACTCTATTTAACTCTTAACTCAATGCAAACTCTAATTAAAGCCTCGCAACAGCGTAGAATTTCTGAGATAAACAAAAGTGAAGCTTCAGAACCGCGCATAAAATGATTGCGTTGATGTTGTTCATGGAAAAAGTTGTAAAATTGTTCATTTAGATGGAATACTTAAACAGAATGTGGTGAGTTTTACTAATTTTGCGGGATATCACTAAAAACTATATCGACAAAACGTTTGCCTTCTTTTGAAGTTGATAATCATAAGTCGGATAATCTCACTTGTCATGGTAAAGAACGATGTTGTCAAGTTCAGAGTCGCAATTGTCATCAGATGACCTCAATTATCAACCTACACGCAACGGGCCAATGTGAAACCAATCGTTGCGGAACAATTACATTGACAATCATCAGACGAGTATTTCATCATATTTCACAATATTAATCACAGAAAAATGGGGGTGGGAGGGGCAAACATTCCCGACTGTTATGTTATGTGTGATTTAATGTTCGTAATATTAACAAGTTTTTTGCAAATGTCCAAATCAGCAAACTCAGACTGTCAATATGCTGTTGTGATGATACTTCTTGAGCAATTTGTGTTGTCGAATTATACTCTGAGCCTGAGTATATACCCTGAGTTCTCGAATAATGGCGGCCTATTATTCTATTCGTTCGTGGCAACCATTATATGTGTTACCCACCTGAAATCCTTCCTTAAATCGACTGCGTTTTAGTTATTTTCGCGAAGATGCTTATCACAATCACGGGAAATAGTTCTTAACTTCCTTAAACGGTCTTAATCTTTGTCCGTCATGATTGCATCACAGTTCTAAAGTCCTAAGGGTTTCCTCTTGCAGCGTGTTGCAGCTGAATGCATGCTCCTCGCACCTCCGCACTTGCTGGGCGGGACTTATGGGAGCTCAGAACTGTGGGAGATGGGACTGCAGATCGCCTTCTCTGCATGCAGCAGGTTTTTCTGGCTTGGCGCTTTATTTATTTAATTTTTCCATTGTTTTCCTTGGAATTTCTGTATTTTTACTTCGTCTTTTTTTTTTGTTGCTTTTGCAACCCACTTGCCTTGCTCGGTCTTACCAAGCGGCACGTCGACTGAGTCAGCTCGAGAACGAGACTGGCTGCTTGCTGTCGTAAAAGTCGTCATCATGGCCAACACTTTGCTTACGTTCGCCTCCTCCTTGCGTAGATCTTGGTATGCCACCATTCCGACCATTCCATCGACCGACCGTCCGTCCCATCGTCGGTCATACTCACCCTATACCAGTTGCAGTGACGCGAAATCGTGTCCGTAGACACGAGCAACAGCGGAGCTCATGTAGGTGAGTAGAAGAGCTGCATCGAGTCCTCCTCTTCACCCCTGCCCCTCCCGCTGTCCTAACTGCTTGTGATGCAGTTTTCTGTAGATTCCTTCTCTTGGCTAAATTGTATTTTATGCGATCTTCTCGTTCTGCTCCACCACCACCACCACCTGCAGCTGCCAGAGTGCCGAGAATCGACGGACCGACCTGCTTGCTGCCTGGTGCTGCGCGCCGGTTCAAAATAGATACAATAGTAAAAATGGTCGGCCCGTCGCCTGGCAGCTGGCCGGCCGGCCGGCTTACCCTGCCAAATCGCCAACTCGGTGCTTCGCGGTGGATTCGCTGAGCCGACGCAGCAGAATAGGATATGCCGGCCGGCCTGACGATTGTTCTATGCGAGGCGTACCTCTTCCCCTCACCTGTCACTAATTCCTCTACGATTTCCGAGCCACGTTCGCCGCACCTTTAGCTGAAGCCTCTTGTCCGCTGGCCCACCTCGTCTGCTTCTAGTTTTCGCTTTACTTGCCCCGTTTTTCGCCAGCACCCATTCTCCCAACTCAAGGTTCTTGGCATCATTTACTATTTGCGCTTTTGCTGTGGTTGTTGCTGTTGCTGTTAGTTCGGTGTGTGTGTGTTCAGGGTTGCCAGATGTTCGGTTTTCACATGGATAAGTGGGTTTTTCAACGCTTTTCATGGGTTCCTGTTGTAAACTAGGCGATGTTGTGCATATGAATTATTATTTAGTGAGTTTTAGAAGCTTCCCTGGTTTGGACCCTCTATCTGGCAACCCTGCTCGCTGTTGTTGGTTGGATATCTGCGGCTTTCTAGGTGACTGCTTTTGTTTTAAAGTTGCTTTGTGAATAAATAAATTTTTGCTCTCTATCTCTCCTATTCGCCAACTCAGATTTTCCCTGCCGGTCCGTTTTAATATCTTCTTTCTGGGATTTTTTACTGCTTTCTTCATTTGTCGACTGTGAATGAGATTTTTAATTTTGTATAAATAAATGCGACAAGCAACCTGCTTCTTGTGGTTGCTTTGGTTGCCTGGTTTTGCATTTTCTGCTTGCGCTTTTGTTGCATTATGGATGACATCTTCAGTGTTATTTCAAAATTCAGTTTTAAGTTCAAGCTCCTTTCTGAAAAAAACCAAACAAAAAGAAAAGAAAAGCAAAAAGAAACCAATTTACAGACTTCAAACTACTTTAGGTGACTTCAGCCGACTTCAGGGGATAACATTTTATCGGTTAGTTTTGTAGTTTGTAAAATAAAATTCATACGCTATCACGTTAAAGAATTTAGTTTGAAATTATTGCAATCTTCTGCAGAGTTTACTGTTCTGTTTGAGACCATCCTCCACACTAGTTTCCTGTAGTTCTCCCTTTTTTATGAACTGACAACTTCATAATTATTTGTCTAAAGTTCGTCTACATAATTATTCGTCTTAAGTTGGCATGAAGATTTATGTGAGGAAACAACAACAGCAGCAGTAGCAGCAGTCTTGATTGCAACAGAATTCAACGCGTTCACATTGGAAAATTAAGCCAGCTTAACAATGTTAACTGCAACCATTCGGCCCATCCATCCTTTTGGCTGCCCTAACTTGGGTCTCCAGTATGACTTGACACCGTTCGCGGTTCTTTTCCTCTGTACTTTCCTTCCTTCGTCGCTGCACCAGCTCTCCAACCCAGCAACTTCAAAGCAATTTGCAACGTCATCATAATCTTGTGTGCCCCATCACACCTTCCCGCTCCAGCCCGCCTACCGTTCAAGATGTTCGCTTCCCAGCCATTTAGCGCGTTCTAAATTCGTTTTGTTTCCACTTTGCTATTAACTAACTTGGCTTAAAACGGTTGACATCATTTGTTTGACTTTTTAGTGCTGAAATTTTTTGCTCTTGCGCTTCTTTTTTTGCAAACCACTTTTTGTTCTTTAGTAGCTCATATTTCTAGCTTAATAATCGTTGTTTCCTTCGTTCCCCTTCTCCTCACCTTCTCCACAATCGTTTTCTAACCGGACGTTTTTTAAGTGTTGCTAGCTGATCTTTTGCGGTTTTTGTAGAGGTCAGAAATTTCAAGAAGTTCACGAATGGTGTCAGTCCAGTGTTTATCCAGTAGCCATGAGAAAAGGTGCTCATTTTGAAGAGTTTTTGTTTTTTGCTAATGATAATGAAACAAGACGGGTCTTGTGTTAATTAGATTTAGTAACTGATATTCTTAATTTTAGATGCGGAAGCATTACTGCAGTATCAGCAGAGTAACAGCTGAATACTAGATTGTACCAGCTGAATATCACGTTGTATCAGCTGAATATCAGGTTGTACCAGCTAAATACAATATTGTCCCAGCTGAATACCACCTTATACCAGCTGAATGTCAGCTGAATACCACGTTGTATCAGCTGAATACTAGGTTGTACCAGCTAAATACCAGTTTATACCAACTGAATATCAGGTTGAACTTCTCTGAGTGCAAAATATTTTATATTGTAACCCACGATATTTAGTTTTGTGGCATTTGAAACACACACAAAGCTTTTACCAGCTGCTAACTGTTATTTTAGAGTCTCGCACTCAATTCTTCTTGCTTGAAAAGAGATTCGTTAATCAGCAACAACTGAACAGTTTTGAGCCCATCTACGCATTTCGTGAACAGAAATGCTATGTGAGTCAGGATCGTGGAAATCCACAGTATTTATCGTGAGAATGATATCACGAGTATTCAGCGTGGGAACATTTTCCTTCGCTCCGATTTAACCACGAGCAATTTGACTCCATACGGCTGTAGTCGCCAATCAAAGTCTGGTTGTAACTAAATTCGATGTTTTCAGTTTCGTTGTTTTGGTTTTATTTCTCCATGGGATTATTTCTATTGGGATCATTAATTACGGTATTAATAGGTAGTTACTGAGAGAATTTGAACTTGTGACAGTTTTGTATATTTTGATAGACATTTTCTAATAAATTCGTAAACCAATTCATTCTGTGCATTAATAATTCTGCCTCTGTAATAAAAAAGGAATTTAAACCGTAAATAGCTGAAGCGTATTTACCTATCACATTTCAACATTAGGAAATCGATATTTTGCGTTAGATATGTATAACTATATGTCAGTATCTGTAACCATAAGCAACGACACACAAGAATGTAGTTTGCCCATTAGCTCGACATGAGCAGATACAGTCGAGATACCTCTACATTTACGATTGCCAAAGATTTGTGGCCGGTAAACCGTGTCGAAGTAAACGAAGAGTGGAGCAGGTTAGCTGCTTACTAGATACTATTTATGAAAACGCAATATTACAGTGAATTTTTGTCACAGCTAAACGCAAACTAGTGTTGCTTCAAATTACTTGATTTTTCTGTAAATTACAATGATTCGGAATGAAGAAATTTTGAACTCTGTTACAGTTTAAACTCGCCTCTGATTTACGATCTGCCAAGCTTGTGCTTTCCAAAAAGAAAGTTATTGTAACCTCTTACCAGATGTTGGGGAAAAAACTTAGGAATTGATTTATGAAATGTTAGCGTCTATAGTCGTGATTTTCATACTAAGTATGCCGTGAACTCTTCCCATCAAGTCCTCTGTGGAGCAAGAGGAGTCCGAAAAAGGTACGAGTTTTCACCATCATTGAGGATTCATAGATAACAAGGTGCAGGGCAAAGAAATATTTAAACGTTTTTCCCTCACTCTACTTTGCAGTATCTGGGTAATAAATCCTTGTACACCACTTTCCCCTTCCCTCTCCCCCTCTAAGACAACAATAGCAATCGCGTCGCGGCCTTTCTAAATTTATGACTACGAATTTCAATAAAAATGCATTGCAAGCGTGAACAAATCTTCAATTTTCCGTACTTTTTGGTCTGAAAATAGTTAGGTAGAAAGTTGAGTGGTAAGAATGAGTCTAGCAAGCGGGTGAAGGAGGTGCAGCAGTTATTCCGGGTTCAACAACGACATACGGCCGAGATACAGTGCTGATCGTGTTGTATGTGCCAGGAATCTTCATTGCATTTGTGAGTATTTTGTTGGCTTTTTCTCTTGATTCCCTTGATTGCGGTTGACAAATTATTAACTCTTTGTTGCGGAACGGGGTTCGCCGGACATTGCGCTTCGTTCCTGTCCTCCTGCAACCGATGCTTCTTCTCCCGCCAGCCTTATACTCGGGTAACAAGATCAGTTGGTTGGTCTGTATTGTTCTGGTACGCGACTTGGCATGACTTTATGGAGCGTCTAACTACAAATTGCGATAGCATCAATTATTCCAATTGTGGATCGCACGCTCTACTTGGGGAATCGCTTCGAATTTGTTGTCATTGCATTTATTTGTTCGTCGTTTTGGCATAATTTGGGCAAAGCAGTAACTGGCTTTACTGTGACTTCATTTACTAAGTTGAAGTCGTGACATGATAATAGAAATCTTTTGAAAACTCTGTCGAACGGTTGCTTGTGTCTGAAGTATATCCAGTGCAGTTGCATTTAGATGGTGTTTATCTGCCTTTTGTACTTTTTGAATAGAGTGAGTGTATAAAGTAGTTTCTTTCTGTTTTCGATGATCTTTTCTGGAATTTCTTAATTTTGAAGAAATTTTAAATTACACGATTTTAGAGTTATTTTTCTTGATAATCGCAAACTAATATTACATCTTTATTTTATTTTCAGAATTTCTTCAGACTTCATCGCCTGCGGAAATTGGGATTGAGTGATAATGAGATCATCCGCTTGCCTTCCGACATACAAAATTTTGAAAATTTAGTAGAATTAGATGTTTCTAGAAATGGTAAGTTAAAAGATGTTAAGATAAAATATTAAAAATTAACTTAACGTTTTGAAATGGCATTGCATTTTCGTGAATTTATTTACAAGTTCTAAACTTTTCTTAAAGATTATATTGTACTACAAAAAAATATCTATTCTAGAAATAAGCCATAATATTTTCATAAATTGACGAATATCAGATCTAAAATAGCCAAATTCGTGAAATATAGCAAAATTAATGAGTAGAAGTCAGTTAATTTTTAACGCACGCTGTTATTTGCCATATAGGAAAAATTCCTTTAATTGAATAACAACTTACTGAAGTCCTGTCTCTCGAACGCGCTGACTATTTCGGTCTCTATTCATATAGAATGCAGTTGGTTTTCTTACTAATTAATAAGGCGTCCAAGAGACGCCCGGAATTGCGAAGCAACAAGTGGCAACCACAACTCATTTGTCCCGAGTGTCTGTTTTCTCGGACAGATAATAAAATTGAAGCTGATTAAGAATAAAAAGATACCATTTTTGCATCATTAAAAGCAACACATTTTTCTCCTTATGTTTTGTGCCAGCGTCCAGAGTTTTTCCCCATTTAGACTGTCGGATTGTCTCTGCTGGTGGTTTTCGCAGCCATATCACAAGCAAACACACTAAATGATTCAATCTGCAGTTAAGTTTGCAACTGGTAGCCGGATGGCACGCAATTCAATTATCAAGAATCATCTCAGTGGAGTAGAATAGCATTCAACGGCGTGCGCTCATCTCCTCTGGGTTCTCCTTGTTCTTCACAAATTGAATTTGTGGTTCAGAGCAGCGAATATCCGCAGCGTTCCCGTTTTTTCTATTAATTTACATTAGCAGGAATAACTGGCGAAAGCGCGGTGGATTTGCATTTTTACGCTGGCGTTAAGAAAAATTAATGCTTGACAGCGGTATGCGAAAATTATTGTTTGCAGTTTGTTCGAAAGATGGATTTTATCCGAGAAGTGGTATCTTATGGCGAGTGTTTATTACAATATACTGCAATGGAAAGATTGAGGTTAGATGTGAGGTTATAGTAAGTTATGTGGCTAGTTTAGGATTACTTGGCGAAATAAGAACAACGATTTATTATGTTCTTCTTACCATTGCGTTCTAGAACATAAATAAAATAGAACCCTAACTTTTAAGAATAATTCGATATATCGTGAACAATTCATGCAAAGTATATCGTGTATATACTGTAAAACGTTCAAGTTGTTCGCAAAATACTTTGGACATCCTTGCACTTTATAGACAAATCGAATTCATTCTTCTACTGTTAGACTTATATTCTCATCCACTCCTTCCATATCTGACACTGGCAGCTCTCGACTAATAAAGAGTTTCATAACTGCTTCCAGCCTTTTGCATCACTAATAGCATTAACAAAATCAACTATATTGTAGTCTGGAATAGAATAGAACTCGGTGTTTAACTCAACACTGACGTCGAAGGGTTATAAAACATCATCATCATTCTCACGTCGTTTGTACGTACATAAACACGTATTCCACATATTCTGCTCGACACTGTCCATCCTCTCATACAATGGTGCGAATTGTTTACAAAATTGGAGGAAATTTAATCAAGTATTTCTGCAACAGACTGTTGACTTTCATTAAACTGGTAGTGTTCAGATTTTAAAGCGATTCTGTGAAAACAACGGTACACGCCCCAAATGCAATCATCAAATGCAATCATCAAGTAAAGGGCTCGGCTTTTACATTCAGTGCTCTACAAAATGTTGTTGCCTGAGGGACGGGTGAGTCGGTTTGGTGCAAACCTCATGCAGTTGTTGCTTTAACATCGTTGTTGTTGTTGTTGTCGTTGTTGTTATTGCTGCTCTATCATCTGTCTGATCTAAAGTGAATAAAATTAAATGAAGTCATTCTGTGTATTGTACATTGATCAAGTTGCCATCTGACAATCAATCGATTGATTTCTCCATTATTGGGCAAAACATCACTCAGCCTAAACGCCCATCGCTCTTCCATGAAAATTTGCAAGCGTTATTAAAGGTTTTTTGTTGAAAAGAGAAAGTATTTTGAAATGAATTTGTAAAGTGCAATCGATGCCATTTATTTTATTTGCTTCATTGGAGTTGAATTAAAAACGAGAACCAGAAGAGAAATAATTTTTCGAACCAACAGACTTAAACTTTGTTTGTCGATATCGCGAAAACTGGGTTGGGCATGTCTTGGGAATACAGGAGCGAATTCCGGATCTACGTTCATAATTTACCATAGTAATTTCCCAAGTAAGTAGATCATAACTTTTTCTGAATTTGTAGACAACTGTTGTCAGACATTAACGCGAGAAATTTAATTAAAAAAGTGTTTTAATGCCATAAGACCCGCATTTAATGCGTAGCACGTTTACTCCCTGAAGGGATTACTTTCTCTACCTTCTGTTTCTGTTCCTTCATAGTTCATCATTCTGTATTCTGTTTCTTTTGTTCTGTTTCTTCATAGTTGATTATGAAAACTACGATTTAACTCTGCTTCCGGAGTTTCCCCAAAAGCATCTGAGGCGGACGAACTAATTACGTGTTCTCAAAAACAACTCTGCAACCTACTGCGTTATTTATCGATACGCTAATTAAACATTTCATTGCAGTCACGAATTTCTCTCTATTCAAACAGTTTTTCGAACGCATCTAAAAATAACAATTCATTGAAATTCATTTAATGTTGATGTTTAAGAAAACATCAATAGTTTGTTTTTCTCATGCACATCACTATTTATTACAGTCGTCTACGTCTTCTACATCTTTCAAGGTAACATAAAATAACCCTAATTTTAATGCCGGGTATTAAAGTTCTATGAAAATAGTTCTATGTCGAATCGATTGGTAAGAAAATCCTATCATCTCATCGTATTTTGAATCTAGAGTAAAATTTCCTACAAGAAATTATAATGTTCTCATCATAAATTTGAAAAGTTACGGTAAACTTCCTTCGGTTGAAGTGCTTTAACTCTTTGGAGGGAGAAAATAACTGTAACTGTGACAAATGAGTTACCTTAATTTATTCCAGGTTTTGAGACACTACTTTTGTTTCTCATTCGCGTGTCTTCCGTGATTGATTGTCTTTCGTAGACTTTTTCCTTTATGAAAATTCGGTATTCCCTCTTGGAATTCAATGTCTCTTCTGCAGCATGTTCTTCTGTTTGTCTAAGCTGTCGTCGTCTTTATCTCCTGTTAAACTCAAAAGAGTTCTTTGGAATTCATTTTAATGCGGACGCGCCAAACACCGACACTCAGATTTGGCCTCCAAGCCGAACCCAAGCAACGTTATACCGAATCAGGTAGTTGCCAACAATACATGGGCTTGGCAGTCAGTCAGTCAGCACGTTTCTTTCGTATTGTATTTTTGTAGCATCATAGCATTGATTAATCCACGAATTCGTTGCATGCCTGCATGTGTCCCAGCCACATCGGGTCGTTGGTTAGTTGGGGAAAAGTAGCGTGCTACGTGATAATCAATGCATTCGATTATTTAATTCTGGAATGGCTGTGTGATACCTTTGGCTACTCTTCGGTTTCGCATGTCAAAAATCGTTTGCTATTCTCAGTTTCTTTGGCTGTTCGTTTCCGGACTAATTGGCCGATTTACAGGGCTTAAATATCACTTGAGCATGCCATCCCAGAGTGTATGTATTCTTGATTCTTTACTTATAGCTGAGAGTCCCACACGTGTTCTGATATATGGCACGTGAAAATATGGGTGAATTTTGCTCATAATTTGCCGTTTACGAAGACTGAGTATCTTCCTATCTAAAAATGGTCACTGTTGCTGAAATAATTACTGCGAATATAATCCCAATACTCATCGTCGAACATAGGAAAACTTAGATTAAAACCATTTCGAGACTCAAAATGACTTCGTTGATGTGGTTTTCCTATTGTAATCACGTATTATAAATCGAATTTTATCGTCATCTGACCTTTAAAGCATAGCGAACGTTTCCATGACTACATTTAGCTTTGTTTACTGCTAACATCCAATGTTTGGAGAAGTTAATGAAAAACAACAGAAAAATAATTCATGTCGCAATAGCAGTTTCTCTAACTTAAAATAAAAAACAGATAAAAATAGTGCGAAATGCCGTGTATGGGTAGGTAAGGTTGTGGCTGTGTGAAGGAGGTGGGTCTCTGGGAGAGGGAAGGTGTATAACACCTGTATAATAAATTCACAATAGGTTATGTGTGTCTGTGTGTGCAGGTGACTGTTGGTATTGGTTAGGAATGCGGTGGCTGCGGTTGTATTGATTGTCTCGGTCACGACGTGTCGTGGACGCGGTTAGCTGGTTGTAGTGTGAACCGCAAAGTTTGCACTACAAAAGTAGTCAAAACTTAAATAAAATAAAACGGAATTAAAAATAATACAAAATAAAATAATACCAACCCAAATAAAATAAAGTTAAAAAATAAAATAATGTTAGACATAAATAAATGAAAGGAAAAAATTGTTATAATTCGACAAAAATTTGCGAAATTTTTTTCTGAGCCCATTTATAACTCAAAAACAACTATATAAATATATATAATTGTATTCGATTATTCGTCGTTTACAAAGATTCTTCGTGTTTGTTACAACCGACAAACGTCATATGACGCCACTCCCATCGATCGAATGCCGTCAACGGACGTTTATATTGTAGTCGTCAGCAGTGTGAATTGCATTTAAACGCTCGAAATTTAAACTGGAAACCGGTGTGGCTGGCTGGTATTTGTTGTTGTCCCCTCCCTGATTACGTAAGGCAGTGGCAATTAGCCGGTGACAGACGTGGAACGCAGGACGGTAAACGTGGAATACAGGTGGGTTATGGTACTCCACTCGATAGAAAGGGTTTTTCTGATTTTGCTTTTTGTAGTAAATTGGAGCTTTTGGAAGTCTTTTGCTTGTTTTTCGTTTGCCTCGTTTTACTATACATTGACGCTTCTGCTTTCCATGCCACGATTGTTTACAGAATTTATTTGTCTTTCTTTTCTATTTTAGCAAAAGCTGTCAATACCGGTCTATGCTGTTTTACGGGTAACATGCGATACTTCTATAATAACTTGGTTGGTAACAAAGTTGAAACGAAACGCATGTGGTTTCAAAATGAGTTTTGAGCGTGGCATTTATTAAAAAGTGACACGAAATTTGACGTGGTCTGCTGCCCGTAATGAAATTCTGTTTTCGTCGGTGTACCACACCCTTTTTTTCGTATTTGCACTAATATCCCTATAAAATTGCAGTAGATAACTTCGGAATGCAATACAAACGGACAGACAGATAAACAGGAAAACAGACAGAAAGACAGACAGACAGATAGGCAGATAGACTGAATTTCAGATGGTTGTTTGTTCCCACAGCAGACGACGTACTGTGTATTCCTGCCTTTTATGCCGCATTCACGCTCTAAACAAATTCCTTCTCGTTCTTTTGTTGTATGGGTTTCTTGTCTTCGTTTTGTTTTTATTAAATCCAGACAGAGGAATTCCTTTGTAGGCGGAAAGAAAAAGAGTATCAAGGAAAAAAACCTGCTTCAGGTGTGCCAGAAAAAGCTATGAATTTTTCGCATTCTTCTCATAAAACAAAATTAAAAAGATAAAAAGAAATGACACAAAAAGGTTGGCAACTCTAACACGTCACGTTCAAAAACTAAGCAAGCAACATATTGGGTTGCTAACGGCCTCGAAAAGGAAGCAGTAACTCGTTGTGGTTTAAGGTTTCGTTGCATTCCTGCTTAAGCAAGCGTAAATCCGTTTACAGTAAAAACACAATAACTTTTACTTTCGTGTCCTGTTCAGTTTATTGATTTCCATAGGCTTTTATGTGGCTTCCGCTTTAACTTCGCCAGAGTGTTAAAGGTTAATTCAAATATAAACAAATTACACTCTTCTGTGTGGTCTCGAATTGAGGTTAAAAGGTCTACATGTTCAAATTTGAGTCATTAGAGTGATCAATTTTACTCGCTGTTCATTCTTGAGAAAATACAAAAAATAAGTAAAACAAAAAGCGAATAAGACGCAACGTAGGAATTGAAACCATGCGGCGTCATGTCAGCGTCTCGAATGCTTTTCCTACGGGGACATTAAATCAGCACTGATTCCTCTCTCTTCAGTTTTGCATTGCTTAAGTAACTTTTAAATCTCGTACCTCGCGTGTTGAAACAGCTGCAGGTAACAACAGCTTCAAAAGCAACAGTGGTGCGCGCAGCACGTGCTACGTCATCATCATCATCATCATCAGCAGCAGCAGCAACAGCAGCAGCAAGAGCAGCAACAGCAAAGGCAACAGCAACACACATTGTTAGCTACAAACAACCATTATTTGTGGGTTGGGGTGGAACTAAATGGAAACGCTGAGAGCGGCATTAATGTGGTTGCATGCAAAATACGTTGCGCGGGGTTGGTGGGGTGAAGCGCAATGCGGTGTGTTGAGGTGAGGTGCAGACGCAGGTGATGCAGTGCACTTGAGCGGCGTACAAACACACTTTACGCCAGGCCACTCAAACCTGATGCCAGGCTATAAATAGAAAATGTGTGTCGCGTCTGTGTTTTTGACTGCCTTGTGGTTGCAGCCAGGGTCGTTGGCGGGCGGGGTGCGGGGTGTGTACAAGGTTCATGACAAAACAGTCTGTTTTAACTTTTCCAAAAGCAGAGAAAAATATTTTCACAAGGTTTTTCGCGAGTTGTATTTATCCTCTCTGAACCCCTGCTCACTACGTCGCTGTTCCTAACCAAGGCTGGCGTAGAGAGAGTAAATGTAATGGATTTATTTTGATTGTATCCCTGCAGAGAGCCGCCACTCAGGGCATTTAAAGGCCACTTAATAGGCACCCAATGATGGGGCAGACAATGAAACAACCTGTTGTTTCAAGCCCTCTTCGGAAGTCATTGCAAGCGCGGTGCGATTCGAAAAGAACAGCCTTCGGTAATCAAGCGGGTTGGATGCTTGACAGCTTTTAAAAAAGTTCATTTCGACTGCTTCGAATTCAGCGCATTTTAGTGGGCGTTAGATTGAAATTTCGAATTTCCTGCTTTCTAATTTTTTGATTGCCCACCTACGATGTTCAGAGCACTCGAAGCTACGAGATCGCAGGTAATAAATTAGCCTGTCTTCGAGTCGAAGCCTTTCTGCGATATCCATTCAAATCCTTTTACCAGCTACTTTCCACCAATGAATCCCGTGAAAAGCTCAGTGAAAGGCAAGCACATTTTTTGCACGCTCTCTAGAGTCGGAACCCATGTCCGCCATTCCGAAAATGAATATCACGAATTTGCAGACATTGCAATGGAGTTCAGCTCTATTTTTCACCTTTTATTTTCACGTGTTGTGATCTTCGGCGCTGTTTTGCTTTCTACTGAAGTTCAAACTAAGCTGATTGCTTACAACAGCCAAGCGTGTGGGTTTCATCACTCGCCCGGGTACCTACAATCCCGCAGTGATGGGTCCGATTCCTTCCCTCCGCCTCGATTTGATTTGGCTTAGCTGCGTCTGGTGGCAACGCTGCAACCGCTGAATCTGAATGCACAGCCAGTCGGCCAGGTGGTCGGTGTATGCGATTAACTTGGCTTACACGCCGAACACCCCGTTCGGTCGATTGTCTACTGAAGCAGGTGTAGCAAAGCGGCTTCTTTCACTTGCTTCCCTGTTACTGGCAAATCGTGTCAGTTAAATACTTTCTTCTCTGATTCTCTGAATGTTGCCGTTTTCTGTTGTTTAGGGGAAAACCAAGTTAACGCGCTCCTTAATCTGTTCGTGTGATAGGAATCCATTGAATGGGGTTAATGTTGCTGGGCTATTTATTCGTGTTCAGTCTATATAAAGGTGTATTCGATCCAATTCTGTCGCGAATTCTAGGATTAGAAGTTATTTAGAAGTACTTTTTCTATTTTAATGCGTCTTAAAATAGCTTTTAATTGAGACCTATTCTTTAATTACTCTTGCGTTTCTTCTTCTGATGATTTCTTCCCTTTATTTCCGTCCATTTATTTCACGCAATTCAGTCACTTTCATTGTTCCATTTGCGTTGCAGCTACTTTTTTCCCACTTCTACTAATCCTCCTTATAAGTTTCACTGTACTTTGTGGGTCTTACGGTTGTCTGAAAGACTTACTTGCACTATAAGGTGGGCAACACCAAGCAGCTTTGTGGTGAACATCCTTGCAGGCTGCAAACAGCAAGGAAGATCTTCAGTGCAGAGAATACTCAATATTCACCCATTCTAATCCAGGGGAAAAGAGTGAGAAAGTTTAAGAAAGCAGATTTCGTGTTAAGTGGTTTTAAAAGAACTTTTTCTTTTGACTTTTGTTAATTGAGATTAATAGAAACCAGTGTCTTTAATAATTCTTTGAGAAGAGTAGGATTGTATAATTTGATTCCATCATTTCAACGCTCTCACCTTAATTCGGAGTAAAGTTTAAACATAAAATACAATATTTGACAACAAATAGAATCATATTTAGGGCAAATATTAGAATAATTTTTGCATTTGCTACTAAAGTATTTTCAACTGAATGTATTACTACTAAAAAGAAAAGAAACGACTATATCGTTTGTCACTTATTATGAAAATGAAGCTCTAATAGGGAATTCCATACAGCTGCAACATCCGTTCCATGTCCCTCTCTCACATACTCAGCTAGCGTCATCGCAAACATACTGCAGCCTTACACACGTCACTTCCTTACTTTTGGTATGACTAAGGCGACAAAACCCACAACAGAATAAAGCAATGAGATGAAGTGAAATAAAGACAGGAAGGGACAGCAACGGGCGGTGGCTCGCCGCTAGCTTCAATGAAACAAAGAGTGCTGAAGTTTGTCGAGAACTTTTGAAACAAAGTTTACTTTGAACAATACATGTACATGTTGAAATGCTCGTCCATTGTGTAGTGAGGGTATTTCATTCACTGCGCTCCGTCGACTGCAGGTAGGCCACCTTTTTGTAGAACACTTCAGCACACCATTTCATTTGCAATCACAATTCGACCCAATTTTAGCTTAGCTATCTGGGTGCTTCACTTGCTTTGTTGGCCGATACGTTCACGTTTGCAAATTCATCAGAACTCCGGACAGTACGTGGCATGAAGCACCGCTGACAAGCCATCATATTTTTAACATGTAGCAAATGGATTTTTTGCCTTGTTCAGTTTTTGCATTTCAATGCAATTCGAAAAGCACTCAAGTTCTCGGTATCAGGTGGTCGGTCACCTGATGAATTCACAGCGAAAAGAAA
Source organism: Sicus ferrugineus (assembly GCA_922984085.1). NCBI lineage: Eukaryota > Metazoa > Arthropoda > Insecta > Diptera > Conopidae > Sicus > Sicus ferrugineus. Next base: position 29,672,354 of record OV277352.1, read on the forward strand.
GAATGCTTTTAAGACAGAATGGTTGCATATGAAATGGTAATGGAGGGTAATATAAAAACTATTGTTGTTCGAATTATGGCGTCATAAGTAGTCATACTATACGTGTGTAGGGTACCTCGTAGTCGGACTAGAACGACTATAACTTCCTTCGTGGTTTCATTCGCATTTCATTTTGTTTAGCGTTAGAAAATTTCGGATTTTGGAATTGTTTTCATTTTCATGTTTACTAAGAATCGGAGTAGGACTTTAGAAGAGACCAAAATAAAGTTATTCTCGCAAAATCCTCTACCTCTGGAATACCTCTGTAAACAATGCAGAGATGCCACATATGTATGTAATCCACTTACTAATATCCACTGAGTGAAAGAGGATCAATACTTCTACAGATTAACCGTGAAAATACGACTTTATGAATAATAATGAATAATGAAATGGCCGTCTTAGTGTGAAATTCATCCGACTTTATGGGCAAAATTGTAGAGAAATTTTGAATTAATTCGCAACTTCTTTGTTAACGTTCAAGCGCGTGTGCGAATTGTTGCCATAGCAGAATTTATGTAATTGAACTTTCAATAAGATAGAAATGAAATTGCAAAAATATATAGTTCGTATTTTGGTGCTATTTTTAAACTTTTATTGTGTGGTATAAAAATAAAGCAATTCTCGCAAATTCACGTTGAAACGCTTCGAAATGTAAGCAGCGTTGTGGTGCGTACGTTGCGTGGGCTTCAAAGACAAGGCTATTTGCTAAATGGATGGATGGGAGGGGATGGGCGGAGAGGGTGGTGATGGAGCAAGGCAGGCGGTTGGTGTGAGTTCAATAAATTTTCAGGCTTCTCCATTGGCAAGAAAGTTGCCTGCTGCCGTGCTACGTGTGCTGACGTCATATTGCAAAATTCATATTTTATATGTTTTCTTCCTAACCTCGTTTTATTCCAAGCACAATGGAGTGCCTTTTGTCCACTCAATATCGAATTTCAGTCAGGTGTTTATTTTGATGTAAGCCTTTTTACAGAATCTTGTACGCAACTATAGAACTTATATTAAAATAAGTCTTACTATAATAATATAAGGGCCAATATTTAATATAATAAAACTTATATAATGGCAAACGAGTTCAAGGCACACTTAACTTCTTTTTCTATCGAAAAACGTTTAAATAGCTATTATGTTTCTCCGAAGGATACTCCAATCAAACGAACAACAAGGGAAACGCAGAACCGTATTACTGAACGTTGCTGTACACCACTTGGTTCTCTTCTCCCGTCCTTACTAATTAAATTTCCTGGTTAACGCCCTGTTAGATGGTGGACCACCATCAGACTGTAAAAATTACATTCAATTTACTTGTGCATATTGTTTCGAGAGAGAGGGAACCAAATATGTAAAGTGCTTTTATAACTCTTGACATTCTATAGCGCTATCCTCTTGCATATATGTATTCTCTTTTCGGGATAGAGAAATAGAGAGACAGAAAAGAAGTGATGCTTCGTTCTCCTCCATAAGAAAAAATATTTCCCATCCAATATAAAACAGACAATAATCGATTCTAATGACTACGTACAAGTGATGTGAAGATGCTTAACTGCGAACACACAATTTTTAATACATAACATCCAGTGAGAACAACACACGGAACCGCTGTAGGCATTTGTAACATATTCTCCTCTTTTTAATAACAATGAAAACTGTGGAATTTTAGACCCGAATGGTGGTCGACGTCATTAAGTCAGAGTTTCAAGCCAACGAACTAGAGAACCATCGAACCACAGCACAAAGCAGAACCATCGTTGACCTGCCTGTCTGCCTGAATGCTACTGTTGTCTATTTATAGTCTTCTCTCTCTCTCTCTCTCTCTCTCTCTATCTCTCTCTCTCTCGCCCTCTCCTGTTTATGTATCTTTCGGAATCATAGTTCTGGAATGTGGCAGATATCTACATATCTACACAGATCTCCTATACATACCCGTATATCGAAAGCATTATTTATCACATATTGTTGCAGTGCCCATCAGTGGTTCACAACTGATTACAAAAATATGCTGTAAAGCAAAGAATGTTGTAAAGTTAACATACTTACTTACTCTTGTTTTTTAAAGTTAAATCGAAAATTTTTTCCTTACCTTATCGAAAAATATTCGATAAATTATCGACAATTTTAATCGAAATTATTGTCGATATTTATGGACATTTCTCCCGACAATTTTTACAGAAAAATTAATTATAGTAATTATCGATAACCTTTATCGATAATTCATCACACTTATTTCTCAATCAACACTTATTTCTCAATCGTTATTTGACTATTAATCGAAGGCCGCTTCGGATCGAATAGTAGGCTTCAGATAGTCCAATTCACCTAGTGGGACAAAAGTCTAACTAGGAGAATACTTCAAGTCACCAAGTTAGTCTACTTCACCTAGTTAGTTAGACAAACATCGGAACGAACTTTGTCAGAGTTTTATCGGCCGATTTAAAATGGTCTGTGAACCACCGGTTGAGAAACACTGGTGTAGATGGCAGCACATATTAACTAACGGAAACACCCCCGATTCTCATGGTTGTGCCATCTGTTGCGTCATTTGCATGAATAACCACAGCAGAAAGTCTGTTTAGGTAGTTCGTTCATTATAATTGCGACAAGTGTTCTTAAAAATTTCTCTGGAATCCGATCGGTTGAAATACGGCTTTCATGCGTTTACGAATGGCCTGAAAGTCGTAAAAATGCATCAGAAATTTATTATAGAAAAGAGACGTATTTTTATTTCGACAGTTGTATCGAATTTTATTAAAAATCGATGGAGGTCAAGCACAAATGATACAGAATCACGTTCACGTTTCTTTCCTGTTCTTGCAAAAATTTTATTTCCATTTCCTGCAAAATGTGTTTCGAATCCATTCAACTTAATGTCAGTTTTTATGACATACAAAACGTTACCGCACATTAGAAGTATTTTCCAACCTAAATTCATTTTTCCCCACGCAACTGTTTTATGTTGCTGGTTTTCACACTTTCTGGTTTTGAAGTGTGGTATTAAAAATACTTAATGCTTCTTCCTCATTTTGCCCAACTTTAGTATCTCCGACGTGTCACTTTTATTATTTTATTATTTGTATCTGCGAAAACAAGGAAAAACGTTATACGAAACGTGTGTGCAACAGAGGCAAAAAGAGCAAAACGCTCGCACTAACCTGACCTGAATGAAGAAGACCGACTTACCGACCAATGCGACTGACCGATCGACTGACTGGTCGACCGACCAACTGAGTAGTCGACCGACCAACTGACTAGTCGACTGACACTGAGCGCCCCCTAACTCACTAACGCAATAACTGGGTCAAGAGAAAATCTATTATGAACGCATTTCGTGCTGTTGTTGTTGTGGTTAGGTTTTTATTGATGACTCGGTTGGGGCGCGGCTATAATTCCACTGTTGTGGTTAATGTTGTTGTACGAGTACTTATGGTACACACGCGTTGCCCCATTTCGTCTGACTTGTAGAGTGACATTTAATACGAGTAGGCGCATATAATCAGCCCAGTTTTCGCCGGTAGACTTCGTGAACTCGTTTCTGCAGAATGCTTTTGTTTGACTTGTTGATCGTGGGTGATGGGGTTGCATTGAGCGAATAACATATGTTGCATTTTGCTAGCTTTGATTGACCATCATATGCTGACCATCATCATATCCTAACCTAATTTTGCCTCGCTTTTCTTTTCTTAATGAAATTTTACCAATGGAAACTCTTCCTTTACATTCTTTAACAACCGAAAAAAATGTCTTTATCTTCTCCTTTTTTCAGAAATTCCAGACATTCCGGATGATATAAAACACTTGAAGGCCCTGCAGGTGGCTGACTTCAGCTCAAATCCTATTCCGAAACTACCTGCAGGATTCTCCCAGCTAAAAAACTTGACTGTGCTGGGCTTGAATGACATGTCCTTGACGACGTTGCCGGCTGACTTCGGTTGGTAAGTATCGTATTAATGAAGGAGGAAGAGAACCCCAATGGGTGTGTTAATATAAATACACTTGACTTTCTCTGCCCTCAACAGTCTCACACAGTTGGAGTCGCTGGAGTTGCGCGAGAACATCTTGAAACACTTACCCGACTCCATTAGTCGACTAACCAAGCTGGAGCGCTTGGATCTGGGCGACAATGAAATCGAAGAGCTGCCCCCACACCTGGGTTATCTGCCCGCACTGCAGGAGCTGTGGCTGGATCATAATCAACTACAGAAACTTCCGCCTGAGATCGGATTGCTGACGAATTTAATCTGCCTCGATGTCTCGGAGAACAGGTACTTACGGTGGAAATAGGTTTAAACTGACCCAGATTTAAACTTAAACTGACCAGACTTTTACTCGAACTTTTATTCGGCGAATTTTTTACTCCATAACTTTTAAACTCTCTCCTTTTTACACCTACTCTCTCTGATGCCTTGTTTTTCTCTCTATGCAGGCTGGAAGAACTTCCCAATGAAATCGGTGGCCTTTCAAATCTTACCGATTTACATCTCTCGCAGAATTTACTAGAATCATTGCCAGACGGAATTGCTAAATTAAGTCGTTTAACTATATTGAAATTGGACCAAAATCGTTTACAGAAATTAAATTACACAATCGGAAAGTAAGTAAAATGTGTTGAAATCTTTTGTTACCATAAAAATGCCCCTCTATAAGTACAACGTAACTGAATAAACTACATAATTTGCTTCTCCTTCCTTCGCAGTTGTGAGAACATGCAAGAACTAATTCTTACCGAGAACTTCTTGTCCGAACTTCCTTCCTCTATCGGACGCATGACCAAACTGAGCAACCTGAACGTGGATCGTAATGCGCTCGAATATCTACCAATCGAAATTGGTAATTGCTCGAATTTGGGCGTGTTAAGCTTACGTGATAACAAACTGAAGAGTTTACCATCCGAGTTGGGTAACTGCGCTATTTTGCACGTGCTGGATGTGTCTGGGAACCAGCTGCAGTACTTGCCTTACTCACTGGTCAACCTGCAGTTGAAGGCAGTGTGGTTGTCCGAGAATCAAGCGCAGCCCTTGGTGACCTTCCAGCCGGACACCGATGAGGCAACCGGCGAACAGGTAGGTTACTGACAGCTAGCGCTACATCTTTCTAAGTTTTTTGCTAAACTTGATACTTCGATTTGAGCTCCTCTTTTTATACTCTGATCTATTTTTAGGTTCTGACCTGTTTTTTGTTGCCTCAACAGGAATACCAGCCAATAACGCCAGGTGAGCCTAATATACACTCATCGGTTTTAAGTCTTCAAAAAGATTTATCTAAGTAGTTTGAAAACTCTTGTTCATTTTATCAGCCAATCGATGCTTTAATTAACGCCTTTGGTGATGGTTTCGTTAAAGGCGTTGAAAATTTGCTCCTTGCAGACTTTTGTCACACAAAATTTAACTTGAATTTACTATTTAATTTACTAATTCACTGAGTTAAACGCTGAACGTATCTTTTAATTTAGAAGCTTTATTAAACGCTAACTTTTGAAGAGTTCTCCTTAAATTATCCTAAGATTTTATAATCAGTCGATCGAAATAATCACATAAAATAGATAATTGGCAGTTTGCAAAGTTATTATACGGATTTAAATATGTATGTAATCTCAGCATAATTACAATGAGCCAAATAATTAGATACCCACAAACAATCGGTTAGTTACCCAACAACAATGAAGGAACTAATCGAGTCGTTCGTACATTCAATTAATTTATACGAATAACCAAAGCAGAGAATCCAAAGGCAACCTACCAATTGTTCAACAAACCAACCAAATCATACATTCAGAAACTCCCTCCCTGTACCATATAACCCACCAATAATTTAACTAATTAGTTCACCAACTGTCTATCAACAACTAACTATTTAGAAGCCCTTCGTCCAAGTAGCCAACCAATCAGTCCGCTCACCAACCAGTCCAACCATCCGACTGACCATCCTCTCCGCGAACTATTTAACCAATCAAACCAAGCAGACCATCAACCCAACTCACCAAATTACCAACCCTTTATTCAACCGATCAGTCATGTAATCTGTCAATTAAACCGTCGTGCCCCATCATTCCCTTTACCAGTCCACTAACCATTCAACCAACCAGCTTGTCCACCAGATATTTTGGACCAGCGATCCAATCCGTCCGCCGACAATTGAATACACCAAACAGCTGGTTAAACTACCAAGCAGTCTAGCTCGCAATCGACCAGTCAGGTCACCAAGCAACCAAAATCAGCTCACCCTCCAACCAGTCCACCAAACGACAAATCCAACAAATCACCCGACTTACAAATAACCAAGTTTTATTGCGTAGTTTCTTCTTGAATCACTTGTGAAATTCTTATCTTGTATCCAAAAGCGTTCGTTGATTGATTGCTGGTTTCATGCGTCTAGCACCGACTAACTTGGCTTATCTGATCGCTTACAGAATGCTGGCTACTCTTCATTTTCTCGCCGGCTCACTATCGTTGTGCAATATCTCGATAGCTATGGTCGGAATTCACCGTATCTGTTGGAATTCATGATATCTGAGCGGAAAGATTACAATGCAAAGAGCAACTTTTTACACGCGGCACATACACGCACAACCTTCCAAATACGAACACACAGTCGTATTTATTTTACTGCAGCTTTCATGCTTTAGGCTTCTGTTTTGTTATTGCTTCTGTTAAATGAAATTTTTATTAACTCTTTCGTGTTTTGTTCCAAACAAACAAACCTGCAACCTGCTTATCAATCTAACAACAACAAACCAACCAACAAACGAAACGTGTTTTTCCATTTCTGTTTTCTCTTGCAACACCGAATACAACAACATCAAAAAATTTAATAATAATAACAACGACAAACGTTTGCGAAACACTGCAAATGAAATTAACAATAAAAAATCGGCCCGAAAAGATTTCCCGCCGGGTCAACTCTATAGATCGAGTGAGAAATTCGATTCGGCGGAATTCCACGTCTATCAGGCGCAGCTGCAACAACAACACCAACAACAACAACGAGGTTTGCTTTGGCTGCACTTTTTGCTAAAACGTATTAAATTTAGTATGCGTTGATTGCGACGGAACTTCCTTTGCCATTGAAGAAATTAATTCAGTGAACTAACTATTAATTCGTATTAATTAATGCGTGTATGGATTGCTGGTTAATCGCATTTAGAGAAACAAACTGTTGTAATGGCGCTAAAATTGCACGTTGAAATCGAAGTACGTTACATGTGTCGAGTGCCTTGTTAAATTACGTAACCGCATTCCTATCTACGTCGCAGAGTTGTTATCGCAAGCAGTCTTTTTCGAATTTGCTTCACTAAAATTTGATAGCGACGAAACGGTCGTTATTTTGTTGTTATTTACACAATTGTTGTTCATACATATTACTGGAATAAACACATAAAATTGTTAATTTTTTTACATTTCTATCAAAATTCTAATTATTTCATCGAGTTATTTATTTATTTGAGCAAAAAGAGAAAAGTAATCTAATTCACTGCTTAGATTTTCCATTCAAAATTAACTTTTGATTGTAATTTTAATTGTAAATATCAATTTCGAGTGGAACGAGTACATACATCGATTTGGAGTTTACGAGTACAGTATGAACGAATCGACTCAGATCACAACGAATATACAACGATAACGAGTAGAGTATCGTACGGACTAAAAGAATCGAGTATCGCTTCCATTTACAAAGAATACGAAAAACAAATAAAAAATTGTTTTGAAAACCTCCGATATAAAAACTTTCGATGAAGTCACGCATAATAACTCTGCAACAAATCCTGAATTATATAGATAACAGTACATAATGCATATGTACATTGTACATGTAAATAATCCCGCTAGTTAAATGTAACCCGTTGTTAGATATATTTAACCATTAAATACTTAGAAAAAGTATGGATGTATTTTGTGTACAAAACCCGTCTGATTGCTGGAATAAGCGTAGCAAATTATCTGTAAATATTGCATGAAAAACCTGCAAGTCGTAGAAAGAACGATGTAAGAAGTTACAAAATTTTGGGCCAGGATTTTATATCAGGATACACAAGGTACCTTCTTCGATCCATTCCTCCCCGCCTTCAGTTTCATATGTTTGGCGAAGTTTAGTGAAATCGGTTCAATGAGAGTGGTCAACATGTGTCACATTTACGGCGGTTTATCATCGCCCAATCCTTTCCCGCTTTCGGTTGAGCACCCGTATGTTTGACGAAGTTTAATTAAAATAATTGAAATGCCATCGAGGGACTGGAAACGGTCCATCGCACACGTTGGGATGCTCTTGAATGTTGAGATATTAGATACTAAATTCGGGTTCATGTGAGAGGAAGCGATGAAGAGAGTATTGATGAACCATCCGGGAATCGAAAGTGGAGCACGCACACACTTTTACAGTACATTAATGCACACACACACATGCCAGTCCATGCATAACTAATGCGTTTATAATAACGAAACGGGCTACGGAAAAATATTATGGTACAGTTTGAACGGTAAAAAATGTCAGGAAAACCATTAAGAAACGTTGAGCAGCATCAAGCTGCTATTAATCAAATTTTTCTCTTTCTTTACCAAACAGCAAGTTGGCCAGATCATTAAAATACATTCTAAAATCTGAGAGTTAGTGAGTCGAACTCCTCTTCTTTGTGGATACCAAAACCTGCTTCTGAAAGTTTTGAGCCCCGAATTTTAGCGGGTCCCGTCTTCATTCTCAGTCTACTTCTTTAATGTATTCCAGTGACTTCACTCACATGAACCTGTTTTCCCCGTTGGTCCTCTTTTGGAGCTCTAACGCCAGTGGGTTCAGTGGTATCTTCTTGGCGTTTTTATATTGTAGATTGATTAGTTGGTTGTTATAATCCGAGCTTAATTTTGAAAAAACTCAACCTCTGATTGAATTATGTGTAGATTTTAAAGTTAAAAATTCTACACAGAATAGTTCGAGTAGTTCGAATGGTATTCGTAGATCATTTAATGGCAAGCATGTCCGCCTAACTGCCTCTCGTAATGACAAGCTTGAGTTTCAGAATAGTTTTAACTGCCAAATAGCATGCAAAAGTTGTTGTGTTCATTTTTGAATACCTGCTGCCATTATAAATGGCCTCAAAAATATCAATTACAATTTTATTAACTTATAAAGACCTGCTAGTTAACCGATTTGTAATTCTTTTCCGTCTTCGAAATAGTTGCACGTGAACATGACACCGACTCTGAAGGTTGGGAGGAGCGCGAAGCCTCCCGCACACATTCCGTCAAATTCTCCGAGGAGCCCACGCAGGAGCGCGATACACCATTCGTGCGGCAGAATACCCCGCATCCCAAGGAGCTGAAAGCGAAGGCGCACAAACTCTTTGCCAAGGAGCGCAGTAGTCGCAACGAGGATGCGGCGAACTTGGACACCCTGTCCGAGGAAGTGAGTAGGAAAAACTGCCATTCATTCGTTTTTACAGAACCGGTGTCCCGCATGATAGTGAACTCAGTATTTTGCCTGCAAAAGTTTCCTCACAACTCATGTTGTCTGTGCTGCGCTGCACTTGCATTCGTTGAGTTGCGCTTCGATAAATTATTCCAGCTGAGCAAGCAAAGACAACAAGCAGGGTTTGCGTCCAAGCTAAAGCTGCAATCGGTTCTCCAACCAGTTTATACAAGAATCAATGAGAAGAGTATTAACTTGAGAAGTCTTGAAAGGAAAGCGAGAAAATAGAGGCCTACAATTTAAGAAAAAGTGAAAATTTCACACATTTTATTTTAGATTTTTATTGAACAAAAAGAATTGTTAATAACTTTAGCATTTTATCTAAACTGGCTCTTATTTCTCTCCCCCTCCCTCTACAATTCTAGAGTTCATCGAAACCGTCCTCTGGTGGAAGAGCTGAATTGAATTCCACCACAATGGAAAACATAGCTGAGGCGCAAGTCGACCCTGATACTCACCAACTGTCAGCGACGGCTGCCACAGCACCAGTCACACAAGCGAAGGTGAATTTTACACCACAGGAAAGACAGGTTGTGTCACCGACTTCGGCAACTGCTGGGGTGGAAAACCGAGAAGTGACGGTGGTGAACTCTTCAGCGGATGTTAACGAACAAGATGATGTAAGCTTTGACATGAACCTGAGGTGGTTTTATATGCTTAAACAAATTTATTAAACATGTTGAGGTTCTGTAAAATTGTGTTGAGTTCGTACAGTGAGTTTGTTGGTGGATTTAAATTGCACTCTGCGAGATTTTTTATATTTGTAAGCATATTGAATTTTTAGTTTAAGGCTGCCTACCCCCCTCGACTCCCTTCACCCGGACACCACTGGCTTTTTCGACTACTATTCTTTACAAAATTTATTTTCTCTACTTTCTGCAGGATTCTGCGGAACGTAAAGTTGGCTTCCAAGTTGAGGGAGAGGAAGACGATTTCTACAAGCGTCCAATGAAGCTTCACAGACGGTAGGATTAACTGAATTCCTTATATTTTTGACTTTAAAATGCTTCCTCTCCTCCTTGCAGTGATACACCGCACCATTTGAAAAATAAGCGCGTTCATCACGAACTCAACGACAAGCAGGCCAGCGAAATTCTAGCCAACGCGTTGAATCAAGAGAAGATCAGGCAGCAGAAGCCGCCGACCGTTCAGTCGCCGATACAAGAGGAGAGGACATCGCCGGAGCAGCAAGTCACGTCGTCGCCCTTCGAGGCCTCGATCTCGCCCATTCCGCACGCAATGACGACGGCTTTCCTGCCGGAAGGTGAGCTGATTAGTCGACTCTTATTGCCAGTTTATGCGATCGCGAGTTCAGAGGGCGCTTGAGTGTGCTTAAGCGACGCTTTAATCTCATTGTGAAAAGATGCGGCAACCCACATTAAAAAAGGCGCATCACTGCTTCCCTTCGCTTGGAAGTTCTTCCGACAACCATCGATTTTTGCCGCTCTTTTTATTCTTTTAATTGCTGCAGGCGTCGCTTCGCCGCCGCAGTGCACGCAACAACCACGAGAACGTTTCTCGCCCTGATTTCAACGCGTCTGTTGCTCTGCTAAATATGTACGTCGCCATGTAATCAGCAGAAAATCGATTATTTGACAGTTCGGTAGGCTTCGTGTGTCAGTATCGAGTGCCTGTCCCGCTTAAGGGGTAGAAATGTGGTGCCAACGCGGTAGTCGTCGCTATTTTTAAGTAGCGCCTTTCGTCGTTCTAAAATGCCACTTCAATGCGAGCCTCCCGCCCTCCTTCCTCACTTTCTTCCTTCCTTCTTGCCTCGCGTTGTTCCTTTCTTCCTTCCTTCCTTCCTTCCTTTCTTGCTTCCTCTCTTCCCTCCGTCCCTTTTTTCACGCATCCTCGCGTACAGCTACAAAGTCACACGTAATAACAACCCGTCATTTTTATTGACTTTATTCGTCAAAACTCACAAAAACTGCAATAAAATACGTGCAGTCGGCTGAATGTCGATTGTTTCGCATAAAAACACATTTTGATGTCTTTTCTTCTTTCATTCTTCCAATGCAGCTTGACTTCCGCATCGAGTTATTCTACGAAATTTCATTATTATTCGTAAATTTATGTGTATTTTATTACAATCTTTTTTGTCAAAAGGAAAAGTCGAAGATTAGGATTTCCACTCACATTCCTCTGAAGAATCAAATTTGGTTTAAGCCAGAGCTGTAAAATTAAAATATCGTTTTTATTTCGGTTATTGCGGTTACAAAACCAGTGGAAATCTCGCGAACGAGCGAGATTTCCGAGTTTTGGGTGATCGCGTTCCCGATTCTCGTTTCGAGTGCAAAACGAGCGTCTCGATCTCGCTTGTCGTCTTGACTGTAAACTGTTATCATTGTGATTCAGAGAGAAATCACTCGCAAGTTGAGTCACTCTCTCCCTTGCACCTCACTCAGTGCGAATCCCACTCTACTTCACTCATTCACTTGTCGTGTGTTTACTTAAAATTTGTTTGCTTGTCACTTTTTTATCGCTTATCTGGAATAATCAGCAAGAGGCAATTTATAAGCACTTGCATGTGATAAAAAGGCGCGATAGCTACAGCGGAGAGAGAACTTGTGGCTCACTAGAAAAGTACTTCTCATTCAATTGTGTGCTCTCGATGATGAGCTCACTCACTACTGATATTGCCAATCCTCACCCAACCGCCCCTCTCCCGCACTGCCTCTCACCCACCTTTCTTCCCCCGCTCACACATTATGATTTGCCTATTTAGCTCATTATTGCCGGCTGAGCGAACTGTTTGCTGCTCAACAGCTGCCGCTGCCGCTGCCGCTATTAAGCAGAGTTGAGTGGCTTCCGTGCAACTCGCGGACGGTAGAGCGGCCGCAAGTGTATTCAGTTATTTTCACTTGTCATCGCCGGAAGGTGTTTTTGGTCTTGTCGAAGCTTGGAATTTAATTAAAAAGTATTGTGATTGTTTCGCGATTGAATTTTACAGCCATCAACCAACCAACAATTTTAGCGTCTGTAGAAATGCGCGAAAATCGATTAATTAAGAAAAACAGTTCTCATTAAATTAACGCAGTGTGACCTGCACTGCGCAATATTTGCTTGCTTTTGGTAAAAACAAAAAAAGAAATCAAAAACAGCAACCAAAAACCAAAATAAAAGTGATAAATCGAGCAAAAGAACAAACGAGAAAAATAAATTTGACGTGTACGCTGAAAAATCATCATTTCCTTGTGGGATTTTTATTTGGTTTCACTCTTTTTATAGCGATTTTATGTTTGTATGCATGAATGCATGCAGCGCGCGTGCAAAAATACGTATTTTCGTGTAGCCGAATTATTATGTTTATTTTCGAGAATTTCGGCAGCAGCAGCAACAGCAGCGGCAGAAGCAACAAGTCCGTCCCCACTGCAGCTGAATCTGGAACAGCAATTCAAGTTTGGGCGGAAATTAATTAAATTAAATTAACTAATGAATTGGTTGGAGAAGAAGTAATTAAATTAAAAGAATATTTTTTTGCTTTTTTAACTGAATTTAACTGAAAATCTACTTAAAAATAACATTTGTTTCTTCATTTGAAAACAAAAAAACTTAACATGCTTTCATTCCCCAGATTCAATTTTAAGTACAAAATAAGTAGAAAATAAATAGAAAACATCAAATGTAAACTTCAACTTTTTTCTCCCCAATTTTTACGCTCTCCCGCAGTAAACGGCTGCCGTCACTCATACGTTCCGTTGCACCTTCACTCTCATGCGATTTTCTGCACGCATGCAACAAGAATTGCTTTGCTTCATTTTATTCAGTGCTTTTTGAAAATCTTTGTCGATTCTTAACTTATGTGAAACTTTCATTCTTGAATATTTTTCTATATTCGTGTCGCCAACACCAACACACCTTCCTTTCTGTGTTCATCGTCACCTTTACGCTAAAAATTGTTGCCTTCTATTAACACTGATGTGATAAAATTTTTCTGAACTTCTGAACTTCTGAACTGAAAAAGTAAATAAGAAATTGCATTGAGAATTCCTAGTGAGCCATGAAAACTAAAGAAAGGACTGTAAAAGAGGACGAAAACGCAGTGTATTCGGTTTTCAACGGACCACCAAGGGTTCGCACACAACTTTCCACCCAAAAATATCTCATATTTGTCAGTTTATTTAATGTGTTTTCTCGTGTGGTGAATTGTATCAGTGCGAGTGTGTGTATGTGTGTGTGTGTGTGTGCTTGTGAGTGGCTTCCTTCAACACCAAATTGATAGAATTGTCTATTTATTTCCCCTTCATTCCCACGACGGGTGTCCCCGATATGTGTGTCCTCGGGTTGCTTTGTCTTGTGAGTAAATAGTTTCTGTCACAATCACAACTTGTCATTTACAGTCCTTTTTCCTCTTTTTCAAGTTGTTTATTCGTTTTTCTAAGGATTTTACGCTTCTGAGGTGTGAAATGACGGTGGTGAATGGTGATGATGATGGTGTTTTGCTGTAGTTTGTGTGCATTTCAGTGGAAAATTTAATGGATAAAATCTTCGTATAGATAAGAGTTTTCTGGTTTGTAGAAAGCTGTGATTTCGTAAGTTCGAACTCATTTAAAAACTTATTTCTCTCTCTCTGGCTGACACTATAATTGAATGCAAATAATTCCAGTATCATCTTCTTCAAAACAGCTTGCAAATTTGGTTTCACGTATTTAAAATTGTTATTCCTACAGAGTAAAATGTATCTGTTTTTTTAATGACCTCAGCAACGGTTACTCATAACTTTCGAAAAGCTTTGAAAGCCTTTTTGCGTCACATCTACGTGGAGGCGAAAAAGTATCTCAGGCTAGAAACGCTTTCAATTATCGAACGAGGCTTAAATCGCCTTGTCTGTCAGCAAATGTGTTTGTGTGGTAAAAAAAAACCAACTGTGGCAGCAATAGCAACAACAATTAACAACGACGTGCTATTTAAATTGGGTTTATTTTTGCTTCTTGGCATTCGTCGGGCTTTTTAACGTTTGTTTTACAGAGATTATTGAGGTTTTTAAATACCTACGTAAGTAGTTATGAAATTAGAAGTAGAAACAACAATATTATGGACGAAACTTGTGTAAAACTGACCGAAATAAATGGCTGAGTTGTCGCAGAAGAATGCAATTCGAAGAAAATATAATATAAAACAAAAATATTGTTGATTCTTCATACAGCGTTAAACGACGAACGAAAGAAGCTAAATAACAGGGGCAACAACAACAACAATTACTAACCAACAACCACAGTAACAATTGTAATAGCAAAATAAATAAATAACTAAATACAAACACGTCAGCAGCAGTTTCGACCCAGCTGACAAAAATTACTTAAATAAATAAATAAAAAATGTTTTTGCACCCCGCAATCGTTCGTTCAGTCAGTTTGTGACCTTAATTTGCACTTTGTTGCTGCAACTTTTTTTGCGTGCTTCATTTTTCTACACTTGCGAGCTGTTGCCACCCCCACCCCTCACTCCACCACCCCTCACTCCCACACACTCTCCCCCAACTCTGACTGTTTGGTTGTCGGTGAATCTGTTTTTTATGCATTTTACTTCCAGTTACTGAATTTCATTTTTGTGCGTAAAAAGCGCTATAAATTTTGCCACTTTTCTACTTTTAGCAAATATTTCGCTGCTATTTTAACGATGCAAAGGAAAAAAAGTAGCAGTGAAATTCTCTAAACTCTTCAGAGTCTCACTGAAAACATTTTCGCACAGAGATTGAGAATGTTTTCTTCTCTTTGCTTTTGCAATTTTAATATTGTTGTAATTTTATTTCTGGTGTACAGAACGTGCTTAATCAACTTCTGTTTCAGTGTATTTAATTTTTAGTTTACAACTCACAGCTACTTTTAACACAGTTTTTTCCTTTTTTTTTGCTTCTGAAATAAAGTCTCGCTTTGTTTTACCATCAGTTAGCGATTTTAAACTTTCTCAAGAGTCTAAAAGTTGCCTAACTTTTGCCATTGAACCTGATCTACATTTTCGATTTTCCTATAAATGCATACCGAGTATTTTCTATCTCATTTACTATTAGTTTCCTCTTACTATTAGTTTCCTCTTCAGTTTTTTTGACAGCTTCAAGTGGAGTTGGATGAATTACACAGATAAAAATCCCCACTTAGAATTTCGGACGCATTATATTTGAAGTGGCCAAGGTCGTGAAGACAGCTGGAATTTTATACTGTGTGGAAAGGTGTTGTAATCTTTATTGTTGGTATTTCGTAACGATAACTTCGGCCTGCTTGTGATAAATTTTTGTTATTTGGGACGCACAACGTCGTGCAAACATTTACGGTATGTTGCTTCCACACACACACACACACACACACACACACGCAATCACCGTTACATACTGTCGGTGCGCATATTTTGAAAGAACGACACCTAGAAAAGTAAACCAATTTATCAGCAAAATTTTATCAAAAAATCGTCTCTTGATAACATTCTTCACTGTCCTTGCTTCTCACTGCATGCTTTTCTCAATCATTACAAAAGCTCTCTTCAGGTTTACAAACCTTCCCTTCCCCCCGTTCTCTTCCCTTCTTTAAATAACTTCTGCTATTCCAACTTCCGATTTAACTAATATTTTAACTGTTCAACTTGTTGAAGTTACTCATCGTTGAGTTCTCATTTTAGATTCTGCATTTTTTGCCTTCTTGTTACCCTTTATCACTTTTAGCTGTTTTAATATTCTGTGATGACGAATAAATGTAATCGCACGTTTTTATATCAATTTAATCTCTGATGTCGCCTGTGTTTCTGTTTGTTTGCCTTGCGCTTGGAACTTCTGGTTCAGAGCAAAAATGTGAGGAAGAGTTTTTTACGTTGTTGTTAATCTTTTCATTTAATGCATTAATTCTTTATTGTCATCACGGAGTTGTTGTTGTTGTTGTTGTAATTATTGTTGCTAGTTTTGTTTTTTGACTATTGTTAATGATGTTGTTGTTGTTATGGCGCTGCTGATGTAATTATCGTTTTTGTTGTTGATGCTGCTGCTGTTGCTTGGTTACACACTGCAAACTTTTCTGTTTTCAATAAAACTTTCTTCATTAATTTTTGTCATCACTTTGCTGCTGCTGCTGTTTTTGTTGTTGTTGTTGCTATCGTAAAACGAATTATTTCTCGTTTTGTTGTTGTTGTTGTTTGCTGTAAAATTTGTCAAATGACGAAAGTCACGACTATAAGAGGTGCGAAAAATGTCAAAATTTTAGTTAAACTCGCCTTTCAACGCGTGTTGCTTTGCTTTGCCTCATTTATCATAAATTTTTCTTTTTATTCTTTTATTCTTTAATGAAATAAATTGTCCAAAAATTAAATGAAGCAAGTTAGAAGTCCAAAACTTGCGGTGTTTTTTCCTTTTTTGTCAATAGAAGTTGTTAGTTAAATGAAGCAAAATATTTGCAGAAGCTTTTGCAGAGGGAAATTCCTGGATAGAAAAGAAAAGAGAAGAAAAGAAACAGTAGCGAAAAATATTAAATGAAAACACAAGAGCGTGAAAATCGCTCTCCACGTTTTTGATGTTTCGGCTTTTCGTTGCTAACCGCAGATTTTAGTTTTTGAAAGCAATCATTCAAGTTTTCCGAACGTTGCTTCTTCCAGACGAATGAATTTGTTTCAACAGTAAATAAATAAACTCTTTTCGTAAATTGCCTAATTGAACTTTGATTAAATTTAAATGAAATTCAGTTTCCTTCTTAATGCGAATGTCGTCCCTTCATCAATCAGTTGGCTAATTCGCTCCGCTCTGTCGGCTACTTAATCTTTGATTCCTAATTAATTACATCGATTTTCAGTTTGATTATTAGAATTTATCATTTTAATTACAAGGTCAAGTGCGCCGCTCAGAAGTCAAGAAGCACCGCTGCTGCGCGATGCGTGCCTTAGCAGATTTAATTAAAAATTACTTGCAGTCTTTGTCGCTTGTCATTCTTTGATTAGACAGAAGCGCAGAAAATCGAGTTCCCTTCATCTTTAACTTCTTAAAACTTTTCAATTGCAGTTTCTGTAGTTTCTAAAGATTTTCCTGTTTTTTAATTTTTTTTTATTTTTTATTTTTTTTTTTTTATTTTAATTTTTTTTTTTTTTTTTTTTTTTTGTGAAAGTTCTTTGTGCACTTTTTAAAGTTTCTGAGGTCATGAAAGGATTATTTTTATTTTACTTAGAGTTGTAGTTGATGTGTACAAATCACTTGAATTTCCTTCCCGCTTAAATTTCTTTTTCAATTCTTCTTTCAATTCTTTTACGAAGTCATGAATGAATGTTTCCTTGCGAGGAATGATAAATATTTATTTATTTATTTACACAAATGGAGCAAATGAACCTGAATGTTTGCATAAAGGACACCAGCAAAATTAGTTTTGCTATTGAAGAATTCCTTGAAGAATCGATCGTCCATGCATTCCCACTTCGAAATACCTCGTCATCCTTCACAACTACAGACGCTCTCGTCTATTAAAGAGACTCCGCACGACCTTCTTCGGTATTTTTTCATATCCCTCTTCACCGAAGAAGGTGATGTTGTTGGTATCCTACTCCGCATTTCTCATTGTTTCTTCTCCTTGTTGTCCCCTTTATTGCTGAAGTGCTTACTGTTGTGTGGTTTTCCTTGTTCTTTTCTGCTGTTCTTCTGATCACTTTTTATTGTGAGAAATTTTTTCCATTTTCCACTTCCATTTTTCTTTTCCCCTCCAACACATCCTTAATTTTTTCATTGCGAATGGATGTCTTCTGCTGTCACCTCCACTTTAAGCTGCTTTACGTAGATATTGAGTTGATTATTATCTTTGTACATCGATACGATATCTTTTCGATTCCCTTTTTTTGGAAATTTTATTTGAAATTTTTTGGTGTATCGATTATCTGTTGAGTGAACTAATTTCGGATGATGAGTATTATCATTCATTATAATAATTTGTGAGATTGAGATTTCTAGTGCATTCATTTTAATATATTTTTTTTAATACATCTAAATTGTTTTGCTGTTCAAAAAGTTTGCTACTGCTGCCGATAAGCTATGAATTTCTTCCCCCTTTCCACCCATAAAATCTTCGTCCTTGCACGCTTCCGCTCAAGTGCGCAGAATAATAAGAATCTCCTGCGTTTCGTATTATTTTATGGCAGGCAGTGTTGTTTTGTCTTTATTAAAAAAACATGATTAAAAAATAAAAAACCCAAGGAAATCAAAATCTTTAAGGATAATGAAATTCTAAAACAAGGATATGATGCAAGGGACACTTTTGAAAAATTGTTGCTTCGACTAATACAAGACATAGTAAAGCAATTAAATTAACAGTGGAAAACTTTAAAAGAGTTCCAAATGTTCAACGTGAAAATAAAAGTGAAGGATGGCGACAAGAAGTCGCCACGTACAGCGGCAGGACGTTCACATCAGTCATCTGGTCTCCCTGCCAGTGGCCGTAGTAGTCCGGCCAGCAGCAGTTTGCGCAGCTCGCTGGCGTCGTCGAATCGAAGTCCCAGCAATTCCTTGAAACGCAAGGACAAACACGTTCGCATTGTTACCACTTACGCGGGTGATCGCAAGTACGGCTCGGGCCGGGATCGACTTGGTAAGCTTGATTTGGCTTTGAAAAGCAGGAGGAATTAAAGAGCCGAAGGGAGGGAAAAACTTTACAAAATCTTTTTACACAATGTTTGAGATGGTGAAAGCTTTGAAGCTTTTGAAATGTTGAAGCTTTAGAGCTTCGTATATCTAATAAGAAAGAAACCAAAGAAACCCCGGGTATGGTTAAAATTTAACTTAAATTATTTATAAATTATTAATGAAGCTTTAAAGCTCTTAAGAACTCCATAATGGGCAATTCTTAGAAAACTTTGAAAGCCGTAAGTCATTAAGTGTCCTGTGTATTTTCGAACACCCAATTATATATGAAACTCAAAAGCTCTTCTAAACTCCTGGATAATTAAGCTTTAGAAGGTAGTTAAAATGCAAATACTTGAGTCTGCTGTGAAGTTTAATAGTTTTTAGAAGGCGGCAGTTTTCGAAACTCGAAATTGCTTAACAATCAAGTTGAAAGATTAAGTTGCAAATATGTTCTTCTACTGAAGAAGCCACATCGTGTTTGAGAACAGCACCCCACTCCCCTTTCCAACTCCTTGTTCCGGTCTCTGCTCTCGGGCTGGTAATTGCAAATCGTGACTGGAATTGAAAGCGCAATGTGGCAACAACTGGCATACGCACACTCAAGCCCACATTGCCTCTCCCACAGGATGGCTGAATAATAAACACAAAGGAAGCAACAGTGGACGCGATGCTAATCATGTTGCACGTTTTCATTCTCATCTTTGTTCTTCTTTCAGACGGAATCGATGGCGTTACCGAGCTGCGTCTGGAACAGTACGAGATCCACATCGAGCGCACTTCAGCCGGCCTGGGGCTCAGCATAGCGGGTGGCAAAGGTTCGACGCCGTTTAAGGGCGACGACGAGGGCATCTTCATATCACGCGTCACCGAGGGCGGCCCCGCCGACCTGGCCGGCCTGAAGGTGGGCGACAAGGTGCTGAAGGTCAATGGCATCTCCGTCGTCGACGCCGATCATTATCAGGCGGTGCAGGTGTTGAAGGCATGCGGCGCAGTGTTGGTGTTGGTGGTGCAGCGCGAGGTGACCAGGTTAATCGGTCACCCCGTGTTCGGCGAGGACGGGACCCTGTCACAGGTAAGCGCGCGCAGGACTAGCAGCGCTATCAGTGATGATTTGATTATAAACGTAGTTTTGCCAGAAAGGCCTCGCGTCTTGAGTTAGCTAAAAGTAAGGAAAGCTATTTCTATGAATTGTTGCGTTAGTAGAATATTTTCAGTAGAAAATATCGCTTGTAGCATGACTTTGAAGAAATGCGAAAAAATAGAAGCAACGTAAAGACTAAATTAAACTCCCAGAGAGAGAGAGAGAGAGAGAGCAACTCAACTCGTCTCTCGCTAGTTGATGGAAGTTCGTCACTGATGCAATTTGCTGTCATTCTTCAAGCAAACATTTAATTTAAATTACTTGCCATCATTTGCAGATTTCGGTAGAAACTCGCCCACTGACAGGAGCGCCCATAGCAGCCTCCGGGCTGCAACAACTGCAGCATCCATCACCGCAGCACCAGCAGGAGAAAATCATTCCGCCCGCGGGCGAAATCCTTCTAGACACTCCGCAACAAGCAATGGCAGCAGCAGCAGCAACAACAACGACAAATGCGCATCATTATCACGCGAATGTATTTACAACGGCTGCAACAGCGCCAGCTGCAACAACACTACAGCAGCAGCAGCATCAACTACAACCGCAACATTATGCAACAACAACAAATGGCATCGTGGAGAACGGAAAGGTTTGTTGATGAAATATATTTTGACATTTGGGAACGAAAAAAAGATTTCAGTTGAGCTTCGTGTCGTTAAACTTTCGCTTGAAGTTGAATAAAACATGAAATCCTTTATTTTTCACATTTTCTGTACGAAGTGTGGAGAATAAATTATAATTTTCCTTAAAGTTGCCTTAAATGAACACGAATTTTTGCGTTAAATGAAAACGAATTTTTGCTTCCTCTCTCGAATATTTAATAACAAATGCATTCAGGTGATTGCATTCGTTCAAATCGCTGCATTTCTTTTTTTTCTTTTTTTCTCTTTTAAATTGAAAATGAATTAGAATTTCGCATTTTCGTGATTGATTACAATGAAATTTTATTAAAACTGCTGCTTCTCTATGCTTCCCTCCCACTCTGACGATCCCACTTCTCGCCTTTTCATGTCCACTCATCTCGCAGGATGCACCGTTAAGCTACATCCAGCTGCACACCACGCTGATACGTGACCAGATCGGACAGGGTTTGGGCTTCAGCATCGCTGGCGGCAAAGGCTCGCCGCCATTCAAGGACGAGTGCGACGGAATATTCATTTCGCGCATTAACGAGGGCGGCCTGGCGCAGCGCGATGGCAAAATAATGGTTGGCGACCGCGTTTTAGCTGTAAGTATTGCCGCCACTGTTGCTGTTGTAATACGTCTCGCTTTAATTGCATTCGGTTCGCTTCCTTGTTGTGCAGATTAACGGTAATGACATGACCAACGCTCACCATGACACCGCCGTCGCTTGTCTCACGGAGCCGCAGCGCTTCGTACGACTGGTGCTGCAGCGTGAATATCGAGGTCCTCTGGAACCGCCATTGAGTCCACGGAGTCCTGCTGTGCTGAATTCATTGAGTCCTTCGGGCTACTTGGCCAATCGACCAGGTGAGCGGGGAGGGTGACATGGGTGACGGGGTGTTCCAGTAAGAATGGTCAGCAATGAGGGAGGTGACAGATTGGACCAAAATATGTGGGGAATTTTAATGTGGGAGTATTTTTCAGCCTATTTTTCCATGGTGATTTATTTAGAAATCATAAGATTGAGTTGAAATTAGAACAAATGAGCTGCCGAAACACTGAAATCCTAACGTTGTTCTTCCCATTTTCCCGCAGCTACTTTTAAGCGCTCGACGGCAGATATCGTCAGCGAACAGATGCAACAGTTCCACCAACAACAACTCCAGCAGCAACAACAACAGCAGCAGCTACAGCAACAACAACAACTGGAGCTACAACAGCTTCAGCAGCAGCAACAAAAGCAACAACTTCAGCAGCAGCAGCAGCAGCAACAACAACAACAACAACAGTACAAATATAGCGTTCCATTAAATGTGGCCACCAAAACAAATGGCTTTCCAGCAACCACAACAGCAACGGCGGCACCACTGCAACAGCAACAGCAACACCACGCGGTTGATAAGGGTCCCGTTATACCGGTGCCTGCACCACGACGCAGCAACTCCATTCCTTTGGGTGACGGCGACGCGGTGGCAGCACCACCAGCAGCAACAGCAGCATCGCAGAATGGCAGCAAAGCCGCTGCTGCACCAACTTCACTCAGTTCTGATTCAGCAGACACTCAGGTACGAATTGTTGTAGTTTTGCTGGTAGCCAAACGTTCTGAATCGTCGTTCAGGTGCGCTTTAGAAGAA
The DNA here is from genome assembly GCA_922984085.1 of Sicus ferrugineus. Taxonomy (NCBI): domain Eukaryota; kingdom Metazoa; phylum Arthropoda; class Insecta; order Diptera; family Conopidae; genus Sicus; species Sicus ferrugineus. Next base: position 29,694,822 of record OV277352.1, read on the forward strand.
ATTGTTTTTAATTTGCACTCGTATTTTGTGTGTTTTAAACAAAAAAAAAAATCTAGGAGCTCAAAATTTTGTCCGCTGCAATTTTTTGAAAGCTTTATGTTTCCCCTCGGTCGTGTAACTAATTTTCTTTGTTGTTGCTGATGTCTTTTTTAATGTATTTTACTTGCTTGTGTTGTGTGGTAACAGCGAAAATAACAGACGCGTAATAATAACAGCAACATTATATCGGGGAGCGTAAGTACGCGCAAATAAGGAGAACTTTCATCGTAAGCAGCAAACTACGTAAGTAAGGCAAAGGCAAAATAATGCGATTTTTAATTACGGCAGCACGTTTTCTCGCTCTCACCTTTGTGCGGAATCGTCAGGCGATCGTCGTCCTTGTCTTCGTATTTTACAATATAACTCCAAAAACTCGGATTTAACGCGCTGTAGAGATCACAAGCTTGTAATCTTTTTTAATTACGGTGAAAACTCCCGCTCGTATTTACGCTCTCTATTTATATGCTGCTAACTCTTGTTTATGAGGGGTGCGTGTGTGTGCGTGCGATACGATGAGCTTTGAAACACACATAAAACGCACGCACGCACGAGCTTCGGCTAATTAAATTTGTATCTGCGGTTGGTAATTTACAATTTAAAATCGGTTGCTGTCATTGCTATTGCTCGGTTTTTTCCAGGTAGCCAGACTAATTAACGCAGGATCTAATTACTCTGATTTCTTATTGAATTCGTAGCAATTTTGTCTATGATTTCAAACAGGATTGCGAGTTTGTTTAGCTTGACTTCAGCTTTTTTCAATACCAGTAGACATTCCAACGCAGCGGTTACACAACACAATTGTTGATGATATTTATTCATGTATCGTAGTTTCGGAAGAACTTCTTCGCCGAATGTGCTAATATTTAGATTAAGTTCGTAATTAATAACATTGCGTTATAAAGTATGCAATTGAATAGTAAAATACTCGCTCGCTAGATGAAATAGCATCTTGGACATGATATACTCGTATTTCGTATTTCGGCATTCGTAGTTGTGCTCGTATATGTGATGCATGCAACACGTCTTCCTAAAACACTCACGACATACATACAAACATTGCATATAACATGTGACTTCATACAATTTTATTGTTGCCTCACACCTAACGCGAGTTCGACGTTGAACTGGCGCTTTCTACGCTTCGTTTTATGTAAGAAATCGCATCGCTATTTTTAGTACTGAATAGTATTTCGACTGAAATCTTCATCGCTAACAATACTAATTTCTTTCAATGTTCACCCGCATTTAAATTGTCTGCCAAAATGAGTGAATGAGAGCAAAAATTTAATTTATTTTTAAGGATTCGCTTGATTTTTGCTACGTTTATTTATTTTTATGAAAATTATCTTAGCTGAAATATAAAACATAAGAATAAAATTTTCTTTTTTCTTTCTTTTTGCATTCGTTCGAAAAAATTTCGGAAATTCTTTCTAAATAAAAAAAATTGATGTTCTTGAATAACTATTAAAAAATGAAAAAAAAACACAATCCTTTGGCCGCCATCAACGCCATCAACTTGATGAATTTCACCTTCTAACCTTCCCTACAAAACCTCGAATGCCCTGCACTGATGGGGTGTCAACACGCAAACGTCTCCGCACGCGCAGTCGTCGTCGGCATCACCGCCCCTCCGTCCTCTGACCAGCGAAGATTTCCAGGCCATGATTCCGGCGCACTTCCTCAGCGGCGGCAGTCAGCACCAGGTGTACGTGGCGCGCCCGAACGAGATCGGCGTCGGACCGTCGGTGACGGTGACGGTGAACAAGGCCAAGCCCGACCTGCCCATGTTCCCAGCAGCGCCTACCGAGCTGGGACTCATCACCGAGACCATTACCAAGTCTACGTTCACGGAGACCGTGATGACGCGCGTCACCGATAATCATTTATCGGAGCCGCTGATCAGTGAGGTGATTATCACAACAACGAAAGCACAAAAGCTAAAACTACACGAAAGCTGATCATAGTGCAGATCAGCTTTTTCTTATTGCCAAATCCACAAACTCAGCTTTAATGGTTTGGACATTTCATTCCCATTCGATCTGCACCATTTCACTCATTCATAATCATTTCCGAACACTGTAAATAGATTCTTATATAGACAGGAAACATGACAATAAAAGGGACTTTAGGATATAATATGTTAATAATAATAATAATAATAATGAATTTCAGAAGTAGAAAGCTTAATTAACGAGGATTTATAATGATAAATTTATAATCGTTTAACACTGTAAATATTATCAAACTTCTAATTTATTAAGTCGCTATAGCTCGAACGATGGTTTCGGTAGTAGTTTTGGAATTACATCACAGTCTCTTATAATTATTTTACACATCTGAATTGAATTTGTAGATCGTTTCTCTAAATATCTTCTTAGTCACACAGATCGTTCTAAACTTCGAAAGTAAAGAGTAAAAGTTCTTTTCATATGAGAAAGTTTTATAGTTTTCATTCTTAATCTTATCTTACATAACACAATAAATGCTTCCTTATAACAATCGATATCTTGCTGAAATAACAACACACTTCATTATAATCGCTGTAATTGAAATATATTTTACCTTGAAATATCAACCACCACCACTAACAGACCGAGATTGAGGCTTATAATGAATACAAACGATGAAAGGATTATCTGTAGTGAACACTAAAAGTTTCATATGAATTCCGCAACTTCTACTTCCAACGTGCTACGAATAAATTGTAGTTCCTGCCACGAGAGCTCGTGTGGAAGAGAAGTTCTAAGTTTTCCCAAAAAACGAGTCTTGGCTGAAGCGTCGAAACTATTTCTTAATTAGAAATACGCGCATTTTTAGTTTTGAAAGTAATCCAATTTTTCTCAGTAACTTTTCATATATATGTCAAGATATGTGCAGGATATCGCGAGTTTCTATGGACTATTAAGGGATATTAGGGTGACATTGGAAGAATTCAGTTATATTATGTGTACCACAACCAATATTTTCATGAATAAAAAATGTGATTCTGTTTTATGGTTGATTTGGTGACTGAATTGAGTTTCTTTCTACTTTAGTATGTCGTACGAAGAGTTTCCTCAACAGGATAAACATTTTGTGAAGAACATTTCGTAAACATCCAACGTCTTCAGCCAAGACTTCATCTTCGCACTCACATTTTGCCCAAATTAAAGCGGTGAAATATTCTACGCACAGTTTGGCTTCATTTAAAGCTGAGCTACCATTTTGCCGGATATTCTTGTGTCCTCGCCCTCACACGCACTCATTCGCATTCATAAGAAGTCATACATGCACGTCTGTACATAAACACATGGGCAAACGCGCTCTCTCTCTCTCTCTCTCTCTCCCTCTCTCTCTCACACACACGCACACAAACGAACATTCCTTTGAATTCATTAAAAATGTAAATAAATTGTTGATATTTGTATTTCAACTTGGTTTCGTTGAAAACAAACCTCTGTAGGGAAGAAAAATGGACTGGAAGGGACAGGATATTCGTGTGATAAGATGTTTCGGCCGAAAAAAATCCTCAAGAGATTTCAACTTCTTGAAACAATGTTATGTCAATATTTGTTTACAGGGTTTTGTTGTTTCTCTCACGGGCGGTTGGAATTTTATAGGAAAACAAAAGTAGTTGTTGTCCGTTGGTTTTTTCATGATGGCAACAAAAAGAAAACAGTAAATGTTATGAAAATTATATAAAAAATTAAAATGGAGAAAATAAAGTCAATAATAAGTCAAAAAGATAACTAAGCGCAATTATGAAACTGACCTGCTTAATTTTAAACACTAAAATTGTTAACCTTCACAATGCACACGTATATGTAGCCTCCATCTCATCGGGAGGACCCTGTACTCCACAAACACCATAATCAAATTAATTTTGTCAAGGCCCTCCTTACATACTTGAGGATTCTCGAGACGTCTGAGAGCGCGGAGTGGCAACAGTTTGCTTCCCTTATGATCCCACCTCTCAACCCTACCAGTCCACATCACATCGTATGCTGTACAGTCCCCCGAGTTATTCCTCCTCTGTCCCACTCCGTCTCTTTCGATCTCCCTCTTTTTCCCCCTCTCTCTACCTCTTCGTCACTCACACAGTTTAAGTGGAAATGAAGTGTTGCGAGAACCAGTTGCTTTGTTCTTCCCTTCATCCTGTTTTGTTCAGTTCCTTGTATTTCGTCCTGTTTGAATCCTCTTCCTAAAGCTACTCTACGTTTTTTCTCCTCAGCTTTTTAGGCTCATTTTTACTTTATTTGCACTAATTCGTGAAAATGAGTATTAGATTCCGGTAAGAGTCGGAGTCGAGACCTTTTAATATTTTATGACTTTAGCTTCGTAAAGCAGCGAGAGTTCGAGTATTTCAGGACTTCTTTTCCCCCCCGATGTTTATATTGTTCTATGTTCATTATTAAATGTCTGTGTTGATTATCCTTTATATTTGCGGAAGTCGCTTTTGTGAAAATTTATATTCCTGTACACGTAATGTAAGAATTTGTTTTCGTGGATATTTTATTTGTTGGCATGTTTGTTAATTCCTTACTAATATTTTAGTACCTTATATTGCGTGTTTTCTAGATATTCGTAGAATAATTTTGAATGCTTTTGGTTTTATGTTGCAACATTTTCGGAGATGGTTTTTCATTGCGTCTGTATTTTCCCGTAATTTGTTTTTTATTATAAGTATTACTGCATTTAATTTCTGTAAATATCACCAACAATTTTTCACAAACATATAATTCGAAAGTTTTTTTTTTGAAATATCAAATCGAAGCCTAAAAAATTTAATTTAATTTTCTGCGAAAATACACTCGAATCGTTGAATCCACAGAGGCTAAATTCATGCTTTCTCTACTTGCAGGAGGTGATTCTACCCAAGAACCAAGGATCGCTCGGATTCAGTATTATTGGAGGCACAGACCACTCTTGTGTGCCTTTCGGAGCACGTGAACCTGGAGTGTTCATCTCACATGTAAGAGGAAATCAGCTTTATTTTTACATATCATTTATATTTATTTTTCTTTTTCATATCATTTATATTTATCTTTCTGCTCTCCACTGCCTGCCAGATCGTGCCGGGTGGTATTGCTTCCCGATGCGGCAAATTGCGCATGGGCGACCGCATTCTGAAGGTAAACGACGCCGATGTCTCACGTGCCACCCACCAGGATGCCGTACTGGAGTTACTGAAGCCCGGTGATGAGATCAAGCTGACCGTGCAACACGACCCCTTGCCAGCCGGTTTCCAGGTAGATATCAGTGATTGAATACTTAATTCGTCTACAAATGATGGCAGTTAAGATTGTAAAATAGTGAACCCGATAGGCATCCATTTTATTATCCAACTTATTAGTTAATTAGCTTTTACTTAGCGGCTTCGGTCGTCTTCGTAGCAATAGGAAAAAACTTCCTTACGAAGGTTGAATAATTCATTAAAGGCAGTTCAGTGGTTTTTAGGTTTTTCGCGTTCGTACTTACGTACGCACAACCATGGCAATATCATTTTTACATCATTAATATAAATAGATGTATAGATTTAATTACCGCTTCTTGATGCAACGTCCTTCCTTTCTTTTTCTGAACGCAAGCTTTTTCAAGTAGATTACATCAAAACCGAGGTAAGAGTGAATTTCCCCTTTTTCACCGAAGACTGCTAATGATTGTCACTTTATTCCTGGACCGATTCTTATCTCAAAAAATTGGTTTCGATGTTGAATGATTTAATTTAATGCATAATGCAATTGTTTTCTCTTTTAAAGCTTCTGAAACTCTTTTAAAACTCTTAGAAAACTTTTATATAAATTTGTTGTGTTAAGGAAGCCTGAGTTTGTATAGCATTATTTTCGTTTTTAACCAATTCCTGCTGAATTTACTTGCATTAATTTTCTTTGTGAACTTTATTTATTTTTTATTTAAAAATAATTGTACGATATTCTTCCTCAGAAATTCTCGAGAATGTTTCTTAAATCTTCTGTAAATCCATCTGAATACGACTGTTAACTGAAATACTTTTTATGCATTTTCAAACATTTGTTTGAGAGAATGTCTGTTATTTACAGATTCGTTTGAGTTCGACGGTTTTTATTCACTCATTCCTGTGTCTGCCATTATTTTTAATGATGTCATCAGGTGATGTAATGATGTAATTACAACACTTAATGATTATCTTTTTGTAGAAGCAACTCTAAATATTTGCAATCAACTTTTCAATTGTAAATCTTCCAACTGGTCGCCTCAGTCCTTCTCGCCAGTCTGTCTTCATTGCTCTCTGTGCTTGCAGTTTTAATTACAGAGAAATGCTTTTCCTTTCAATTACTTCAGCTCAACACTTGTTGCTCTTGCTGCTCACTTCATTAACCTCTTCTTCTTCTTCTTCTTCTTCTTATTCTTCTTCTTATACTTCTTCTTCTTCTACTCCTCCTCCTCCCCCTACGTTGAATTCTGTATTTCTTCTATGGGTGGAACGCCATTCTATTCCTGCAGATGGAATAAACTTAAGAGCAAAATTAATTTTAAAGCTCAATTAATTGTATTATATCTCTCTTATTTTATAATTATATATAATATATCTCTCTCTATTATTTGATTGGTGTTGTTGTTTTACGAGCTTCGAAATCACAGACATAATTTTCAACGATTCGAATAAATGTATTTTAATTATGTTTTTCCTTATCAATTCGCAGGAAATCATTATCAGCAAAGCAGATGGTGAGCGTCTCGGCATCCACATCAAGGGCGGTCTGAATGGTCAGCGCGGCAACCCGACGGACCCCATGGACGAGGGCGTCTTTGTGTCGAAAATCAACTCCGTCGGAGCAGCGAGGCGTGATGGACGGTTGAAGGTAAACACGAGCTTCCTTCTGCTGTTTGTTTATTCAGCAGAAATATGTTGATTTCTGTTTTCGATTGCATTGAAATTATGCAGCTGTTTGTTCTCCTGCAGTCTGCATTTTCACTGACAACAGAAAACAGCAACAGATAAAAGCTGCAGATTTTATTTACCAGAACTTTTCTGATGTAGATTTCAAAAATTCGCGTCAATATTTAATTTTCAACTAAATTAAAGTGAACTTCAAAGGAAATTGAAGCCTCTGAAACAGCTAATTTTTAAGCGTAAAAGTCAACAAGCAGAAAAGCCAAACTGCTGCCCTCAGTGCCCTCTCACCCCTGCAATTCACACTCTAAATCCGCCCTTTGTATTGCACCTTCACGCAGTAAACTTTTAAATTTAGAACATTCATTATTTTACTAATTTATTTTTATGAAACTTTGCGCGTAGTTAACACATTCTAACCGCCTCCGTGCCCTTGCTCGCTCGTTCACAGGTTGGCATGCGGTTGCTAGAAGTCAACGGCAACTCACTGCTGGGCGCCACGCATCAGGATGCAGTCAACATCCTGCGCGGCGCCGGCAACGACATCCACTTGGTCGTCTGCAAGGGTTACGACAAATCGCATTTGATTCACTCCTTGGGCTCGGCTGGCGGCATGAGCACCGGCTTCAACTCCTCCTCGGGCGGCAGTCGACATGGTGAGCGAGCCGACAAAAGCTTTCCTCCAGCTCCTCAGCTCCTTATATCCGCATTTAATTTATTATCGCAGGTTCACGTGCCTCCGAAACCGGCTCCGAGCTGAGCCAGAGCCAGAGCACGTCTAGCTTGGACCGGGATGAGGACGAGCGGCTGCGACAAGTAAGCACTGCTTTGATGTTGTTCTTACCAGATCCCTTTCTCAAATATGATGCTCCTACTCTACCTTTTAGGAGTTGGAAGTTTTCCCTCAGAAAACTGAACCGTACACTGAATCGACGCCCTCAATGCTGGCCGCTGCAGCTTCTCTGGCACACTCGACACCCACGCAGACGCACGCGGGCAGCACGCTGCGCCAGCAAACGCCACAGCCGCAGCCAGCGCCGCAGCCAGCGCCACAGCCAGCGCCACAACGTGCGGAAAGCGCTGCTCCACAGCCAATGCAGGACGTTGCCTTGGCCCACATGGAGCAGCAGTCGTTGATCACGGCGAACAAGGAGAAGAGTACGCCGGAGAAGGTGGGAGGAGTCTTGCGCGTAGTTGAAAGCACAGTTAAAACTCTCATTCATTTCCTCCTCTTCATCCCCGTCAGGTGCTCGAAATCGTGCGCGCTGCAGATGCCTTCACGTCCGGGCCGCCCAAGTCGCCGGCGGAGCATCATGACCAGGACAAGATACAGAAGACCACCACTGTCGTTATATCGAAGCACACCCTCGACACGCATCCGACGCTGCAGGCAGCTCCAGCACCAGCTGGGTCTGCACAGTCGTGCACCGTGGCTGCTGCGGCACCAACAATTATGACCTCGAATAGTGCAACAACAACATCGCCAGCTGAAATCAATACTACTAAAACAACAACAACAACAACAACAACACAAACAATCCCTTCTGCTGTTACTGGCGCTGGTATACAGGAGCAGCAGCACCACCACCAACAACAGCAAACAAGAGAACAACAACAGGTACGTGCCTTCCGTTTCTACTAACTTTTTGTCCTTTGTGTATAATCAATGTTTATGTGTGTGTATTTATTTCCTTACTGTTTGTTGTTGTTGTTGTTATTCTTGCTGGCATCAGTGTGTAACTTCCAACTTTGTCGTCTTCACCATCCACATTTCAATGTCCTGCATATCAATCACATTCTACTCACGTAAAATACTTTTTGTGTTCTGATAAAAAAAAAGGTTTTTGTTAAATTTTTTTTTTGATTCTGCAAAATTTTTTAGACTAATAATAACGTTAAACTAATATTTCCTCTTTAAAAGTACCCAAGCAATTATTAATACGAAATCCATCGTTTAAAAGCCAAGAAGAAAGTTAAAGTTACATTAATTTAAACTGAAGTACGGTTGAAATTACATTATTTCGTCACGGTTACACTCGAAATCGCAGGGATAATGCAGACGATAGATAACCCTAGGAATACTGGAGGGACAGACAACCCAATGAATCGAGGGAGAGATACAATAGTCTGTACCGACATCTCTCTCTTTCTGTTTGCTTGATTTACTTTTGCTTGAAGAAGCACTTCATTTGGATACGAAATAATGAAAATCAGAACACATTAACCATTCATACTCCCTATTTTATTTTCGTACATTAAAAACCAGATTTTAAAACTGAAAATGCAATAGCATAATTCTGTACTGCTATGTTTTTATTATATTTCTAAAATCATTTTAGTTTCTTAAATATGTACATAATAAATATTTAGGATGCGAATAACATTAAGAGTTGTTACTTTTTTGTTGCTAACATTTCTGTCTCCATTATTTGTATTATATCTGTATTCATACTTGTGTTGTAATTTAAAATTAGAAAAAGAAAACAAGAGGATTTCTCAAAACATTTTATTAAATCTTTTGAATTTCCAAAATCTAAATTCAGATATGTTGCAAGAGTAAAAAGGAAGAGTTTTATATGGAACGAACGAAAATAGACTCAATATTGGTTTAAAATGCACCCAAGGGAATTTTTTAATTATAATGGATTTTAAGTATTTACAATCATCTACTTTCCCCGTTGAAGGTTTTCAAGGTATAATAGAGGACATCGTTGTTCGCTGTTCTATACGTAAGAATGAATAGAGCAATAAGTATCTCAGAGATCCGATTTCGAAAATTTCCTTCTGTATTCCACTTATTCTTTTGTCTTGTATCCACATTTTTTATGCCTTTAATAGTTGAAAAAGATTAGCATTGGGATCGGATGAGGAGTCCATATAGCCCGTTGTTTCTCTACCAATGGTCAACGAACGAATGGTCCATTAGTTAGATATGCCGAGGACGAATGAGAAGTGTACATAATGCAAGCTACTTATTCTACCAATGCACTAATTTAATATCAGGCCTGTGCTGCTTTTTGTAGATAATGTTTCGCATTAAAGTCGCACTTTTATTTTCTAAAATATTAAAAACCTTGTTTCTATGATCTCGATAACAACTCACGTATTCCGATATTATTAAAATGAAAGAAGTAAATCTCTGATGTATATACCAAATTCTGTCCTTATTTGTATATTCTGTTGTCCTGTGCTTATGAATCCGATTTATTGCTGTACGTTTACTTATTTTCGAAATGTTCTCTGAATGCATTTTTGTTTCCTCCCGGGAAATGCATGGCGAACCTTCTGCTGTAAACTCCGATGCTCTTTGGGAGAAGATTTTCCTCTCATGTTCGTCTGTTTACATGTACATATTTAAGAGGGACGGACTTTTATTTTACTTTTGCCCACTTTACGTTCCCCCTCTCCGCCCCCTCCGCCCACTTGCAATGCCGAATATGTATTGAATTGATTTTACTTGTACATTTTTTCTGCTCTTAAATCGAATCTTCCGAAGCAGTTGTAGCCAATTACTCCGATTTTATTCGAATAAATGTTGTTGCTATTAAATTGAGTGACTTTCCCTATATTATATCGTATATATCGTATATTGATGTCGTCGTTTTTGTTGCTGACCTGAAATGCGCTTTCTGTACAGAGTTTGCATTTATTATACGAAAGAATTTCTTCCCAAAAATGTTGAATTTTTCACCAACTCGAGTTTTTTCTTTCCTTGACTTTCATTGCAGAACGCTGAGCCGAATACTGCTTAACAGGAGGATGTTTTTAACTTAAAGACTGAATATTTAGTGTAAACTAAATATATAAGAAGAGAAAATCTAAAATAAATTTTTAAAAAAGGTTTTCTGAACAAAGTTCACAAAATGAGAAACATAAAATTTTTAAAAATTCCAATCAAGTTTTCAATTCATTAAAAGATGGTTGGATATTTTCTGTTTAAAGATGTTTGGATGTTTCTGTAGAAAGCTGAGAATCTGTATTGTGTAACTTTTTCTCCTTATTGTAGGAAAGCAAAGATTTTTGTGACCTCTAAAAGTCTAGAAAAGAAGAATATTCATTAAAACAAAAAAAAATCTCGATATCTTTAAAAACTCCATTGAATATAAAACATACAAAATGCTATTTTTACACTGCGAAAATCTAATGGTTTCGTCTTAACCACCATATCCCAGACACAGCCAATCTACTGCAACAGTTTTTCTCCACGTAATAATCTAGAGCAAAAAGCCAAAAGTAGATGTTTATTGTCGTTATTCTCCGCAAGTACCTTCAGAATTTAACTTATAGTAATAGGAAAATATACACTGTCAATATTGTAAATGTGAAATGTCCCAAAATACTTCTTCCCATCACACGAGTCCCTCCTGAAAATATACAACCAGTAAAAAAAGGAAACACAGAATATCTTTTTAAAAAGTATAGTAACCAAAACGTATGTGGATTCATCTTGTTTAAGAAAGCATATTCAACCTAATGGTCCAAATTGCAATTATAGGTATTCCTTTATACGTCTTTTCTCTTCAGTGTAATGTAAAATGTGATTAAAAGTTTTAACGCTCTGCCTCAAACTATAAATCTCTGTGTGCTGAATTGAGTCACAAATTGGTTCCAATTATATACGAGTACAATGTACAATGTTAAGCAATCAGATCGCCAAATCTCGGAAAAACTCATGATACGTGTATATCAGTTGTTGTATGTCCTGCCAGGAGTATTAAGTTTAAACTAAAACTATTTCTGTAATGCGAACTCGCACTATTCACGGTATTCACAATTCATAGGTTTTAATAGAATGTTTCTATAGAAAACTTAAAACTTAAAGTAATTCTCGTACTTCTATGTGATTTGAAATGTAAATGTTTCCTATTGAATGATTACAAATTTTGTTAAAAGCAATTCATTAAACTGAAGAATGTGTTTTTTATTTAGGGTTGGGGTCGAAAGGTGATTAAGAGGAAATTTTTACTGGATAACAAGTGTTTAAAATTACTATTTTTTTAAAATAAGTCTAACGAAGATGAACGATTACCGGCCGGCGCCTGATTTCGTAGTTCTTTGCTTGTTTCCCTTTGCATTTCTTATAGGTCTACTGAATTAAAATTTTTCGAATCTCCCTGAAACCACCATTTTTCTAAAAACCTCCCAAACGCGGGTCGAATATCCTCTTTATTGAATTCAAAGGAATTGTTAGGTCGGAGTTTTGTATTCTCTATATGTGCAAATGCAAGTTTAGGAACGTTATTTTAGAAAGTTGTTTCTATAAGTTTTACTACGGTATGTTTCTTCCTTTACCGTCGGGCTGTGTCTCACTTCACATCACAATTCCACTTAATATCTATGATTATTTGCTATCAATTACAATTACGAGGTTGTAATTTATACGGAAGGATGACGGTCAACCTTGTCATAGTGGATAACATGTCCTCTTTAGGATGGGGTAGATGTTCTTGTACTTACTTTTTGTGTGTACTAAATATCTCAACTAGTTTCTAATGATGAAAGGGACCTATGACAAGTATAGGTCAAATAAGTACCATGTCTCCATGAATCGATCGAAACGCTTTCCCTATGTTCCCATATGCGTTTTTTCTCTTTTCTGAAAGGGGAGTAATTTTATATAATAGTTTATAATAGTTTTTTTATCATTTTGAGTTATTTGATTACTAGCTTTTTACTTAAAAAAATACCAAGTAATTTATTTGTTGCCACTCGTTTGCTCTTTTATAAGTTGCAAAAGCTTTTAAAGAACGATGCGCTCTAAGAGCACGCATTGGCCAAGGAGAAACTTATTGTCAATACAACCATGTTTACAAAACACATGTGTCCGACGTTTTTCAACAGATATTTCAGTCACCGCTAAGCCATCACCTCTGTGTGCTTCGACACCCCGCACAATCATGCCTACACGACCACTCACACCTCACACTCACACGCTCCGTGCATACGAATCAAGTCAACCCAGCATTTATAAGTCTCGCGCTAGCTTTGCCACTGCATCTCACTTTAGCTTTGTGTTTATGAATGTTATCGATATTTAGAGAAAATAACTCATTTTTACTAAAACTCTTTTCTCGTCTAAACACTTCGCTTGCAATGCGAACAGCCTCTGAGACATAAATTCAAGGATACGCACTGTGAGTACAAAGCGGCTTCGGTCCGCAAGGATGCCAAGGTATTACCAAAGTCTCGGCAACAGCCAGTCTACCTCACTGACGATGTTGAGAACAATGTGTCTGAAGACGATGATGAAGATAATGTTGGTGATAACGATGGCGATGACGTCTTCAAGTTAACACCGTCTTCATCACATCAACCGGACGACACCGACTCTGACTTCTTTGAAAAGCCGCGGATAGTATCTCGTTACACCAGTGACTCTGAGAGCGATTATAATCGGGTCGGACCCCACAAGTCGGGCCCAGTTCTGCTTAGCAGTTCAGGCCGTAGTACACCCGATATCTCCACATCTGGATGCGGAACGCATCGCAAGTCGGTAAGCTTCGACTTGAGCGGAGATGAACGCTCCAAATCGGACTACGAACGCTCGCGTACCCCCGAGTACCACGGACGCTGCTACGATTCGGAACAAGAGTACAGCAGCGAACGCGCCCCTCTACCTCGTAAAGGAATCCTTCGATCCGCTAGTCCTACGTCTTCCAATAACTCTTCGTTGGACAGAAGCAGGCGACCGGAGAAAATGCCGTCCATCCAGCCAACTGTAGCGCGTATCGTGGAGATCGAATCTCCCACACTACACACAACAACACGTTCTCGTTCGCGTTCTCGATCACCCAGTAGTGGTTACCGCAGTCCGCCCCCACCTGCCGAAAAGATTCCCGTCTCAACGGAAATCGAACGCGAGAATCCTTTCCGCGAAGCCTTTCTGGACGATAGCCAGACAGATGAGTACACAGAATTGGCACGAGCCATTAGTAAATCACCGAAATCGGCGCGACAGCAATTCTTCCTCGGTTCGGGTTCCAAATCCGGCGATGACAAGCTCTCTTCGGACCGCAAAGCAAGCACAACTACTACTTTACCGTCAGTCGCTACGGGTAACCAGAGCAGTCAGCGGCTCAAAATCCCACCGCCACTGTTACCAAAACCCAAGGTCAAGCAAGCTGACCGAATACGGAACACAGCGCTGGAAACCTTCCAAGCTACCGATGTGGGTCACGGAGACTTTACGATTTTTGAACACGATGCCTCAACAAACACCATTCATGAGGTCAAAGAAAGCGAACCAGCTGACTCGCTAACAGTAGAATCACCTGTTCTCTCAATTAGTCCGAAGCTTCCAGTGCGCAAGCAAGCGCCCCGCAGTCCGTCGCGTCCGCGCGAAAGTCCGCCCCCGCCGCCCATCAACTACGCCACTATGCCAAAGTTATCGCCAAGTGCCACACCCGCCAGCGAACCGCAGTACCTTGAGTTGCTACCGCCGTCAACGTCCGCCGCACTGTCGTTGCCTTCTCGTTCCACGGAGTTCGTACACGAAAACTCTCCGGACAGCATCATTGTGTCCGTGGAAGAGCACCGCAGTATTCTACTTAGGGAAAACGAGCTGCGTAATCAGCTGCGAGAGGCCGCAGGCAAGAAGCTACATATTCCAGAGCTGGGCGTGCCAGCACAACAGGCGCCCGCACCACCGTCCCTGGGTTTCTCGACTACTTCAAAGCACTTGGTAAATCCTTTCGCTGATAGTTCCGATGTAACCTTCGACTTTCCTTTGCCGCCACCGCCCCCTTTACCACAGCCATCACCATGCGTGTCCCCCTCCCGACGAATCCCCTCAGAAACAAGCCCAGCTAGTGAATCCAGCAGATCCTTGTGCGAAAGCGACCCTTCCACTGCTAATCTTACTTCTCTTTCTTTCCCCCACTCCTTTTCAAACATGCAGCCGATGCACCTGGATTTGACTTCAACGACAGCATCGAACTCGAGACCCGCGCCAAACCCCTTCTCGCCCACACAAATCTTTCCCACTGCCAAGATCCTGCCTGTGCAGTACAACAGGTTGCCGCAACCACAACAACCCGATACCACGCACGTGCACCCGGTCTCCACTCCCTCTCTAACTAGTTTCGCTCAATCTCCCTTCCAAAGCCAGCCGTATCAAGCTCCCATTTTAAGTTTGGGCGGTTACGTGCTCGTGCCCCGATCGCAGTTCTCTGCCACCACCTCCACCTCGGAGTCCTCGTCGTCACTGACGACGCCGGTATTCATTGCCGACGGTGCTTCAGCGGCAACCATGTTGCTGCAGCAACAGCAGCAGACGCCCCAGTTGCAGTTGCATCAACGGATTCTGGTGAGTGAATCAAACAAATTGCAAACAACTGTTGATACAAAAGCAACCACTACGGCTTCACCCACTACCATCACAACTAGCGCCACCGTTAGCTCTGCTAGGAACAACACCTCATCGAAATCATGGTCACCACTGTCGCCACCTCTTCCAATTTCCGCAGCCTACAGCGGCGTACCACCCCCCATTGCCTCGCCCACACCCTCCTACACCACGATGCAATTTCCCTCGATGTCCGATATGCTTTCCCCGGACGGCAATCAACAGATTTTGTCCACTTTATCATCGTCGTCCTACCAGAACAACTCTCAGTCGCTAGGATTCTCTTCCTCTTCGGTGGCCACATCCACTTCCTTCTCTCGTGATTCCTCTGCTGCATCGCTGCAACGTGCCATTGGTGCAGAGGCGTCTCACTACGAGATCGCCGACGAAATCTACGCTACCATCGACGAGGAAGCCATCTACAGTAACACGAGCTTTTTCGACTCACGTCGCAGTAGCGACACCTCATTGCGCTGCCGCAGTCAGCCACACCCTTCCTCACCCCAACCGCCACCCTTGCCTCCTAAGAAATCCAAAGCCTCAACGATGCGTTCGCTGCGCAAAGCGCCTCCTCCTCCGGCAGGAATCAGGTCATTCAACGGACGTTCACAGTCCCAACCACAGTTAATTTCGTCGCCATCTACTTTTCCATTACCTGATGCAACCGCTCTATCCCTGCAACCTGGATCAAAGTCCTCTCCAGCTGGCAAGGAAACCACAGTTTGAACTGATGATGGTGGTTATCATGACTGAAACTTAGCAAGTTTTCATTACCAAAGTGTTGGTGTCTTAATTGCGTGACATTTAGTCGTGATTGCAGTCTTCAGCGTCGCTGTTTTTAATGTTTACTTATGGGACTCAGCTCAGTAACCTATCCGGGGAGGATGCTATAAAGTTGTTTCGTTTTATACATAGAAGCCACAGATTTAGTTAGAAGTTTCCGATATGTGTTGAAATAACTTCTAATTTCCTAGACTTGCTCTGCCTTCCACACCATTACCTACTTTTCCCATTCATTTGTGGGTTACAAGGGTCCTTTCTATCTTGTGAACATTGATAGGATTGTTTTGTGATAATCTGTGAACGAAGGAAAACAAAGAGGAAACGAAGAGCTTAATATAACTTCGGAAGACAGTTCTTTTTATTCGTCGTTTCTACTTCGACACCCTTTACACGCTGTGGCAACAAATGTGGTTTCGATTTTAACGGGATATAAAAGTCGGGAATACCTTTTCACATATTTTATGAATGCAAAAGGAAACTTGTTTTATGAAATCAGTGAATGGTGTATTATATTTGAAAGTGACTTTTTATTACCTGAATTATCTGATTAATGAAGTTTCTTCTGCATTCACATTGGTAGTGAATCTTCTTCTCTTGATTCCTTACTTAATCACTGTCATTAAAGTCACTCACTATAACCCCTCTAGACATCTTAAAGATTCCTACGCTGTGGTGGTCACAAGTAGATATCTCTACACGTATCCAGAGACACTACACGCGCTAGTTTTAATTAACGATAGTTTATCTTTACTTGGCACTAATTGGCTTGGTTGCTTTCTTGCAAAGTAGCTTTAGGGAAATAATATAACGTTTAAATCAGACTTTTAAACACTCCTAACTTTTTCTTCATATATACTATACAGCTCGATTTCCATCATTCCAAGACAGAATTTTCATTTTAAACAGAAATCTTAGTTACTATTTCAGTATGCAGCTATAAGACGTTAGAGACCAAATAGTAGGAATTCTAATGCTTCCTTTACCTGATATATTTTATAATGAAATACTATCATACATATTTAAACGATCACACAAAATGTTTTCATATTATCGTATATATTTAATTTAATTATGGCTTAGTTTTCTTTCTTTCCGTTACCTTAACCCACCTAATAAAACGAATTCCTCATTATTTTGCATGGCTTAATAACAAGTTATACATTTTGATTTATCAATTAGCTCTGTTTAAGTAACTGCAATAAAATTTATTGATTTTTCCTTCAATTTACACCCAATTGGTTTTATTTTGTGTTGTCCTATAGCCTTAAGTATGTTTTTTATTATATTTTTTAAGCATAGGTATGAGAAAATACACGATTAAATTAATCAAATCACAATAAAAATCAAAGGTTTTCTTGTTTAGAAAATTACTAAAAGACGATTCCTGTACATTATGTATGTATATTTTATCTTCTGTATTCTAGAATCTAGAGTACACGTAAATAGGGAACAACTTAGACAAAATTTAACTGCAAGATTTTGTATTTAGAAACGCACACGTTTTCACAAAACAAATTCGGTTGTAGTTTGGAGTAACAAAAGCTTCGATATGTCAGAATTCCAGCTTAAAATCTCACATTATTATCTTCATGAAAACGTTCTTATTTCGAGATAAAACCGTGTGTTCTGAACATTAAGGTATTTCAAAATACTGAATGTATTTTGGGATACCGATCATATTAGTGTCTTCCATTCATTTTGGATATGTAGCGAAAATTATATCATTTATATTATTATATAAAGTTTGTTATAATTTTATCAAGTTGTCATTTTTTATTAGTAGAGCTTTCGTTATTCGCAGTTACCTGTAAAGCTTCTATAACTGAAATAAATAAATAGTTTGTAGCACGAAGGTAGTTGGCTATAAGGTGTTCCCATTTCTTATCTTCTTATCTAGACTTTTGTTGATTATTTTTTGCCTTACCTGTCTGTTGCCTTATCGCAGTCAAGATAACTTTTGCCACACGATATCAGAGCAATTTCGAGTGAGTTTTTTCTTGGTATGGAATTTTCAATCCTATAAAAATTGTAATAGATTTTTAATGCCTTCTAAATTCCGATTATTTCAACTATAGTTTTGGTTGGTAGCGTCATCTGAATGTGAACTTTTGCACAAACCAAATAGGTTTCATTAAGCTAACAAAGTTCCTTTAACTAAAAGTTTATCCTTTGGCTTTAAATCTTACTAAACTTGTTGCAATGTAAATTTAAGTGCTAATTCAACTATTCTAAAATCTTCCCTCTTTGCTATGTGTTCAACAACTTCTTTTCAACTTGCATAATTTCAGTGTTTCAATATTCTTAAACAAATGTAGCTATTAAAAGTTGAAGAATCTTCATATTACTTCTAAATTATAGATACGTAATGAGCAAAAAACTTCTTAATTTTTAGTGAGACGTTTTATACAGTCAACTTTCAGATGCTTTGAAAGATATTATAATTTTTCTCTTCCTTCCTTTTGCACAATTAAGTCTCACTTTAAAATCTGCATATTCAGATACCTCTTAGAAAAACTGAAGAATAGCAGATATGTTATGGGTCTCATAGGAAAAAATTGTTTATTAGGTGCTTTTTGAGGCTAAAACACAGAGTATAAATTAATTTCCTTTTTAGCGTTTTTTAAGTATTATAGAAATTTCTTAGTGAGAGGGAAATATTTGGTGAAAGGGAAAAAATCGTCAACAGATTCGTGCATAGCCCCCCTTTAATATGATCTCGCTCAATTCAATTTCCTACACCGTTTAAAGGAGAACTCACAAGTGTCATTAATTATGCCGCCCTATATAAAGAGAATACCGAAAATACCTTGTTGTAGCCAGTTTGTTGCAATTTAATTTCGCTAACTTTGCTCCTCCGTTGGCTGCAGTACAGCGAATAGAGGAGACTATATCCTCATCGATGCATTCAGGATAATATATTTTCATTAACCCTTACTGCTGCTCGTACGCTGCGATGAGTTTAATTGAAAATCCTAAAACTGATGGCAAGTAAATGGTTGATATCTGGAAGCGGTTGTGTTATTTATCGGTTGATTGGATGGTCGATTGCTGATGGGTGGGTTTGTTCGCCGGTTAGTTAATATGAAGCTCTTCGAAGCTCCTCCGTTGCGGGTGGCTCGATGAGCTGTAAGTTTGTTACTGCACGATATGCTGCTTTCGGGGTCAGCTGAGCTGATGCTTGAGGTAGAGGGAAACCAACCTCTATGGTGCATCAACATCTTTTTGTCACTTACCATCATGGCTAAGTGGTTTCTTCTTCCCCAATTGTATATACTTAGCTTACAGGGCTTTGAGTTCATCCTTTTGCTCCTTCCTGTGTTTTGCTTCCCTTCTCTTTTCGGGAACACCGAAAAAATGGTCTGAATCCATTAGAACGACAGCAGGTGACTTCGGTGATGAATGGTCTGCTGTTGTAGTTGTAGTTTTAGTTGCACCACCGTAGTTATATAGCTCGGAGCAACGATGTTCGCTTTTGATACAGCACGCAATTCCTTGCCATATTCTTCATCTCTTTCAGTCGCATGGCAGTTTACGCTTGCCCTGCAGCTGATCTGTTTACTCTTCCTTTTATGAGTTCGTCGTAAAGCGCAATTAATTTTGTTTATGGTTTTCTACGTTCGCCTTACATTTGTTTGGCTCCACTTTGATGTTCTGTAGTTAGTATTTTTTTTCATTCTACAGAGATTTTTTGCAAAAATTAGATCTCTGTTTTCTTTCCTTTCTATCCTTAGTTCTACTTCGTAAAAGTAATCGTCCGCTTTTTAAAATTTACTTACTTTCTGTTTTCTCTTCTACAGACGGCATCCTCAGCTGCAGCAGTCACGTCCAGCAAAGCGACGAAATCCGTTTCTGACAAGCTACGATTTTTCGAATCCGCCATGGAAGACCAACATAAGCCCGTACAAAAGACAGGTGAGTCTCGAGTTTATTGTTTAGTGAACAAATTATCTCTGAAGTCTCCGAAGAAATCACAATATTGCCGATAATCTCTTGGTGGTTGTACTACTAGTCTAGGCGTAATTATTTCTGATACAGAATTCGGACTCTTTTTAGTTCAAAAGATTGCAGAATTAAGACTAAATGTCATCAGTTCTAACTAAATGTATAAATCCGTTTGCCGCAAAAAAGAACGAAAGGGCGATAATAAAAGGTTTCGCAGACAAATCGCAATGGGACAGTTGATGTCTCTTTCCTCGCTTCTTATTCACAGTAATCTCAGTCGTTAGATGTTTCATCCATTTCAATACGGATCACATGAAACAATTTGCCACATTGTGGTTGGTATTCTTGGAGATAACTTTTGGTGAACTTTCCAAGAATTCTATAGGAATTTCACTTTCTACACACAAACTTTGGAAAAATACTCCGTTGCCATTGAAACCAACCGTTCAGCCGATTTCTCAGTTGGCTTCTCATTGGCCTTTCATGAACTAAAACTTTGTAATTGGGATTTTATCGGCTTCCCACAGCTTCTGCTTCCGCTTGAAGTGAAGTATGACAATGGGCCATTATTGGTGTAATTAAATCGCACTTTTCATGACAATCATGGCTTTCCACTTGTATCTCTCAGATAACGCGTAGTTAAACAGAATTTTACGATAAAACCTCAGATGTGGAGCTTTCGACTCCGCAAAGTGAAAAGATTTGCGAGTCAGAGATGAGAGTTTTACATATTTCTGGTCAGTTAGTCAGACTATCCTGTTGGATGGTTTTATCGCCTTTTTTTACTTTAAAAGTAGGATTTTGTTTTCCCAGTTCTTGAAGAATTTTTGCCTTCAAGAGAGAGAATTTTTGTCTGCAGCCCTTCCCCTTCCCTTTAGCATCCATCCCTTATCAGCACGTTTTAATGAGTTCTCTGCAACTTCTTTTTTCTCTCTTTTCGGTGGAAATAGAAAAAGTTTTCTCATTCCTGTCAAAAGACGAAGTTGAGAATCTGAAGCAAGAAGAGGAGCGTAAAATTGCAACCTTGCGTCGTGATAAGAATTCCAGGATGTTGAAGGAGTGCCATGACGACATGGATGATGATGATGACGATGATGACCACTCCGATGAGGCTGATGGGAAGTTGCAACTTGTAAACCGGGCTGGGGATGATGCGACGATACATAATGATGATGGTGTCGACAACAACAACCTGAACGCACGCGGAACATATGTTGCTGAGGACATGAGGTGAGTGTGCTTGCCATATCTTTAATAAACATTTAATGGCTTCGGTGAAAGTATTTTGAAAATTATAGTTTCTTTAATATTTTCAGTTTTGTTTATTGTTTGAAGAAATAAATTTTAGCACATTCACTCTATACAAACACTTTGAAATAATTTATTATTGCGCGCGCACACATACACACTCACAGTAGTACTAATATTTCAGCAATAAGATCATTTTTAGGTTCTCCACCTACACCTGGTGTTTGTGTTGCAATATATAGCTTATACACTTTTTATTCTTTACCTTTTAAAGCTGAATATTTATTTATTTTGGATGTGCTTTTTCGGCTTTTGACTGATAGTTCTCAAGTTTCGCTTGATTTTCCGCTTCCCCCACAACCACTCTTTTTCACCAACGTATGTTTCTCTCTCTTCCGTTTTCATTCATTGCTCTCACACGCTTGTTTCTGCAGGAAGTTAGAGGAATTCTTAATTATTATAGAAATCTAGATAAAATTAAGCAATATAGCCTGCTATACATGTACTCAGACTCACTGCTGTTCGAGTTGTAGCTTTTAAGTGTCTGGTGAGGGAGTTATATACGTTCACAACTACTTATAGTACTGTTCAATAATGATTGACAATATGTAATCTAAGTTTATTACTACTTAATAAGTAATCTTAAGATTTACAAACGTGAACTAAGAACTCGTATAATATTTGAATTTGCGAATATTGTATACACAAAATAACTACAAAGCAATAATTCAGGCATCAAGTATTCCTTCATATGTATTAAGGATCCTAAAGCGGGTAGAGATTCCTTCTCCACCTTTTGCTCCTCCTCCTCCAGCCCCTCCTACTACAGCCCCTCCTACTTCAGCTCCTCCTCCAGCTCTTCCTACAGCTCCTCCTACAGCTCCTCCTACAGCTCCTCCTCTAGCTCCTCCTACTCCAATTCCTCCTCCAGCTCCTCCTCGTCCTCCTCCTCCTGCTCCTCATTCTTCTCGTCATCCTCCTCCTCCAGGTCCTCGTCCTCCGCCTCCTCTTCCATCTCCTTTCTCCCGCTCCTTTTTTCTAAATTTTATTAAAACACTTTCATTAAAACACACGCAGCATTTTCGTGTTAAAAAAGTGCAGTGAACTTTCGACGTAAATTGAATACCGCATATGATAAACAATTCCATATTTCTCTTTTTTAATGCATTTGTTGCTCTTTTTTATTTAGCCTTCATGTAATTTGAAAATATTTATACGCAACAAAAATATATAAGGAACGGCCATCAGTTAGTATCTCTTCGAACTACGTTTTATTATGATACGGTCAACACTAACATACTTGAAAAATTTCGCAAAATTTTGACAGAACACCCCTGGGAAAAAACTGAAAAATTCTTTAGAAAGTGAGTGAATCTTTGGCCATCGGTTAGTTTCTTTTTAAAATTGTCATACAAAGACAACCGTTCATTGCTTTACGTGGTATTTTGCTTTATTAAAAACAATGAATGAACAATTTATTTATTTTTTTTTTTTGAACAATTTTATTTAAATGGCCGCCACGATTGGTTTGGCAGTAGCCAATCTTGTTAACCCAAATTTTCGGAAATTTTTCGATTATTTTACTATTCCGCGAATAACTCGATCTATATTTTCCGTAAGTTCCTGGATCGTTTGTGGATTGTCCGCATAACATCGTTCCTTAACGGCGCCCCCACAAGAAAAAGTTCAAGTTCGGTGTCAAATCACAGCTAAGCGGTGGCCATGGAGAAAAAGAAACTAACCAATGGCCCACCTTTGTTATATATAAAAATTACTTGTTGAAAATTAGGATGAGTAACGAACAGTACGAAATTTGAGGGTTCTCCTTAAATCTGTGAAAACTGCAAAAATTTATATCATATTTCGGTATGAAAAGTCGAAAAAGCATTCCTTTGCACTAAATAATTCGTGAATTAATGAAAATACTTCCATTTCTGTTTCACATCATATTTTATATTTTGCTTGTTTTTCTTAAATTCTTCCATTACTTTTTCCTTACTACTCTTCCAGGAACCCTCTTGCAGAAATCGAGGCCGTATTTACAAGCTAATCTAACGCTTTCTATTACAACAAATTCGGTTGAACCTTCACTACTAATAATAGTTTTAAGTTATGTAGCGAACTAAAGAAAATAAAAACGCATTTTTATTGAATTGATTTCGCTCATAAAGAAAGTGCAAGCAAATATACAGAAATTTGTATAAACAAGAATCCTTCGAATCCTTTTTATATCAAACGTTACAATAACGCAATTTTTGCACTTTTATAGTTAAAGTAAATTAATATTTATACATGAAATTACTCGTAAAATATAATTACAAGAATCTATAGAATGCAAACGAACAGTATTTCCAATATCACGAGCGCATCCACACTAATTATATATATAGTATTCGAGCTGCTATTGTTATTTTATATAATCCTCTAATTTTTAACTTGTTCAACCGCAAATTTAATTAGCTCGTGCTAGCTGGCTTCATATTATTATCTGATAGATACGTAGAGAAGCTTTGGTGGTTTTAGCCTCGAGCGCACATGTTGGTGCAGTGAACACACACACATTTATATACATATATATACAGTCATGCATTCTGCACCCACACCTAGTGCACATCGCAAATTGTTTGCTATAAAATAGAATTGTTAAAATTTGCATAGAAGTATTAATTTAGTTTCAGAGCTCAGCAAAAACTACTCTTTATTAATTGAGCAATTTATGAAATTATTTACTTTTTTCTATAAAAACTAATAAAGAGCAAAAACTAATTTAGTACAGTAATGAAAACTTTTAGGCTGCTTAGGAACGAAGCTTGATTTACACTTCGTAATCGTCGAAGCATTAAATCAGCAAGGATTCCTTAAATGTAACTTATTTATTTCAATTCATGTGGAACGCATTCTGTTTACTCGAACGGTTTTGTTTCCCGACTGACGTTACAGTATTATTATTGCGTTTTTATCTGCAGAATTTTATGATTGCTATAATTGTGCTTTTGCTCTGTAAAGCAGATTTGAATGTTTTACTCGTTAAGTAACTACAATAAAAAATGTTTATTAAAATAAATCTGTAGGCTTATTTATTCTTCTTTTTTGGCTCTTCAGTGCTGGTGTTGGTTTTTATATACGAAAGATGGTTAAGGGTTACATCTAGGGTAACTTAATATTTGACAAAAGGGGGGGAAATAATCCGACTTTCCAATTCTCAAATCTTTAAGGAATCGTTATGCGAATAACAATCTCTGGAAAAAGAGCTCGATTAATGGGTTTCAAAGGTAAAGTTGGAGGCTTTAGTGATTGATGTTAATTAAAGCTAAACGAATAAAAGTTTAAATTATTAAAAGTGGAGCTTAATTTTACGACCTCTCATACATTCCTGGCAAGAATCTGAAATTTTTCCAAGGCATGAAAAACTCCTCCCAATGATCTGAATATCTGAATATGAATCTGAAAGTTGGCCGCATCTTAAAAGAGGAAGAGTAATAAAAAACAGAAATTATCTCCAGAATTGATCACGTAAAAATCAGTAAGTTTTCGGAATGCTACAATGTAAAGTTTTCAATGAGCGAAGACAAGAGTTTTATAACAACTTTCAAAGTCTTTGCTGGGCAAACATTCTGTAAATCGCAGTTTTTTCGACATCTCGTTCAAAGAAAAAAGTTTTCGCGCACAAAGCATTGAAAACGTTTTATGCTAATTTGAAACTAATTAAAAAGCTGATTGGGACAGACGCATTAAACTATTCTTCTTCTTCTTCTCTTTGGGCTTTACTTCCCACTCCTCCCACTGAAAATTCAAACATTACTTCGCACAACTTCTACGCACGCTTGTCTGCCGGAAGAGTAAAATATTTGCATTCGAGAATTGCGTGAAAACATGCTGCAGCAAATAAAAAGTTGCATACTTCTTGGCGTTGTGGCACGAAGTGAAAAGTTTTGTTCAGTGTTCACATTTCGTCTTCTTCTTCTTCTTCTTCTTCTGTGGTTACATTTCTTAAGTTTAATTAAAAATTTCGAAAACGGAGCGGAAACGTCTGATTTGTTGTTCGTCTTTACAACTAAACGTTTGGGGGGGAAAAACTTGAAATTCCACCTGAGTAATTTATATCTTTCAGTAGCTGCGTATCCACGTTTAAATTTATAAGTTTTTCTCGACTTTGTTCATGCGAACTGAGTATCGTAGAAACCGCATCATTGGAAAACACAATTATTTCGCTTACTTTCACTTTTGCACAGAAAGGTTTCACTTTGGCGAGACAAAGTTTTGCGTTTGACAGATTTATTCAAAAAGCTCTACTTTAACGTTATTATTTTCGTAAGTTTTGTGTTCAGAGGTTGTTTTAGACATTAAACGGGAAGGACGAAGGGAAAGGATGCACTCTATATTCAGTTCGTCCCCTACAGTCAAGCGTAGTTAGTACAATAAATAGATATATCAAGTTGGGAAATGTATCACGTTTCGCCAAGACTTCGGAAATGGTGGATGAGGAAGAATATAGTTTTACGTTATTTCTTCACGCATTTGTTCCCATTCTCTGCAGTAGTACTCTGCAGTTATCGCCTGACCTTGTTTCAGAAAATATAATAGATGGCACCCTCACACATTGTCACCATAACTCTTTCTGTTGAGCCAACTCCAGTCTGCATACTTAGTATTGATGACTCAATTCACATGGGAACCATCTAGATTTCCACTTTTTTAGCGTTTCCAATGTTACAGAGATGGTGACTTACGGCTGCTGTAGATACGTGGAAAGTTCCAGCGAGGCACAAAGCAGTTCTTGATGAATCCGTTCAATTTCGACTCGCAATTTGTCTTCATCAATCCACTGAGACTGGTCGTCCATGATTTTCAGTTCCCAGGTCAAAATTTCCTCCTTAAAGTTGTAATGTCAATGCTCGCCCTTTATCTCATTAGTTTCTCTTGTCCCTTTTTAAGCTGATAGACGAAAACTACACGAGCCCTTGTCGATAACGATATCGATCCCTTGTCGGCAACACTTCTGAACGCCGTGAAAAACGGCTCATGGGGTTAGAATGGTCCGTAGCCAAAATTATTTGATCCATTTCATCCAATATACCACCTAAATGACTGGACAGCTTTTATTAGTTTATGAAAATGAAATGATCACTCATTGTAACGCCCGCCTACTGCATTGGACTCTGGTGCAATTCCTAATGGCAAAGGTGTGTGTGCAGCCTACTTCATCAAGCCACATCATCACTGCCTGCATCTTCCGCTTCTTCCACCTAACAAGTTCATCGGAAATGTCATTAACCCTCAATAACCACAAACTCCCGGCCCGAATGTGACTAACCTGCAAACTTATTCCAAACTTTACCATGGCGTCTATTTTGACACTCTTTTGTCGTTTCTTACATGTTGCAATCTGCACTCTTTTAAACTCAACAAAACAAACAAATTTTTTACAAAATCCAACAATCCACACCGCAAAAAAAAATAAAATTCATCATAAAAGTGCTGCACCACACGCCGCAAAGCAAGCTACAAAATTTGCAAATCTTGCAATTGAAACGTCAACGACAACAACCGTAACCTCAACAACGGGACCTGCGAGAGAAATGTCAACAGCAACAACTGCAACCCAGGGGACCCTAGAGACACCAACGCCAACGCTAGCAACAAAAACTGAAGCGTCCTGCCAGAAACCCTCCTTGCTACCAAAGCCAAAAGTTAAGGTTGTCATTCCGCCCGCTTTGTTGCAGCAACGGCAGCAGGAACCAGCGCCCTCCAGCCGCATTCCGGTGCGCACTGCAAACGCAGAAAAGCGGGCGGCAGCAGCTGGTGCAGATAATGCAGCTGATGTTGCCGCGCCCAACGCCAGTACAGAGCAGAGGTCAGCAGCGGCCGCCCTTAGCAGAGCCATGATAACGTAAGTTTTCTCTTGCATGGTAGTCGGTACGAGACATGTAGCCGTTGCAGGTACAGTACAGTAACCACAGATCAGCAGGTAAATTTCGGAAAAGACTTAGAATTGGGCCAACTTGTTGGTTGGTGCTGGTAGAGCTACAGCAATTCTATCACTGTATATAATAATTGAATAGCACCGCAATTATTAGTGCTGTAATGGTTCTTATTTGAGTTAGTGGCTCGGTCTACCGGTTTTATGTTTCTCATACTCTGATTTCTATTTGGTTTCCTTAAGTTTCGATTTAGTTTTGCGGGTTTAGTTAAGCGCAGAATGTTTGTGCATTCCCGATTGGTACAATTTTTAGTAATGATCTCTCCTTTCTCTTCATAGCGCTGAGAAACGTGCCTCCTGGCGTGCTGCTCGTCTCCGTTCCCTCGAACAAGGCGCCGCCGAAGCTCAAGATGTCATCCGAAGCATGGTTAAGATCACCGACGACCTGCTCACCGCAGATGAACCCACGACCGAGGTTGGTATTCCGCTCTCTAACGATCGGTACTTCTAGAAACTGGCATTCATTAACTTTCACACTGACAGAAGTTAACATAACCACGGGTGCCCCAACAACAACTAAACTCGCCAATTAACACTGTTCTTGGTTTCATGCATTTCGCGCAGACTAATACGGGTTCCGAAAGTGTCGTACTGCGAGCCGCATCTTTTAATTGCCCGAAATGTCCTGCTTCCCCTTGTCACTAACTCGAAATCTAACTAAACTCCTCGCTAATGACTGTGGTTATTTGCTCGCTAGATATGGTTAGGTAGCGTGACATACACAAACTACATCGAATACAAGCAGTTATCAGAAACCCTCATCATGTGTACCGAACTTCCTAAGGAGTTTGGTTAGGGTTAGACTCGTGCAGAATTAAGAAGATAGTTTAGAAATCATATAGCTGAAATACCAAGAGCAACCGATACAGAACTAGGAACCTAGCAGGCCTCTTCTTATCGTTGCATTTTAGATATATCGAAATTGAAGCGATATCTGTAATGAAAAAGTTTCGCTGATATCATCAAAGTCGTTCTCACAAACGCTAAGTCCATCTTTATGTGGGACCACATATAAATTTGGACAATATCTAGAGAGAAACTATGCGTTTCGCATACGCCCTCTTCTAGATATAAGTACGGGTATCACTTCGAGCAACAGAACTATCGAAGCTACACGAGATTATCATCGTTTCAATATAATTGCGATGTCGAAACAAAATCGTTACATTGCTGCGATCATTTTAAATTTCCGTTTGATTATGATAATAGCTTTGCGTTGAACTCATCAAAGTCGAGACGCAGGTACACAGGATTTTCTTCGGTACCAGAAATATAGTTTAATATTTTTAGTAAAATATTACGAGGTTTCCCTGATTGAACTCGAACTCAGTTGAGAGTTCCTTCGCTTTTGTGGGTGGAATATAAACTAAAATAGAAGTATTCGTGAAAAATAGCTTTAATACTGAAATATCCATGCTTTAGAAAGGATATCTTGCGAACTAAATGAGATAATTTTTCTGATAAATGGACGCTTTAAGGTAAATTTCCCTACTTGAAAAACAGGCTCTTCAAACAAACTTCGTCTTTAGTTTTCTGTTATTTCTTTAAATTTCTCTCATTTTCCGGCAATTTTTTCTTTTGTCCTTTTTTTATAGCCGCCTAAAAAGATTGTTTTCCCCAAAATTGCCATTAAATCGAGCGACGGTCCTGTCATAATACGCGAACGTGAAAAAATACTCGACGAGAAAATCGTTTGTCGTACTGAGGAGGTTCCGTGTCCTGTTACAGGACGTCCTCGACTGCGCACGGTTGAATACATTGAGAAAATCATCGAGACCGAGGTTAGCTGCCAACGAGCACAAATTCAATTTCGCAAAACAAAAACATAAACACACATGCATACACACACACACACACACGTGCAGCCACCTACACACTGATGCAACCCAGCCACTTTTAGCAATATTGGCAAAAACTTTTCAAACTCACCCACTTAGTGTTGCTGTTGCTGTTCTTTTTATGCCGTGGCATTTTTATTGTTGGTTTTCTTGTAGAGTTCAATCATATGTACCGTTATTTGATTTCAAGATTCACATTCGTGGAAGGATTTTGTGCTGGAGGGTTTTGAGGAAAACTGTTGCCTTCTTTCAGTATTTTTGTTGCCTTTGTGTGTTATTGTATTGGTTTTAATTCGCTTTACTGTGTTTTGCACTTAAGAATCGCAAGGCTACACGAAAACAAGTTGATCGTTCGCACACTCAAAAAGTCACAAACACGAGCACACGCATGCACTCACCAAACTCGTCTGCACCAAATTTTATTATCTGTAGCTTTTTCGGTAGAGTATCTTCTGCATATTGAAAGATACCAGCTGTGGGTGAATGGATGGATGCATGGATGTCTTATTGCACTTGGCATTAGATTAAGTTTCATCTTAGAGAAAATCGTTATTCTCACTTAAGACCTGCTTAGCGACTTCACGATATCATTTCAATTGCTGTCTGCGTCTCAGATTTCTGCTGTTTCTGTTGTTTTATACTAATACGCACTCGTATTCGCAAGGATATCCATGTTCGTGTCTCGCACGGATATCCATCGCTGTCCTTCTCTCGAGTTTCGTCGCCAAAGTTGGCGTAACCTGAGCAAGTGAGCGCCCGTTAATTGCTTGCAGCCCAAAGCAGGTGTTAGCAGAACACCAGCAACACACCGAAAACATTTTCTCGCCGGGTGGGTGGGGGTGCTAGGGAGGAAAATCTCATAAAATACTTTGAGGAAGGCAGCAACCATATTGAGGGTGGTGTCAGTGATGTAATGAGGGAGCGAGCGTTTAAATGTGCGTTTTTAATACGGTCGGCGCTTTAAATGCTCTCCATTTTATGGTGTTTCGCAGTTCTTTTTTATTACTGCTGTTGTTGTTATTGTTGTCGTGAAAAGCAATTTTTTGCAATAAAAAATGCAGTTTTTATTGCTTCTTTGTAAGTTCTTTTGTCTCGCTTTAATGCAGACAAGATAAAACCTTTTTAATAATGGATTAATAGTTCTTTTTTTACTTTGAAATGGTTAAGAAGACTCACTGATATTTGAGGGTTTTTATCGGAATCAGTCGAGGAAAATATTTAGAAACTTCTTAAAAAACTCACAGTGTAAATCTCTTCAAATGTTCATGCAGTAGTGAGTCAGTGTCTCTCGAGAAAAACAATCTTATATAAAAATCACAACGAGACAGAAACCCAACTAACTTAGGAATTGAAAAGAAAAACGCTCACAGCAAAATAAAAATCCACAGAGATTCGCATGTCCTGTCTTTCACTGGGGAAAATCCAAGAATGAAGACCGAAACCAGGTAACTACTGAACTGAGTAGTGAAAAGTGGCTGCCTACACGCCACCGCAAACGGACCAAAGCGACCAGTGTTGCTTGCCGCTTACGTTAAAGCGGTTGTCGACGTCTTCGCCTGTTTGCAGGCATCCTCGGAAATAAAGACGGTGCACCGTGCAATCCTAGCATCTTCCGAAAATGACCTGCTCTCAGCTGCAGGCGTTGTGTGGCTAAGACTTTGCCTTTTCCATTAAATAGCATTTCGTGCTTGTGTCAACAGCACAGGATGCAATTCTCTGTAACGTTCTTCCTGGCTTATGAATGTAACGAAGAAAAACAAGAGTTTCTGATCGAAAGTCATTGGAGAACTCCAATTTATTTAAATATATTTCCACTGGTTCAACTTACTTTCATCTAATACAGATCGTCTCAAGTTTAATCCTGTTCCTGATAGTGACAGTAGACTTCCCCCGAATTCACATTTTCTCCCGACTTCTCCTTTTTTTCTTTGCTTCCAATTACTTTTCTTAAGTCGTTTTCAGTTGACCTCAACAGGGTAATTTCTCGTGCCATAAATTTTATTCTCCAAAGACTCACTTTTATTGTTCTCCATTTTCGCATTTCGAGTTATTATTGTTCGCCATGTTCAACTTTCGATTTTAAAGTCAGTAATTGAAATAACAGCTTGTGGGTGGCGGGAAGAAGTAACAACAACAACAAAAACCCTTTTAATCCTGCTCTAACACTAGAACTTTATTGTTTTGTTTACCTTGCAAAATGTTGTGTCTTGCGTTCTACCTGCCTTTCGAAGAAGCAGTAAATATTGAAAAATCCACCGCGGAGTTTTTAATCAACTTAAAATGTTTACTAAAAGCTCTGCGTGCTTGATATCCCTCAGGCAAGAAATAAGCAGACGTGTATATATTGAAGTGCACGCAAAAATTTAGGGAGGAATCATTTACCGGTGTATCCTACACCAGTAAATATATTAGTTGTATGACGTGTTGTGTACAACGTTGTATTGTATAGATTTTCTAGTCATCAGTAAATATTCCTGGTTGAAACATTGAACGGAAATCTTTTATCTGCATTCACAGTAGAAGTAGTTTTCTAATTACGTAGTTATTTGTACTCACTCTGGTATTGCTAAATTGCACCAGTAGCCGTCGGTGCCCTTTGCATGGAAATCCACCTGCATAACGAGTTTTTCCCCCCTCTTCTTCAAGAAAAATGTTATTCTGTATAGTAAACACTGTGTACACTTTTCAATTTAATAGTGCATTCGTTTTGAATTTGTAAATATTGTAGTTGGTATTCTGTTGCAAATATAATTTTGCTTCCTTCCGCTTTCTGTCCCCCTCCCGCCTTCTTGCTTACGCGCCGAAATCCACAATCTTTCCAACGCATCGCATTTGCATAACGAGTAGAAAGGATGCGAGCTAAAACGAATTCCATATTTCAATCCCTCTCCTTACAACTCCATTCAGGTGGAAACGTGCCGGGAGAAGATAATCTCGTTAGAGCTGCAGGATCCCGAGAAGGGCTACGCGCCGCATGCACAACCGAAGGACGAGAAGTCGCCGACGCAGCAGCTCCCAAGTGCAGCATCTGGAAATGCGGCTGGCCATCGTGTTGCTGCCGAACAGAGTGCGGGAAACGTTGGCGATGAGGATAACGAGGTCGACGTCGAAGAGGATGAGTGCAGCGACGACGACGACGACGACGACGAGGACGACGATGAGGAGGAAGAAGAGGACGCCGCCTCCGTTGTTACCGTGCACGCGAACGACGACAAACTCTTCCTGCGCACGGATGAGCCCAGCAGTATTGAGCTGGAGATGGATGGCCTCGACTGCGTCACCAGCGGTACTTCCTTCGGAGACAGCAGTGCTTCCAATAGCAGCGTCAACACTAAAGTGGCGGTGAAACCTGCGTCCATAACTCTACGTCAGACTCTGGCCAGAGAAGTGCTGGTGCCCTCCATCACGTCCAAGAGCTCGCACACCACCACCACCTTCGAACGCTCCATCGTGGAGGTGGTGAACCCACTGATTATGGGGGAGGGCCGCGTGCAGCGTATAGCCGTGAGCCGCTCCGAGGCAACCGATTATCCCGGCTACGATGGCGACGAGGACTACGCCGCCGAAGACGTTGACAACAGTAGCTGCACTTTGCCGAGTGATGATGAACAGGATCTCCCCACCTCGACACAAGTGTTGCGGAGCGAAACGTTCGTGTTTCCGACGGCTCGAGCGGAAGTGCCGCAGGAACTGTCGCTCAACGCCAAAATGAAGAACGTCCTGGAGGAGCTGCTGGAGAACGAGCGTGTGAAGTACAACCTGCAGAAGAGCCTCGAGGCGGAGCAGGACACGCGCGACTCCGAAAGCGAATACGACGAAGAGGATCAGATCGACGGAATGAACGACGACAACGGCAATCGAAACGTACTCGACGAAATAACGCGGGACAGCAACAGAAACACGCTGCGGAAACTGGTAGCGGCGAACCTGCAACACAGCGGCGACGAGAAAGACGCTGAAAATTACGAGGAGGACGATGAAGAAGACGCTGAAGACGATGAGGAGGACGGCGACCTGGATGAAGACGAAGAGTCTGAAGAAACAGATGATAGCGACTCCGACGATTATGACGATGACGACGATGACGACGACGACGATGACGATGGTGTGGATGACGAGGGTGCAATTGCTAGCTTTGTCGATGGTTGTCAGGTTATCACGAATCTCAACACGCAGACTCCCCTGCAACTTCAGAAATCTCAGACGTACACGGCTATAAAGGAGGCCGCCACAGATGAAGTCGGGCAAGCAGACCGCGAAGACGAGGTCGCGGAGTATCGTCGGAACGACACCGTTCAAGAGCTGGAGGCTGAGCAGCGACAACTGGAAGAGCTGTCGCGACAGCTGAGACAGTCGGTTGACGATCTTCTGGGTGAGCAGGCGGAGGATGATCGGGAGAGTGCAGAAACAGACGTGGTGACCACAGGAAAGCCCAGGAAGCCTCAGAGTAAAGAAGACTCTCCAGGTGGCTCGGAATCTGGCGAAGCGCTTTTCAATCGTCTGCTGGCGGCAGGCAGCGACCGGAGGCAAGTCTTCGATCAGCAAACAGGAGAAAGCGTGAGCACAACCACACAAACCGACACGAGCAACAGCGGCATAACCATCATCACGACAACAACAACGGTGTCCAACGTGGTCACCACCAGCGGCATACCGAGGGCGGCCAAGAAAGGAAGGGATGAGACTGCGCCGGGGACGGGGGCTGGTGACAGCACGAAGAAGCAGCAGACGAAAACACGAACTGTAATTGAGACAAACATCAGTAACAGAAATGACAACCAACAACAACAGCAACAATTCGAACCATCGCAATCGCAGCAACGAAAGACCATCAAACAAAAACGCAAGAATAAAATTGGTGGTAAAAAGCAGTAAATAAAAGAATAAAGAGGAATAAAAAGGACGAAGACGAAGAGGGGTGCAGTGCAAGAAGGGAGTTCAACGGCTGGTTGAAAACGCAGGTGATCCGAGCACAGAAGAGTCTGCTCTCTGAAATTCTGAGATCCATCAGCAATCAGCTGGTTCCTGCAATATTTTTCTCATCGCTATTCTCTGTGGTGGAGATATTCAATTGTAAGAATTGGTCACTTGCTTATTAAGAGAATAATTTCTAATGATTTTCTGATGAATGTTGAGTGACACGTTACCTCTCTCACCTCTCTCACTGTTTTCAATATTTTTCTTAACCTTTCTTGAACTACAAATAGGTTTTAACTGAAAAGTTTATGCTGATTTCCCGCAAAAACTTCATTTTCATTTCTGAAATTCTATCAAAAACGTTTCAAAACCATTTGTCGTGAATCTTGAAAGCTAAAACACGCGTCTGTAGAGAAACTTGTTGGTAAAAAAATGTTGACAGGCGGGCAACAAGAAACTATTGAGTATCGTCATGTTGCCACTTTCGCTTGTTCCACATAGTCTACAGAAGATAGAAAAAAGACACATTGAATAAATCAGAATCAAGGAAGCGTAAGTACTCGCAAGTGAAAACGTAAGCACATCAGCATTTCGCCCCTCTTCAACCTCCCTTCTGCTAAACTCGCCACCACCCTCATGTAACCACATGCAAACCACAAAATTCAGCATTCTAAGTTAACTATTGACTTGCATTTAACTCATTTGTGACTAATTAAAGCTAATCAAGTATTAATATCGACGAATCAAGCAAAATTTCATTTACTCTGTCTAAATAAAGTTTTTGCTTATTTTAAGTTTGTCATTTAAAATATTGTATTAATATTTCATTTGCTAATAATTTGGCTTTTTACAGCAACTCAAAAAGTAACGAATCAGCTGCTTAATAGTGTGTGAAATTGGCAGCACTGCAAATTGTAACGAAAAACTAGTTTTAAATTTGGATAACGAAAAATTTACCGCAAAGTCCATCTTAATAACGGTAAAGTTACAATTACAGCTTAAGCAGATCTTAATTTTATAATATAAAAGCTTATCGAGTAGAGTATTTAAGCAATAAAGAATTGTTTAGTTTTTTAAAGATCACTCTTTGTAGTTTTAGTGTATTAAATAACGATAAATCATTACAAACTCTGTTAATTATGCAGTGTAAAACTAAATATACACGAGTATCTGTATAAGTATAAAAACTCCCCGTATAAGTTTCCAAATTGATTTCAAGTGCATTCCTTGCTTAAAGTAATTATTTCGTTGACCTAAGTAAATTCTAACCCCTTACAACATCCTGTAAATGTAATTGACACTTAGAAGAAGTCGAGAGATAGAATGTATGAATCTCCCTTTAGTTGAGTTGTCTGATCGTATTCAGTGTAGAGCTATTTTCGTAAGCTAAGAAACTAGAAGGACTAGTAATCCGCGTCCTACGCTATTGTATTGTATCGCGTCGCAACGCATCTTATTGTAATGTATGTTGCAAGTATCGTGCCGCATCCACAAGAATTTGAACTTATGAACTGCACAAACCAACGAGATATAATGTTGTCAGAATCTTGATGTCAAGAGAAATACAAATATTTTATACACACACTAGAGTTTAGATTTTAAACACTGATATAATATAATTAAACGTTAATTATATTTATGTTAAAATATATATTTCTGAGTTTTTTAAAAATGTGTTTGAAGGTGTTTCGATGTAGTGTAGCTTTGCTGCTTCTCCGATACGCTTGATATCCGTATACAGAAAAAGACCGTCACGATTTCGGTTCTGGTCTCGACTAAAAAAGGTTGACTCGGTCGTGGCTCTCGTCTCGACAGGAAAAGGCCGTCTCGATTTCGATTCTCGTCTCAGCTGGAAATCGCCGTCTTAACCTCTATTGCCTCAAATTCGCGAAGAAAAGACAGCTTTTCGATTCCCCTTTTCTTTCTCCTCCACTGAAAATTACTGTCACGATCTCGGTTCTGGTCTCGACTAAAAAAGGTTGACTCGGTCGTGGCCCTCGTCTCGACAGGCCGTCTCGATTTCGCTTGTCGTCTCAGCTGGAAATGGCCGTCTTGACCTTTATTTTCGCTTCGACTGGAAATTACTATCGCGGTCTCGGTCCTCATCTCGACTAAATATAAGGTTAACTTGGTCTCGGCTCACGTCTCGACTCCAAAAAACGGTTCCGGTCTCGATTATCGTCACAAATTCGGCTGTTTAAATCACGGTTATCAAACACTTAAATATCAAACTCAATATTGGCCAAACTGGGTCAGTGCACTACTTTATCGAGAAAATTGAAAGTTTTATTTGTCAAAGGACCAAATATCACTTTCCATTGAAGCATATTCTTCAAGATCTCTGGGGATTTTCATCCCTCCTATAAAGGTTTGCTCTGAGACTGAAAACCTCCTCAAACTGCTGAAGAATAACTTTTGTACCCGTTCACAGCCTTCACCGAACCTCGCTGCAACCGGCACCAGTTTTCAGCTACTAGAAGAGTTTTTCAGACGAGGCGCTGGTAAGTTTTACATAATTCCACTCGAGGATTGAAGGACAGAAGAGACACACGACACGGGCTACAAGATGGCTAACGTGGATGCCGATGATGTGCGACAGTAGTTGTGACGGATGATAAGGAAGGAATTGCAGGAGTTTTAAGTTCCCTTTTCAACGAGTTGCTTTTACTGGAAAACCCTTTTTATTTTCAAGCACTTGAAAAGTAGATATGAATTCTATATTGTATGTATTTCTAGAAACAAATTATTTATCAGAAAAAAATAGCTTTTAATAAAAATCGTTACCATTTAAAATCGAAGGGATGTTCTATTCTTCGTGAATATTTGCAGAGTCTCGATACAAGGGTTTGGTTGGGTTTTCACAAGACTGAAGTAAATAATTCAAGGTGAGAGCAGCTGCAACGGATTCCATAACTCTCCGCATTTCGTCGGAGTTAACGATGCTGAAGCTTACAGCGCGACACCCACGCGCGCCCGAAGTAAATACTGATGTCTTCTCAGCATCGATGGCACGCGTACCCCTCGCAGTGCACAATCCAACCTCTTCTGAGGGCAGAGGACTTCCAGGCCCCTCAGTGCATTTTCTATTTAACTTAATTCAACCGAAATGCGCAACTACACGAGCTGCTGAGTCGAACACGTAGTCGCACATGAAAAATTCATCCAACAAGCAGGCGAAAATGAAATACGAAGATGAAATATGCAGCAAATCCGAAGGAGGCGCCAGGTGGTGCAGAGCAACACCTCCCGAGTGCCGCCGATAAGTGCCTCAGTTGGCAGACAACATTAAGTTCTGCTCGACTTCGTGCAAGCGCGCCAGGCAGTTGGCGTTGGGCTGGAGGACGGAGCCGATGTTGGTGGAGTTGGTGGGCGGCGCAGATGTCAGACGACATCCTCCACCGAGCACACGTTTCGTCGTGCATCACGTCAGCAACGCACTTTGGATGTTCGACGCTGCACTCCTGAAGTGCCAATCCAGCTGGAGGTGGAAAACATTGCAAAAGCACAATTGCAGCAAATTGAAATACTAAATTCCTTAATTTTCCTCAACATGGCAGCCTGTTTGACACAACAGTTATTGTTTCCAACATTCAATTCTCCGAAGTCTTTTCAGAACACAATTCTCACAAAATACAAATTTCAGTTCCGCGTTAAATCCGCGGAATTTCCACATCGAGCGGCAAGCGCGAAACTTCACTCACAGAAGCGTGCGAATTAAGATCGCGAACCCGTTGGAGCGAACGGCAAGTTTCAGAAACAAGCAATTTAAGTGGCAAGCGGAATCCTCGTTTACCCTCCTCCCCGATCGGTTTTAGCGTCGGCAGCCTTCGTGGGCGACTTTTGCTTCAGATGAAGCCGCATGCCAGCCAGCTGTCAGAGCTGTCGGGGAACTCGTCTTCTAACCAGACGAGTTTCTTAGCGGTTATTTGCGTTCCCTACTTCAACTCCGACTCTGTCAAGTTAGAACCCCAGAAGCAGAAGGCGGCCAACACAAGGCCGCCGCTTGCAGAAAGGATGTCGCTCATTCATCAAACTCACTTCTGACACTGCAGCTTGCAGCGGTAAATGAAGAAAATAACAGAAGCTCTTGCAACACAAGCAGATTGGCGTGGCCAACAAACTCGTGGCACGACGATTTTGCTCCCACTTTTTGCTTAGCATTCTAATGCCACCGACTCTTGCGCTGCGGCTACTGGATCTCCGCGCTAAACACGCGTTCACCGTTCTGTAGCTTTGATCTGGTGGATCCTGATGATCCCCTGTCAGATGCATCATTTACCGCAGAGTCCTTCTGGTCGACTTGATGCGCCGGTAATAAGAAAAACTATTGACTTTCTTCAGGTGAGGAAGAAAGTCAGGGAATAAAACAACGAATGGGTGAGTAGATTGCATCTCGGACGACTTGCACGTGTAAACATGAAGACCTCCTCTCAAACCGCCTCAGTCGTGGCACTCAGACGGCCCGCAAAAAAACCTTCACCACAACTTGCGGTCTCCTGCAGAGCAAACCTCAGAATTCCGTGTTCGGCTGAAGTTGGTTTGCCGAACAGCACAAGAAGCAGCCTGAGGCAGACCGACTGCAAAAACGCCCCTGGTAGGGAGTGTAAATCGCAGTCCATTCAGACGCTCAAGGTTATTCACGCACTTCGTGGAAGCACGCATCGCACCGCAGGAAGCATTTGCAGGCATCCACTTAAGACGCTTACGGCAGATTCTCGCGGAGGAACTTAAAACTCAGCAGGAACCAAACCGAAGAAGGAGAGGAAAATCGGCTGCGATGAAATTTTCGGCACGAACAACCAACCAGTCCACGTCCTTGGCTTCAACTGCCTTCTAACTGAGCGTCGTCCTTGTGAGTCGCCCTTTCTCACTAGCCACTCCTAACGAGCTCTAAACGCGGCGGAGTGCATTCAGGCCAGAGCAAAGTTTTGTTCGCGACTTTCCACGCGAGCTGCTGCTGCCACCGCTGATTCTGGCACGCGGATGTTTAAATTATGCACGAAGGACACGGCAGAGTTGGTGTTGCGCTGCTCGGTTCGCACTTTAAATCGACGTTAAGCCACTTCTAACCTGCTTGCGGAGCTTGTGTCGCGTCATTTGTATGCGTCTCTCGCAGAAGGCGGCTACAAATGACACAGAAAATCCAGCACCACCGCAACCGGCAGGTTGTCTTCAATTTTCACGAATGATTACGACGCCGCGAATGGTTGAAGCGTAAAATTATACACGGGCGTGCGCACGCGACTTCAAATGCGCTGCCTTAAAATTCATTTTAAGTTGGCCCTAAATCGGCGGGTTCATCCTTCTCAGGTATCTGAAAACCCTTGATGGAATAGCTTAACAATCATTCTACATAAAGTCGAAAACCAGATCCCTTCGCTCCCCGTTTTGTCGTTCGTTCACCCTTTAAGTCGGAGCGCTTCACAGTGGCAGCCTTTTAATTTAAACACTCGTGTCGTACGCGGGCCATTTCCTCGTCGTCACAGAAATTTACACTGGATGCGAACTCTATCTCAAATAATCTCTATGGTGAAAACGCGTATGTGTTTCACGAGAATGCTTCGCTGCACATCTAGACGTCGTTGCACGCTGCATCGTCGCACATCCTGCCGACGCAGCATCCTTAGTCGCGCGGCACGCCTGGCAAATCATACTTGCTTTTTCTGTTCTGTTTTTATTGTCGCAAGCTGCCACGAAAATATATCAGTATTATCAGTAGAACTCATTCTGAGTGCAGTCGAAAGTTATAATTTATTTAATGCGTTGACAAACAACATCAAGGAGAAATATGATCTCTTGCATTGTGTGATTGTAGCCCAAGTAGTCTCCGTCTGGTATCATAGGAGGACATTTTAGGCCAGTTCAGTTTAACAGTAGCAAATCGAATGAGATTTTCGTGAAACCCCTCTGAATGCTTCACACGAATAATAGGGATTTCGAATAACACAACAAGATAACGACGAACAAAAGCAACACAGAGAGTTTTTTAAGGTGCTTAATGTGGTACACCATGAGTACCATTAGTGGTGCCATGAGTACCATTACCAGTATCATTACCAGTACCATTACCGGTACCATTACCAGTACCATTACCAGTATCATTACCAGTATCATTGCCAGTGTCAGTACCACGACCAGTGCTGGTAAATAATTACCTGCTACTTCTTTTTCAGTACTAAACCGTCAAGCCGAACAAAATTTCTTTATATCCGATCATTAATGAGTAACTTTTGCTGTTTATTCGTGACAGAGAGCGCCGCGTTCGATGACATGTTTCCACAAATGAGTAAAAGTGAACATTAATTATGCGATACACAAAATTCGCGCACGTCCCCGTCGTCCTAATTTGCGTCTAAACGGGTGCCATTGTGCACCGAACAATGGCATGATTATGCTGCGCTCCGTCAACGGCTCGGCTACACAAACACCGATGCACACGCGCACACATGCAGCCACACACACACTTCGCCCGTCACAAATCACAGCGTTTGCATGTGGGAAATCAGCGGGCAGCGTTGCCAGCGGGTTCGAATGTGTAATGCGATGTCATTAAGTCATGAGATGCATAAACGATTGCGCATTTGTTGGTGACGCTTACAAGTCGTCGTCGTCGTCGTCGTCGTCGAGGTGTGCAGCAGCAGCATTCAAAATCAATTCTGTATTGATGCAAAATCTGTCATTTCTTGGTCGCAGTTTTGTCGTCGACAATCGAATTTGAATGAAATGAGATTTACTGCCTCCTCAGTGAGTGTCAGTTGCTGTTGCTGTTGTTGTTGTTGGTGTCGCTGCTGCTGCTGCTGCTGCTGCTGCTGATGATGATATAGCTTCGTTGTGCCTCCGGAATTATTGTTGTTGCCTGCTAGAGCTCTCCCAGGTCCTGCAAAGCAGCCTTAAGTGTTGAAATGAAAGCCGGAGCGCTGCACTCAGCATCAGCTGCAAATGCAGTTACGCAAACTTCCGGCTGCGCTAGGAAGCTTCTTCGAGTCAAAGCCAAATCGAATCGCAGTGCAGGCGGAACGAGGCTACAACGACGCTTGCAGTGCCGTACGCTGGCCGACTTGGTTTTCCATCGCTCGGGGCGCTTATGTCACCAGCCTGTTGCTGTGTTGCCCGTTGCTTCGTCACACTAATTTTCCAGTCGTCGAACTCTCTTCGCACTCTCTGCGGACTCTCTTCAGGCTAACAACTTCCAACTTCTTTCCAAGCACATGCGCGCTCTTCGTTTCTCCCACATGCGCGCTCTTCGTTTCTCCCACATGAAAATACTCGCTCTGCTCTCATGCGCATTTTCATTCCTTTTCACTGTTCGTGTATCGACGTAACTGTTGCATTACTATATTCCAGCTGCTTTTCATTGCGTGTGTGTGCAGGATTTCTTCTTCATCTTAATTAGTTCTCTCACTTTCGCTGATGGCCGGGTTTGGGTGAGCAAAGTCTGTTGCGGACGAGCGTCTTGCGTGCAGCTGCCGTCTACTGCACTTTCAAGCAGAGCTCGATTTTATATACTGTTTTTTTGTAATTTTGTGTGTTTTTGTGAGAAAATACACTGCTTATAAGTTATTTTGATCATATGAAAGTTTAATAATAAAAAATATTATTTTTTAAATTTTTATATTCAGCAGGAAAATGACAATCACAGTTTAAAAACTACGTATTTTTTTCACAAAAACAGAAAACAGCAAACTACCATTAACGTCAAAATCAGCAGAAAACAAAAACTTCAAGCGAATTCTGTTCACACTTGCATGGCAAACACAACGCACTTGGTTCGTGAAAATGCATTTCTGCACTTTGGAGAAACTCCAACTTTCGAAAACTTTTTCACATAATAACGAGAATTCACAAAAATGAGGTGAATGTGTGTGTGATGCGGGAGGTGAATGAGGAGGAGGAGGTGGCGATTTTTACGTGTAATTTTCCAGTGACAGGCAGCGAAAACAACTAAATAAGCTGCAGCGACAAAAAAACGTGAAGTTCACAAAAAAATTGAATTATGATTTTAATAATTTCTGATAATTTAACAATAATTTCTAATATTCCTAATAATTTGGATCGAATTTTAAGAAGGATTCTTGAAATGTGTTAATTAAATTCCAAAAAAAATTCATTAATTAAATTCAAATAACTAAATTAAAGAAAAGAAGCAACGAAAAACTGCAAAAACCGGAAAAACTAATACGTTCACCAACCAGGGAAAGGGAAAGCAAAAGTTGCGTCCGGGCCAAATTTTGGCGTCCGGCTGCTTAGAAGCCGCGTTTGCTTTTTGGATTTTTAGCTGAGGGGCCGCTTTTGCACGATTGGCTACCTCAATCCACCCTCCAACTACACCAACAACTTCGTGGGGTACACCGGAGCGACAACAACAACGCTAACAAGCAATGAAATTTATTAATAAGCTGAACACGTCCGCAACAGTGACGCGTGCAGCCGAGCAGTAGCAACTGGAGGGGGCGGGGGACGGATTTAGAACGCATTAAAGAACAAAAAACGACGTCGTTGGGTGGGGAAAGGGAGGGGAAAGGGAGGGGCGATGGATTACAGGTTGCGTGGAGTAAAAAGCACTCAAGTGCTGAAGTACTGCGGCTCGAAGCATTAAAGGCATTGAATTCCTAGTGTTTGTACTTAAAAAAATATGAATACCTGAAAATATCTTCTCGTGCTCTTAGCGAACTTTCACTTCAAATTACTTTTGCGTACTTGAGCGTCTGCAGCGGGAGCTGAAGTACCAAGTAGTGGGTACTTGAGATCTACTTCAATAAAGAAAAAATGTGTATTTTCATCTAATTTCTTGGTATGAAACTGCAAAAGGTGAGACTGGGCTACCGTCGATTTTCTGCAGATTCGGAATCCAAGCATAATACTTTTCTTGCTTTTAAGTATTAAGTATTGCCAAATATTTTAATTCCTTTTATATTGAATTCATAATGCTAAAGTCTTCGTTTTCACCGATTCATTCAGTCACGAGTGGCGCGCGCGACTTCAACGTGACTTAAAAGCGCTCAAACTTTCAGAGCGTGGAAAGTGTTTTTTTTTTTTTTTGTTTTTTTTTTTTTGTTTTTTTTTTTTTTTTTTTTTGTGAATAACTAATGACACGATGATTCTGTTCTTCTTATTTCACCTCCTGTGTTTTCTATTTTTTTCACAGCCACCAGAGGTCATTCTGCTTGGTGGTGCACCAAATGAGAAGCGCAAAATAATCTGTTGCAGTGAATAATTGAGAATTTAAACAAAAAGATCCCATCAACGCAAACTGGAACAATCTGCGCGCTTATTGCAACATAATTCTCTTCCCTCCCTCCCACTGCCTCGGCTCCCCGCTTCCTTTACTCCACCAACAACCGCTGCAAACCCAGCAACAGGATAAGCAAAAGCAGAGCACTTCCACTCACAGCTACCATGCGGGTCGTTCGGCATTTCCGGCAATGCGAATATTTGCAAATCCAGAGCTGATTTGCGATTCTTGGTTGAGATGATGATTTATTTCTCGCCTTGAACTCCCGCACCGCGCACCGATTGGTCCAGCGGGACGTGCGGCACAGAGGGGGATCTCACTCGAGCGCAAGATAGCAGAGCCGTTTGTCGAATCCCCCCTCTTCATCATGTTGATTGCTCTTGATGCCTGCTTGAAATGACTGCAAATGAAGTGCACGTCAGGAGGCAGACTTTCTGTAATGAAAGCGAGCATTTTCTCTCTCAATCTCACCATCATTCCTGCTGTTAACGGGGAAAAATCGAAGCCGCAAAATATCCTTATGGAGAAAATGCGCCATCATCGAATGCGCCAGACATTTAATTGTTAATGCACGCATTCGAGAGTGAGTAGAAAACTTTTTTCAATTTTCACATTGAAACAGCGTTTCCTTCAGCGCTGTCGCTTTCCTGCTGCTTTCGCAGATTCCCGAGGATTAGC
The DNA here is from genome assembly GCA_922984085.1 of Sicus ferrugineus. Lineage (NCBI taxonomy): Eukaryota > Metazoa > Arthropoda > Insecta > Diptera > Conopidae > Sicus > Sicus ferrugineus. The sequence continues at coordinate 29,738,676 of OV277352.1, forward strand.
CTGCATTCTTCACTAAGCAGCACAAGTGGCAGCGAAAACCATTCAGCTCGAAAATTGCAACTAAGTGTCTCCTTGCACAAAATTCTTTTCCGAGAGCTGCCGGTGCTGACGCTGATGCTCTTCCAGCTGCTGTGAGCTGCTGTGAGTTGTCGCAGCTGAATCCCTCCGCCGCCGCCGCTTCGAACACGCTGTGAATTCGGCTGCCGGAGTTCGAAACTTTCAACAGCTTTCCACTCAATACGTAATTCGGCGTCTTTGCTTCTTATCCCGGCGATGACAATCTTATTCAATTCAGCTCAGCTGTGAAGGCTGTCGTTCAAGGCGAAGAAGTAACGCAACTCGTGCGAAGGGAGCTTCGATGCATCCGTGGGGTGCGGCTGCTCGCCGTCCGCTTGGGCGCCTCTCTGGCTTTCCAGCAGAATATCTGCTGTGTTCTTCAATTATTTGGGACAACTTGAATTAGTTTTAGTTGCATTAAAGCAAAGCATTGGCTTAAAAACGCAATAATAATGGTTGAGTTTTTGTTTTACCCGGCGTGGTTTTGATTTTCCGAGTGTAAATCGCCAGTCTTGGATGACTGGTGACATTTTTTTCAAGTCCTTCGTGTCAATCTGTGGCTCTAATTGTGTCAACTCCTCCAGCAGGTGGCTTCCACAGCGCGGATGAAGGAATCAATTAAACACGCTGTGTCTTGCGTCACGCCAGTGCGACTCGTCGGAGGTGCCGCCGCCATATAATCTGCTTGACAAACACCAACAAAACGCGCTGCTAACGCGGTCAGAACAAACTGTTGATCTTTGTTGGCGCCATCGGCTGTGGGGAAAAAATGTCGACTGGTAAACAACCGGAGAGCAAACAAGTTGCGGTCGTCGCTCGGAACACCCGTCATCGCCGTGGAACCTCAGACAAGAACTCGATGGCGACGACGAGTCAATTAAGTTGCTGGCAACACTGACATCGCCGACATCATTATAAATATGTAGATACTGCGGTGTTCGGCACAGGGATGCCAAATACAGCAAAGACTACTTTCGAAACGAGCGAGCAGGAGTAGGCGGGGGAAACTCTGCTGTGCATGAATTGCGTTTTAATTCTTGTAATTCAACGAAGTCACGATGCGTGTCGATCCGAGGATTCCAGAATAGAAGTGCTGAGTTGGTGAAACATTCAACTGAGGTGATGTTGCAATTTACATTATTGAGTGTTTTTTTCTACTACCGAAATCATGTGAAAATCTATTTTATAATCGTTAACTAGAAATAATTTCATATGTTTCATTTATTCAGCTATTATTATTTAATGATTTTTATAGTGGAATTCATATTTTCAATTTATTCAATTTTAGTGAAATTCATATTTTCAATTTAGTGAGCAGGGTTATTTTTTTTAATGCGAAAAGCTTCTCAGATGCTTAAGTGGCTTACTTTTTAAGCAACTTCGCAACTACTACTGTTTCACAAACTCTTTGCCATTCCTTCCAAAGCACCATCACTATTCCCTCTACCCCCACCGCCCCTTCCCATCCCGCTTTTCAGCCCTCTTTAAGTTGCCAGTAGCACTAGCATTCGCAACGCCAACCCTCCGAACACAAAAACTAAAAGTTGAATGTTATAAAGCGTTTTTGCTGCTATTTTTACGCAGCTTCAACCGTACCAAGCACGCAAAGTGACAGCAAAGGAAACGAGAAAAACAATGCATCCGGATCCGGTTGTCAAAAGTGTTCTTTCGTACCAAAACTATATCGGGGTGCGGTGGCTTCCACTTACTTTGTCGTTTGCAAGTCTTCACGCCGCGCTTTAATTTTACATCTCTGTAAAACGATGCCAGCGCATTCGCCAGCTTCTCTCTCCCCCGCCGTTGTTGCATTTGTATTTTGTTTCTATGATTCTTTTTAGGGACGCTGCATGAGGCGTTCCTGCACGACAAAGTTGACATCGTAGGTCAAATGAATGTCTAAATGTCGCTGTGTTTGCTGAAAAACGGCTAAAAAAGCTCACCGAAGAAGTTGGAAGATTTTATCCGAGTAGGTTGGTTAATTACAACCTGAGTTCGGCTTCACCAACTCACCTCCGCCGCCAGGTTGCCCAATAGCAAGTTTAAATTATCAACTTAGCACACTCAAGTACATGTAGAGGAAAAATAGATGGCAATCCACAAGTTTGGAATGAATTTTAGTTCCAAATCACTGTTGACATCTGCACGTTTAGCTAAGATTATAGAGATTAAGATCTTTATTGAGGTCGTAAAATGATACCCACCAGGAAGCTATGCGAGAAATACCAGGTGTTCTTTGTTGTTTTATTTTATTTTTTTAATTTAACAAAGTCGTACAGATAAAACCTGCATTCATCAAATAGAAAATTCCAAAAACGCTATCAAGGTCACGCACAGTCGCTAAATAAAGGTGACGACAAAAAGCTCATCTGCATTCATAGCCGGCAAATATAAACGACACTTCTTAGGCAGCTCCAGCTCCAACTATCGTCTCGTATGTTAATCCGATGCCGACGCCACGCTTTGCTGCAGCATCAGAGCCAGCGATGATCAGTGCCATCGATGTCTCTATTTATTTGTATTAATTTATGCAGCTATTAGTTATGGTATGCAGTTAATGGCCGAAAGATATTTTTACGGCGACAATGAACTGAGATTTTCATGGAAACAATGGATGAATTGTGAACATGGTACGAAATTAACGCGGATGATTTTGCAAAATGATAGATGATGACTCGTTATAAAATCGCAAACTGGAAATGGAACTTAGTTATCAATGCAAAATTATATATGGTACATGTGACGCAACTAGGTAAGTCTGATATATTACAAGATATTTTGCGTGTTGTGTTACATGAACTGAAGGCTCGTTTTCGGCTTAAAATGTTTTTTTTTTTTTTTTTTTTTTTTTATCAGATTCTAGCAGAATTTGAACTCTAAATCGAACGCTATATTGGATAATATTTAACTCTTTTAATTGTGTGGTGTCTTAATTAATACATTCCACTTTCATTTGGTTTCACTAGCTGTTTGTAAAATTGTGTTTATAAACATTTAAATAAACAAGAAAATACGTCGCTTAAATTAAATGCTGTTTCCAGCAGGATGAGAACCTGGGGACTCGATGCTAATCGCATTGTGGTAGCGCAGTACAGCGTTGTAAATAATTTAAACGCTACAATAATGCGGATTTCCTGAGGCAAGAGAAAACAATTACATTATTGTGGCTTTCCCCACGCTTAGCCTTGGTAGAGAACACAACACTGATGAGAATGTTCTACCAACTCTTCGCAGTGGAGACCGTTTTTAACAACTACAAAATTCTTTAAATGAAAATTGAGAAAGAAACGAAAGCAGATCCTCTATCAAAACTCGCATACGTGCGGGGATTCCCTTCCCCATCACAACACGATTTAACGCCGAAACTTTAACCAGCGTCGAGCGGGGAGGTAAAGCGCTACACTGCTTACAAGTTGAGATATTCGAAAAACAAAGACTTTCAGCACACATTCGAGAATAAATTATATCTCATTGACATTAATGACGATACTTAAAGAGCTCACTTAGTATTTTTATATGGATTAAAAGCATAACAACCAACACCCAATAACAACAACAACAACAACAGCGACAGCTGCTGATATAATCCTAAAAAGGCATAAATTCTCTAGTAATTTTATTGCCTTGGTGCCCTGATGTGAGCTATAAATTATATTCGCCTTCCGGATTCCTTAAGTCGAGTGCGAAGTTGAAATACAGCACACGTAGACGCACGGAGCGACTAGCGCCCGGATCTGCTGGATATTCACGGTATCTAGATACCTCATATCTGCATACATGAATGCGAGGGCCACGCAATGCAGGCGGCCGTTCTACACGTTCTGAGCTGTGAAACTCTGGCGCATTTTAATTGCGAAGGAAGTGGCGACAACAACAATGAAACAAAGAAGTCAGGTTAAGGCGGCTACCCTTGTTGGCTGTTCTCCGCTCCCTTTCCCTCCCCCCCTTCACCAACACAACCGCCTTCCCCTTTCAAAGTAAACTCACGTATTGCGAGTACTTTTAACGTTCGAGATATTTCATGTGCGATATAAACACTAAGAGATAAAATGCCGCATGCGGGTGAGTTGGCGCGGCGGACGAGGAGGAATATCGTTTAATTTATTAACCGCCCCGCGAGACCAGCCGCCACCCACGCTCACTTCGCACTCTGCCAGCATAATTAGAACAACGAGTTCATTGTCAGGGTGGAGACGTGGGAAGGGGGCGACTTTTCGAGGCGTGGTATCCGTCCTCCCCCACCACAACATACATAGCTCTGTGTCCTTGCAGAGGCTGCTCGAATGACAGCCTCGTGCGTATCATTTGTCGAGCTTTGAATTCAGAGTAGAGCACATTTTACGAATAACGCCGGAGGAGATCTCAGTTGTTATTCAAATTCATATGAAAGCTTATGCAACTAAATGTCGGTATATAACGAGTTTTATTGGCAGCTATTTTTGGGCTTTTTAATTAAAAATCTGATGAACAAGTTTGTAAATCTCAAGCTTCGAATTAAATTGCATTAGAATGTTATGTTTTCTCTTGACATTTGTTATAGTTCTTTAATTCTTCTTCTCGAACGTTCTTCAATTTATAATAATATCATGAGGAACAATAATATCATTATTATTAGTGATAATATCCTACATTTAAAATATATGAAGGTCATTAAATTCATCGTAGTAATTGCCTGAGTCGAAATAACTGTCATTTCTATTCAACCGAAGTGAGGTATTTTTAACATTTCCACGTCACATTAATTGAAATCGTGATACAATCAAAATATATTTACTATTTTTTTTACCTTGATAATGATAGATAACTTGGAAATGTTAAAGTTGCTTCACATATTCGAAACATGAAATAATCCATTGCACATTCTGGTTTACTTAGAGAGTATTTTGGTTTACTTCGTTGAGGAGGACTTTTTTGCTTCTAAATTAGAGGGTAAACTCTAATACTGATTTTCTTAATATCATATTAAATAAAAATACCAAATTCTAATACTCAACTCTACTCTACAGGATGTAGTGATTTTCAAGAATACGTTAATCATTGTGAAAACATTACGGAAAATATAGGCTTCAGTTATGTAGCACCAACATCGACCTCTTCCCTCGTTCTCCGTGTAGCTTGTACGTACAGGAAATCGGTGACACCGTCCAAATTTCAACCACTCAGTACAGAAATTCGAAATCAATGAATCTACGTGGCTGTTATATCTACTTGTACTCCTCTGAAGCAACTTAATAGGACTGTAAGGGAATAAATCGCGTCTAGATTGGCTATGTGAGGGTACGTCGACTTACTATGCTAGACTGCTATCCATTATTGTCTGACGTGTTTCTGGAATAATGGACTGCAATTTTTTAGTCACGTACGAAGCCTATTTTAAAAAGGGTCTTCAATTCAAAGGTGCAGATGTTTGTATGGTGGTGCCTTCGATAGAAGATAAATGTGCAGGCTGTTATTCACCTTTGACATTGTTGCAAATGATGTTACCTTAACGTGACGATTATTTAAATTTGGCATCTCACGAGACAAGGATGATAGGTTTGGAAGACGGATAGCGATCTAAAATTGACTTCACTGAAAAGTGTTCAAATTTAAATGGTAAAACGAAATAAATTGAGCACACGAAATCAATAGTTAAGGATTTTATTTTAAGTTTGTGAAATATTTGCTGAACTAGTTTAGATGTAATTCGTTTAATATAAAAGCAATTGATTATTCCCTTTTTCAGTCCAAAACTGGCTCTTTATCGCAATATCTCAGTTTTCTCTGTAATTTGTGTCATACAAGGCGAAGTAGAGGACTAAATCGAAGCAGGACGATGCTGAGTGGGAACGTATATATATAATTCTATATCTACTTGACTTTAAGAAGGGAAGAACGTGTTGATTTTAGCCTAGTTATTAGCTCGTAGTGTAAAAAACCCTTTGCAAAACTTTGGTTGAAGAGATCAAGAGGGAGAGACAAGAGGAAGAGAAGGACAAGGAGACACGGACAAGAGGGCAGGGAGTTCTAGTCATAAGTTTGTATAGATTGCAACACTTAAAAGCACCTTCAACTTCCACCTTTGATGGCCTTCCCGCGGTCTCAACGGAACCATCTGCGCGCAAGTCTTATCGATGTTTTTACACTTTTTATTAGGCTCATTTGCACCACGAAAGGTTATTTCATTCTGTGCCGTAAGGAAATAAGACTCAACGTCAAGTCAACGTAATCAAAAACCCATTGCGGTGTCAAGGTGCGGAGATGGCGGCTCACGTCGCGCAAGGAAGACGTTTACGACTTTGAGTGCGTGGGTTTGACTATTTTGCATGTACTGCTGTTGCCACTTCTTCCCTCTCTGTCGGTTACATACAATTCAGATTAAGTTGTGAATTGTGAAATGTACTTTACTTTCGCAAAATTACTGTACCGAATTGAACCTTTCATTACCTTCTTCATCGCTTTGTGCGTCGTTTTTGTTTTTTCCAACGCCTCCTCAGAGTTCAATTTATTTGTTATCCTTCAATCGTTCGCTGTTTTTCAATGTCTGCATGCGAGTGTACGTCTCCGTATACGTGTGTCTGTGTAGAGCTTCACTTGCTGTCGTTCCTCACTGCACAGCTTTTTGTTTACTACGGGTATTTGCGAGGACTGTAAAACACACACACACACACTCAGCCACATGGTTGGAATTTTCTGCTTTTCTTACCACTTCCGTAAGCCGGAAAGATAAGAAGTAAACAAAATGTATAACTTTGTTTAGGGGACGGTGTACGTAGTCGACGATGCGATGGAATCTTTGTTGGCTAAGCTACCGTCTCCGCTATTTAGAACGGCTTCCTTCGCATTAATATAGCTACCAATTTTGTCGCAGGTGCAACTCCTACAGCCACCCGAATTGCAGCGAGGACACTGCAAGGGTCTGCTGCAACGTCCGAGTATTAAATGACGTCATTTTTCATCCAATATATAGAGATATCTGGGAAACATTCATATCCTCAATATACGGTATTTTCAATATTCCTTCTCCACAATATTTAGTCTCCACATAAAATTAAAATTCACCTTTATATTTTATAAACAAATTTATTAATTCGAATTCCACTTCTATAAAAATTGATAAAATTAATTCAAAATTTGACAAATTTTATATAATTCCAAAAGTTGTCCGAACTGTGTAATTTAATCGAATGCATTAGAATTCAGAACCGATGTTGTTTGGTTTCTCGTGAACTCCAGCGTACGTGGGTCGTCCGGCTTAGCTGCCCACTTCAGTTCCTGTCAATTAATTTGCCATACGGATCCGACTGCAAGCTGTGCTAAGTAATCGTTGCTGCTTAGGAATGCGCGGCACGTTTCGATGCCTTGCATTTTGAAGAAGTCCGTTGGTATCCCAGTTAATTGGAGACCCCCAAACTGCTGAGAGATTTAAATTTATATAATGAAGGTGTTTTCTAATCCTAAGGAATCCATATAACGTGACGAAAGTGTGAGGTTTCGTCCAGCCTTGAAATTAAATTATTAAATTCCCTCCGAAGCGAACACATGTACAGATAGGGTGAGTGCGATAGGTAAGTGTCTTCAACTCGTATATTTGGAGCAATATATATAGGAAATTTTAGATAGAATATTTAGTGCAAACCCGGTGCTGTTAAAAGCAAACTTCAGCCACACCAATTTATCATTTTTACTATTAAAGCCAACTTCAGTCTTCTGTTTGCTTGTCTTCCTGCCTGTCCATCTGCCCCTGAAGTCCAGTCCTGCCCAATTCAGTGCAGTCCAGTCTGATGCACAGTGCACTTCCCCCATTTCAATGTGACCATGTAGACGCCTGAAATCCTGTAGTTTCACCAACGTTTGCCTGCACTCAATCCTCGTCTGAGTGAAGAAATTCCAACAGTTTTAGACGAGATTCACTGCACTCGAGTGCAGCACTCAGTGTCGTCAACATTTAATTGCGATAGTGCAGTATTTGGGATACGTGGGGTCTCCCACCCACTCACTCAGATTCCCGCTTGGCTTGCAACAGCTGGCAGCTGCTTTCAGCCAAATTTAGAACAATCTTCACTCTTCCTCGCCACTCCACTTCGCACTAAAGCGGTCAAGTGGGGGAAACCGGGAGCCACGTTGCCACGTTGACCGCGTTATCCACGATGTAGTCGAGAGTGTTTGTTGAGTGTACTTGCTTCACACTGTACTTGCCGGTGCACTGATGTGTCCTGGCGTTGTCCTGTATTAACGTACTCCGTGGTAACATTTGAGGACGAAGTGAAAATCCGCCGAGGGCGTTGACGTTGCTTATTGAGTTGACCAGAATTTGGATGAAGTCACCGAAATTCTTGCATAGATGTGATATTTCTTTAAATGAAGATATGAAATGTTTAAAATTCCCCCAACTTTAAAAGAAGACTGAAAAATATATAATCTTTTCTTTACTTGACTTAAATTGTCGTTGAATATCTTTTCATTTTATGGTTTTCAAAGTTCGCCCTTCTGGTTAATTAATTTCAGTGTCGTCTGATTGTGACCTTGACAGAAAATGTCTCTTCAGAAGTTATCACCAGCAATGATTAGTTTCGAATTACCCAATAAAATTCACGGCTACGCTTAAATATTTTCCATGCCTAGAGACCGATACCGGTGTCGCTCCATTTCCGTCGCCTTACATCTGTCAAACATGAAGATCGTATGTGCGGGCGCTCACGAGACAAAAGTGCGTCTCTTGCAATCTACAGAAACTCTTGGGCTTCAAAGCAACTTTCGGTTCAAAACACCAGCTATTAATTTATGCAGAGATTTTAATTTCTGAACTTGTACCTCGAGCGCAGACAGCAGCTCCACACCAAACTGCTAACAGGTCAGAAGCAGCCGAGAGCGTCATTTGAGGGACGCAATATTGCCGCTTGGGCTGCTATATAAGTCGGGCTCTCGAGTTAGAGGAAGCATTCCTGCGTCGGAACTCGAAGTTACAGCTTAGAAAACAATTCTTCAAAACAAAAATGCGTGCTTTGATTATATTCACCCTGGTCGCGGCTGTTTGCGGCGATAAACTGGGTTACAACTACCGCCCAGTCACTCACTCCGAACAAGGACTCTCGTTTGTCCCAGGAGGAGGTAGCAGTGGCAGCCTCGCCGGTCTTGCCGGCCTTGCCAGCAACACTCAGGGAGTCGTCGGTTCCAGTGCTTCAGGCGGACGCGTCGCCGGCGGCCCTGGAAGCGGTGTAGGAAGCGGTGGCAACGGCATCGGTGGACTCATCGGACAAACCGGCGACGGTTCCTTGACTGGCCCCGTCCCGAATAGCGGTTCGGCCGTCTCTGCCGGCTACAACAAGGAGTTCTTTTCGTACACCGCACCCGAGGAGGACTACGAAGACGCCCAAGCCACCCAGCAAATCGAGTCCTCCGTGAAGCGGAATGTGCGTGTCATCTTCATCAAGGGACCGGAAAACAAGGCACTTGAAAATGCCGTCCTCAATCTGGCCCGACACTCTGCCGACCAGAGCACCGCCATCTACGTGCTGAGCAAGCAGACCGACATCGGCGACTTGGCCAACAAGTTCAACGCCATCAACAGCAACAAGGACAACAAGCCGGAGGTGCACTTCGTTAAGTACCGCACCGAACAGGACGCCGTCAACGCGCAGCACCTCATCCAGTCGCAGTACGACTCGCTGCAGGGCTCCTCGCAGACGCACGAGGGCGGAGTGGCCTCGGTGGTCAACTTGGCCTCGCAGGCTACAGTGCAGCCGACCCCGGAACTCCAAGCGCCCAACAACTTCTACCTGCCCGCTTCGCTGCTGCGTCGCCGAGTGTAACGCCGCGACAAGTGGCCTCCACAGAGGAAGCACCTCTACTTGGTACCTGAGCTGGACAAAAGTTAGCTGTGACTGATGTAATTCATAGTTGTAGGAGATTTCAATAAAAAAGACATCAAAATACCAAACCTCTTTGTAATCCGATACTCGTTGCCATTCATTATTTTGTGACATACACGAAAATATGCGCAGAAATAAGCTGACACTCCAACCACTGACGGCCACGAGATTTCAAATTCGCTTGTTCATCGTAATGAGTGGCGCCAAATAATTAATGAGCAAAATAGCTAACGCGGACACAGCGATCCGATTAGTAGCCATTATTGGCCAATTTGACTTCTCCGACTTAGATAATTTTTTCGGAAATCGTTAAGTTAAATTAACGGAACGATAGTAGTTGCATTTGCATACTGAAATTCAAAACCTTGAATATGTTGAATATGAAATATGAATAGAAAATAAGAAAATAAAAAATAATAACAGATACCTTAAGTGGCGCTGAGTTTTTTTAGTATGATTAAAATGAAAGTGAAGCATCGTTTTTTCCCAGAATTGAGTAGCACGTTTTTGTTCCATGTTATCACCGGCACCCAAAAAAAGACACCGGAGCTGTTCTTTTATTTGCCTCACTTGAATTTGAAAAGATTCCCATGTGGATGCTTCAGATGCTAGAGGGCGATGAAAACTTAAACATGCAGCTGAGTGATGCTGGTATGCATGCGTGTCTCTACCCAGTGGTGACCTCAACCAGTTGAAAGTTATTATACAAGTAGTTTGTTCCTTGTACTCGCTGAAATTCGAAGTCTGCCCGGTCAGATTTGAACTGGCAGTCGAATTTGTACTCAGCAGCATATTAAGAAGTTAAGGAGCGAAATGGTGATTTCTGCGAATGTTTGCAACATCTTTTAGAACTAGTTTGTTGCTGAATTACTTTACAAAGTAGTGATTTTATATAAACATTTCATTTTTTCCCCACAGGTAAATATGAAAATTTAAACGAATGTGCGCGCGAATGTGTGAGACGATGGAATAGCTTAGGAGGAGTCTAAAGTTCGTCACTGAATGTCGCTATTCGACATGAAATTTGTCAGTTCGAAGTAAAAGACGACAGCTTGCGTCGACTGCAATTTTGTACCGTCAAATAGGGAAAACGAAATTTACCAGTATCTACACGTCGCTACCTGTGTTGGGTGAAGAGATGTTCATTCATTCATTACTGCATTCATGTAGTCCTGTCAGGACCAAACTGAGTTGAGGTGATATGCGGCGCTCAACTGTTTGACGGTGTGGCAAAACTCTTCCTGTACGAACTCTTAAGAGGAATGAAAAGCAAGACACGATGTCATTTTCAACTATTCTACGGAGCCATTTTTGTTCACGTCGCCTCTCGAGTCAACTTCACAGAATTTCATTGAAACGAACTCTGTGACTGAGCTTTCAGCGTCCTTCAAAGTTTACGTTCAGGAAAAGTAGACCAAAAGCCGGACACTCGTTCGACGTGTTTTCGCAGGAAACCTCAACAACTGTCACAACTTTAGCAAAAGTGGTGGGGGTTTTATTTTCTCATTATAATTTTAGAATATTCTTCTGAAGTTTAAAAAAAGTCCTAGTGAAGAGCAGACACTCGTCCTTATTATAGTCTCTTCAATTGCTACTGAATAATTTCAAATCTAGTACTTTTACGCTCTCTTAAAGTTATCGGAACTTTAAGCGCTGAAATTGGGGAAACCAGCATTCTCGTCGTCTTACGAAATCCGCTCTATTAAACATTCTTCTCTGCAGCTACCGCAACTTCTGCTGATGTTTCATTTAATGGTGTCGGATGATGTCACGTCCGATATGTGTGCGAAACTACTGAATTTCGAAGGCGTCCTCTGTGAGTTACACGACTCCCGTGGGAGCCACCTACAGCTTCCCGCACCCTTTCCACCACGACAAACGCATAACATCAACGCTACAAAAGCATCCGAAACAACAGGACATGCGGTAACCTGATGGAGAGCAAAAACAAATGCTAGGAAGATCCCTGGCTTGCGCAGGATACGTGAAAGGTAACCCACGGCTGCGGAAAAGCGTAGGCCGTCCATTGGTCTGCCTGTCTGTGCATTCATGTGCGATTTTCTACTAGCCACGTTCGGCACTATTTGTAACGAGAGTTGCCATACTTTCATTGGTGAAATCTCATTTTGTCTAAATAAAAATCGCCAAGAAACGTAACGTTTTATACAAAGAAATCGTTGTGAATGTCAAAAATTGTGAACCGCAAATAGTTTGATTATTTTCTGCATTTTATAAATCTTGCCAATCTTACAAAATCGTACAAAAAAGGAAAAGTTTTTACTTTTAAGCCATCAAAATATTATTTTATAGCTTCCACAATTTCAATCACAACGCTAAAGTTGAAACCCGCTGAAGTCGCCGTGCTGGCAACCCTGTTTGCGATGCGTGTGTGAAGAAGTTAATTGCCAGGCAAAACAATCTCAACCTGCTAACGAGAAGCAATAGCAGGGGCGGTGACGAGGCCCTTCGTGTGCCCATTAATTTTCAGCACGAGTTTAGGCACAACGCAGCACAAACTTATATTCAGGACGGCGTGTACGATAGTTATGACTATCGGATTGTAGTTGCGTGTGTGCTGCCTACAAGCTTCGGAAAAATAGTCCTGATAACGCAGGAGCCCCATTTGTATTTCACTACCCGTCCCCGAAGCTGTGAGTACACGGAGAATGCAAACTAGCAACTTTTCCTGTAGCTTAAGACATCACAGAGTCGGAACTAAATGACTGAAACAACAGGCTCTCCGTTCAATTTTTCTTTTAAATTTGTTCCTATTTCCAGATACTTTCTCAACTTCTAGTTGGTTTTAAACATCTTTAAAACCTTTACAATCATTTCACATCGCAAGGGACTGAATGTCATCTGTATATCACTTCCACGTCGGGCCGTCCACGCAGTTCTTCAATAAGCCAAGTAGGGATAAACTTCTTTTTCGCCAGGAAGACTCTAGTCAAAACTTCTGCTCGGGCTTAATCGTGCAATAAATGGAAATTAATTGCCTTTGTCAGCACTTATCGGCAAACGGAGGGATGGTGAAAGCCTCATTCTTTCCACGCATTATATGGGGCTTCCCTGAATACCTTCCAAGGGCGTGTGTTTACGTAAATAAAATGAGAGCCCACTGTGCCTTAGGAACGGGAGGGTGAAGGGGATGGAAATAAGTGCTGTCAAATGCGTCCGTTTTTCACACAGGGTTCTAATATTTATCATCCTGTTCCTCATTAGCAACTGGAAGGTTCAAGAGCACGACACTTATTGTGCTGCTTAATGATACCTTTTAATAAACGTCCTTTCCAAAGGATTGAAGACTCCTTTCAGCGTAGACAAGAGCAGAATATATAACAATATTTCACTCTCATGTACGTAGATTTCAATTTTAAGAGCGTTTGTAACCACTTGGTGAGCACTTGAGAAATTGGCGACAAAATAGGTGAGGTGTGCACGCCGCTCCCTCTTTTATTTCCACAAAGTAACGACACTTTTCCCCGCTACAGTTATAGCCAAGTTGGGCGTGGTTGGTGTTCGATTTGTGTCATTTTGAGGAATTATCTCTACCTTTATTCTTCACATAAGCACCCAATACGCCACATTTCACTGCTCAACTACTATTTCAACTAAACTTGTGTAAAACATTATCTTGTGCGTCGTTGAACGACTTCAAAGCCCCTCATTTCACTCAAGTGTAATCGCAAATAACTTCCCTGCTCGATGTGTATGTAAACGCATGGGCTTCGTGGGTGTTAATGACACCATTGCGGCCTCCTTTCCACTTCCTTGGTGTGTGCGATTCTGTGAAATCGTGCTCACAGCAAGCAAGGCCGCTTCATGTGCGGAAGTCAGTTGAGTGTTTGTTTCGAGCGCATCCTTCTGCTCGCATTCCGTTTCTTTCACATCCTCTTCACCGCGGCTCGCATCCTCCTCTCAGTGTTTCCTTTTCTTTGTTTCACTTTGTTTGTTACGACAACAGGTGCGTTTTATCACATGAAAATAATTTATAAACGAAACTTGGCCAGAAATATTAGTGAGGTGAGGTGGATCCGTAAGCTTCTTATCAAAATCTTAACTAATTTTTGGACATCTGATTGTTGACGTCTAAGTCTTGATATCTTAACTAATTGTTATTAATATATTCAGCATAAACTGGCCGAGTAGTTTGACATTTTGCAAGCCATTCTACAGAATTCTGCATATTACGGTACACATTGTTGTGCTCAGTTGTCATGTGACGTTTACTACCACCTACTTTAATCTTCGGTGACCCTCTTGATGCAAATGCAAACTAATTTCAGTTCAAGTTTTCCATTATGAAGAACGTCCTGTTGCGTTGGCCTCTCTGTCACTCACTGAATGTGGTCGCAATTTATTTTCGGTGTTTGCGAAAATGTCTGCATGACATACATACGTCCTCTGCCACAGGAGGCTGACGCAAACCAACCGCAACAATGGACAATGGCAATGGACAAATACAACAACAAAACAGCACCTCAAACTGTCAGACGGCGAAAGGTTAACCGCAGAGTCCAACACTCACTTCTGAATGTTATTGCTGTTGGCTGCTGCTGTTCTTTTTCAACTGAAATTCCACGATATTGTTTCGCTGTCAGAGATTATTTTGTTGTTCTTGTTGTTGTTGATGTTTCTGACGATGCTGACCTCCGTACAAAATGTTGCGCCTGCAGCATTTCAACGGAAATTCAACACATTGAAAGAAGGCCTGCTTCCTCGTCTGTTGCTGCCACTTTATTCACTTTTCTTGCAAGACGCGTTGGTGTTGGTGCTGATTTCTGTGATGGTGTTTGTACTTGTGCAGGTTTGTGTGGGTTTTTCGATTGAAACGCATCTCCGATTTCGAACTGTGTTCGAAATGAATTTGTTGCTCCTGCTGCAACGTTTTCGGATTAAAAGTTCTCGGGTTGCAGGTGCCTTTGAAAAGCCTCTGCTTTCTGTTGTCAAAGTTTTGTTAACTGCAGTGAGATTAAAAGGGTTGCCATCGAAAAGTAAATAGACTTTTTTATTTTGTTTACTTAACAATCGATTTTTCGCTTCGGAAATGAGTGACAAATAAAGGAAGTAAGATAAATTCATTGCACACAAGAATAGGAAACAAAAGAACGACCGTGTAAACACAGGCTTTTGTCAGCAGAAACAGCATTCTGAAGAGGAAAGCAGTTGCACCACGGATTGGAATATCCAATTCGCCGATGTGGGATATCGAAAGCTCAAAGCAGTCAAATGCTATTGAAGTCACTTCAATGTTGTTTTTGAAGTGACATCAACAACAACAGCCAACTCTAAGATCAGTTTTGTTTGAATATTGTAAATCCATCATTTATTATGCTTTCTTAATTTAAATTCGTGTGGATTTGTGCGGAAAGTTCTGAGCATAAGGAATCAACGAAAATTTAAAAAAAACGAAATTTCGAATTCACGTCATTCACACATTTGGCTCGGAGGGTACCCGATTCCTTCGAGTAAAAATGGGTCAGACACGAGACTTAATGACAACCTTGCATGTAAATCAGTCGTTAACACCTGGGACTGTGCACCATCCTCCCCTTCCCTGAACTGCAGCTCTCTTCTCGACACTGTACCGAACATTCTGAATGATGTCATTTAAGTTGGCGCGCTCGTCGTCACGTCAGCAACCTGTCGACACTTTACACCAACACGCGAGTGCGGCTATGCTGGCTGTAACGTTCTTTCAGGATGCGGATGTCGCCTGTCCTGATGACACTGAAAGTACTTCTTCCTCCAGCGAGAATCAAAGGGTTGTCAGTTCTGCTGACGACAGAATGACAAGAAAAGATTCCTCCAAACGAGAAGTACCTGCCTGTACCCGATGCTGCTCACACTTTTGAGTCGAGAATCTTGTAGAACAACCGCAATAAAATTTAATGAAGCCGCGTGCTGATCCAGCTTGTGTTGTCGACAAGGCGTGGCGTTGCTGGCTTTTGACAGCATGTCGGCGTCCGAAATACACGTAGGTGTTCCTTCCTGTTAGCGAGCTGTTGCACTCGACATTGTTGCCGACGTCCTAATTGCAGTGAGATTAAAGGGAGAGTTCGCACCCCACGCCATTCGGTGCTGGGGTTTAATACGTAATTATTGCGGCCCACCTTATGGGACGGCAATGTTTTTAATTACTTGCTCGTCGTGCAGATGCCAGCCACTCGCAACCCATCAAAATGCGGATTCATTAAAATTCAAGAGGTATTAAATTTCGAGTGGAGTGGTCTGGGACGGTGGCTGTGGCGATCTGATAAGCGTGGGCGAGGATATTAACATGACTCAGTAAGATATTATATACCACTAAAACTGGTGCGCGCTAAAATTGCTCCAACAACGGGTGTACCACGCCCACTTCCTCCCACTCATTACAACAATCTTCCTAATTAGGCACGATGAGCAGCAGACTTCGAGTTGATTTTTGTCGAGAGAGGCGTGGAGCGTTTTAGTTTCTAATAAAAGTTCATAAGAATGAAGATTTCTAATAAAGACGGAAACTGCTGAAGAAATTAAGAATTCATTTCAAACCGATATTGATATTGATAAAGCAAAATCTTGGTTTAAACCCGAAATTATTAATATCCACTCAATATCACTTTAGTTGCCTACTATCACTCAATAACATCGCATATTTCAAGGTTTCCGTCAGGCAGACACGAAATCCCACATAGTAAAGGACAAATTGTAACCTTCCTCACCTCTAAGACCCCAGCATTAAATTAAAGTAATGACCTTCCTTTCACGTATTCGAAGTTAAGAAGAACAAAACACATTTCGCTCTCATCCTTCCGTAATCCGTAATTATTGGTCATTTTTTGATAATATAAATTAGCCGTCCTATCATTTCAATAAAGAGTAGAGTCGACTTTCTGCTGAATGAGTCCTCAGTTCTATTTCTGGTTTTGTCATAATTATTTACTCGTGACCTTTTATTTTAACTTCAGATAACGATAATGATTTGCGGCTTTGATAGAATTTTTGGAGTTTCATTAATTTACGATAGAAGAGAAAACAATTCGTATTGCGGTCGCACCGAAATTTGAATACCCTGTATTCTTTTACATGATATGAAATATCCTTTTTAAGACACCGATTTCCCTGTAAGCACCGAATTTTAAATTCATAACGAGAAAAGAATTAAGAAAACTATTTTGTTAATCTCATCAGATTCGTATCACAACCTGGAGATATTTGCGTACAATCGAGGATAGTATGATATATGTATATCGTATTATATATCGATGAGATCTTTTTTACCGACTATACGATCCTTACACCATCATCGCCCAAGAGCTTCCTATACAAAGTTCATGTTTTTTCAAATCGATAAAGCGCTAAAATTGTGACAAATGCAGATACTGCTGATTCATAGCAATCGCCAATTTTTACCAACAAGTAATTCCGTATCTATTAATTCCTAAAATACACGGATTTCACGACAAGATAACATGTCACATCGCAGACGAGTTGATAACGAAAAAGCACTTTTTGGCCAACAAATAAATTGAAGTCGCACCCTAATTTTACGTTCAATTAGTGTCGTCTAGTGACTCGCCAAGTGTGCAACGTAAAAAAATACAATTTTAGGGCCAAATATAATATTGAAGCAATCAGAGCTGCTGACACAGAATGTCAAATCCTTACTATGAAGACGAATATCGTCGGCACCACCACCACCACCACCACCATCATCGCCCTCATCGACCACTAGTTGAAGTGGACATCATTGCGCCCCGTCCTCCGCCACGACCATTTGTTGAAATCGATATTTTCGGTCGCCGTCCGCTTCCCCAAGTGGATGTTTATGGTCGCCGTCCACTGGCTCCGCCACCACGACCAATTATCGAGGTAGATATTTTTAGACGTCGCCCAACGCCGCCTCCGCCACAGAACCCAGTTGTCGTCGTGGTGCCCCCGAATTATGGACCACCACCGCCATCAATGCCAGAGCATTTCGACAACCGACCGAGATGGTGAGTTGGGTTCCACTCTGCCGGATCGAACAACTGCAAAGGAAATGCGCTCGACAGGTGTATTCTAGTTAAAAAAAATGTACTATATATAAATGGAAGTTCTGAGGAAAATCTAAAAATATACACATTTTAATGATTTACACATGATTATCAATTTCTAAGGCGAAATCGCTTGTTTTTGAAGACTCTTCGGTTTTGATGACGGAAATCACGAAAGCTATGGAAATGTTTGGGAAAATAAAATCGAATGATAAATCTATCGATGGGATTTGTATTAATCCTGGTTTGTATTGAGGAATTCGTTAGAAGTCAACTTAATTTCTCACTAAACACTTCAAAGACAATTTCTAGCGTGAACCTCTTATAAGTTGCAATTACTCCGTAAATGAAATGCAAATAAAACAAAGGAAATAATTTTTTCTAACATTTATTCTTCAATTTGATTTCCCCTTTGTTTCTTACAGTTTCCTCTACCGAACAAATGCATTGTTCCAAAAATTACAATAGTTTTTGATGCACTTCACTATTCTCTGGCTTACAAGTTATTTTACCTGCTGGTAACTCGTCTGCGAAATGGTTCAAATATACACACTTTGATACACATACCTGTTGATTTGTTTGTATATTTATATTATATTGTATATATATATATTTATATATGCTGTAATAATGCGCATCTAAATATTTGTTGTAGTTTAGTATTTTACACAATTTAAATTTCATTTTCTTGTTCGAGTTCTGGCAACACAGTAAAAACGGTCTGTTTATGCTATGAATGCATGTGAATTTCGTAGGTATGTCTGCATCAGCAAATGTGTTCGTACATCCGTGCGGTTTCTCGTCTCATATACTAGCTTCAAAATAATTTGTAAAGAACATCTTAAGCAATAAGTTCAAAATATGCTAATTGAGTTATCAGTTTTGATTCTTGCGAAGTTAGCAACTTGAACTGCTTAAAGCTTTTAAATCAGTAAATGTTCGTGCTTCGTTTGAACGAATGATATGATTGAATATGTTTTCCATTATTTATGTGATGCGATTCTATGTTTGTTTTATCCAGTATAATGAACGGAAGTAATTTTCATAAACTCTTGAAGGTACAAATGCAGGTTGTTTTCCATAAATTACTTTAATTCTCAATGATATGATTTAATTTATCCCTTTTTCTTATTTTTTGTGTAAATATAGTATATTTCTACGATATCTTATGAGAGCGCACTTTTTCCTGGGAAAACTTAACATTTAATATAATAGCTTTCTCAGTGTTACACAAATAATTCCAAAAAGTGTGGGGGTTACATGTAAACATATGAATAATTCTCTATGCAAATATGTGTTGTGTACGATATCCTCGAGTGTGAAACGAATACCCCGCAATTACAACTCTTAACCTAAGGCTGTGTTTCTGGTCTTCTGCGTTTCTCGCCACACTGCGGACTCTTAGTGTTACCTATGATATTTTTCCCAATGTTTCGGCACAGTAATGCGTGCATCAATACATACAGTAATTACAACATTCATGATATGTTTGGCGTATTGCTATGACACTTAAAACTTGTCGCTATGCGTCGTCTGGCGTGAGTCGGATTGTATTGTAAATAAGGATTGTGAAATATGAGATACACACCTGTTTGTCAGAAGTCAAGATTAATAGTATGGAACCATAGAGGTTATAAGATAGATCTTATAAGCTCTATGATGGAACATAGAAACTTGAGGATCTCTAAGGATAACGTTAAGCAGATTACGTCACCGATCTGTCAAAAGTGATTCATTGTGGGTGTAGAAATAGAAAATGAAAGGGCTCGTTAGTGAGCTGATGGAGGATCCATAGAATCCTCTAAAATTGTGGCAAATCACGAAGCTATTGCATCACGAATGCAAAAGGAAGGAAGTGTACTATATATGGTTTTAATTCCTTTAATCCAGTTTAGGGTGATATAGAGTCAGTACTTCATGAAAGCCCTCATTTGAATACCATAAAAACTTATACGAGCCGAAAAGTCTTTGAAATAAAATATGCTACTTAGGCCATAATTTTAATAGACCATTTTTAGAATTTATTTGTTAGTAAAACTTGTTTTGAATAGGCATTTAATTTGAAATATCTCTATCATTATCTATTAAGAAGTACAAAACTCGAAGAAAGTTTGTGTTGCCATTTGGCAGATGTAGTAAACGTGAAATGAGAACAGGAAAAGAATCAAATATTTGTGATTCCATACTGGCCTTCGTAACAGAAGATTAAAGTGAAATAAGTTGTGGTGAGGTAAAAAAAGCACACTTTCGATTACTGCTTACTATACACGCTACGATGTGTATATAAATCAAGTGTTTACTACTAATTCCACTTAAATAGAGCAAGAGGAAAAGTATTTGGTTAGAATTGAGTTTTGCCGAATTTCTTTCGTGGAATTTTCAAAGCTATCCAGTAGTTAATTTTCAGCCATTGATGCCGTTTTCTCAGATTGTTAGACTCATACTTGGCTAATTTATGCTTGTAGTTGTGCTTATCTCTACCTAGTTACCGTTACCTATATAGTTATGTTTTATATTTAGTTGTATGCTTCACTTATCTTTAGTTTTCAGTTCCACTTGCAACTGCATTCAGTTAATAATAGACAGCGTAGCATAGGAAGACGTCAATACCTGCATAAGACATTTTAGCCATATATGTGTATGTTTACCTTAAATATACCAAGTCATGTACATATAAGTATGCGTTTGTTTGTTGCTGTTGTGTGTGTACTATCTTGAAACTTGAATTCGCTCTTAACCTGCTATTTAATGCAAAAACACTTAATTTCTTGATGCTCGCAATGCGTTCTTTTGTCGGTTGTTCTCCATAAATAGTTCGCGCTGCGTAAGTTTACAACAACCTCACTCAATGTATTTGGATTGTAAATCTCTAGCTTTTGGTTAATCTGCTTGTGGCTTAGAAAAAATGCACGCAGGCCTAGTTTCTTAACTTTCCCCTTACAATACTTAGAGATAAAAGTTTCGAAAAGTGTCTACTTAAGTATTAACAATTACAAAAAGTCTGGTTGCTACGTATTTACAGGCCTCTAGCAAACAACACTTAAGCATTTATGTTTGTAAAGCTATATAAACATTTAAGCCCGCGTGTCTGCGGACAACGTAGAGTTTTACACCGATAGTCGTTTATTGTATATGATAGCGAACATTTAAAGCATCTTTCTTAGCAAAAGATTACAACTTCTAAGTTAGTTTGGATCCAATCAATTACTTTCGTGTGTATTTCTCGTCTTCTGAGAAATATTTTCATGCAGTTTAAGAGTTTCAACAGTTTTCGTCTAAGTGATTTCCTAACTACGAGTACTTAAAAATAGTTTGAATTTACAATTTTTCCCTCCAAGTTTGTGGTTTTCTGGGAAGCTTGAAACAAAGTTCTTTCAACTAAACAAACTAAGAAAATCAAAAACTTCTGTCAAAGTTTGAAGCAAATTAAATCTTTCTCCAAATATTAGTGAATTTTTCTCAACGGAAATCTAAAATTATAATCGTTAAGATGTATTTATTTCTAATTTTGAGAAACTTTAAGACATTTCTATTAAAAATTTCACTGCCTACAAAATCCTTCAATAAACTTCTGTGCGGGGAAATCGCACCGTCCATGTCCATACACTACGTAATGCTATCTTACAATGTCGCTCTTTACGTTCTCTTGCGGAACAATGATTGTTTTCCTTAAGCTTCTTGGTTTGTTGGCGTTTATTTTTACACTTCAAAAAATACTCTGTCTAGTTTTAGTCGGGTTTTCTTGTTGTAATGTAGAACTATTTATGTTTCTGTGTTACTTACTAGCTTTCTTTACGAATGACTTTTCGTTTTTGTATCTGTCAGGTATAGATAGCCATAGAGAAACACATCTAAAAATATGCGACGGGAACCATTTCTGTTCTTAATTCGCTATGTTTTCAAGATAATTCTGACCGGTCGGGCCTTTACCGGACAGTTTCTACACAAGCATGATTAAACCTTGCATTGGACTTTCACCTAAATTTCGATATTTTGACAAATAAAATACTTTAATGAATTTGAACTATTTAAACAATGTGAAAATGTGAAATGTGCACGGGGGGCGGAATTCAAATACAGACGGACAAAATGGAAGTCGAGCCAAGTAATCGATACAAATGACATTCGTGTCCTTTTTTAATGCGTCATCCTTAGCTGGGCATCTTGTATTGATTAGTGAACACTGGACTTTTTTGGTTTTTGTCTTTCTTGATTAAAGATTTTATCTTTCAAATTAACTGGTAACCTAACTCCATTTGGTATAAAAAAACCTTTCATAAACCATTCAATGTAGTGTGATATTTAGTAATCTTTGCGGTCATCGCATTTTCTCTGTATTACAAGCGATGTTGCGATATGTTAGAATGCCGCTTTGGTATTGAAATAAGAGTGTTTACTGGTATATAAAACCACCATCAGAAAACGGTTGGTTTCTGAGTTTATAGTCGAATAATCAAATGGAAAAACTTATATGTACAAATATGTTTATCATGAAAGTCGGGTAAAAGTATTTAAGGACCCGGAAAGTACTCGCCACATGCCTTTAAATGCAATGTTAAGCAAGTAACTAGAGAAAAAGATACGCTTTCTTTTAAAAAAATTTTACAATGGCATCCAATACTTCCCGGAATCCCAAGGAAAGGTTTGAACTCATTATTTGTAGAATATAAAACGTTTTAATAGATTTGTCCACTCATAAATAGTCCTCCCGCTTATATCACGTTGCCGATATCCACAAAACAATAGATAGCGTGCTCAATACAAAGCAGATAAATAGGTGGGAGCGAAAAGATACCTCGATTTCCATGGATCCTATTTTCACCGAACGTGAAAATAGCACTTCCATTCATAAATATTATATATATAATGAAATGCAGATTATTATTAAGCAAAACCCGTGTTGAAACACTACAAAAGATAACCTTTACTCGCCCTCCAACGTCTGGCTTTTGAAGTCTATTTTAATGATTGTGTCTGCAGGCTCCGATTAATTGAATAAACTCTGTAAGACCATCAAAATTAGAAGCTGAAGAACTTTAAAATATACGCAATTGTTCTCACTGTTCTGGTGGGTTTGTGTTTTAGTTTTTAATCATGTTATCGTTAAAAATGCTGGCAATTTATTTATACAAATTCTTGCGCAAATGCAAAGCCAGCTTTTTCCATGCTACAACTTTACAAATGCTTTCGGTAAAGCTTCGAATCAAACGCGTGTAATCAATAAACTTGCGTCATTTATCAACTTTTTAATATTCTCTATCCTTCGTTCGAGACGTTCTTACCGTAATTTGTCAAAATGAAATCTTTCTCGCCGTAATTTTTAGTTACAAAAACTTTGTTTCTCTCAAATATGGTTGTTGCTGCAAAGTCTCTTAATTGTAGCCTACGTTATACTTTCTCTATCGTCCTTTCAGCTAACTGCAATTAGCTGCTCCGTATATTTTAGTAAACTACTTTCTCCGTACTTTGATAGCAAATTTGCGTTAATAAAAAATTATTGTTTTGTTTTCACTTGAACGCAGGAAACTTCCAGAGTCTCCTTTCGAGTCTCCATGAGTGACTAGTTCGAGTTTAGCTGCTCGTGGGGGAGAAAATTGTTGCTCCCTCGTATTTTATCGTCATGAATCCATTACTTCGACTTTCCTGTGCTCTCTGCTCTCCACCCTTTGCGCTCCTTCTGCCAACTCAGCACTCCTCTTAGGTACTCATTGTTTGCTTTTAACATTTTTCGTTTTTTCTCGAATTCTTTTACTTGGCGTTTGGAATGAAGTACAAAAACAAAACCAACAACTCCGACCGCATTTACCAGTGTTCGGCGGGCGCGGGCATGGACGTGTGGGATCGCTCGCCCTCTAGTAGTCGAACATGAGCAGCAGGACTCGTTGCAGTAGGCATCCGATGAGACATCCGAACAGCAGGCATTCGGAGGAGAGCAGCACGTATGGCGGAGCTGCACTTTCAGTAGCTGACGAATAACCGTCCTCAACACCGCCGGCGCCGTTACCCAGAGCCGCCATGCCAATGCTGGGCGCCGGGGTGCTGTTGGCGGCCACTTCCGGCCGCTCGACTTCAACTGCAGAGGGAAGAAAAAGAG
Organism: Sicus ferrugineus; assembly: GCA_922984085.1. Classification (NCBI taxonomy): domain Eukaryota; kingdom Metazoa; phylum Arthropoda; class Insecta; order Diptera; family Conopidae; genus Sicus; species Sicus ferrugineus. Next base: position 29,762,690 of record OV277352.1, read on the forward strand.
GCAATAAAACGGAAATTAAGAAAACGCAGTAGAAATGGGCCGAAAGTAATTCCATTGACAGCAACTGGTAGAGCCAGGACGAAATTAATTGGCCGCAACGGTGTGCGAAGTGAGCAAAAACATTTAGAAGAATTAACAGAAGAAGCAAGCAAGACGGAAGGAGAAATCGAGCGCAAGGAACGATTTCAAATAATTGTAACTACTAGTGAGGATTGCTTGTCCATTTGGTCGAGGACAAGAGGAGAGGGAATTTAATGGCCTCCACTGGGCGGTAGAAATATAAAAATAATCAAATAATCTCAGTCCACAGCTAACATACGGATTTTAACATTTTCTCCCTGGGATTCTGTGATTAGCATCTCAAAATAACAATAACATCAACAATTAAGTATTCAGCATTAAGTTCATCACATAGAATTAATGAACGGTTATTGAATGCCTTCACTGCCAGTTGTCGTCGTAGTCTGCACTTCCATCGACAACCGCCGCCACTTACCTTTCACCGAGTAGGTCTTGTAGTCCGCGTACTGCTCGCCCTCATCCACGGCGGCCGGTATCGTCGACAAGCAGGTGATTTCGACCCGTCCATTGGTGCCGACGTGCTGCTCCGTCAGGACGATATTCAGCTGGCTGAGCGAGTACGTTCCCTCCGGTTGCTGGGCCGCTTCGCGCGCCCGTGCCGCGTCCCGTTGCCGCCGCGCCTCCTCAAATGCGGCAGCCGCCATGGCCACACCTTTGCCGCCGCCAGGGTGCTCCAGCGGATGATTGTAGCCGGCGGCCAGCTGCTTCATGTGGCCGGCGTTCGGCGGAATGCCGAGAGCGCTACTCATGTTGGGCGCCTCAGGACCGAATACGCCGCTCTTCAGAGTGCTGCGCAGAATACCGATGGCGTTCTCGTTGACGTGGCGACGGTATTTGCGATTCGAGGAGCTCCTTGAAGGAAGAAGAGATGGCAAGAAAGAGGCAAATTATTACAGCACGCTATGAATGAAGGAGGCGTTGGTGAGTTGAGAGCGAAGAGAGAGAAAGCGAATGGTGCAGCTCAGTAGATGAGTTTCCGCACCGAGAATAATTCGTAGACACTTCTGTATTTTAGGTTTACTTATTTTTAACGTACTTTTGTCGTAGCAGAATGTGGCGGAGGGTGACAGAGAGAGGGAGAGGGGAGGGTGTTGGGATGACTTCATTTATCGGTGTTATGACTTCACCGATAAAAATAGGTTAATTCTTCCACTGCTTCTATTACCGAAGCCCGCAGTATTTCCGCTTCCGCTGGCGCGGCGGAAGTACAGCTTTTGTTCTGCTTGCTTAATGAATGTCGGCATCAGTGAACAAGTAGAATGATTCAGCACGCGCGAGTTGGCTGCAATGGTGTCGCGTGGCAAACAATCAGCTTCTCTTCGCACTGAAGCGACATGGAGCGCATAATTTTCCACATCGCGGCACTACACTCGGCACGCGACTGCAAGTTCTTTTATTCTTCGAATAGACACCGCAACGGCAAGCCGCTCAACGATTTAGCTGGATATGCGATTTTAATTGCATGGAGACTGAGGTTATTGGTTGCCTGATGTGCCGCCCGTGCTGAACTGAAGACTGCGCGCCAGTTGCAACTTTAAAAACCATTTTGGCTTTTGAAAGGCAACTGGCGCGTAGTTTTTTAATGAGGCGTCAGCTAGTGAGCGCAGTTGCCAGCAAGTGAAGCAGTAAAATCACCATTTTTATCTGTAGTTTCAAGGAAACTAATTTTCAAAACTACCATTTGGTCCATCTAACAAATCTATTTGCTCAATAGTATTCAATCGATTGTAGAAGGACTTGAAGCAAACTTTTTCAGCAGATTGCATTTTGCGATTGAGGAAAGTAATTGGGAAAAAGGAGTTTAAATAATGATGCGCGCTGTAAGTTCCACACTAAGCCTGCATTCGCATCAGATGTTTGCACTTTTTTACTCTCGGGATTTTTCGTAAATAGTATTAAAATTCCATTCGTGCACGACAAAATGGTGCTAAAACACCATCCTGACACCGATCCCGGCGCTGGATTTTCGATAGAAAAACTTCAAAGAAATTCACAGTGCGTCGTGTTTGCTGTTGAGGGTGGGTGAGGCTGCCACGTACGTATTTCTATTTATTTCCAACATTCGGTGTTCGCAAAACACGAGCACGCAGCGATATCCTTACATCAATCATAGAATGCAAATATTTAGCTGCCCTTTATTTACACGTATTCAGTCGTTGCACTCGCTGCTGTCGCTGATGCTGCACTGGAAACTGCATTCCGGGCGTGTGCTCGCTGCATTGACTTGGAATTCGACGACGAGTGGCGCGTTGATGTGCGACGAGTAAACGCCGTACGCGACATACGAGTATAAACACGCACAATTTCATCACACGAGATCAAACAGAAGACCGGAATACGCTTAACTCTCAAATTCAGTTTAATTTAATTCAATTGAACTTTACTTTATGTTCTCTAATATGAATTCTCTGTTTGATCTAACGTTTACTTTTATTTGTTTCATTTAATTTCGGTTCATTTCATTTTAAAACAAATTGTTTTACAGCTCGTGCGAGTATCCTGACTAGAATGATATTCATTGTATTAGAATCCTCAATTTTAGCATACATATCGAGGTGTCTGATAGTTGGGTGCTTCGGCTGTTACTCTCCCTCCTCGTTGTACAGAATTTCGCCCCTCTTAAAGCAGCCCGCTGGAGTGAATTTCAATCAAAGCTGATGTTCGATTTTTAGTTTTTCGTTTCTGCTGCTTTTTTGCGGATCTCACAGTTCGTTGGTTTTTAATGGTGTGTTCAGAACGCCGATTTAACAATGCAATTAAGGACGACACGCCAGTGTGTGTGTGTGTGTGAGGGTGTGTGTATGCGAAAGAGTCACAGCTATCCATGGCGTGTGTGAGAGAGATATATGAAGAGTGCGAAGAGTGAGTGTAAGAGAAAAGTGCGAAAATGCGAAATGAATCCGCAAAATTAAATGCAATCAAGTCGAGCACTTAAAGCGGATTTGCTTTTGTTTCTCTGTGTGAAGTTAAGTAATTTGGAGTCGTTGATTTTTTCGGAATTCTAGCATACAATTTTTAATTCTCTAATGGCCGTTAAAACCGAGGAAGCCGAATTAGCGAGTTGGCGTCGGCAGTCGACTATCCATTCGAACAAGAAAATATGTAAATATTTCCACTTTTCGCTGCAGATTTTAAAATCAGACTTAAATTTCTATCCACAGATGGCTTGTTTTCTTCACTGAAAATAACGTCCGGCTTCCACTTTTAATCAATGGCAACCATCATGAGTTCCCTGGTTGTCCTTGAGTAAAACAAAGGATGCCATCGACATCATTGTAGTTGTACAGTGGTTATGCCACTCTCGGCAACAACAACGACAACGAAACTGCAATAGAAAAAATCCTTAGATATCTTTTAACTAAGTTCTTGCATTCTCTTGTCTTATTTAAATCAGCTGGCGGCGGCTTCAGTCTGTTCAGGAATGAGAGAAAATGTGAGAATTTAAATATACTTAAATAAACTGAATAAAAACAATATAAAATAAAAATCAAAATTTGCAGCAGGAGTAGCAGTTGCAGAGAGTCCTTCTGTCTTTGCAGAGACCGGGATATGCAAATGAAGGATGCAACTACTGCAGTATCTTGTCGCCGGTAGGCGTGGAATGTAAGCGGGACACCAGCAGTGGCAGCTTCAGCCAGTAGAAAGAAGGGAACCCCGAAACGCTTCGCACCGAACTGACTTCCCATGATGGAACGGAACCTCCCATCAAATCGGTTAGAAATCGCGGCACGAGGGTTTTGGTGGAAATTAATTGCCTCAAATAGCGAAGGTAACCGGACGCAACTCATGCGCTGCCACATTAATATGACGTTAGTCAGGTGTTCTCCCGCCATACATCGAGCCGCCAGCCGTAACGAGAGATGAAGAAAAATCCAATGAAATCTCATCGATATTGAGAGCTACACAAAAATTCGGCGAAAACTGCAGACAAGCATGCAATCGCGTGACTCTTGCGCGTTTTTTCACTGAACTCGATGATCCCCTTCGACGAAGTTTTTCGCCCCAAAGCCTTCTTTGCGAATGCAATTAATTGAGTTAATCTATTTTATGGAACATTTTATACCTCGATACCGGCAAGATCCGGGCGAGCTCGTCTCCTGCCCCTGACTTCTTGACTGCCACAGGTCTCAACTACCCGGTTGGTGTCCTCGTTGCGTATTATTAACTCGGGAAGTGATGAGCTAATTAAGACGGCTTTAATTCGAAATGCCTCACAAGAGAGAGGCGAAGTTCTCCGTTTCAATGGAACTGCCCATTCTCTCTACTTATTCTGTCGTAATTTGCAAAATGATGTTTTGTTTACACAACAAATAGAAGTTTACTAGCGACCCACGTCTGGGTGCGCCGCCCATTACGACAACGAGTTCTAAATGGCTTCCTCTACCCCCAACCTCATTTCGCATATTCAGACAATCAATAATCATAACAGGCGGCAGATAAATTAAGCGTTCGTTGTAGGAATTCTGCTAATAATGCTGACATTAAATTTTTTAGATTGAACTTTTAGCGTCCCAGTTTCATTCGAAGTTGTTTCTCCAGAAAACGCATTCATTACAATAAATAAAAACAAATAAACTATTAGTGTGTTTATGTTTATAAGAAGAAACAAAAGTTTCTAGAGATCTACAAGAACGGAAAGTTCTAGAGACTTCTAGATCTACAATAATAGCTCTCTGATCCATAAAAAGGTTTATCCTCTGACAGCCTTCGAGACATTACAGCCAAACAGAGACGAAGACCAAAAAGCAGAAACATTTCCTGGACCACTTTAAAGCAGAAGCTTTTATTTCTAGTTCATTGGAAAAGTGAGAATGAAAACAAATATTCAACTGCAATTCTGGTACTGTAAGAATGGCAAAAAATTGTACAAAATTAGAATTGATTGCAAAAAATTAAATGTAAATGAAAATTAAAGCAATATTTTCGTGCTTCTTATTTTCAGCAAATATTACGCTGCCTTCTTATCCCTCCCCCTCTCCCTCCCAATGAATTCATGAATTCCATGACTTCGTGCGTGAAAGCGAAAGGAAGAATTTGTTGGTGCGCGTATAAACGAAACATGTATTTCCGCTTCCGTTTCCGTGCGTGCGTTACAACAGGCCGCTCCGCTCCGTAGGCTCGGTGTAATAACATTTAGTCAGGCAGGAGGACATCCCTGTTATCGTCCTTCTCACCCTCCTCCGCGATCTGCCATTACAATCGCCCTTCTTTTGTTGCGACGCTTAACTGCTTCGGATTGTCTCATTAATGAAGCAATCCTAGTCTCCTTCCCCCCCCCCCCCCCCTCCCTTGCTCGGGAACATTTAAAAGAACATCTTACACTGACGCGATTATTGGGGAAAACTTGAAAAAAACAAAAAACGAAAACAAACAAAAGTGGAGGCTACGGCAACGAAATAAGAAACACCAACCAATCCCAACTGTGGTGTGCAAGCGAGCGTAATTGTGTGTGTGTGTGTGTGTGTGTTTATGTGTAGATAGCTTTGTTTGCTGGTGTTGATACGCATGCAAATCTGCTGTGAATCGCTTGTCGGGAAGCTAATTTGATTTTAACAATTCATGGATATAAAAAAGTTTTTATTTCGCACTTCAACAGTTGAATGCGTGTCGTTTAATCTTGTTATCTGAGCCTCGTAGTTAAGTCCTCAGAAATAATGTTGGCGGCTTCACGGGGAGTTTCGGAGGAGTTTCGCAGGAATACCGTGGGAGTTTCGGGGGAGTTTTGTGGGAGTTTCGGGGAAGTTTTCTTCAGTGTTGAGAAACTGATCTGATCGGCGTGAAGAGGGAATTCGAACCTTCTGAATGTGAGTAAAAACCTGTGACTGCGAATTCAAATTACAATGAACTTGGAAGGTATTTTTACGTACTCATTTAGCTTGAGTTCGCCGAGAATGGTATTCTCCAGCACAACCTTCAATCCTCCCCACAGAACCCAAAAAGACTCGCAACCGCGTCGCTAGAGGGTAATTTTGTCAATATTTAAGCTAGCTAATTACGAATTTCGTTCGAAATCCTTAACAAAAGCGCTGCTCGACTTTGCTACGCTTTGTTGTTTAACTGAGCGGATACCCTTTGAGTTTTATTACAACACGCAGCAGTTGCTTTACTCTGCTTGAGTTTGCTTGAATCAGAAGCATACAAAAAAGAAATCCAACTCAAACACACAGGGACGCATGCAGGACTTTTCAACAAGGGGAACCTTTTTTCTCACCAAGCAATCATCGCAAAGCAATACGTTGTGCATGCACGCGATAAAAAAATTGCATTAAATTGTATCACGCGATTTTTATTTCATAAGACTTTCTAGAGCTTTGCGATTAATCGCTTTAGCGTTGAATACCTTTGCGATGGAGTGTTTGCGGTGAATTAAATCGAAAAGGATTTTATAAAGATCAACAAGAGAATTTGCAAATTTTTTAAGTACTTCGAATTAGCAGGCAAGGGCAGCCGCCATTCTACCCTTCCGCCCACTCCCCCCAATCTTTCTCGCCTTCAAAATGTACGCGACTCACAACACAATCACGTGAAACCTCAAAATACTGTAGTAAATCGTTCAAATTCGTCCAAAAATAACGCGCACTCACGATAAAAACCAACACTGCAGCGAGAGTGAATCTGGAATTTGCTGGTTAAGAGTTCGCACACCCACTGAGCCAGATACCGCATGCCATCGAGAACGCCAACAACAACAACAACAGCACTTAAAAATAATTTCAGTCTCTAAGTCGTTACTTTCAAAGCTATCGGAATAAAGTTAATCCTTGTTCGGAAATCCTTCGGAATCCCTCCGCAAGCATTTCAGTTTAATTAACTAGATTGCGAGTAGTCGACGCCGTCGTTGTTGTTGCTGTTGTTGTTGTTGTTGGTGACTAAGAGTTATTTCACTAGTGTATGTGTATATGCGTGTCTTGTGTGTATTTCCCAGATTCTTTCGCTCTCGATTTCTATATATTTCACTCTGTTGTTTTTTCTAACTGCATTTGAACTTCTGACATTCAGAATCTGGTAACACCACCGCATCCCCCCCGCCCCTGTATTGATTTTCACTCCCCTACTTGTATTCGCTGCAATCTTTTCTCTTCAATTTGCCGACAGGATATGGAATCCGCTTACATTAAGTTTTAATTCTGCACCACTTTTAATCGCGATAAATTTCCAAGTCTTCGGAATTTTAACGAAACTGTAGAGTTTGCGTATCTCTAGCATTCACCAGCCGCAAGCGGAAACTGAAATGGAAGAATAATAGTAGAATTTGGCTCAGAGATTATGAAGTTGGCGCTGCCTTACGCGTGTTAAGCGGATTTTGAGCTGTCGTCTTGGTTGTTAGATGATTTCAAATTGGCAGAGAGGAATGACAGAAAATCTTCGCGAAGGAAGAGTAGACGAGTAGCAGGGCTTTCGGGAGTTAAACTTTAAGAATTTAAGAGCCGCACCAAGGCAGACATGGAATTTAAGGTGTCCGGGAATTGTAATTGCTGTCCCTACCATTACTGTGTCCTTCGTGTCAAATCCCAGATATTTACGTGAGAAGTTATCGCAGCGTCTAGAATTACTATTTTATGCTAATTCATTTCGCACGTGTTATGAATTCGGTCTTCTGACCGCCACCCCAAGCAGTTTAGCGGTGCGCCTGCAAAAGTCTATTTTGCGCATACGAAATCGAGTCGAACAAGAGATGTTTGCCCATCTATGACTCAACGGGGATAACCAGACTGCGAGGATTATGGATTTCCGAAGATTCCAATGTTGTTCGGACAAAAATTCGAGACGTGATGATGACGATGATGCCTAAATGATACACTGCAAGTCTGAGAAAATCCGCTGTGAGTTGTATTTAGTGACGAACACGCTTTCATAGCAAACTATTTAGTACGCGAAATGCTTGCCAACTCAGGATTTGCTGCTGCACAATCATAGCAATCCATATCAAATTGGAGACCGAAGCGTGGTTAAAAAGGAAATTTACTTCACTGAATTAAGATCAAGTCAAACAATCCTGTTAAATGGTTTTTTAGAAACGCTCGCCGCATGAAATCGAAACTTCCGAACTCTGAGCACGCTTCGCTAGCAATCCCCCGAAAAACTCGCGCGCGCCCCCTTTAAAAAGTGAAAATCGTGTTCTGCTCCATTTCGGTGCAGTCAAAAAGTAGTTTACACCGCGATTTATGTTGCTTCAACACGTGATCGAGTGGCGGACGAAAGTACAAAATGTGCAAAATTCGAGGAGGAGGAGGAGGAGGGAGAGGAGGAGAAAACCACCCGCATTTGAACAAAAAGGAACAGAAAAAATCGATGGAAAAATTGCACGAAGAGCCCTCTTTTTCAAGGCTGTGGCTTCGCAATCGCCGGCTGTGAGGAGGAGGCCAACAACCGCGAGGGGTGTTGAATGCAAAAGTATTTGCATCTTTACGCCATAAAATCGTGTAAATTAAAACGCGTTATTGGCGGTGTTTGCGGAAGCGAACAATCAGGTTGGTGAAGTTATTTTCGAAGCCCGGAGCCAGCAAATTGTTGGCAATTTAGAAAATTGCTTTTATAGCCAGAGTTATGCAGTGCAGTGGTGCTTCAGTTCTTAAACGTTTTAACGGGTCTCACCGAGGAGGGCTGGTTTTTTATACTTTTTACAAGCAAACCTCAAATAAAACAAAACCATCCATAAAATCAAATAGTCCTTTTATAAAGCAACCGTATGTCAGCTTAACTAACAACACACGTTACCTGCTAACTTGCCAATCCAGTGTAGTCTTTATCAGCCCTCCCCGTACTACTCCACACTAGCCATCCCCATCCCACACTATCACACCCGACAACTACATCACCGAATCGATGATTTATGTATTCCCTCGTCCTACGCTATCCCTCACCATCCGAAACTGTCCTATCCAACAATGAGGACGGCACCCAACCCGCCCGAGTCAACCATCCTTTCAACCAAGTTGTTCCACTTCATCATCCCATCTACCAAACCATTCCGCCCCATTAAACAAACAAGCAACCAGGTCGCCCAAAACCATCCTATATCCTCCCCCGCACCCACACCTTCAACGCTGCCACCAATTCTCCCTTCCAATTTGTCCAAATCAACTCTGTACAAATGGCATGCCCTCAGGCACCCTTTTGAGATAATTAATAGGGTTACGCTTTTATTGGCCATCAATTGAGATGGTATTCGTCCGATTTGCGGTTACATAAAGACTCGTCAGCGGTGCAAAGATGTTGTCGACATGAAACAACGCGGCAAAGTGTCGTCATCCGGCAGGACGCCGGGTTGTGTGGTTATTATTCCTGCACGCGTTGCCGCGTCCTCCATTTTAAAGCTCCCACAGTGAAGGGGTTCTACGAGTATTGCGCGCTTCCTGCTCCAGGCTGCCAACCTTTCGGAGGCCATGAAAGCAGTCAGCCGTAAATAACTCAGTCACTTGGTCGCCATAGAGGTGAGCGTAACGTGTAACGTTATTCTGATAACCTGAAACTTCCATCCACTTCGTAGGATTCAAATGGCTACACGAGGGGGAAAGGGTGGCGCAGGGTAACGCGTGTGCTTTTTATGCTGTTGACCTTACGTCAAATAATTGCTTATGTTTACCTTTCAATGCACGATTCCATAAAGTTCCATCTGGATTTAGAAATGGAGGAAGAAATGGTTGTAAATTTTGGTACGAAAAGACTACTTGAATTTAAGGTCTTCCTTTCTTCTCGATTATCAAGTATTTCGACCGCAATGATTTACTAGATATTCTGATACTTCATAAAGTTGCTAGCATTCAAAATTCATACTCAACCTAGAGGATGAAGTCAGACACACCAGACTTTTAATATTTCAGGAGAGAGCAGCTGTTTTACGATTTTCATTTAGTTTCCGCTTTCCAATTACGAGGTAAAACTGCGCTCACAGCAGCGAATATATTCCGCTAAACCCGTCAAGATATGACGTCGTAAGGCAACTTGAAAGGAGAAAAGTTGGTGGAGGAATTTCTTAGGTATGCCAGCCATAGATTGCCATCCTCTTGCTCGGTCGCTCCCGCAAGTGGAAGGAACGAAGTAAGCAATAAAAGTTCTCGAACACCAAAAAAACAATCGAACACCAAGAAACCAATAAAAGTTCCTTACATGTTCTGAGTTCCGCTCAAATTTGAACTTCCGTTCGAGAAAACTCCTGCTGCCACGAACTGCATGTGTAACTCATCTAAATTGAGTTTGTAACTCTCAGAGAGAGAGAGAGAGAGAGGGAAGGCCGACTCTCTCCAAAGACGAAGGGAAACCCCGACGTTAAATGAAGAGCCACTTTCAACACAGCAGGCAGGAAGGTGGGTTAAGAAACTTCTTTTTTGGCAGTGGGGTAAAGGAAAAGCATCAGATCTCTTCGTCTCTCTCACTCAGAAGCCGATATTGCAATATTTACAGGCATTTGATATAATATGCGCGCGTATCCATTAACCCTCGCCTACCTGTGCTTCATCTGCTCATGGTGTCTCATCTGTTCCAGCTGCTTCTTCATTTCCAGGTGCTTCTTCATCTCAAAGTGCTTGTTCTTGTCGTAGCTGCGATGTTGCACCTCGTGCACGTCGTGCATGTTGGCCAGGGAACTGAAGGGATTGTTTTGCAGGCTGATCGCGTGATAGTGGCCGTCATGATAGTGCGCCGCATGTGTGGCGAATTCATCTGAAGGGAAGAAGAAGTGGACTTTTAGTGGGCTTACATTTAACGGTGAAACGCGAGACAGAAAAAGCAAAAAACTTCATCTTCCCTCCCCTCCTCTCCCATTTTGTTCACGGATGTGGCGAGAATACCACGAATCCTTGAACTCTGCTAGTCTTTGACAAAACCAATTTCTTTTATTTCTTTTTTATTTTGTCTTGGCTAACGAGTGCGCAGCTAGTTATCATCAGACATCGTCGGTGCACCAAACGCACCGGCTGACAAATGCTGTGCCACGACAGAAGGAATCATGCTGGTCTCCCCCCCCCCCCTCCGAGGACCCGCAGCGCAAAGTTGGAATTCCGTTTATTACTCGTATCTGCAATGTTTGAATTACTTCTCAGATGCCATCTGCGTTTGTCTCTGTGTGCGTCGTTCTCGTCTTTGTGTTGCGATGACCTTCGCCTACTTTCGGGGTGCCAGCAATTCGATGCACAGCATCAATGCGTGGGTGAGGGGGATTTACATTATCTATGTCACGAATTACTTTCATTGCACAAAATGATTTGAGTTTGAAGATTGCGTTTTAAATAAACGGAAGCAACTTAGTGGAAATTAGATATTTCTGTGACGCGAGAACATGATCTGCGTAAACGCAAACATATAAATGACCCCAACTTCTGATTAATAGTTTCCTACACTCTTCTTCCACTGCACCAACCCCAGTTTTCGCTGCAATTCGTGCCCGAACCACTGCAGTACTCACCGTCCACGCGGCCTCCACTCCAACGCAGACTTTTGTCGTATCGGTCCAGGTGTGGGTAGTGGTACTGCTGCGCACTCTGCTGCAGATACTGCTGGTACAGGTCTTGCCGGAGGAGCTGTTGTTGTTGCTGTTGTTGCAGCCGTTGCTGCGATCTGTTAGCGCGGATATGATGAGTTCGCACGAACTGCGGATCCACCTGTTAAGCAGAGTAAACTAATTTGACGATGTGACGGAGGGGAAACTTTTAATAGTACTATAGAAAAATAACAGCACAAGTCCATCGTGTATCATTAATAATGGGGAAAGCAAAATATCTCGAAATTTTAAACAACTGAAAAAAGGAACAGAAATCCAAACTTTTCACTCAACTTCTCCCGATGGATGAAAAGCAGTAATAACGTCGGTTGCCATTGGAATTCCAGCAAAGTCATACAAATACTATTTTTTATTCATGGTTATAAAGTTGAAATGATGTCGAGTTAACACCGTTCGCATCTGGTCGCCTCGTAGCGCACTAAAACCGCCGCTCTGCGAATATTCAAATCCCATTCTGGCGCCGCAACAACGACGACCAGTGCCGCACTTTTATGAACTCAGCTAAAAGTTTAAATTGAGTGGAGCCACCGACAGACGTGGCGACCATGTATGAAAAAAGCAAAAATTTAATTCCCTGGCAATCTGGTCGTGTTGGTTACGTTTGGAGGTTAAAATGGAAAAACATTTCAACGTAGGCAACTAAATTCTGTCAAATATTTATAGCTTCTAATGGCTTTGATTCAGACGCAGTTGCATAAATTGCTGTACGTGTTGAAAGGGAGTTTCTGTGCGAAATACAGGGCAACACATGCGGCTCGGCGCCATCTAACGTCCTCGAGTTTTATGAGTTTCGTAATTCTTTAAATTAAGAATTTCTCTTCTAATTTTTAATTCTACGCAAATTTGCAAATAAGTTTACAAAAATGCTCACCTTTTTGCCATTGATCAGCCAGGTGATGGTGGGTGCAGGACGCGCGCGCGTCGTGTTGCACAGAGCGAAGAGCCGCTCGCCGATAGCGAAAGGAGTTCGCTTGCGGAATTTTATGATCGGTGGTCCGGGTTGTGGAACTGCGCGGGAAAGAGGAGAGTTGAAACAACAGTGGGCAACAAGGACACCGCCCTCTGACTTACGAAACACATTCATGATCTCGTCGGCCGAAGCTTTCGTATAGATGGGCGTATCCGTGGACACCTCGCAATAATACTGCCCGGTGGCATTGAAGTCGACATTTTTCAGAGTGACCTGCGTCTCGTTCGAAGACCTCCACTGTAAAGAATGGCAGTCTTAGCAGATCTTCGATACACACTCAGTGTTGCTTAACTAACGCAAATATCACAAGTCAATACTTACGTCAAGTTCAGCCCCTTCGACGGAAAAATTGCGGAAGGGTGGATTGCGTCCGTTGATGAATTCAAAGAACTTCCCTCGGTCAACCTTCAGCCACGTCACCTGCAATGAAGTGATGAAACCAGTGAAAATCGGATCACTTTGAGCGACACCCCGGCCTTCATACTCTTCGACAGAACATCCCGGGCGAGTGCTAAACGGGAGAAGTGCATCGTACGCATCCCCACTACGTACGCGTCTCCCATACGACTCGCGATAACATGTATATTAATCCATCGTATATTTATCCATCGTTTTTCGTAAAACAAAGAAAATACATAAAGAAATATAAACGCTCAAATTTAATGTAATCTCTTTTTATTGGACTTTCAGTCCGATCGACCAAAAACTGTTAACGGAAGCAACCTTTTGTGGCTAATTAGTTTTAATTGCAAACATAATCCAATTAGAATCATTAACTGTAACAGCCTCAGCAAGCTTTCGGCTGCATTTTATAGTATAATAAAAGCAAACATATAATGAAAAAAATAAAACCACAAACAGATACAATCATTCATTCATGAGTGTAGAAGACAGTTCGGCAGTTTGAGTGAAATAATTTATAGTCAGTACGGAAGCCATGAAAATCCTTTGCATGGAAATTAAAAGTAAATTAAATAACTAAAATTTAAATAGGATGAAATTAGGAGTAGGAAATTAGGAGGAATTTAGTTCATTAGAATGCTGTTGAAAATAAAGTTCAAATAAACAAGAAGCGTTAAAAAACAGACCGCAATTAGGTATAAAAAAATATAAAGCAGACTAACATTCACAGATTTTAATCAATTTTAGCAAATTAAGGAAATGTTTGCAGTTCATTCGTCAATCGCATCAATCAATTTATTATTATCTTGTAAGGCAATCACAAAAATGGGACCTCGTGGCGTATGATTAGCTTTTGAATCCCTCATTTACTGAATTTGTTGTTTTAAACGAAAAAGCAAAAACCCATTAAACGCAAAGAAAAACGCAATCACATCGTCCTCGTCCAGGTCACGTTATCACGCGAGGCTCAGTAGTTTCCAACCCCCACTAATTTATAGCAGTGGGACAATCTCAATTTTATTTACTGCCCTTGTTGAACGTCGTTAAGAAAAAAGAGGTTATGAAATTGCAATTCATATTCAAGCAGAAGGCGAAATATTGAGAAAAGAGAAAATAAGGAATCGCGCTTATTACGTGAAACTCATACATATTCATTAATTTTTGCGTGATAGCAATTTCAGATTAAGTTTCAGTTCGCTCATGAAATCAGTCATAATCGCGGAAATGAGGAATAGAGAGGATATAATGTGGGTGCTCTCACAACTGATTTCTATAGGAAAATAGAAGTTATCTTTGTTTCAATTTCAAGCATCGAAAACAATGCGGAACTGTGATGTGTTTTCGAATGGCGTAGAAGACGTTGTAAGTTAAATTTTGAAATCGAAGTCAACGCGGAAGTGGCTCACACAAGCATGACCTTCGCCTGTCCTTGTGGCCTCGCATTCGAAGCCGTTGTTTTATTTCGTCTGTTCGCTCCTTACTTTCCTCCAGAAATTCGCCAATAAAAGACCAACATTTTGCAGAAATTCCCCCACCTTGCGGAAGGCAGTGCGTGCCCAGTCCGTCGCAAGCGATGTAACGTTCGCGGGATATAAAAAACAGGCTGCAGCGCAGCCATACCTTCGAAGTGGGTTGCTTTTTATGTGCAGTAAAAACGGCAAATTAAATTAATCGCGTTCTCTAGTGCGAGAAAAGAAAACGGCTACTCGCCACGTAACGAAAATCGAGAGGGTTGAACGCAGACCAGCCAGTGAGGGTCCAGGAACTCTTCAGATTTTTCAGTACGATTTGCGTTATATTTTTACAACTTTTACAAATTCAACATAAAAATTCTTTCTCCGGACTAAGAATTCAGTTGTGAATTTATAATGAATGTTATGAGGCGAAAAAGTAAAGCGGTCGCTACCACTTTACAAGGACTTTGAAACTTTTGAATACTTTTGCAGCCGCCGCTCCAAACTCACAGTAAGTGAAGCTCTCAACTTTGAGGAAGAAAAAGTTCCTCTTTTACGGGCAGCCTTTACAGTAATTCATTCCACAAATCCTCCAACCAGCAGCCAACTAATTGCTTGGCTGCAACCAACTCGAGGGAGAACAAAGTAGAGAGCGTGGAGAGATACTCACCTTGAAAAGGATTTCCGGCCGCACGTTGTGTTTGCACTTCAGGGTTGCGCTGGCGCCGCGCTCTACATACTTGGGCACCACCAGCTGCACCTCGAACTCGGATTGTCCAACTGCAAGAAAAAAGGGAAACCCTGCTACACAAGCGGCCAATAAAATCGAGAAAATTTTGGAGATCCGTGAGGTAAACTTAATCAAAATTATCAGCTTAATATTTTGTTTGTCTTCAACTAAATTAGTTATTTTCAACTAACTTGAAAATCATTTAAATTTAATCAATAAATCAATTGGAAAAATTAAAATCAAAACAATTTGCAGTGCAAAATGCGACGCCTTTTAAATTTCCATGAGTTAAATGGCCAGTATAACGTCTAAAATATGAGATGTTAGTGAACTTTAAAAACTCCCCGCTTTCTTGTTTTGTAATTTCGAAAACTTTTGCATTGCGTTTTTAGTTGAAAAACTTTAAAATCTTATATCACGAGGCGTTGAGATTCGTTCATAATTTCATTAAAATTCTATTTAATGCGGAAGTACGAAAATGCAAAATCCGCTTTGCTATTTCAACTTCGATTTCCGCCTCCACCTCGCATTCGCGCCATTAACCTGTTTTCCCCATCTGTTTTTATTACTCCGAAACCTCATTTATTTGTGATCACAGGACGTTCGTGCCGAATTCCGCGGACAGACAACACCGTCCCACCCACTGCCACCAACAACGGAAAATGCGATTGCAGCCACACCGAACACACCGCGGAATACCTTGCCGTGCATGACTTTGCATCGGAATCGGGACTGCAAAAAGCTCGTCCTTCTTTCGACTTGAACTCGGAGTGGGTGCAACTGCATGTTTGGAGCGCCGAATGAGGGCAGCAGCTGGGAGGTCAGGCCAGTTAGTGGCGCTGTTTTGACGCTACTGCGAGAGCTGGCAAATGTGTGTCGGTGAGATGCGCTCAAACAGGTTCAATTTCAATTTCATTTGCCGTTTCGAGTTGCGGCCAAATCGATGCCATTAGAACGAAGCACACTTGCTAGCATTTGTGTGTGCGATGGAATTGCACCGCGTGTACGGATTCCGTAGCCTTCGTTCAGCGACACTCAGCGCTGGCACATCTGACCCCACCGTACCTGGCCAAGGAAGCCCTGAAAAACTCAAAAATTCTTCGCTTTATTTGAAATTTATCAGCGAATTTAGTTTTTTTGCTCTTGATTGCAAGTTTTTCATCTCCGCGATATCTAAATCGGTCTGCGATATCGTAATCAGTTATTCGGTTAAATCATCTGCAGCAATTTATGTGTCAGCAATTTATGTGTTTCTCTGGATTTCTTCGATCCAATATCCTGCCCGATCCTGACAGGATGGAGAAGCGTAAGTTTCCCCTTCTATCCTCACAATTTTGTCCCCGTCAATATTGTCAATTTGGCTGATTGTATTTTTCTTTTTATTGTTTATCCTTTAATTAATTTCATCACTGTGACAACCTCAACGTAATCAAGACGTGCAAACATTTAGGGCAACAACAACAACAACGACAACAGCTTGAGCTCGTTTATTTGGGGCAACGGATCCTGTTACTCAGCAAGGACTTTGCAACCTCGCGTCCGTTTCTGGCCGTCTCCGGCAGCCACGTGTATTGATTAACGATGACCGATGGATTGACTGATTGATGACTCGTTAAAAGGAATTTCATTGCGAGCACCGAACGGAATCATTAATTTGCGTTTGTAGAACAACGACAGCAGCAGCAACAACAACAACAGCCACCACAACACTACCAAGGAAAGTAGATTACTAAATAAATGTCTGTTATTTTTTTAATGTCATTGTTGACAAAACTCTTGGCGAATCAGTTGCGCGTCGGGTCAGCGGGTTCCACCCCGCTACGGGTCCTCAATGGCTTGGGTGACACTATTTGCTGATGCAAGACGAATTCCAACTTGTCACAGCAACCAGTTGATTCGAATTCATTACATTGACTTTTTGCCAAAAAACGGAAAAAATTCTTGGCACAAAAACATCGAGTTTATTATCCGCCTGAGATGAGACCGTGTCAGCGCGATTGAAAGGCAACGAAATTCTCTACCCATTTAGAGGGACGAGGATATTTAGAGTGAAACGTGAAGATAGAGAAAGTTTAAAGTTTCTGCTAAAACTTTTACTATTAAGAACTCCGCCTTCATTACCTTCAACAGTGAGAATTATTAATTTTGTGGAACGAATTACAATTCAGTTACAAAATACTCGCCACAAAGGTTTGCCAGAAGAATAACGAATTACGTAGAATTCAATATTTACTCGCTCGAAAACGCTCTCCCTCCTCTCCCTCCTCTCTCTCTCTATCTCTCTCTCTCTCTCTCTCTCTTTTCTTTCACTCACTCACTCTCCATCTCGAAAGCTGTCTTCATTGTTAGTCAATCAACAACGAAAATAACTGTCAGCAAAACCAACAATTGAATGTCAGGTCTGGTAGATTCGGTTCTACGAGTCCTTAAAGCAAATAAAAGCTGCTGAAAACGTTGATTGGGGAAGAAAGCAGTTTGTGAACCATTCCGGGGAATTAAGAATTAAATATTGTTTTGGAGTTAAATCTCTTTTCGGTTAAAAAACAACCGATAGTTGTCACGAGTTTCTTTCGTGCAACGGTAGAAAAACGAAAACAAAAACATCAACACCACCAAAAAGGACCTCCATTGCCATGATATCCTCTTACGCTCTTTCGCTAGCTGGCGCGTCTGTAACGTAAACTGAACAGAGTTTGACGCACTTCCGTGAAAATATTGCAACAAAACTTAAACAAATAAAAGAGAACTAAAAAAGAAAGAAAAACACGAAATCTAATAACAAGGGTTTTATAACAACAACAACAACAATAACAACAACAACAACAACAACTGTTGCGATTCCTGCAGCCTTCACACGAAACTGAGCTGAAGAACATTGGAAAGCAATTCGTACGCTACACACTAACGCAAGCGAAACCTATTTGGATGATTTTGTAAGTATTTTGGAATTTGTTAGGTGTTTGAAAAATGCTTTCCACACACACATGAGCCACCGGCCGCAAACACAACAGGCGTTTATTTATAAATAACAAGGAAAATCTAAGGAAAAATCGTTGAATTCTAACGTTCGAGGAAGCGGAACGCAAGGCAGACACCGGCGCTCGCACCTGCATCTGTAAACTACATTCACAACGACAGAAGCGCACACTTCCGCTTGGACTGCACACACACACACACACACACACACACACCAAAGTAAAAAGACTAAACTTTGAAAGAAGCCGTTTGCTGGGTCTGCGTAACGGTTATTCTTCCAATGCGGAAAGCGGAAGTTTGCGCACAAGGAAGTTGCGGAAGTTCAGGACGCTCTCAGAATGCATCGAGGACAGCAGAGGAAGGAAGGAAACAACAGAAAGAAAATCATAACAATATGGTCGCTCTAGCCAAAGTCGTGAAACTCTTTAAAGGGTTACGTCGAGACTTCATCACCAAGAGTATTTCTAAACTTGCTGAGTCCTCGAACTCTTGCACGAGCGGAGATATCGACTGATGACTGATTTGATGCCTAATAGTTGAAGTATGGGTATCAGCGAAAATAGTGTAAATCAGAAGTGGAATTCCCTCTCAGAATGTCTTTTTTAGAAGGTTCTTGCGTCATGACTCGTCGAATTTGATTAGAAAACAAACCGTTTTCGGCGATATGCCATCTTCAGTGTCTGCATTCCTTCTCAAAAGTTTATTTTTTCCGAAAAAGTCTTTCTTAACAACAGAACACACCATCGCCACTTGAGCTACACACTTTGAGTTGACCTTTGAACTTGCCTACTCGAATACACGTCGAGCACATCCTCTCATAAGGACATCATTGAAGGTGACACCATCAGTATTTGGGAAAATCCCACACGATGAGCAGCTGAAGATGCTCCATCCCTTGCTCGCCGCCTGAGTAGCAGGAGTGGGAAGCCAGAGCGTGAAAACAAACGCGTTCCGAAAAATGTCACAGAAAAGCAGCCGAACAGAATACGTGTCGGGTATTCTGACAAGCAGAGAAGGAGGTCCGTGCTTCGGAAAAGCTTCGCCGAGATTTTCTTTCCAACTTTTGCTGAAAGCGGCGATAACGTCCCCTCAAATGCACTCTCAAGAATAATAAAATAGTTAGTTGGTGGCGAACAACTAGAAATCAGAAAAGACCGATGAAGTGAACTGGACAAAGAGGAGCTTGAGGGAAGGCGATTCTCTGGGTTTTCGGATAATGTGAACTTCGGTAAGAGTGGATTTCAGGTAGGAATTTAATGCCTTCGCAGAATAACAAGATGTAGGCAAAACAAATTCACGCTTTAATTTTCAAGAACAATTTAACTAAGACGTGCTGTGATAATATCTTGACCAAATATGGGATCGAAAACACCGATTCATCAGTGGTAACGTGTGCGTGTCCTGTTTGCGTCGTACTTGCTGCTCATTTTTGGTCAAATCTTTCCTCTGTTCCACTCTCGTTATTATTATTTATGCCTGCCAAATTAATACTGTCTCTTCTCTCTTGTTTTCTGTAAGTCTGGCTACTCTGTGGCGACATCTGCGCTGGATTCGATCCTCGTTGTAGTCACCGCCGCCCCAGAGCGCTCAGGATAACACTGGCCCCGGCAGCAGGTGTTTCGGAGTGTCAAATAAATAATGAAACATGCAGAAAATGGCTGGTAAATAAGAAAATGGCTGGCTGCCTTGTGTTCGTTTGGAAGCAAGGGAGAGGGTGGAGGCAGGAGGTTTTGTTTACTAGAGTCCTTTCGAAGGAAACAAGAGATAAATTATGGGCCAAATGCTCTCAAGGCAACGAGAAACTCACGTGTTTGAGGTGGACGAAACCATGTTTAGTGGATTTCTCAGAGCTACTGTAAGCAAAAGCATGGATTTTTCCGAGCATTTCCAACAGAAATCCTTTATCAATAATAGCTTAAATCATTATAAAGAAATTCTGCAAATCGATCGGGAGCAAAGCAGATGTAAGCCAATCAAGGCCACGGATGTGTGTCAACAAATGCGAAAAGCTCAGCAAATCCGGCTTAAATTCCTAACACATTAATTCCGGGTATGACAATACAGCAGCACATCCTGTCCACCCACAGTTGCGCCCTTCAACCCACCCACGCACTCACACAACTGTTCGCTGCAAGCAACAGACAGCAGATGAGATTCTTTACAAATGGAAGGACACGGAAACAATAGGTAAGCCGAAAAAATACTGCTAAGGACATAAAATGAAGAATAATGAAAATACTAGACTTTGTTTTGATGTGGAACCAACAAAGCAACAGCAACAACAACAACAATGCGGTTATTTGTCCCCCTGCTTTCATTGTTCAGTGACGGATTTAATGAAGGGAAAAGTGGTGCGGAAATACTGTAATAACAAATATATAGACAACAAAGGGATCCCTTTGGACACAAAAGCTCTCAATTATTTTCCTCGTAGGGATTCACAAGTTTTGGAAAAGTTTTGAGCTCCCCTAATGAAAAATTAGTTAATTTAATGTTGAGTCTCTTCTCAGTTGAGTAAGAAATCTTCTTGCGAATTTAGGAAACACTAGCCGGTCTCTCATATGAACCCCAGCGCTCACACATTGAAGGCAATCGCAAATAATGGAGGAATCGTGAGGTTATCAAGGGCGTTAAAGAGACCGAAAAACCAGGCAATCATAAAACTGACAAACTTACATCCTTGTATACACAATACGTTCGTATTCAGGTCGCGTCTAGGAAGCAGAAACACAAAACATGTCACAGATGAATAGATTCCCAGATGACATTTCGGAAGGCACACACAATATTGGGAACGAAGTCTTCAGTTGCGAAGTTGAAATGACATCCATTTCTAACAAATACACTGAGAGAATAAATTTTCTATTGAATGCAGCGATAAATATTCATGATAAAATAAGGAAAGCACTCAAATCAAAAATGTTAAGTCGTGAGACTCAAATGGTGAAATCGTATATCGCTTCCAGGATTTTTTCTTCTATATCGAATGTTTTAAAGTCAAATCAAGCCAAGGCAACTGTGTTTACCAACATCTTATAGTGTTCGTAGCCTTCAAAATTTTCCCAGTCCCAGTTCAGCTAAAAAAACGCCAACCCATAAAACTTCAGTAAAATTACAAAATCCAGGATAATCTCTTTTCTCTGTACGAAGTGTTATTAACGCATTAAGTATTCATGACATTCACGCGTTAGTTAAGGCATTCAAGTCAAACAAGGGTCCTCCTTGAGAAGGAAGCGCACTAAATTAACTGAACTTTACGCTTGGGCAAATACTAACGCCATCAAACCGCAAATTCATTTTAATGCCTGCGTTCGCATGCCTCGAAAGAGCACGAAATTCAGTTTCAGCAGGCAAGGAACAAATTACGAGTAAAATCACGCTTTTTGTTTTCACAAATTTGTAGAAAGTTCTCTGGGAGAACGAGATGTACGTCAAGAAGGGTCCATCCGAAGATATACCTGCATTGTAAATCCAGCAAAATAACGTTGATTTAATTAAATGTAACGGATGACAAAGTTCCTGAGCTGAACCAGCTTTGTCGTAATAAATTCAAATAAAAGAAGACAATTTAAAATTTCAAGGGCATACTATAAAAGGAAACACCAGTTACTGTTTTGTGTTCGTTGTGATGTTAAAATTAGGGCTATTGTTTCGTTGTCACCACTATTTAAATTCTAGAGTTCGTACGTACGCCTCAGCGGAAGTGACACGTCAAAAATCCCTGCAGTGCCGCGTGTAGGATGCAAAGTTATTTCTGGAGTCGCAGATTCAGGCTTCCACTTCAATCTCGCATGGCCTTGCAATTTACATGTGACGCTTACCTTCAGCACCATTTCGTTCCTCACCGCAGTGGAAAGATGGAATAACTGACGTTCAAGTACAATCGGATGCGCGAATAACGTAACCATTTTCGTCCTTTCTTGAGTGACTGAACTGTCGTTGCGGAAGTTCTCCATTCTGAACACGAAGGGAATGAAAGAAAATGCTTTTGACAGACGACACAACATTATTTTCGCATATACAACTTGATTAAAAAAATTCAAGCACTCACCGAAGCTACAAACGAAGCAACAAAGCGACTATTTTCAGGCACTTTTAAAGAAAGGTCCTCCTTTTCCCATAGCCAGGAGGAGATAGGGATTCACAAATTCCATGAACCAGGGAAGCGAACGCTTTATGAGACAGTATTTATTGTTTAAGTTGTTTAGGAATAACAAAGGGTTTTTGTGATATTAGATAATGTCATACATGACTTCCAACGGAAAAAACTCTATTATCATCCGGGAAAATAATATCCTCACAACACGTCACATAAAATCACAACACGCCGCACCATATATGTGTCGACGAAATACATCACCAAGCATTACAACTCGCGCGGCAAAACCTTGACTTGACGACGTATTTTCTCGTCAGGCTTTCACGTCGGGATGTTGGCTTAAATGAGCGCCGCTATAAATTTGCTGTTCACAGCTGTTAAGAAAAAGCTGGCTGCCATAAATCCGAAAAGCCAAAGACGCAGACATCTGCAAGCTAAATATGGAAACTAAAAATAAACAGCGTTAAGCGATAACTCAACTTTTAATTATTTTGTAACTTAATTTGAATCCTAGCGGGGGAGGGGGTCGCGGCAGTCGAGCTTCGAAAACCAATGAAACCACAAAACTTCAAATTGTGGCTTAAGCGAAGGATATTCGTCTCTAATACTCAGGGCAAATAAGGTCTGCTTACCTCTTAACAGCTGAAATGACAGCTAAGGATGAGATGGAAGCGACGCATATTGTTGTTGTTTTGCTGTCAGTAGGATTGTGCTAAAATATGTTATGGCAGCAGTTTACGGCGTGGATTTGTAGATAACGAGCTTGGAATTTGGAAAGATCCTTGAAGAAGATGCCAAAAAAAGAGGATACTTCGGCCAAAGTAGCGGAATACAAATAAGTAGTGAATACGCAAAATCTATATTACACAATAGCAGAAATTTCTCACTGTACAACTCTATCTGAGCTTTCGTGGTGCAAATTGGATCAATATTGTGGATTTTCGTTTTTCATGAAGCGCTTTGCGAGCTCTTCAAGCTGATTCTAATTTTGTAGATAAATTAAAGCTTTTTCTTTGCTTCTTGGTGTTCGATTGTTTTTCCGACAGGGTAGGAAGATGATGTATTTTGGAACGAATTTCCGTCATCCCTCGTCAAATTTGTTCTGTTGACTGAAGATGGCACAACGCCGAAACCGGTTTGTCAACAGAACAAATTTGACGAGGGATGACGGCAATTCGTTCCAAAATACATCTTTTTCTTTGCCTTTTTTAGTTTTGCTAAAGAGTTTTAAAGTGAAAATCTTAGGTGGGATTAATAACTGAATTTTATTCCCTAATTAATACAAAAAGCAAAAATTTTTCATAATTTCCTCTTAAACTTTTTACTCCGTTTCACTAAAGAATCGTGTCATTCGCACGGTGCATACAAGTGTGTACTTGACTCCTCCTCAAGTACACTCAAGTCGCATGGTAATCATGAAAAGGGCAACACATGGCACCGCACTGACGTTGTGCTTGCAACAGCGTCAACGTGCTTCTCCAAAATTCTATTCTGCTGCACTCAGCAAACAAATGGGAAAGACCAAAGAACGTGGCAACGCATGGCCTTAAATTATGAGCTCTCATTGTACTCGGAGTGCCTTTCCAAGCATGTTGCCGCTGGCACCGAAACAACGACTGAAATTGCAGTGATGGCCTGTGAGGGGAGCACTTAAATGTAATGAAAATTAAATGTAATTCATCACTTGAAGACCCTTTAAAAAGGCGCAACAGAAATCCACAGTAAAGGAAATTGAAAGCGATTTCGTTTAAGGGGTTCTATTTGTGTTGCATACCCTGTTTACACCAAATTAATGTCACGGAGTACATTTTATTTGTAGACTCCACTAATTTAAGTTATTTATTATTAAACCATTTCGCTGGCCATGTAATTATCCAGAACCATTTATATTATACTTTCGCTTCCTTATCTCACCCGCTTCTCCCCCTTGAACTGTCGTCATCGAGACTCGTTCAATTTTATGGTTCAAAATTGATTTTGTTACTACGGAATTCATTAAATTATTAAGACCGAAGAGTATCTGGTGCCACGCTTCGGTACTTCTTGCTGCTGTTGCTGTTTCGAGCTTATGAACGTAGAAGAGAATCTTCAGTGAAATTCAATGAAGAGTTTCTGATTACCCTATAAAACGAAGAAAATGTAATGAAAATTTATTCTTGTACCCTCTTAAGTAGGTTGTGAAGATGGCTGCGAAGCATGAAAATAAGCGAAGTTAATGGAGACGTTTTACGAAGCGTACAGTTTAAGTTGAGTACGCTTCGCAACTGATAATGAAAATGTAGTAGTAGAAATCCAAACTATGTGAAAAGAAATAAGGAAGAGTTCGAAACTTGAGTATCCTTGCGGTTTTAAAAACTGCCATTACTTTCAGAAAAATCAGAGTTTCATATGCTAACTTCATCGGAGATAATAAAGTAAGCAGTCCATTGGTGTACGCGAGATTTTTTCAGAATAGTTGTGGGCCAGGAATGCAACCAACTAAAGCCTCCAGCAGACTTCGCCGACTCAACCGTATTGAGCGAATTAAAGAGTAACTCAACGCCTTCAACTTATTTAGCTAACTTCAGACAGTTTCAACCAAACTCCAAAATAAAAATCAACGACTTCAAACAACCTCAGCGATTTCAACTGACTTCGCCGACTTCAGAAGACTTCATCCATTCACATGTCTCCACCTTTTTTCGCCACAACCCGAAAGTATTGTAATAATACGAAAAACCTTTCGAAAACAACGCTTTCACTCTTAATTGATATCGACTTTAGAAACCACTGGGTTTAGAAAACCAGAACTATCCGCCCATATGGATTTATGGAATTGTATACCCCATTTCCTTATGCCAATCAGTATTTTTTATTGTTTAAATATTAAAACGTTAAGTGAATTTGGAAAGCGGATTTATTTAGTTATCGCTAATAATTCCTCACTCTGCTTCATGCTACAGTTTTCATTCAATTTAATGCTCCACCACATCATCCTGCAAGCACGGTTGTCATCCATGCGCTTCCGAAAAATATTGATCATCCTGATTTGATTGCCTGCCGGAATTTTACCTCTGCGCCGTCGCCACTAAACCGCTTCACACATTGGCTTAGTCCTGCAAGAGTTAACTTTGGCCGCCTGCTTTTGCCGGGACGGAACAACTTGTGGCTTGACGGGTGGTCATGGTCACCGGACATGGGTTGGGCTGCCGAATAGTGGTTGCATTAAGCATCCGGGGGGGTGTGGGGGGGGGGGGTTGTAGAAAGCAAAGATGGCTTATTGCCTTGTCCTGCCATCGCTTCGACAAGTTTCCATTCAGTTTATGAATAATTCATTCGGTGCGGTTCGATAATTTACTCGATAAATATTCTGCTGGGAAGTTTTCGGCTCCGTGTGGCCAACGCCATGTTGGTGCTTTTCCTGTGTTGTACTTGCTGTTATTTGTGTGGAAGTACATATGTGTGTGTCTGTGTGTGTGTGTGTGTTAGTTTGTGCATGTGTGTTAATGATGATGCATGTGATTGAAATTCTAAGATAAATCGTTCCCTTAACGTGACTTTCGTCGCTGTGTCAAGAATTAGAATGAACTGAATTTTCTCAGAGTTGAAATTGCACTTTCACACTGCTATAAATTCTGCTCTGCCATTCATTCTACTTAAATCCTTTAATATAAGAAATCCCAATCACGGTTTGCGGGAATAATACGCGTTCTTAATCCCCGGGTTCTTAGTCACCGTAAAGTTCTTCATTATGAGGGTATTTAGCAATATGCAGCATATTTGAAATAATGGTGTACATCTTAATAGAAAGAAATGCCATTTCAACTGTGTGGTTATTTTTATGGATGCCACAGCCCTTCCTTAACCACGGAACCGATTTTAACCAAACTTGACATGATTATTACCTACGAACTGTGGCAGAATACTGGAAAGGGCCGTGCGCAATTGACCAAGAGGACGTGGCACACTTAAGCCCGTTATCATACTTAAACTCGCAACATTTTCCGACTGCAATACTTACGAATTGGCTTTGTACTGTATAATCCCAGACACACAAGGAATATCCAAAATGTATCCATTTTTATTTCTGCTTCTTATAGAAAAAATAGGCTATTTTTTAGAAAAGCACCAACTTAATTTCTCGGGAAACAGAAAATGCAAGATTAACTTGATTATCTGCACAGACTTATTATTTAAAGAGATGAAATAAGCTATTGTGTTCTGAAATTAGGAACTGAAAAAAACACTCTCGAAAATCTTTGTCACTTCAAAAAATATCGGTGGAGCGCATCGCGACGTTTGAAACTCGGCGTTTTGAAAACTGCAGGTGCTTCAAGTTGCTCTTACTTCACTCTTATTATCATTGATCGGAAAGTATTTCAAAACTTCAATTCAATTGGCACAATTTTTTCACTGAATTTATGTTGCAGTAATTCTGATTCAACTAAGTATTCATTATTCAATGTTATTTTTTGTGTTTTCCGCTTTTTGTTGGTTTCTCCTTCACTTTAACCACCGTCTCGAAATGCCAACAGCTGAAGTTTTATGATCGACAACACCCGAATTTATTTTAATGCAAAGTAAATATTGCGTTTGCACTCGACCCCATTCAAGGTTCTGTTTAGCGCTAAACATTTGATATCTGAAAGCAAGCGAGGGTCGCGGTGCTACTTGAAAGGACACCGAACATCCTGTGCTGTCCTTCTTCCACTAAATTAAAAACCAATTAAAGGGGCGCGCCCACACAACCGCACTGGATTGCCTTTCACCGATACCGACACCGACACCGACGAGAAGTCCTCTTTGCCTCACTTTCTGTCAGCGACTGTCACTCACTAAGGATCCTCGGGGGTAAATATTAGAGGGAGGAAATCACTTTAGAGGAAATCCTTTATTGCCGCCGCAACTCCTTTTCACTGCTAAGCTTCCCGCGCGCAGGCTGTTGTGCCCGTCTGAAACGTTTGTCCTGGACTGGCGGCCAAAGGCTTGTCTCGGGCTTGCCTGCCAGCTGCGGGGAGTCCTCCGCATAACACTCACGCACACACGGGCAACTCGTATTTAGGGTGGCGCTGGCGGGGGGCGACATCCACAGCGAAAGGTCGCTGCGGAGCTCACGCAGGCAAACCTTCACGAGAGAGCTTGGAACGCACACAGAGAAGAGTCTCTTCTATGCAAATCGAGAGCATCTCGCATTGGAAAACAGCAGACAGCAGCTCCCATTTGTTGCTTCTCAGCAACAGTTGTTGCTTTCCTTGTTGCAACAGGAGCAACAACTTTCCATTCCATCCTAGGTCAAACTTGTTGTTGGCCCATGGCTTTCGCTCTTTTTTCGTTGTCTCTCTTCTTCTAGTGGTCGGTCTCTCTTCGTTTGTGTCTGCGCCCTGCAACTGGAGGCTCTCTTCGAATGCTGCTACCACCTGAAGTCCTGTCATGCGCACTGAGGTGTCCTGAAGCAACAGGCGGTTCTTTGGTTTGCATTGTTGCTTTGTTACTTTCGACAGGTTGGCCAAGTTTCTTCTCACCTTTTTTTCCCTTGCAAGTTTCTGAGAAAAGTTTTGCGTGATATCGATCCCGTAAAGTGAAAACGAGAAGTTCGTTGTTGTCCTTAGAGGAGTAACAGTAAATGTCCCCAATTCGAAATGGGACCTTTCTGTGGATGATACTGAATAAGATCCCACCTAATTAGGTCGCGAAGGATTACATAATTCAATCGAAATTAAATACGTGGATACTACAAATGAAAAAAACCCTTCCGGTCAACTTAACGTGGAAAATCCTATAAATTTATCGTAGTAGATGTAGAATATATGTATGTTATATAGATAGACAATATATAGATGTACAGTACATATTTGGTGAAGGTACACCATAAGAATTTCCATAATTTTAAGTATAAAATTTGGTGTGCATAAATTAAAGACCAAATTCGGTAACTCACTCGGCAATCAAATTCGCGTCGCACAACTTGCCTCAAGTCATTTTCGTGGAATACCTGACATGATAACTGATATGACAGAACGCGTCCTTCTTCTTCTTCCTTCTCCTCGTCCCGTCGCGACGCTTCGTTGCGTCGCCTAAAGTTGATTGCCGCAAGTGCGGACCTAGAGATGCAAAATGGCTGCCAATTTCCGTGCTGAATTATCTGCGTTGATGAGTTCCTGATAGAGAAACTTACGGCTTCCATAAATTTTCAGCCGACAGCCACCTCCGGCCGCGTTTGACGGATGTGCTCTTGATGTTCACTGATTTTAAATTACAGCACTTCATTTACGACTTCGTTCTCTGCTTCGCAAGGACTATGCAATAATTTTTGATTTTAAAAATCACCCTCCCCCGTCTCTCCGAAATGTTTACTTCGGAAAACGTGAACGGAAGAGAGGCAAATTTTGTGTATTTTGAAGAAAATTTAAAGGTAGCGAATAGCTTTAATTTTAATTAATGTAATCAGACAGAACTATAAGATAGAGCTATTTTTTACAGCATCCACGTCCTTACATCTTATTTGAGGAGTTTGGAAAAGACAAAACTTCCCGTGAATAAAATAGTTCGGTTCCTTTAAAAAGTATGAGAGGAGAAACACTTGTCATCTCGCGCCCAAATGGTGACAAGTAAACATTTAAACAACTTAGAAGTCACAACTAAAGAAGCCAAAAGGAAAATCGTGAATTATAGAAAGCCAACAGACCGCAATAATCCAGTGACGTGACTAAAATAAATCACACTAGCAGCCACGGCAAAGACTGCCAATTTATTATCATAAATGAGTTTAAACTCAGGGTAGCCGAGAAATACCAAACAAATGTGGCCGCCTTAGAACCTCAAAATAGCCGCCTGAAAGCCACAAACGGAGATTCGGACAGACGGAGATTCGGTGAAAGCCCCACAAGCCCCACTTTCAGCACAACAGCTTGCAGCGCAACCCCACAACCTGCGGTTATGAGTTGATTTGCTTCGGGTGACATAATAAGATCACGTTGATTGATGGCGCCTCGTCGCAACGGCGCAGCTCCATTACTCACAGTCATATTAAGTGTGCGTGTGTGTGTGCGCGCGGGCGTCTCTTCCACTGCCACTCAAGTTCATTTCCGGTTTACTGCACCGTCCCGCCAACCCAGAAAGCCATTGAATTTCGCAGTCGAGCGTGAAAAGCTGAATCTGGTTAATTAATCAGTTGATTGCGTGGCCGGATTTGTGACCCAGAGAAAAGCGTGTGGCCATCGCAATGTCTTCGGAGTGGGTTGACTCGGAGTGCGGTGTACTGGGACTTCCTTCCGCGCTGCGAAGTCACTAGTCACGGCTATAAGGACGAGTAAGGATGTTCGTTAGGATGCGATTGACTTTGCAGAAGATGCTGTGATGACAAGGCGATTTCATCGTGCTAATTAATTAATCGGTTCACAAGAAGCGCTGACTCGGAGCAACGATTTATCCGTTCGGGTTGTTTGTTGTGTCTGTCCTTTCTGGTCATCACTGTAATTAAACACTGAATGGGAAATTTAATAAATGAAACTTCTGCATCAAATAAACTCCCCACTTCGTTATTTCGCTTGGAAAATCAGACAATATGTTGATAAAAAACCACCAAAACGTACCATTATTTGGTACGAAGGATGTTATATTTTGCGTCTGTGAATTCACTCGAATAAACGAAATAACAATCCGAAAAACAAAACAGGTCGATAATAAATACAATTTTGATTAGAACGACCACAGATGTCCACGAGCCGATGTGCCCGACGGCGCCCTTGCGATGATGAGCTGCGGTACAGCCACTGGTTCTGGGTTTCGTGCTTAATTATTGTTGCTGGCCGAAAATATTCATCAAGCCCGTTCGTGTGGTTGCTATCGATTCTGGAAATTCAAGAGCTCAGCAAAGACCAAGTGGGGCAAGGGGGGCGGGTTATAACCAGCAACAATTGTAATGAGTTTATAAACCGACACCGAAAAGGGGGAAACGAAAACGGAAAACGAACCAGCTGTTGGGTTTTCCTGCTACTGACGGATCCGTGGACCGCCGAACTCCTCCGCAGAGGCAGAGCAATGACGACAGCAAATTCTATTATCTCACTCATCACTTAAACACAAGGAAGGCAGGACTACGCAAGGCGAAGGATTCGGAGAGTTGTGGAGGAAACAGTGCGCTGCTATGTAGTTAATGATGATGATAATAATGATGAGGAAGACGGTCGTCGCACAGTACAGTTATTTCATTTAAGGATGTTTTTTTCTTTTTGCGCAATTAAAACTACAATTGACTCGGTCCCTCTGCCCCGCGGGTGTTCATGAGAAGGGCAGTCAAACCGACGTTCACTGCAAGCTTGAGCGAATTAAATTTCGGCACGAGTATTTGCACAAAAGATCTTTTCTCTCTAGAATTGGATTTCATTTGTGCGCATTTTTAAAACGCAATTAAATGCGGACAGTTAATTCAAGCGGATTTCAAGAAGATTTTCAGTGGATGGACGGTTAAAACTGTCCAACGAATGGCTATAATTTTCCCAAAAATGTTGAAATACTTGATTTCACGCAAAGATACTTTCATACTTTCACGCAACTCTTTCACGTTTGGCGCACATTTTTTAGAGTCCTTTGAGGAAACTACTTGTGACTGTACTTCTTAATGCATCCCGTCCCCATCGATGGCTCGTTCAGTGCAAGATATTTCAAGAGACTGTCATTGGCAGTCAGTGACTTGACTGCAAAAAGTTCTCTCTGTAGTATTTCATGAAATATTCAATTGCGGACGAATATTTCCGGCAAGCGTAAGTTGCTGCTGCATGATTGATTCCTGGCAGTCGATTATGGTGCTCGTCTTGGCGACGGACGCACTTCACAGACTCACGTCAAGCGACAACCACAGGATTCACCATCGCCTCAAGTTGCCACCGCGCGCCTGAGCTGTCAAAACGAGTCTGACGTGTGAACGTTTTCACTTCTCTTCGAGACGATGCGTCCGACAGATGTGTCGGAACACTTGGAGACACGTAGACACTCGTATTTACCTCCTCGTCCTCCACACTCGAACGCAGTGGGCGCCTGTGGCTACTTAGAGACACATTTGGGTTCACAGACACCGGAGAGCCTTATTTCGGAAATGTTATGACAACATAAATAATCTGCTCCGAAGTTAAATAAAAAGTTGATGAGGAAATGGTCGAGAATACCAAAAAGCTCCACTGCATCCACTTGATAGCCACGCAGACGGATGCGGGTTTCTCCTCACCTCTTCAGAAAACGAAACCAAGGCTACCGCAGGTTCTGACACTGATGGAATGGAGCGACAAATTTGTGGTCATAATTTTGCTACAACTTTGGGAACGAATTTGTTTGCTGACGCACACGTCTACATAATATTAATCACAATTTCCTCCTTGCCATTTGTGGGCAGAAAAAATGTGGGAAAGACTGCCACAATGTTTAATATAAGTTGTGAACATGAAGTAGAAACACAGAAGTGCAATCGCCACGAAATGTTGAGTGGTAAGCGGTGTTTTAAGGACCTCACGCGCTTACAAAGGAAGGTAGGAAGGAAGGGAGGAAGGTAGGTAGGAAGGGAGGAAGGAAGGAAGGAAGGGAGGAAGGAAGTAAAAAAAGAAAGTCTAAGTGAAGAAACCACTTGAATGCAAATTAGTTAGGATGTGAGACCCTTGTAGAAAATCTGAGTATTAAATGGAAGGAAGGGAAGAGTGAAGGCGAGTCAGAGGTGTTTTTAAGTTACCGAATGTGCGCCTCGCGGCAAAAATCCCTTCAGAAAGCCTTCGCATTATTTCGAAACTGGCCGTTGGTGGTGATCGTGGAAGATTACGGGTTTCAATTAAAAATTATTAGCTACAAAAGCACGAACTACTTGCACTTCTTGTAGAACTCTTAAGAAATCGTAATGTTTTCTTCGCCCATGAATTGATTTAAACTGAAAATTTTAATTAGTTTTTCTAACGCTACATTGCTGACCTCTACTTCCTCTCCCCGCCTCCTGCTCTCGCTGTAAACGGGATTCTTCAACACTTTGTACTCGCGTCCTGTTCGTGCAACCGACCCCGACCGCTCGAAGGTCTCGGTAGCTTGACACCCTTGTTAGAGGAGGCAAACTCGTCATGGGCCGCCAACTCACGCGCCTCTGTGTGCGTTCGTGTGTGCAGCAGCAGCAAAGGCCATGCAACACTCTAATGAATGTCCTGCGATAACCCGCTGCTTGTTAGCTGATTAAACGACCAGTTGCATCGATCGCACGAAGCCAACTGACTCTGCACATGCGACGTGTGCCACCGTCGTGCCAGCGCAACCAGTTGCAGGGAAATCGAAGCTCGGACTGCCAGCCAGGATTGATGACGGTCCGTCAGCACGACGTCCTACCGGTAGCAAACAAAGTGTAGCAAACTGAGAAGGTCCGTTGTCCTCAGCGATAATTTGCGTGTCGTCTGTAGGGAGAGCGTCGTGCAAAGGGAAGCGGGACGCGAATTCGCTACATAAGGGATTTCAGTATTAGTATCACATTTAGATGACAAGATTGCAACGAGACGGGAAATCCGTTCCTTGCTGTCTCAGAGTGCCACAGCTAATGCATTTATTGCTTCCCACATTCGGCATCTGTGAGGACATAAATGATGACATCCTGCCAGTCAGTTTTTGTTTCCTCCGCACACGATGCAGCTGACAAAATCGCATTTTGGCCCGAAGGCAGAATGAATGTCGTCTCTACGCTACGAAAACGGTATGAAATAAAGTGCATCCCGCGTAGCGTAATTGAAAACCCATTCGAGGGAATCGAATATTTCAGCAGCCCCACGCACGAAGTATTGCATTTG
Source organism: Sicus ferrugineus (assembly GCA_922984085.1). NCBI lineage: Eukaryota > Metazoa > Arthropoda > Insecta > Diptera > Conopidae > Sicus > Sicus ferrugineus. The sequence goes on from OV277352.1 coordinate 29,795,686, forward strand.
AGTCCTTTCGCTCGCTTCCTTCCGGCTGCTCGACAGCATTTCAAATACATGTGAAGCACACGAACTCCGCGGGCTGGCAAGCAAGACTCACAAGACTACAGCGCCAAAAGCGACAAAAACATCCGCAGCCACAACATCGGTAGCGTCCAGAATAGTATCTGCAACAAACACGTGCTTACATCCGCATACATCTGGGATTTGCAATTGCTGCAAATGAAGTCAAAACCGCGTTTGCTGGAGGACGTGTTGCTGTCGAAACTGCGTTTGAGAGCTCTCAGGACTGTCGTGGCTCACGCGAGATGTCAGCACCACAACAATGTTTGCCTTGAATGGAGTGTTTTTTTTTTGTGAAATACTCTTTTTGCTGAAATTTCTTCTTTCAAAAATACAACCTTTTCCGCTTCAACTTAAGACTTCTTAAAAAAATCAAGTTGAAATGAAAAGCTGTGTGGCCTGCAACGAAAAACTGTTTAAACGTGATTGACCAACCGCGTGAAAGTCATGAAATTTCATTAATCTATAAAAAAAATATCTAAAATTTCATTTTCAAACCAAAAAATGTCGAAAATTTTGTTGCAACATCTTAACTCGCATGTCAACATTATGACTTAATAATCTTATGATTACACAATTTTGCAATCGATAGCTTAACCAAAGCTTGCAATACAAATCCTGAGTGTCCTGCATGGTGTGTATATGAGTGTGCATGTGTGTGTGTGCGTGCTTATGTGTCTGTATTGCTGTTGTTGAGAAACAATTACCAACAATCAATCGTTTGCGATTCCAATGAAAGCCAAAGCCAAATCACTTTAAACTGTAATAAAATGCACGATTTGCCGTTAGACAGGATTTGCTTGCCATTTTAATGGCAGTTAAATACAAATGATTGCCGCACCACCTCCTCACCACCTGCTCACCACCCCCCTCCTCCGCGTGCCTACCCTCCTGACCGACCGAACGAGTTGCAACAGCATAAGAAACGATTTGCATTTAAGCCAATTCAATTGCACTGCATTTCGGGATTTCGTAGTTCGAACTTTGACAGTTGAATGTGTAGAAGGAATGGCTATGTGTTTCCGTGTGTGTGTGTGCGAGTGTGTGGGTGTGTGGATCAGCTGACAATTGGCATTTGAACTGGATTATCTGTGTCAGAGCACATCTTTCGCTGTTGTTCGATGCAGTGAGAGATGGAGAGAGAGAGAGTGCGTTTTTATTAGTTTGCATTCGAGTTCATGTGTGTCGCTTGTCCGTCACAGCGCCGTGAGCAACCGTCACGCAGCTACTCTGAGAAATGAGGCCACATTTGCTGCTGATCTGAAAAAATGTTCTTGCCGGCCAACTCAATGAAATGCAAGGCGAAAAAACGCATCCATCAGTTGATTCGGGCGGACTTTGGCAAGGATTTCAAATCACGCACGCTTCGAACAAATTTGAAGTAAGGATTATTGAAGGGGCAACATTAGTGTTGAGAGATTATTGCTGACAGTGTTGTTCAGCTGCCTGCAACTACATAATTATTCCGAACTTCTATTCTGCTACAATCCACACAAAGTGTTTGCTTTACCCGTCAATTTAATACTTCAGAAATCCTATATTAGAAAATTGCTCCTGCTTGCAGAAGTCATTTATCACTATTGATTTCCTTCACCTAAAGAAATTCCAACCCGCCGCTGGCCTCCCCTCGTCCTCTCTCGCTGCCTCATGGCCAACGTGCGTCAATTGCCATCTTGATTTACGTGAAGAGTTGGCGTCGCACGTTGCTGCGCCAGTTGCCGCCCTTGGAATGCCGAAAACCCGAATACCTGAATTTTCCTGAAGTTTTTCCCAGCTACCTGGCAACCGCGAATATTGATTTCCTTCTCCTTTCACGGAATTGTTGCTGCTTAGGACAAACACACTCATCCACGCACACACACGCATACACACACACACACACACACACACACATACACACTTTCTGTCGCCTAAAAATAATTAATTGAGAATAACTGCAAAATAATTTTAATCAATTTCGACGTGCTGACCGTTTTTTGTAGCGAATTCAGAACGCAGTTGAATACTCACCAAAAATACAATTTACAAGTATAATTTTAGTACAATTTTAACCAACCTAGAGAACAATTTTAGCCGCAAATTTCTACAAATAGTTTAGGCTGAAGTTTGATTTCCGCTCGCTATTCAAACATTTGCTTTAATAACGCTACGCTTAAAGGCGAAACTAAAGCAAAGAATGGCCTCGAGAGAGGCTCTCTAGCGAATGCAATCCCACCCAGCAATCTGCAAATGGATTCGCATGCAAATCACGATTGCATTTCAACCTCCGGCTGCCAGCGAGGGGCAACGAATCGTTGCAGGAACGCATCGTTTTCAATTAAATGCAAGCCATTTAATCTGTTCAATAATGCTGAAGCCAGTTAATCACGCGTGTATGTAGGCAATAAAGCGCAGGATATGGCAGCGGATTGCATAATTTTGTTTCTTTTTAATTTCGTGTGAATTTTTCTTCTTTTGTTTTTTGGTTGAGGAAAAAATATCAAAAATTTCATGTAATTAATTGAGAATAAAATTACATAAATCACACCGGTTATTCTGTTTACTCTGAAATACGATGACCGTTTTAATCGCCCGAAGGTTAATGGAATCCGATATTAATTGAGCCACGCAGAATTTAATATATTGTATTTAAGTTGTTTTTATTTGCATTTTAATTTAAATGAATTTTTTTCTAGTTTTAATCAGCATAATTGAGAAAGTATTAAAAAAAGTTTTCGGAGAATTTAAGCACGATGCAAACTGTTTAAAGCAACTCGTATTAAAAATATAAGAAAAGTCATTTGAAGTCATTTGAAGTCGCTGGATTGATTGATCTATCAGCTACGGATCATCGATAATTTAAAGTCCTTGAAGTCATTTGGAGAAATTTTTAGCCATTTGAAGTCGTTGAAATCATTTAAAAGTGCTGAAGTCCTTTGAAGTCCGTGACGTCACTGAACTTTCTTGAAGTCGCTGGAGTCGTTGACATCATTAGAAATAGCTGAAGCCATTTAAGCTATTGGCTATTTTTTGTGGGAATTATAAATTCCCTTAGATGAAAGTTTGTTTAATTTCTTTGTCCTCATCATCGTCATCATCATTCCGCAACTTGTTGCTGCAAAAGACACAACAAATTGCATCGTAACACACACACACACACACACAAGTGCGACCGAGGCACAAACACAAGCACTGCTACCAGTGCTCAAACCACAAGCCAAGCGAAGAAATTAAAGTTGAAGTTTCCAAAAAAATCGAAAACTTCCACTGCAGCCACAAGTAAAGCTGGAAAAAAGTGCTTAGCAGGGAACTTAAAATGGAGGGCTGAATAAACGAGAAACAACAACAACAGCAACAACAACAACAACAACGACTGAAACACGCATCACTTGTTTGCAAACGAATGCATTTCCCGGGCATTCGTTGACTTTCGCAGGATGCTTACAACTTTCGAGCGAATTGAGCGCAACTTGCAATATCAAGCGCAACAACAACAATGACAACAACAACAGCAACAATAACAGTAACAAGTGTTCCAAGACCAACAGAATTTTAAGTTGCAACAAAGAAAAACTTTTCCAACAACAACAATTCGCTGCCTCGTTGCCGCGCCGATCCTGATCCGGCGAAGAATCTGCGCCGAGGTGTGCTAAGGAATGGCAGGAGTTTCGCTGTCGCCACCCCAATAACCCACTCGCAACCATCAACAACAGCAACAACAGCAACAACATCGACAACTGAACATAAACACTGAAGGCAAAACAAGGGACGCTTTGTTTCGAGGTGCTTCCTGCAGCAAGCAGCTGATGTGGATGTGGATGCGGATGCGGATGCGGATGCTGCACGCAGCAGGTGGATGCGACGGCGACCCAGATGTGTGCCCGGATGTGTTGTGCACTCAAGCGAGTCTCGCTCGAGAAGGCAGCTCAGAAGTTAAAGGCAGCAAAACAATTCAGAGGCCCCACAAGGGAGTTCGCTGCCCTCCCAACGCAGAACTCATGCCGGCTGCTCGAAGCTTCACGGCGTGTGAACCGAATAAACTGAAATTTCAATTACCTTCATTCGTTCCAATCCATCGTACGCATTTCTATTGAATGACTCTAGTTTTTCATTAAATTAAAAGACAAACTTAAATAGATAAAAAAAAGCTGCCTTGAATGCTGAATGCTTTTGATTTCTATTGCAGACTTCATTCTAAGCAAAACTAGCGATTGAAGTTTAGAAAGCGATTGACTTTTATTAACTAGTTTTTCAATTAATTGAACGAGTAACTACTCTCGATTTACTCGACAGCGTAGGATTGGCTTTCTGCAGAATTGCGGAAATGACGGCGAATCCACTCAGATAAATTAGTTGATGAGGTGTGGGATACGAGATTTACACGAGAACAGCAACAACAAAAATTACAGAGCAACACTGAAGAGGGAAGGAAAGGAGAACTAAAAACAACATCCGCCACCAATTGAGTTCGAATATCCTTGAACTGCTGACACACTTGGCGAATGACTTCATTACTTACTGGCTGACTAACTAACTGACTGACTAACATCTGACTGACTAACTGACTGACTGACTAACTGACAGACTAACTGACTGACTGGCTGAATTTAAATTTAATTCAATAGATGAATGAATGGCATCGCACACGGAAACGGAAGAGACAATGAAATACAAATAGAGTCTCATCTCCACTTAGGACTGGCAGAGAGAAAGAGAGTGAGAGAGGTAGAGAAGGAGTGACAGATGTCTGCACCTCTTTTATTCCAGCTTTTGTTGTTGTCCTGTGTTGCTGTTTTAATAAGAACAAATACATAAATTCAATCTAAAGAGAGTGAGAGGAACACTTGTTTTTTTTTATTTAACGTTTCTTGTTGTTGCTATTGTTAGTTGCATTGTTAGTTGCATTACTGTTTCTCCCGCTGTAGTTGTTACTGCTTATTTTATTGATAATAATCCGCGTGCTTTATATTAAATTTAGTTGAGATTAACAATATCCTGAAAAATATCCTGAAAAATATCCTGTTTTCTTTGTTTAAAGAATTTTTGACAACCAAGGGAAATCAATTTTAGCACTCATTTCCGAATCTTAAAGAAGTAAATTTTGTATTGATTAATTTTATAATTTCAACCATTTTTGTTTTTATGTTATCAAGTTTGTACAGTTTTATTACTTTCTTATTAATTAATTTCTAAATATTGCAGTAATTTCTTTACTAGTTTTTATATGAATTCTTTTTTAAATTATTAATAATTCTTAACGTCGTTGGTATTGTTTGTTCTGTTTTGTGGTATGCGTAATTGTGGCATGTACTGTACGCATGAAAAGGTATTTATGATACAACCTTAGTCAGGAATATTCCTAAAATATGTTACAGTATGGACACGAACCGCAGTGGTTGCTGTATAAAGTTAACTTTAACTTTAATTAGTACTCTCGATGAGAGGTCAACTCTGTATATTTAAGAGAAATGGATTTCCTGTCAGATTTAAAATTAACGTGCTAGTGAAATCGTTTGAAATATACTTATTTTATACAATTTCTTAACAAAAAAAAAACAAAACGTTCAGTAATTTTTAAAATAAATGTGGAAAATTTTAGTAAAAGTTTTGTAACACAAAATTTTTGTTTCATGGATGTATCGCATATTTTGCTTCATAGATATATTTCGTACATATATATATGCTAAATGATACACACGATATCCTTTTTTTGGGTAATATAAATCTAAAGTTAAATTCAAATTTCTGAAACTAAAATTGTGAAATTACTTCGAAAAATTTACACAATCTAGTTATTTTGTGGATTTCAGTCAATATGAGAACTAGAAAAAACGATTAAAACAAATTAGTAAACAAATACAACTGATCTAATTAAATATAACTTTCTAATTTCGAAAAAGTTATTTCATGCAGAATAAATTGGACTTTTTACTTATCTAATTATTTCTAACTTCGCTTCGATATTTAGTAACAAAGATTACTTATTTTAAATTCAAAAGTAAAAACAATCTTAAATTTGCACATTTAAAACTATTAAAAGAGTTCATTTTTAGTTTTTCGAAAAAGGATAAATAAAGAACCGAAATATCTCAGAAAATATTCATTGTATTATATTAAAAAAAAACGCATTTTTATATATTTTGCATTACAAACTTTATTTTAGCAAAGGCGATAAAAAAAGTGCTGAAACGTAGTAGAACCTGAGTAAAGAGTTGATGAAAACGTTCAATTCGCACGAGAGTTTCAGTTGAAAACATCAAACTCTAAGTTGGCAACTCGTAACATTTACGTATACCAGTCTACATCAGTCGAAATGGAAGTCAATAATTTTAAAATTTCCATTGCCTGAAAACAGTTGAATACAATTTCAAAACTTCCTCAGGTGTCGACTGATCGGACACAAACACATGAATCTCCAATATCTTGTTGAACGAACGCCGTATTTTTAGTGAAATACTTCCATTATAACGAAATAATTCGCAGAAATTGCAGAACCATTCAAATTTATTGGCACACAAACTCAAAGATATTCCTTTTTATTAAGTAGATACTTACTTGCCTACATGTGTTACGTACGTATGTATTTGTTAATTATTTACAAAAATTCATTTTGTTGGAATATTTAAGACTCTCCGAAATGTTGCAACCGAACAGATTAGAATTTCTGGCTTCAACTCGAAGAAGCGAGTGAAAATCAAAACAAGAACAAACACGGAACATAATTTCGTATATATGTATTTTGCAATTTTATTTATAGTGCCAATTGTTAGTTAATTATATATGCATGTATGTATGTTTGTATGGCTGTATCTACACATCAATGAATATACTTAGTTGTTCCATAGCATTTTCGTTCCTTTTGCACGTACATATAGATGTAAGTGCGTGTATATATCTTGAAAATATTGGATACTTCGCTTCTCTACCGCTATACATCGCACATAACTGTTCTCTCTATACATTTATTAATTTTTGACTACATTTTGATGTCATTGATGGATAAACTGGTGCTTGAAATTTAAACAGCTTTTAAGAAATATTTGTGATGAGCATTCTTCTTCTGCTCTGTCATCCATAAACTTTAGGAAATTTCAGGAGATGCACTTGTATTTCAAAAATACTTTTTCATAATTCTCTATTTTAAGAAAATATTAAAGAATTCCTACTTTATACATGTACTTCTCTATATGTTTGTCTACAGTTTTGGCCCCCGAAAGAAAGAACGAAGAGGAAACATTGAGCAACATCAGTTAAGGTGCAGATAAAGCATTTTAACGTATTTTTTACACTTTAGAGCCCATTTTAAGTGAGGCTTTAAATTGGCTGGTCATTTATGATTACATAATTTTAATTTTATACAGTGGGTAACAATCATTTTTCAGAAAATACCAGCTTTAACAAGCCAGTTGCAAATGTAAATAGCAGTTTTAGCAAGAATCACAAAATCACTCGCGTGTTTTCACCATTTCAACACGCAACGACTAAAAGCCCTCACGACTCACGAGTCTTCTCGAGAGCGTATTGAAAATTAGCAATAGCCCTACTTTCGTACTAAATTCACACTAACAATGGGAAAAAAGACGGACAACAAATGTCAAAGCTTATGATTTTTAAATGCAATGATTTACGCGATTTATTTTCTTTAAAGGAGAATGAATGCATGAATACTATTTTGTACACACCTAACATTTTCTACTTGATCGACTATTCGACTTCTCTAAACTGCCAGCGTTTAATTAAGCATTCAAACTAAATTTAAAACAACTAATAACTTTAGACCACGTATAAAATAGCAATTTAAGAGTTAGTTCGGAGATGTAATGTATTGGAAATGCATTCAATTTTGTTCTTTCTTGGTAACATTTTTAAACTAGTTGGCAGGAGCAAAACTATTCCCCGAAAAGCATTCCGAAATCAAAAGAAAATACAGCCAAAATCACTTTTAACTACACGTGTTCCACCTCCGAACTCCCACTTTTCCCCAATTTCGTTCGTTATAGTAATTATTTCCTATTTAATATATTTATTATCGTTTGCTCTTTAATTCGGGATGCTTCTTTGTTACGCCGCCCGTTGTGTTGTCGCTGTTGCTGACTTAGGCAACTTTGGCTGATGTTCAGCTGCCGTCCCTCGCCCCTTGCTGCTCTCCAGAACTCGGTATTTTTTGGCAGAAATCTTATTGCATCTTCTTGTCCTCGTGCGCCTTCTTGACAATCGCCAACTTGGAGTGCGGCGAGGCGGGCGAGAGGGTGCGATAGGGCGCCTCCTTGGTGCCATGCAGCACCAGTGACCACTCCTTGAGCCAACCTGTTCGGTGCTGCGGCGAATTGAAGCGCGCCTGTTTGGATAAAAACGTCGAGGGAATAATAAATAACAAGCGCATTTCGGGCAAATCATGCAAAACTTCACCTCCAGCTTCCAGGTGCCGTGTGGGTATTCGCCCCAGGTGTGAGTTGTCATGAAGGGCCACTTGGTGAAGCCATCGCGGTGGTCATCGTCATTAGCCCGTCGTGACAGAATCATCGACCTGCGAGGAGTGGAAGTGGAACCGAAACCCAATCGGTTCGTTTGTATCGAATTTTCTTGGAATCAAAAGTCCGTTTACCCACCTGGTGCCCATGGGTGAAGTCAGAAAGAGTTCCATATCACCGCGCCGCGATGCATTGGCCGTAATCACTGCCTGTACGTGTTCCAGATAGTTGACCTCGGTTTCAGAGCTCTTGCACGCCCCCGTGTGGATTTCCAAGAAGAGTGAGCGACCCGAGACGATCGGACTGGAAACAGAAAGGAAATTTCAGTCCAGAGACATTTATAAGATTTCAGGGAAATTGTAAACAAGAGAGGGAAGTATTGAACTCCACCAACTCGAAAAGTCAAAATCTCCCAGCTCTTGTTTTACAAGGTTTTCTTCTTGAAATATACAAATTAGACGATTTTTCCAGAAGAGAATTTTCTATTACTTCGGCAACTTTCGATTAATCGGTGTTCAGTTAAAATACCGCTTTTGTTTGGTCAACCACAGATTATTAAACAAATTTTAAGCAACAAACCGCATTAGAATAATCGACCGAATGATTGAATCAATAAACAATTTTCGAATAAAAAGCAAATTGGTGTCACTCTCCAAGGAGTAACTTACTGGTGTTCGGTTATCGCGCCCGCCTCGCAGTGATACCGGGGCGGCACCATGTCCCACTGCTTGGCCAGGGTAACCATGGCGCCCGCATCAAGCACGCCGAAGCCGAAGAGGTGATTGAATTCCAGCCCCACGCCATTCATCGTCCAGTGAAAGCGGTTCTTGGCATCGAAGAGCGAGTTCCTCTTGGAGGTCAGCACAGTCAGATGTTGTATGTCGCGCCAGGTCAAGGAGGGGCTGCAGTAGAACGGGTTAATAAACACTAGCTCAATCCCCTCCCCCACACCGTCAGCGCTCACTTGGCTTCCAACGCCAGGGCAAAGACGCCCGCTGCTTCGGGCGCCGCTGCACTGGTGCCCGAGTGTGTCGTCGTGCACTTGCCGTACAAATCGGTGGTGGCCACGCCGGTGTTCGGATCCTTGGCCCCGTTGCTGAACGTGCTCGCCAGCGTGGAGCTGCAGCTCTCGTCGTAGTGCGCGTTCTGTCCGTCGTTAATGGCGCTGTTAATGGAGATCGTCCACATGGAGGCGGCGTAGCCGTCGCAGTTGCAGTCGTCCTCCTCGCCGCCGTCGCCGGAGGCCCAAACGTATATGTTGCCCAAGCCGTTGCGTCCCTGCGGGTGTCAACAAGCGAACGTTGGGTCAGGCAGTTCGCTCCAACAAGCCGCCAAATATACTCGTGTGTACGCACCTCATTCACGCCCTGCACGATGGCACGCATGGTGGCATTGCGTGGTCCGTCCACGGTTTTGCCGTCGTCCGTGGGGCCCCACGACGCGCTGTATATGTGGATCTTGTGCGGTTCGTGGCCCATGGAGTTGGCCTCAATCAAGTCGGTCATGTAGGGTTGGTCCAGCATGCGGATGCCTGCCAGCGGAACGAGCGGAACGAGCGGAGCGAAGCATTAGAACGCAGTCGAGAGAGAGAGAGAGATGTGGAGAAATGAGGAAAATGAGATACAAAGTGAATTATGGCGTGCATTACAAATAAATCAGAGCTTTATTGCCCACAATTTATAGCTGCCATAAAGACTAAATGAACTGTTGCTACTCGCATTGCAGTGCGTTAATCGCAAGGATGCGACCAATTTATGGCCGGTTGAACTATCATCACTGGCTGACCATTAAAATTGTTACTGCAATATTATCAAAATGATCACGAATGAAAGATTCGAAAAGCAAAGTTATAACTTTAATTTGCTAAGAGCGATTTTATTCACTGAAGTCCAATTTAAATTCCAGTTAGCATTTCAAATTAATGTCGGAGTTCATACTTGTAAATGTGGAATTTCAACTGGAGCTGGAATTTATTGAGATTGAAGAAATTTCTGTGAGTGTGGAGGATAAAAAATAATCAATTTTGTCCCCGTTGTGAGCGTAGGTGGTTGGTAACCATTAATTTCCTCTGAATTACCTGCGATTTTGCTGTCGTAGGCGACTCCAACTCCACAAATACCATTATCTCGGGCGGCTGCTACCTCACCAGCACATCGCGTACCATGACTGCGTATGAAAGAAAGGAAGGAGAGGAGGGAAAGTTTTCACCAAAAAGGCTGACAAGCACAGTTTTTATTGTCATGCTGAAAATATACACATGATGACGACAATGGAGACGATAACGATGACGGTGGGATGATAACGGAAGGAGGATGCATAAAATTTCACTAAATGTTTTCGATTTGGTTAACAAGTCCAGCGCGGGACGAGTGGGCGTAGAAGGCAGAGCGGATCGCTGGCTTGCTTACCTATTAAACCAGTCATCGGTATAGCGTGGATACGGAAACGGGTCGTTGCTGCTGAAGTCGTAGCTTGCCTCGGCATTCTGCGCAAATAGAAATGAGAACAATGTAATAAAGCTCTCCGCTGGAAGAAAATCAGGCTTATTTGCTGGGGGAGAAACGCAAAACGGTACAAAAGAAGACTTTCTGTTCACGAAAGGTTAACTAGGTATTCGCACAGAATTGCCTCATCTTGTGTCCATTTTAAATCCCCGAAAAGCATTCCAAGTAAACTGGGGAATACAAGGTATGCTTGAAGGTATTTATTAGCAAAAACAAGAGAAAAATAAGAAATAACTTGAAAACCAGAAGTAATAAAATACAGACTTCATTGGAGAATTTTCTCAATAGATGAGAATGTTTGGGATTTTGCGAGATGGTTGGCAGCAACTCAAAATGTCATCAGAAGGGTTGAAACGAACACCCTAACTATTCATAAAGCTGAAAATACTACTCAGATCTTAAACAATACTGAATTACACTTTCATTCATCCCACGAAAGCTGGTAACATCACACCACGCAGAGCCACCATTAGCAGAGTTCGTGCTCAACCTAATTATTTTTAATTAACTTTTCCAGCTGAATGTCTAAGTAAAACTTCAAATCTCTACGATTGCAGTGCAGCATTAAAATAAACGAGTGGTCCCGTGTGTTGTGTGTTCGCATGTTGTGAGGTTAAACAAACTCAGAAAGCAGTATGTGGCTTTCATGCATCCAATCTTCACTCTACATATTTGCAGTTACAAGTTTTTAATAGAAAATAATTTCAATCACCACAGTGCTCCCCAAATTCAATTAAAACCGCTGGAACGTCGTTGTGTGACAACTATGTTTTCAATTTCCGTTTGCCAATCTCGGTACACAGAGACTGCATGACCATTAAAAGGGGAATACTGGGATTGTTGGCAAATGAGTGGAGGGAATCACAGCTTAAAATCGAATATACAGGCGTACCATAGCACTGGAACGAGATATGAGCAACTCAAGTCTCCTTTTAAAATTCCCCATTGAATTGCTTCACATGTCCTCCTCCTTCGCAAATTTATTGTCAAGCTCCTCAAGCCTCCGTTTCCTTCAGTATCTCAAGCCCTATTAATAAAGCGAATGCAAATACCTACCGTTGAACAGAGAAAAAGTGTCAAACCACTAAACTTCTGATGCGAGGGAAAGGCTCTACTGGTAGATAAAGTTTTTCTACAAATATAAAGCAGTCTGAACAATCCCTTCACACGTCGTATGTAAAGAGAAAGTTTCAGATTCATTATCCTGCCAGCAAACTGAGAATCCACACGCAAAGTTTTAGTAGCAATAAAGGGAATGTGAAAATACAATAATAAAACTAAACATGTAAACTGAACACATCATAAAGTAAAACTGGGAAAGGGACTCACGGAAGAAGCGTCACCCGTTTTCAAAACTTTTTCACTGATGTGTTGACAAACTTACGTAGTTGAATTTCAAATCCGGATGCATATAATCCACGCCTACGGGAGGAGCAGGAGGAGGACAAGAAGAATATGTTACTCTTTACAGACGCACACGCGAAGTGTTCCACTTACCGTCGTCCATGATAGCGGTCGTTACATTCTTCCCCGTGATACCCTGGTCCCAAGCGGCCTGGACATTGAGATCGAGCCGAACCTTGCCGCCGTTCTGGCCGGTGTTCTTCAGGTACCACTGCATGGGGAAGTAGGGGTCGCTGGGCTCCGTGCCCGCCACACTGGCTGGCACTCCGTTCGTGGAGGCGTACGGAAGGCCGTGTATAGCCGGCACGACCGGCCGCAAGCCGCGTTTGACGCGCTTAAAGCCGGGTTGCTGTATAGCGGTGTGAATCTGTTGCAAGAAGACACTTTAATTAGCAAATATTTCGAATGTGTACCGTATTGCCGCACTTAAAAAACTGGGCCAATGTGAGCTACCGTAAATGAAATGAAACTTTTTCAATTAAGGTTAAGTATGAAGTTAATGAGTTTTGCTACACCTGCTGGTAGGGACCCACATTAATTAAACGCAAAAGCCTCACAAAACCCGCACAACCTTTAAATTTGTCCCTCTCGGATTATTTTTATCTCCACTCAACCCCTTTGGCGTCAGTTAACCTGTCAAGCTGTGAAGTTAAAAACAGCTACTACGCCAAAAACAGGAATATTTAATCGTTTAAATTGGAACCAAACTAATGTGTGGATAACAAAAACAGTAAACGCGACAAAGTTTCAGCACTTAAAAGTGAATTCACACTTTACGAAATGACGGGCAGGCAGGCATTTGAAGAACTTAATTTCTTCTTTCTATTTAATTTGACAAATTTACATTTGACATCATCATCTTTGCGATTCGAAACTGGAACTCCGGCATCTGCGACGAACACTCAAACCAGTCAGAGTTTCTGTACTGTGTGTTCGTTTCCATTATTATGATTTACTTTCTTAATTCTAATTGAGGGTACATATTCGGTATTTGGAAAATAAAGGATACAACATGGTTACGCAGCTATTATGCATCAACGCTTACAAGCAAATGCTCTAAAAAGTTTTTTTAAAGTTCTTATTTGAATTATGAAGACAAGGCTGCGTTGATCTAATTTTATACCAAGTTATACCAAGTTAAAGTTAATATAAATCTGCTTAATGCCTGAAAATTCTCAACTCACCAAAGGATGGCTCTTGAGTATGCGGCTGTGGACCAGACTCCTCCTCGACCGTGCATGCGGCAGCGTCCTGTGCTTGAAATGGTATTCATACCCATCACCGCCAACCAACTGTAATCGATGAAAATGAGATTATTAAGATTTGTCCGAAGAAATTGATTAATGTTGGGTTAATGAAATTAATTAGCAGCTAAAGAGGAAATACAGCATTATCTTTTTTTTTAATTTTGTGTACTCTCAAATCCAAAGTGTCGAATCACAGAAAGGAACAGCTTATCACTGCAAACCCCAAACCAACAAAAACCCTTGACAGAAATAATGGTTGCTATAATTTCAATCTCAACATAACTGAACATCCGACGTACGATGTTGTTGGCATGGATAGCTTCTCAGTTTTCCAGAAGCATCTACAGTATCCTCTGCTTGGTCTCCCAGGAACGATGGTCTCAACTAACAGTTTCTTCACGCATACAAGGAGTACCACTAAAAGCAAAACGATTCCAATAATGCAATTGCTGAAGTTCATATTTCCGTTTAAACGGATTTGATACCCGCAATTGTTGTATAGGTAATCAATTCTGTATTCATTATAATCGGATTAGATGGCGTATTCGTTGTAATCGGACTCGATTCCTTGTACTCGGAATCGATACTGAATTCGTTGTAATAGGGTTCGATATTGTATTCGTTGTAGCCGAATTTTATACTGTACTCGTAATCAGACTCGATACTACATTCGTTATATTCGGAATCTATACTATATTCGTTGTAATCGTAGTCGATACTTTATTCGTTGTAATCGGACCCATTACTTTATTCGTTATAATCGTATTCAGTATTGTATTCGTTTTAATTGGAGGCGATACTGTATCCCTCATACTCGGAATCGATACTGTATGAGGGATTTGTTCCTCAATTATTTGTTGTAAGCGGATTCAATACAATACACAATACTGTGTTCATTGTACTCGAAATCAGTACTGTATTTCCTGTGTTTGAAAGCGATACTGTAAACGTTGTACCCGTTACTGTCTTCGATTGCTAGCGTACTCGATTCTAAATATAAATCTTAAAGGTTTACGAGTAAAAATAAAAATTTTGAGAAAATATAGATTTTTCCTGCATAAAATAAAAACTTCAATTTTATGGTTTCAATTGACGAAGCGACTCTTGGCGCTCAGAGAACCTGTTTGGCTGCGTGTTACTATGAAAATGCGATTTGCGTGTTTCTACTTTCGACAAAAGTTCCATTGTGCGGCTATTTTTAGAAAATTGTAGCGAACGCTATCCAATTTCCAAGCAACGAAATATGTGTGGGTGTTTAACCCTCCGAGACTTAACTTTCAATTATGGAACAATCTTGGAAACCTTGTGTGATGTGCCGTTAGATTGAGGGGTGGAGGGGGGTGGGTATGTGTGAGAAATAGACCATTGAAAGCTCTAGTCACTCTCGCTTGCAATTTAATTTAGAACATTTAAGCTTTAAGATTATGTGAGGATAATGAGTTATGAAATCAAGCGAAATGAAAAAGAACTCCTTTTCAATATTTTTTTTTATTCTTTAAGCTTTCCAGCAAAATATTCGTTCTTTTATGCTATTAATAACTGCGTCATCCACATTCCCACACACGGCACGCTGCTGGTGCCTCCGCTCCAAATATGGATCTGCATGAAAAGCAAAGAATTCATCACAAAAATTTATTGCTTTTTTTATACTCTTTTCAAGTGTAAACAATTCGTGAAGCGCATACCATGAGAGGAATCCAGTGCAAGACTATTAAAATTCTCTGATTTTATTAACACACACGCGCGCCCACGCACACTTGCGTCGAGCACGACGTTCAGGCAGGATATCGTGGTGTGTTCAGGCAGGCATCATCAATGTGGTTGACGGGAAAATCCGCTACAGTGTTGTAAAATTTAACACTTTCTTTGCTGCGTTTATTTCAAATCAATACAAAAAGCTAACTCTAACTCTAGTTGTTTCATTTTATTTTGTAAATTTAAAACAAACTTTCTTCTTTTTTGATACTGCGAATTCTTATGCGGAGTTGTTGAAAACAATGTAGCGATTCTTTCGTCATCTTCAAGCACTTAACTTCATGCGTTTAGAGGAATGAATAAAGCATTAAGAAGAAACACCAAAGCAAACCGATCAATAAAAAGGACGATAAGAACAACAACCACAGATGCTCTGTTGTCAACGTCAGTCAGCAAGCCAAAATGACATTAGCAGACACAAAAGGGTGGCGAAGGTGTGGGCTGAGGCATCCCCATCGCAGCATACGATACCACTAAGAAATACAAAGAAGGAAAAGCAACAAATGGAAATCTAAAAATAATAGAGAACGAAATCGAGGAAGGGCACAGCTGCTCAATCAACGAGTTGTTGGGAGTACCAAATGTGATATGCAACGATTTCACGTTCAAAATGCTTTTCCAGCGATTTGCAGCCCTAAAATTGGTACATCATTCAGTAGATTTTTGGTATACTATTAACATTCTAGATTACTACTCGTATTAAACTTATCATTACTAGTTTTGAACCTTCTGAAAACTGAAATAAACCCCTAAATGCATTTAAACGATCCATCAATATGAAAAAACTATTATAGCTCCGAAAGTATGTCCCCAACTCCTTTCCAATACTGACGTTCTAAAGCTACGCAGAAGTGTAATATGAGTAAAACTCAATTCAACTCGTGAACCGACCGAAAACCTCCCGACCACCACCATCGCTATTACGTGCATTCGCAAGGCATTAAGCATTGTGGTTGTGTTTACCTCATTTCTTGCTACCGACGAGAAATGAGGTACCGACGTCACTTCCTCCCTGCCGAAGCGCTTTTATAACCTTGCTGTTCATATTTATCTTGATGAGTCGACGACTGTTTGAGGCATGTATATCACTCCAGTGCTACTTTGCATCAACTAATGAAGCGATAAGTTATTCGAGCTACATTATTATGTTCCCGCTTTTTATACATATTTTGAAATACAACCTTTGCTCTCATTAAAATAAACAACAACAACAACCTGTTTGCTAGCGAGTTTTGTTTTTTACACTAAGAGCAAAAAAAAAATCTATAAATTCTCAAAGAGCGCATGCAGTAGATGAGATTATATGATGTGAGAGAAGCGTTGTACTTCGCTCTGTGAGAGCGAAAATGTGTAAATATTAAGTAAAATTTATCAACACCAACTCCATGATGACGCCAAATGAGATCAAATTCTGCAATGAATACACAATCATATTCATTAATGAAGTGTTTTGCAATATTTTTGATCAAGGTTTCCTTTTGGCTGATAATTATGGATTTTACACGTTCAGAATATGTAATTTTAAATCGATTCTTCTTTAATTTAAGAGAAATAGAACACATTAAGAGAAATAAAAAATAAAATATTTCTAAATTATTGACAAATATCGTGTTTTTGATATAAAATGCACGTACGATGGATTCTTTATATTTTCAGGGACTGCGTAGACTGCGTACGAAACATATAAACTAAATTCCTCCTCAACCGAAACACGTATCCGTCATGATGTACCGGCGTCAGTGGCGTTTAAGCAGAAGATCCACTTTAAGCTAAATTGACTCATAGGCGCTCGTAGGCTGTCATGTCAATGCTAAGCGTGATTACATTCCGCGTAATGCTTACGTAAGCGACGAACGTTACGACTTGCCTGCTGGTTCAAATGGTGTTGTTTTTGTAGTTCTCAGCTCTTCGTTTTTTGCATACTTTACATTCATGTTTGTTGACCGAAAAACGAACGAAAGCTGCTTCTGCGAAAACTAGCACACTTTCAAACGGCATTCCAATGTGAACGAACGACCTTAAAATGCTAATCTTTGAAAAAAAACAAACTTCTGGTATTAAAGATTCCTTTTAGTATTTCATTCCGTGTATCAAAGACATGAACAAATGCTGGCACAGAAAATAGAAGACGGAGAAATTAGCCTGGCGGAAAAATTAACCTAGTGAGAAATAATAAAAAAAACCGCTAAACGTAAAAAAAAATGTGTAAGAATATACATAAAAAATTTGGTTAAAACCGGGGAAAGAATGTAGGATGAGTTCGAGAAAATACAAACATACATGCACACATACATACATACACACATACATACACACGTACATACACACGTACATACGAACATTCAGCTTTATTTATAATATTTTAAAATAGCTAGTCTTCGAAGTCACTTAATTGAAGTCTCTGAAGAATTTTGAAATCAAAGTGCATAAAGTTATTATGTCAAGTCATTCAGAGTTTCAGAGATTGAAAGCATTTGATGTCCCTGAATTAATTTGAAATCGAATAGAGCGAATGCAGCCAGTGAAGATAGCACATCGCCATACTTTCCCATACTTTCAAGTAGGTGGCAACGCCGTAATAATTACAACCACAAATCAAATTAACAGCTGATACCGATGTCCATCGACAACCTGAATGCGCGATTCTCGAAACTCTCGGATTGTTAATGGTTACTTATTTCGATGGAAGATTGAAGATACTGAATTGTTGGTTCGTCGCGGCTTGAATTATTCATCAGCAAGGTATGCTGAAAGAAAATCTGCTTTGCCTTCATGCACTCTGACGCCGATACCCACATCCTTGCGACCGCAGATCCTCCACGTCATTTCAGGCTGCTTTCGCTTGTTTGATGTTGCTTTAGATGTACACTAATTTATTCTCGCCTACTTGTGGTACACGCAATTCTTGCAAATCACAGCACTTGGAAGACTTCGTCGGTCTTGGGATGACTTTGATAAAAAAATTATTAAAATTAGTATTAAGAAGTGTATTAAAAAGTCAAAGAAATAAGACTTTTTGCGCGTTTATAATTGGAACTTTAAAGACTTCGTTATTGTTTAATATTTTTTGGGGCATTATTTTAATATTTTTTGGGATGTTATTGTTTAATATTTTTTGGGGCATTATTTTTAACCCAAAATTATCTTATTTTAATAATTCAAAATTTGAAAAATAAAGAAAGAAAGCGATTCCGCGTCCAGGATATAATAATATTAAATGCGGATGTCACGACTACTTTCTGAATGTGACTACAGCTATTATTAACATTTGGTAAAAAGGTTCCTTATATTACCATATATTTTATTTGATCTTTACAAATATTTATATAGTAAATTGTAATTATAATTGATATACTGTATTAATTGTAAATCGCGACTTCTTGCGCCAGCAATGCGTTCCTTTATTCTCTCCTAACATGTTATGAATGCCCTACTGCTAGTATTGTGTAAGCCAAATTAATGCTTTTCACCCAATAGAACTGCTGTTACTACCTGTTGTTACTAACTTGCAGAAATAGTTTGAGGTGATTCTGAAGTTTACCATAACATATCCATGCCATTTTCCCTAAAGGGTAAGAAAGGCGCCCAGACTTTTTTCAGATAATGACTGAAGTTGAACACTATGATAGGAAAAGAGAAAATGTAGCCAAAATCATCTTAATATCCGTCATTATATAGGTAAAAGTCCTCGTAGGTGTATATGGGTTTGTAAGTGCGTTTGTAAGCTTATTTCCTCCCTCTAAACCACAGGATAGAGTTTAGACAAACTTGCCTTGATTACTCTTTATTAACTAGCAAAAATACTGACAATGTGTTGGCGTGGCATCTTCCAAACTAACAAGATTTCTGAAACATTACATCTGGGGAACCACTTGTCGTAGGAACATGAAGTTCGGTACGTCAGCGTTATTTGTCAGTGCCATCGTACAACAGAAAAGTGAACGAGATTGGGCAAAAGGACATGGAGATGACTTACATATAACCGGAATTTTAAATATGTACGTCATATGTACGGGTTGCTATTTGCAATAGAGTTTTATTTTTAAATCCACGAAATATTTCAGACCTAAATTTTCTTGATAAAATATGAAAACTACGTGATTACGGGCCTGAATTCCTCAGAAGGGACTGGTGCTCGGATTCGTCTTCTCTGTGCTTTCCTTTAGCTACATATACTCGCAGCTATTACGAGTACAATAGCACGACGGAATACATACGCGGCATCAACACGTCTACTTATTTACGCTAAAAGTGAAAGGACGAATTTCATGTACTATACTCTCCTCTGAGACATTAAGGATAAATATAGCACCCTAGACATCATCCTTACCTCAGTATAGCTGCGGCAACGAGACAACAAAGATAATGACGCTCAAGTGGAAGCGACATTGATTCGACTGTGTATCTAAAAATGGGTAGCAAATAATTTCTTACACATGACTGCCTCAAGCTGAGGACATGCCAGCACGATATTTTTGAGGCAAGTCTGCAGGCGTTTGTATATTTTTAACATCAACCCCGTTGTGTTGGTTGAAAGGGTCGCATATAATGAATTAAATTTTGTTTTCTACCCACACACTCGACTAAACATCTCAAACTTCCATCTAAAAATATCTAACACTGACAGTGAGAAATGAGTGCGATTCACAACAAGTTTTACCACAATCCTGTCTCAAACATCAATTTTAAGACCTGTAAATGGCTTTTTTTGGTTCGAAACCGCGTTAGAAAACCCGATTTGCACACTTCCAGCGTGTTTGTAATTTTTACAAGCGGCGCATGCAATCAAGAATTGATTTTTCCCACACGAGTGCAATAAATGAAGCAGCGACTGACGGCGTAGGAGTGTAGGCGGGAAAACGATTGCTGTTAGTGCTTAATTTCGTTTTTCGAAAGGGTTTGAGGGCTGCACGAGTCTACTTACACTTCCAATGTTTTCGAAGCCGTACTTCGCAGCTACTCTGTGAGCGAATTCGCTATCGACGCTGCGCCTGAATCGCACCAGGAATGAGCTAGTGAAGACTTCACGGCCAGACGGAGACGAGGCTGCACCATGTGCTCCATGTCCCGCTGTTGCCGCGTGCAATGAAGCAGCTATGATTACGCACCAGGTATAAAACAGCAACGAGCGGGTCGAACAGCTCCATGACGCTAAATTCATTGCACACTTTTAGGAGCCGTTTGTCTTTCGATCTCGATGCCTTACGAGCGGGACTTGTAATGAATGCGCTGAGATTCAGTGATGGCGACTTGAAGCGCGGCTGTGAATTTGGATAAATAGTTAAGCAACCGAAAGCACTCACTGTGCTCAGTATTGCGCTAGGTTGGCAACTCTGTTTTCCACTTTATACAGCAGCGGCAGCAGCGACACGTTTTGACATTTGCCAAAAATTTTCTGCAGGAGGGCAATTTTTCGTTTTCCTTCGGTTTTCTTTCACACGCACGCATACACGCACCCAAGCAGTAATCGCAAACTAATTTCACTTCTTCGCCCAAAAGTATGCTAACATTTTTCGTTTACGCGTTGGTTTTCTCAAATCAAACACTTAAAACACGTTTTATTTAAACATAGAATTTATTTAGAGCTGATTCACTGACTATTCAATTAGATACCGTTATTTTGCTATGCGTCCACTAACGCTAGAACATCACCGCTGCACTTGCCAAACTGAACTGTTTTCTCCCTGCACGACAACAACGCTGATTACCTTGCGGAAGCGAGTACTTTGCAGAAGGATGCAGAAAAAGCTGCTCGGAAGAGCTTTCATTCACCTCTGCCAACACCAGCTCCACTGCTTTGACGCCTTACCACCCAACACATGCAATTAGTTAATTTTTGCTTACGAAGACTTGTTTTGAAGCAAAGCGCTGTGCATTCGCTGGAGAAGAAAAAGTTTCCCCCTTTCGAAAGTTGAAAACAAAGGGTGTTTTGATTTCTAAGAAAACTTTCATCGTGCAATTGTTAGAAATTAATTACTACAGAAGCCCAATTGAGGTTAGGTGTGAAACTGAGAGTAAACGAGTTCGTCTAAAAATTCAATTCAAGTTTGACATTCAGTTTTAAGTTTTCACCATTTCCTTCTCATTCTCGTGCTGTTGGAGCATTTCAAAAAACTAATATTTAAAATTGAATTAGTATTTAAAATAGCCAATAAATATTAAGAAATTACAGAAATCGAAACCGAGAAACAACCTGACCGTTAAAAAAATGCGTCTCTTAAGAAAAAATGCAAGTCTATTTGACAGTACGAAAAACGCATAAAATCTAGCAATGACTCTTTGGTGAAGTCCAAATTTGCTTTGATCATCATCATAGAATTTTTAATTTAAATTTTATACCATCTGAGCCAAAAAGTATACTTTTGGGTAAGAATTATTTAATTACTTTTTAACGCTTGTCAACTTTAGTAGATCTGACACGGAATCGTATAAGAGTTTACTCATTCATTATAAAACTTTGTATACATACTGTTTATACATTTACATAACTGGTATTAGTTTATACATTTACGCGTACTTGTTGTACATACTATTTTTCATTATTACTATTTTTATCGTAATTACTACTGTTTGTAATTATTACAGCATTTAAGTCAAATAAATTACTAATGCATTATGTTTATCATTAGATGATCGGTGTGATCATCTCACAGCCAGATTATTTTGGGTTTCAAAGATGAATAAATGAATGGAAGAACGAACTACAAAATCTCTGTTTTTGAATCTCTTTCGCTGTTTAACGTGTTTTTGGTGTAGTTAAAATGATATTTAAAGCGTTTATTGAATATATTACAAATTATCACATACTTTCTCAGTCATTTCAGACATTTCATTATATTACGTACAGATTTCCTTACACTGCGTGCAAGAATTGAATTCGGAAATTTGTGGTGGGTGTATTATATTTTTATTATTTAATATCCAAATATGGCTTTTATTTTTAAGGTTTGGAAAAATATAAGAATTATACGCCTTCTGCTATTTGATATTAGGTTATTCCAATTTTTAATCGGAATAACTAAAGTTGTATTGTTTGATTATGTCTAATAATCTAAGTGAAAATCAACATTACCTATATAATAGAAGAAATTAATATTTTCGTACTTATTCAACAACCGCGAAATAATCACGGATTACAATAAAAGAAATTTTATGCTTCTAATAGTAATAATTTAAATTAACGTAACTTTAAACGTATTCAAAACGTGGGCATCCAAAGCAATGTCCTAAATCTTCTTTTTGAACTACAATAATGAATAACTTTTGGATATACTGTCATAAATATGAAAAATATGCTAATATTTTAAATTTTCCTGCTGTCAGACACAAATTCCAATTCCACTTTACAACATAAAGTAATATTACAAGCAATAAGCATATTTAAAATCTACGTATTTATTGAATTACAAAGGAATCTCGTTTCAAAGCAAACTTCATGTATCTAGTTTTCTACCGCAAAGCGCACGTATTCCTGACGCTACTTACAGCTCGAGCTGGATGGACTCATCGTGTGCGTGCTCGCGTATCGCTTGAAGTTCTTAGCATATCCTGACGCTGGCGATCCTACTTCGTTGTGTTTGCCTTTTAATACTCTTGAAGAATCTTTCCCAGCTATTTTGTGTTCATTAGACCTTCCAGCCTTCGAAGATGTCACTGTTTCCACTGGCATGGATTTGTAACGTTGAAAAGATGCGCGCGACTTATCTTGCGTCGCCTGTATGGTTGCGTCGTCTAAAGCAATAAACCAGTCATCCGCAGAATCATCCTCGAAGAACTTCGAATAAAACGACGAACGCGGCCTTTCCTTGTGACTCGATTTGGGAGTGGTTACCACAGCCGAAGGCTCTGATTTGGAAACCGACACATAGTCAGCCGAAGGATTTTGTGTGAGTTCAACAATTTGCGACTCTAATTGTTGTGTTGCCTCCAACAACAGGCCATCAGATTCAGAATCGTTAAAAAAATCATTGATGCTATCGTGGACGTCCGATTTCATTGCCGCAGAGAGCAATGAATTTCGCGCGAAAGCAGGTGTAACGTTATAAGCCGTTGGTTCGGAGGGTATATTCGTATTTTCTTGGAGCATCTTATCTTCTTCTTGCTTTGCTTGTGCCCCTTTCTCTACTGCCACTTCAGTTTCTCTCTCCTTAAGTCGCTCCTGCAGCTTGGCACAACGTAGTCTCAGAATTTCATCCATTTTCATTTTGTCCGCTCTACATTTTTGTTCCATTGTTTTTCTTTGGCGCTGACGGTCTTTATTCAGCGTCAATCGTTGTGCTTCATTACAAACACGCGCGTTCCTCCGCGCTTCTGCGCTGCTGGATCCGGCCGATGTGAAGCTACTGTCAGGAGCATAAGCTGAGTCTGGAGTAGCAGCAGAAGTTTCTTTAGCTGCTCTGGGTGGACCTATGCTCCACTTCCAACCCACTTCAGGGCTTTCAGCCGAAGTCTGAGAAAGAAACGCTGTTGGCGAAAAACTACAATCTTGCGTATACGGAGAATATTCGAAGCTATCATCAAAATTAAACTTTTTGTGTGGCGGAGTGCACTCGACGCCGCAGTCTGTGTTGGAGATGGCCGACGGCGAAGCCGCAGCGGCCCCAACTCCTGAAACAGCAACACTCGATGAAGAGAACTGAACATCGGGTGACTGATTTCGAGGGGAAGATGCTTTGTAAAGAAAACATGGATTATTAGATATGGAAGGATAAAGAATGAGTCCAACTCACAATTGCGCCGTCTGCTGTTTTTTCGAGGCCCTAATGAAAGAGATTTCCTAGTAATTTTTGGAGTCCCATCCATCGTACCGCTCTTCATTTGTATTGAGCTTCCACATTAAACAACTCCCGAAAAACCTTTTTTAAAATATCCGCCCGCCACCGAAATCTGAATAAATTCTAATAGTGATGTGAGTTTAATACTATTTACAATCTTTTACTCCAGTGTTCTATAGAGCGAAAATAAATCATTCGTTTTATTATAACTACAGTTAGAAAATCACTGGTCATTTGTCACACTACATTTAGGCACAGTTACTACTACAGTCAGAAAATCACACAGCCAAGACCGTGAAGTTATTTAAAAGCTTACCATGTGCTGTAAACACATAGAAGTGTCTAGTCGACCGTACCGATGACAAGTTTTTAAATTACAATGGACTTTATGGGAAAGGAAAAAAATAAATGGTCATTGCTGCCGACGCAGCGTAAGCGACACAAATACAAAAACTATTTTGACAGTTTATTTGCACTTCTAACAAAGTAAAATTTTCTTGCGTATGTAGTAATTTTATTAATATTGATTTCAATTATTTAATGAATAAATATTTTTCGAATTTTTTAGTAATTATTAATTTTTTTTCACTCATTTCTACTATGTATTATTTCATTTATTTATTATAAAACGGTACTAAATACATTTACATTCAGGAATTAATTAGTTATACAAACATGAACCTTTTGGCTCTTTTATACGTTCCTCTTTATTATCTACTCCTGGTTAAAATAGTAAAGTCGCCTTTTGACGAAAAGGACACCCAGAAGTTAAATCGGTTGTAATATCAAAAACCGCATATCATTGTAAGTTAGATATTTCCTAAGCTTATGAAATACTTGAACAAAATATCATTATTGAATCACGTAATTCACCACGGCATAGTTATTTCAAAATTCCCCATGTTTAAGCTTACCCATTAAAGGACAGCACTGGCATTCGTATGGTTAAATTGATTCCTGGGTTGCCATCTCAAATTTAAATTAGCTTCTTTTTCAGTAAAATAAAGTAATTTAATGTATTCCGTTATTAAAAATTATCAATTTAATTTCAAAAGTACTTTTGTTAAATAAAATTTTTCGAAACTAAAGATGTAGCAAACCCACTAAAATTTTCTATAACGCGATATCCATTTAAAATTAAATTTTCCCTTTGAAATTAATTTCTTTAAAAATTCAAGTTAAACTAAAAGTTTACTTTTGATACAATTGAACTAAAGTGGTAAACCTGACTGGTTTCCAATTTTACAAATCAACTTCTGATTTGGACCAATCAAAACGCGCCATTTGGTGTCAACTCTCTCTTAGTCCCAAATTAACATTATGAGACAAAATCGTTCCAACCACGTATTTTTGTTGTTGCTTATGCCGTTGAGGCAACAACAAATTCATTTGCCTAACATTGTTTAGACTGATGTGGTAAATGGGCGTAAGTTGATGTTGAGCGAGTGCATTTTTTGGGTTTTATTTAGAGAGTTTTTCGGAAGTGAGTTTATTTTTCACCTGACAAGCTGCGGAAAAGGAACGTTTTAGGACCGGTATATTGGGAAGAGTTAACGTGGTCGGACGGAATTTCCACAATTCATAAAAATTCTGGACATAAATCCGAAATCTCAATTTCGATTGTGCTAAGATGAAGCAGTTCTGGCTAATTGGGTTGCTTCTGATTGCAGGTAAGGGTTTTCCCTACGATTTTTGTTCTAACCCTGTAGAATCATCGATTGCTGAATTTGATAAAAATTTTGTTTATTCTTAAGGAATAAGCGAAATTGTGGCTGAAGATGAAACTGATAAAGTCGAAAAAGTTGATTTGGACTTGGGCTCATTCAAGGAATCTTCCAGAACAGGTGAGCCACACGCTGATTGCCATCTTTCGAGTAGTTACACGTCATGATGAACGATATCAGCAGAAGTCGTCTACGTGACGGCTTTCTGATGTCGGCAATTAATGTTCAAAACAATAGTAATCAATTGATTCTTTTCTGGGTAGATGCGGAAACTTTACAGCGCGAGGAGGAAGCCATCAAACTAGACGGCTTAAATGTGGCGCAGCTGAAAGAGATCCGCGAGAAGGTACGTCCTCTTTAAATTGTTTGCTTTTGTTCTCTAATAAGTTTTCGGGGGACATAAATCGGGCAAAAGTTGTCCACATAACGCAGCTGATGTGAATAATTATTTCTTGTTCTAAACGGGAACAGGCCTACTTTCAATTTTACATTTCTGAGATGTTTTATGAAATAACAGGTTAATACAGAAATTCAAAACATGATCAAAAGAACGAACTGTAGACAACTAAATTTCCTATCAGACAATTTTTTTAAATGCGGAACTTAATGAACGTATTTGTTCTAGAACAGCACAGTCGATTTTTTGAATGAATATTTGCTAGTAAAGTTTTTATAATTAAATTTTTAATGTGAGCAGTACAGCACAAAACAAAAAAAGTATAAGGTGTTCAAGTCTTAACTTGCCCTGTCATTGAGGGCGTTAGCCTAATTAAACTGAATTCAAAAGTCTTTATCTATTTCTCATTTAGGCGGAAAAGTTCACGTTCCAAACTGAAGTTAACCGCATGATGAAGCTTATCATTAACTCCCTGTACCGCAACAAAGAAATTTTCTTGCGTGAGCTGATCTCAAATGCTTCGGACGCTATTGATAAAATCCGTCTGCTCGCCCTTACCGACAAATCGGAGTTGGATTCGAATCCGGAGCTCAATATTCGCATCAAGGCCGACAAAGAGAACAAAGTGTTGCATATCATGGACACGGGTATTGGAATGACGCATCAGGACCTCATTAGTAATCTGGGAACAATAGCCAAGTCGGGCACCGCTGACTTCTTAGCTAAAATGCAAGATCCGTCGAAAGCCGAAGGTCAGGATCTGAATGATATGATCGGGCAGTTTGGCGTTGGTTTCTACTCAGCTTTCCTTGTTGCCGACCGAGTTGTTGTCACCACAAAGCATAACAATGACAAGCAATACGTATGGGAGTCTGATGCGAACAGTTTCTCCATCGTAGAGGACCCACGCGGCAACACCCTGAAACGCGGTTCGATTATTTCTCTGCACTTGAAAGACGAGGCCCAAGATTTCCTGGAGGAAGATACAGTGCGCGAACTTATCCGTAAATACTCGCAGTTCATCAATTTCCCCATCATGATGTGGTCGAGCAAGACAGTGGAGGAAGAGGTGCCTGTGGAGGACACTCCAAGCACTGAGAAGCCCGAAACTGACGAAGACGCTGTGGAAGACGGCGAAGAAGATGCCAAGGTCGAAGAAGACACCGAGGACTCTGATAAGCCAAAAACCAAGAAGGTTTCTAAAACAGTTTGGGACTGGCAACTGATCAACGACAGCAAACCTATCTGGACGCGTAAGCCCGCCGACGTCACGGAGGACGAATACACCGAGTTCTACAAGAGCCTCACTAAGGACTCAAGTGAGCCCTTGACACAAACACACTTCGTAGCGGAGGGTGAAGTGACCTTCAAGAGCTTGTTGTATATACCGAAAATACAGCCCTCTGAATCATTCAACCGCTATGGTACCAAATCTGATAACATAAAGTTGTACGTGCGCCGCGTCTTCATCACCGACGAGTTCAACGACATGATGCCCAACTACTTGAATTTCATTCGCGGTGTAGTTGACTCTGACGACCTGCCTCTGAATGTGTCGCGCGAAACCCTTCAGCAACACAAACTCATCAAGGTTATTAAGAAGAAGCTGGTGCGGAAGGTCCTGGACATGATCAAGAAACTAAACAAGGAAGCCTACGAGAAGTTCTGGAAGGAGTACTCAACCAAGTAGGTAACAATCTCTTTTCTACGAACTGCTTAATTAATTTCATTCCATTTAGCATCAAATTGGGTGTAATGGAGGACCCAAGCAACCGCTCACGGCTTGCAAAACTGCTGCGATTCCAGTCATCGAACGGCAAAGGCGTTACCTCGCTTGCCGAGTATGTTGAGCGCATGAAACCCAAGCAGGAACACATTTACTTCATTGCTGGCTCCAGTCGTGCCGAGGTTGAGAAATCGCCGTTTGCGGAACGTCTGCTGAGCAAGGGCTACGAAGTTTTGTATCTGGTCGAGGCTGTCGATGAATACTGCATCTCCGCCTTGCCCGAATTCGATGGAAAGAGATTCCAGAACGTTGCCAAAGAAGGTTTTAAACTCAACGAGTCGGAGAAGAGCAAGACCAAATTCGAGGAGTTGAAATCTACATTCGAACCACTCGTTAAATGGTTGAATGACGTAGCTCTCAAAGACAAGATTCTGAAGGCCCAAGTCTCCGAGCGTTTGAGCAATTCGCCCTGTGCTTTGGTTGCCGGCATGTTTGGTTGGACCGGCAACATGGAGCGTTTGGCTTTGTCGAATGCGCATCAGAAGTCCGATGACCCTCAGCGCTCTTACTACTTAAATCAGAAAAAGACTCTGGAAATAAACCCACGCCACCCGCTCATTCGTGAACTTCTACGTCGCGTTGAAGCCGACGAAGCTGATGAATCTGCCAAGGAAATGGCTCTCATGATGTTCCGCACTGCGACTCTCCGCTCCGGCTTCATGCTGCAAGAGACGGCCGACTTTGCAGACAGCATTGAGAAAATGATGCGCCAGACACTCGGGGTGCCACTGGATGAACAGATCGAATACGACGAGGAGGAAGAGGAGGAGCAGAATGACAATGATGCGGCCAGTGAACTAGCAGATGAGGAAGCAGAGCAGGCGAAAAATTCTGCAGAAGATGAGGAGGAACATCATGATGAGCTCTAAACAACAATAAGAGGAAAATAACTGTGAAGGCAGACAACAATTATGTGAAGGCAGACTGAATTATAAACTAATTTCCATTTTACTGGGTAGAGATTGCATTTCTATAGCTTATTATAGGTTATTACGTTTAGTAGAGTGTAACTTCATATATAACTTATTATGTTTAGGAGACAGTAACACCTCTTCACTACGATTCATTTCATTTCTTGATGGAATGTTGTGTTAAAAATTTGGATACGCTTACTGTTTAATAAAATCCACTTACTGTACCCGATTTTTTATTGAATTAATTGAATAAAGAATTTGGCGACAAAATCGGCGGTTTTATTCTGTCTTTAAACAAAAACAAACTTATCAATTTCATAAAAAATCTGGAATTCATCGCAGTTTATATGCAAGGAAATCAACACAGAACTGAGTATATGAATTTCCTTACATGAGTTAGTTAGTGTTAAAAAATCGAGCATTTTGTTGAGCTTTTGATCAAACTTTAAACAATTTCATAAATAATATGGTATTCATCGCAGTATGAACTTAATTACAAATTGGTTGTAGCGAACTAAATTTAACGATGAGGTAGGTCACTTCGTGAGCAAATGGTCGTTGCTTAAATCTATCGTTGAGTTAAGGTATGCTTGATAAATATCCTAATGTAATTATGAAAACACTTCCGTTGGTCTTACTTAGAAAAACGTTCTAATTAAGCTCGCTCTAATTCAAATCGATTGTATTTTTTAAATCAAAATATGTATTCTTTTTTCATAAATAACATCTTTATTAAATCTTCATATTACTCTACAGTCAAAAACAGTTTGAAGTGGACCCCAAAAATTCTACTTAAACAAATTACAATTTTGAAACAATTATGTTAGCTGATCTCGCTATATCATTGTAGTTATTAAAGTTTTCACTAAACAAAGTAATAAAATAAAAAATAATAAATGCAGCAAAGAATACTACTTTATTTTGGTGATACTAAGTTCTCCATTTTCGCTTCCATATGCAAATTGTAAGCGTCCTGAGCTTTTATCTGCTTTAAAGCTTCTTCACGTGTCAGTTCGTGTTTATCCATGAAGAGACAAATTATCCATTCGGGCATCATAGCATTGATAAAGAGATTGAGGTACTACAAAATAACGACAGTGAGACAATTCTTGAGTAAAATCAGATGTAAGAATATTAAAAATTTAGTAATTTATTTGTGACAATATCTACAATTTAATTCTGTTTTAACTTGAATCCTAAATTGAAACGAAGTAATTTAACGAATTCTATCACAAATTATGTATGCTATTAATAGTTAGTAAACAGTCATTAAGGAAACATAAAATTATTCTCGGTTGATCTCTACTTGCTTGGCATTAACTTGATGAATCATATATTAAATTGCAGCAAATCGTATCTATCTGTTTACCAATAAACTTACTTTCAAGATATTGGATTACATTAAAAAAGTAACTCTAAAACGTGATTGCCTCAATACTCACAGCGGAAATACCGTCAGAGTCAGGTTCGTAGGCACACTGAAGTGTATTCATCATAGCCATTCGCTTTTTCTGATCAATTAAACTCATCACAGTATAGTGGTTGATGCCATTGTAGCCCTTGATTTGATGTGGCTTTTTTGAGTTCCGACGGAAGATTTCATCCAATTTCGTTTTATATGACTCGAATGAATTCAATACATCATCGTGACTTAAATCGTCGAGTGTTCTGCGAAATAATGTTTTGTTATTACAGAAATGTTGTGTGTGCCCTTACTTAACTCACAGCGTATCCACTTTTTCGGGAGCTGGTCCAGCCAATTGCTCAAGTGCTTCTTTTATCTTAAGATTTCTTTCCATTTGTAGCTTTTCTTTTTGCATCTGCACCTCTATTTCCTCTCTTGAGAGATAAGACACGGCCGTAGGCTCGGGCGGACCCTGTAAGCGCGAGTCGTAATCGTCGCTAGAGGGCTTGCGTTGATGGCCAACCTCTTTCGTGTCTTTGTCATTTGAAGACGCCGATGAGGTAGACTTAGTTGCTTGCCTCTTACCCAACCACCCTTCCATGGCTTTCTTTTCACTGTGATTATCCTGTGTTGTAGCATGTCGTTTTTTTGTGCTGTCGAGAATTTTAGGTATTTTATATGTTGGGGGTTTATGTAGCTTCTGCGATTTCTTTGTAGCAAAGTCCTCATCTATTCTCTCATCTTCATCAGAGCCAAATAAATTTTCATTGATACTTTTGATCTTTTTATGCTGGTATTTGGACGTATGGATCGGAGACCTGGAATTCGAGCAGCCCCTACTTGGTGTATCAGCCGCAAGGCGTTTTGTTTTAATAGGGGATCGTGAGGAACGCCGTAATGAAGCCGGCTTGGAATGTTCGCATTCACGATGCTTACGTTTTTCAACATTTCGATTTGTTCTGGGCGATTTACTTTCCCTGGTATCGTCAACTCTATTAGCTGTTTCTTCCCTATTTTCCTTTGCCTTGCGATCTTCGCTATGTGTTCGTTTAAAATGTTTATGCCTTTTTTCATAATATTCGTCATCTTTTTGCCTGTCGCGACTTTTATGCCTTTCTCGTTTACTATCTGTGCATCTTCCCCGTGGTTTATTATCTAATTTTTGTTTCGTATCATTAAAATTAACTCTTCCCTCGTAGTTAATTTTCTTCTCCTTCAATTTTTCTTTTTCAATGCAATCCTGATCAGTTTGATCCTTCAAAGGATCTTTTTTTGGCTCATCTGTATTATCGGTATCCTCTCTAACAGGGATCAACTTATTCTTGGGAGAAGGCCTATACGGCGGCATCTGAGGCGGTGTTTCATGGATTTCTTGCAGGCTACTGTCTAGCACGATGGGTCTTGGAGAGTAACATTCCTCATCGTTAAGTCGTTCAGAGCTTTTGACATTT